>OW799237.1:99263014-100513014 GCA_941918925.1 Phyto melanocephala
GCATTCCACTCAGCTAGTATCGGATAACTAACTTTTCCTCGATATTCTGTCATTATCACATAGAACTTATAGCCTAATATAAAAATATAATACAAACATAGATGTTAACCGATATGACCACAAAATTTCATGAAAATCGGTTAAGCCATTTCGGAGTAATTTAATTACAAACACCACGTTACGAGAATTATATATATATTAGAATTTACTTATAATAATTATATTTTTAAAATTCTGGGTGTGGTGGGTGAATTACACCCCCCAGAATTGTCTAGCGACGCCTATGTTAAGAATAAAAAGAGCCTTAGTTTAAACATTTCGTTAAAGGTATGATTGGCATATTCGGAATTAAAAACTGCAGGCCATTTGAATCAATTTTTGATGCTAAAAGCACTGATCATCAATTTCAATACAGAATGTTGATATGCTGATATATTGTTTATTTTTCTTTTATTTGTACTATTTTTCGTTGACCCAAAACAACAAGAACATATGCAGAGATGGTAATAATGTTGAGAAAGTGAATGTCTGAAATTATGAACTTCGTACTGCGTCGGTTTTCTGTTTCACCATTAATGTTGTACGTGTGAATGCCATCAAACAATTCGGCATTACAGATTTATAAACAGAGCACTCTATAGTTTATAATTATTAAGTATGTTAAAGCAGCTAATACACGGCATGTTTTTTACATCTGACTTTAAAATTAGAGAGACATATGTAAATCTACATGTCTGTCAAAATTGTAGTTTTACTTAAGCGATGAAGCACATTTTTACCTTGTTGTCATGTTATTAAACAAAAAAAAATTTTTTTTTCGAACTGTTCCTCAATAACTCCAAAACCGGTGGCCTAATCAAGAAATTGTATAATAAGGACTTAAAGCTGCCATAATTTAAAGTTTTTTGATGGATTGCTTAATAAAATCGAGTATGTCGTTACGTTAAGATGTTTAGAGCAGCCTTTTTGAAATATTAAAAAAAAAAAATTAAAAAAAAAATAACCATAGAATTTGAAATAGTGGTGATTTTTACAAATATGTAGGTGACTATAATGGATAAAAAAAATAGTAATTATTTAAAGAGAAATAAAAACTTTCAATTTATGAAATTTAAGTTTTTTTCACTAGTACGTGTAAATTTTAGACATTCGAAACCCTTGAACAACAAACTAATTATTCTTGTATATATTGATATTGATTGGTAGCCTAAATAGGCTAGATAGATTGTTGTCTATCTGAGTGAAAAACTTTATTAACATCTAAACATACCCACATTCACATTTATTATATTAAGTTGGATATTAAAATTTTAAATAAATACATTTCACATATATGGAAAACTTTAAGGCAAAAATAAAATTAGAATTTTTAATCTTATTTTATACGAATTTATACGTATGGATAATATTGTTGTATATTTAAAAAAATATAGATTTTGTTTTATGACAGTCTATTTTGACTATTCTAAATTGCCTCTATTAATTGTCACAACTAAAAAAGAACTTGTAAAGAAAAACTCTATAGAAAACAACAGCAAAGAAAAAAAAAAAACAAAACAACACAACACAACATGAACTTTTAACGTTTAAGCAAAATTCCCTCAAGCACGACATATGCTTTGCACCTGCTGTGTTTTTTTTTTTGTGCTCTTTTTCAGAGCCCAAAAGCTCAAATGTAGTAACAACTTATAAATGTCTAATGGCGGCACAACAACAAGATAAACACATAAAATGACAAAAATATAGAAATAATTTCCAGCAATAAGCCAGTTAAAAACATAAAATCAAATCAATTGGAAAATGTTTATATAGTTACGAATCAACTAATGATAATTGTGAAATCGTTAATAAATATTTTAAAGAAATTCTACAATTTTCAATTTCAAATACTGTTTAATGTTGAATGCAATGTTAATAAAATTGAATATTATTTAGATAAAAGCCAGAGCGGAAAAAACTTTTTTAAAAAAAATTACTTATTGGAAAAACACAGTATGAAGTAAAATTGTTAAATGTTGTATTAAAAAAAAAATTAAATTAAATTAAATGCTAAATAAATATAATCATAACAATAACAGTAATGGCGTATAACAAATAAATAAAAATTTGAAAAAAAAAAAAAAATAAAACAAAAACATGGTCTGCTAACAATGAGACCGTAACCGAAAACAAACAATGTAAATAAATAATAAATATTAAGTAAAAGTGAAAACTCTGTGTGTGTGTGTTAGCTTTAGACTCCGAAACTGTAAAACCGATCGGACTCAAACTTTGGCAAGTTGTTGTACACATACCAGGGAGTGTTTATGGGTGGAAAAAAGTGGGCGGGGCCACGTCCATAAAAATTAGTTATCAGTTTTAGCTACTTGCACTTGACCGATTTTTCTGAAACTTTGCACACATATCGAGCTGTCATGACTAAATAATTTCGTGATAAGAAAAGTGGGCGGGGCCACGCCCCTAAAAAAGTTTTAATATTGAGGTACTTGCACTGGACCAATTTTTCTGAAGCTTTGCACACATATTAAACTGTCATGACTTTATAATTTCGTGATTTAAAAGGTGGGCGGGGCCACGCCCATAAAAAATTAGTTATCAGTTTTAGCTACTTGCACTATACCGAATTTTTTGAAAGTTTGCGAACATACTGAGCTGTCATGACTTTACACTTTCGTCATTAGAAAAGTGGGCAGTGCCACGCCCATTAAAAAAAGGTATCATTTTGTGGTACTTGCACTGGACCGATTTTTCTGAAACTTTGCACACATATTGAGCTATCATGACCTTATGATTTCGTGATTAGAGAAGTGGGCAGGGCAACGCCCATAAAAAAAAGTTATAATTTTGAGGTACTTACACTGGACCGATTTTTCTGAAACTTTGCACACATATTAAGCTGTCATGACTATACAGTTTGGTGTTAAGAAAAGTGGGCAGTGCCACGCCTATAAAAAGAAGGCATCATTTTGAAGTACCTCCACTGGACCGATTTTTCTGAAACTTTGCACACATATTGAGCAGTTATGACTTTACAATTTCGTGGTTAGAAAAGTAGGCAGGGCCACGCCCATAAAAAAAATTATAATTTTAAGGTTTTTGCATTTGATATTCAATTAAAATTAAGAATGCATTTTGATTCATTAAGGGGCGTAGCAACGCCCGCCGGGTTTGGTTAGTGTACTATATATATACATGTGTAGTTATATGTGTGTGTGTAAGTATATAAAAAAAATAATTGAAACATTTTAAAAGTAGACATTTAAATGTTTAAATTAAACATGAGCGGGCAGACAGACACACAGAGAGTCAGACAGACATACAGACAGACAGAGGGTTAGACGTACAAATAAAAGTAATTGGGGTATAGGGAGAATATTTTCAAACAAATTTAACACCATTAGCCATAAAAACAGGGGTTTTCAATATTTGTTTTATGTAAAATCCAGTTTTTGATGACAAACATGTTTGTAAATATATTTTTTTATTTTTAAGTGTTGCCTTTTCTACCCATGTTTACACAGTAGATATCTTGCGTATAATAGAATTATTCTTTTTGTAATGCTAGTTAGCGTAAAACGCATAAAGTTTTATTATTATTTTTTTACAAAATCCTCTTCAATGTAATTAAATCAATCTACGATTCCTATTGGTCATGTGGCCTAATTTGAAATGACTAACGATAGTGAACGCAACAGGGGAAGTTATAATAGAACCAAGTTAAAACAATGAACAAAAGGTACAAGTATTTTCTTCAAATATTTAGTTTGTTAACAAAGTTTTTTTGTTTAATTTTTAGAAAAAATAAATAAATAAATACAAATTAATTAAACTGGTATTGAATTGATTTTTGGGAAAGTAAAAGTAATTTAAAAAAAATTCCAACTCATTAGTATTTCCAGAATGATTATGAAACAGACCTTGAATTTAAAAACATTTAGACACGTCAGTAGTCAAAGAAAAAAATAAAATAAATAAAAAATTATTAAAACATCTAAACATTTACACATGATTAAATAATAAGACAATTCAATAATTGCTTTTTTTAAAAACAATACAATTATAATCGTGTTTAGAAGCCTACGAAACCAGGTTAATTTTATTGAATTATATAAATTTAATTAATATTAGCCTTATTATTAACATATGTTCATATCGGCATACATACATACGTACACACATACATACATGTGTTACTAGCGGTTTTTCAAATATTTAGTATTTAAGGTGTGCTTCTTTTATAGGTTTTTATATTCCACGATTTGCTTAAAAGTCATACATTAACATTTTTGTTTATGAATATGTTGACAGGCAATGGAATTTACTTATGACTGGTTTTTTTAGTAAATTAGATTTTGTTGTTGTTGTTTTTTTCCTTTTTCTTTTCATTTTATTAGTATTGTTATTTTTTTAATTTAATAAGTATTTTAATTGTAAAAGCTAAGGCTCCGAAGCGTTGAAGCATATCGCTTTGGCAATTTTTGCTTAATTGCAGATACATACTAATTTATTTAATAGGTGTATTCGCTCCTCAATGTTTAAAAAAAATTGAGAATTGAGTAAAAGGGTTGCTGTTTGGTTAAAAATTTCAATCTAATTAACTTAAGTCCCGGGAGTTAAATAGATGATATTTACAACCAACATGTAACCACCGATCAGAGAGTGCTGATGATGAAATCGTTGCTGGTTTCGAAAATGCATTCCACTCGGCTAGTGTCGGTAAAACTATAATTTTTCAGATTTATTCTTTCATTTATTACAATTAAAAAGTTCTTTGTTAAAATAAAGAATGTTAATATGAACTCAAGCCTGATTAAAGATTTAAATATTAATTGGGAAAAGTAGTTGTATAAACTTTCAACGGGGTGTTTTATTTAATATTATTGATTTAATTTTATTAAAAATTTAATTTTTTGAACTAAACTTTAAAAGTTTTTATTTTTTTTTTTTTTTACCAAAAAGTTATTTTTTTTATTATTGCTGTAAATAGCACCAACAATTCTCACCTTAATATTGTTTACTTTTGAGTTTGATTTTCAAATAAAGCTTAAGGTTTAGTTTGAACTATAATTTACTTTCTTACCCCCACAAAAAAATTTTAAAGTTTGAGTTAAAGTTCATGTTGCAAGAAATCCTTTTTAAATTCACAGAAAAAAATATATATTATGAATATGTGACCTTCTCCGAGAAAAGGGACCTAGTGTGTGAAAATGAAGTTTTAAGAAAAACGTATTTAAAATTTCATATTATCACTGTGAACACTCCTTCAGTTGAAAGATGCGATTTGGTATGGTTAGGTATAATTGAGTGCCGACTTTGGTGACGTCATGTCTATGTGGTGACGTATTTTTTTTTTCGCTTTTAGTGTGACAATACCTTTGCTATTGTTGCTGCTCTGTTTGTTATGATGTTTTTCTAATTTTTATCGATTATCCCAAGTTCGCTTTGTACGTTTTTATGGGGTAAATAAATTTTTATCACAAATCTAACTCATTTCATCTTATTCTACACCCTTTTAGGTACCAGAATTCACTCTTAAGTCTAAACCCTTTTTTCGACACACCAGGTCCCTTTTCTCGGAGAAGGTCACATATAGCGAAACTAAAATTGTTCTTACAAGCCTTTTGTTTTTATCATCCAACTATATTTTTTATTACAAAAACTCAATATAAATGCAAAGTTTCTTAAGAGTCTGTTAATGAAAATGGCGAAAAAAGAATTTTTATTTTTTATAGACACGACAATATCAATTCACTTTTCTAATCAGCATTGGCGTAGCTAAAATTTTTTTCTGGGGGTTACAAAAACCTTAACAATTTATTCGTGGAGGGAGGTATTGTGGCAAAATCTTAAACTGAGTTGATTTTATATGCATATTAAATGTGACTTATATTCTGAGGGGGTTATAAACCTTTCTGGGGGGGAATTGCACCTCCCCACTCAATTAAAGAAGTGTTTCGAAATAAAACTGTTAGCAGTGTTAGTAAGCGAGAAAGGATAAAAAAAAAAGTTTTAAATAATCGAGCACAAGGCATAGGCTTGAAATTAAATAAAAGTGATTTTTATATGCAATCAAATAAACGTAAGAGGAGTTATACTTAAATATGTATTCTAAATTTCGAAATCTGCTTTTGAACAAGAAAACACAAAATTAGACACATTTAAAACGACTTTAGATGTTTAGATAGAAATACTTTTTCTTATTTAGCAATTAATATTCTGTATTAAAAAGAATAAAGGGCTGTCAGTAATTGGTTTTGGGGCTTAGTTTGAAGATTTTTAAGCATTTCTATGTATATTAACTAAAACTTTCATGGACATAGAAACAGAAATTTCTTACGGTAAATCCTTTTTTGTTCTGATGAACTAAAAAAAATATATTTTTTTTATTTCTTTCGTATACCCCTTAATGTGATATCCATGCGCATTAAAAAAAAGCCATGCAAAAGAAAAAGTGAATGCATGAGTTCAAACCATGAGAAAGTGGTTTAATTTAGGTGAAACATGAATGATTTTAACATTTACGTGTCATTGAAGAGCATGTGTTTATATCAATATGTTAATAAAATTCACTTCATTCTAATAAGCGCTTACAACGCATGTATAGTAGATGAAAAGAAAACACATGTTTCATAAGTTAAAAATGTGTGTTTGTGAATGTGAATTATTCAAGATTTTTTGTATGAATTTGCATGTATTTTGAAGCACATGACTAAAGGCTATAATACACGGCATGTTTTTTACATCTGACTTTAAATTTTGTGAGACATATGTTAATCTACATGTCTGTCAAAATTATACTTTTACGCTGACTGCTTTGCAGCAGCAGAGATTTCTGCCAACGGCTGATGTCACATGTTTTGACAGAAGAAAATAGAGCGCGCTCTAATTAAAATTTTGTCAGATGTCTCAACACATGTTTTTTTACAGAAGTAATATTTTGAAGGTAACACACGACATGTTTGTATTAGCAGTGGAGAATTTGACAAGTCAGATGTAAAAAACATGCTGTGTATTAGCTCCTTAAAGGCTAACCATTTTGTATTTGGGGAAGGCTTTTTTCATGTATCCTTTTGCACTTATGAATTAGAAGTCATGAAAAATGTTATTCACATTGATTTTTTTTGCTGGGATATTAATTAAAGCATTACGTATTTATATTCGAAATATTTTACAGGGTAAGGTTAGGTTAGGTTGAAAAGGAGGGGCATTGAAAGCCCAAACCCATGACAGGTATACACTTATGCCCAGTTGGCATGTTGTGCGCTCCATTTGGAAAACGGAATTCCCAAACAAAAACCATAAACATAATTTCCCATAAATAACGGACTAGACCAAGAACCCAGTCCCCTCAATGTAACTCCTTATGGAGTTACAATATTGTTTCCTTAAAAAGTTTAAAGGGACAAATGATCTTTACGTTATAATTTGGGCATGTATGTACACTGTAGATTAGTAAGTGTATCGAAGTTTTCACATCCTTGATTTTTGCTATACAGTGTAATCTACATATTTAATTGAAAATTTATTATCATTTGCTTTTGATTTATATCGTAGATAGATTATTTGTTTAAAAGAATTAAAAAAAATATTTTTATTATAAAACACCATAAATCACTTACTATTGACGATGAACTATCGGAAGAATTAGTAAGCGTGAAATACACATTAAAATATTTAGTTAATACTTGCCTGAAAAGAAATGAAAAAGAAAATTATATATTATATTTTTTTATAATTAATTCAATTACAAAAGTATTTAAAAAATTCTCAAAAGTAACTCTGTAAGTAGACCATTCAAATATTTTTTGTGTTTTCTTAAATTAGTTTTACTTTCCTAATTATTAAATTTTTTTATATGATTTTTTTGTTTAAATTTAACTAGTCTACATAAATATTTTTGCAAACACAAGAGTTATGGCTATTTACCTGTTAGTTTTAAGAAAAATGTTGCAATTAGCTTTATATGTTTTTTTTAGCAAAAAAATAAAACAACTAGTTGCCAGCAAACCAATTAGTTAATTATTATTTATTAAAAAGTTTTATAAAACAATAAATTACCGGAGTATGATTAAAACACAACTTAATTAGTAGTCAATTAGAGTTAGAAGTTTAAATACCTAATGCAATCAACACCTTTTTTTAAAAAAAAAAACCTTTAATAATATTGTTTTCAATAATCCCCAATGTACTGCAGATAATCACACACACCATTACATTTATTTAAGCCATAATAAGTTCGATTTCTTTTTGCCTGAATTATCTATAGATATTGGTTTTAACTTTTATATTTCGTATTCCTTAAACATATTTCTTTTCCTTTAAGCGCTATTTTTTTTTGAGGGGGCTTCTAACATGTTTGTTTCTTACATAATATCCAATAAATATGGAGCACTTTATATGTTACACATGTCCCTTGCGGTCCCATGAACACAAAAATTTAATTTATGACCCAAGACAACAAATAATATATGCAGCTAGCTTGTTGTTAATGTTAGAGAATAGAAAGGTAACAACGACTGTGGATAACATAATTTAATGGGCTGTTGTTGTGTTTATTTACCTTTAAACAAAAGACTTAAGCCACAAGCTGATTTAAATTTGGAGTCCATAAATATTGTACGACTGCAAATGTTTCATTGACTTGAGCAAAGCGTAATAAAACTATAAAGTATGTGTAAGTTTTGAGAAAAGGTGATGTATGGACTTGAAGCTGGTAGGGAGTAATTCTTTATAACAAAATTAAATTTTGCTCTCCAAATTTGGGTTAATAAGGCATTAGTGGTTTAAGGATGAAAATTACAGTTTTTTTTTATTAAAATTGAGATGTAATATGCTAATGTCTTTTAATATCGTGCAGATGTTTAATAAATAGAGAATTTATATTATTATTTAGAAAAAATGAATTTTAGAGACTCTTTATGAAAAATTAAGAATTTGTTCCACACTTCTAAAATAATTACATTATGAAAGTTAGTTAAGTATAAATGAGGAAAAGGAGGTGAATTTTATCACTCTGAGCACTCGTTGTGTGTTAACGTTAACTTGAACTGGTAAATGTTACCCATTTTTAAATTTTCAAAATTTTTTTATAAAAAAGTATTTTCTTTATTAATGCTTATTTAAAATAAGCTGTAATATTTTTCAAATTAAAAATAATAAAAAAAATAACAAAATTTAATTTTTTATCTGAACAAAACTGGCGCTTTAGTTCACAAGTTTTTTTATATCCAAAACTAAACATTTTGGGCCAATTCAAAGTGGTTGCATATCAGTCATATTTGTACTATTTCATAATATTTTATGCACGCATAAAATTTTTGTTAGTAATTTCCATACAAAGAAAGTAATAAGACTTTACACATTTGTTTCCTATGTATAAGAAATTGTTTATGTCATACTTTTAACCATACTGTCTCTCAGAGAGAATTTCTTCGCTTCTCACCTCTCAGAGAGAATATTTTCTATTTTCTTCTTTCCTGTATACATACAATTTTTAACAGCGTCATCTCTTTGTCTTCTTTCTTGTATTAAATACATAGTTTGTTAACAAAAGGTGTTCAAAGTCACTAGTCATATTAATATGAATTATATGACATAGTACAATATGAGAGTCTACTTTGAATTGGCCCATAGAGTAACAAAAAATAATAGAACTAAGAACATAACAAAAATTAAATGGTATTTTTTTCACAGACTAGAGTGTTAATAGAAATAAATAAAAGAGATCATGTGAACAAATTATCGTATCAAAATATTGCTGGTCCATTAAGGATACCCATGAATAAAGGTTTATTGGAGAATAAACCGTAGTGTCTTGTTGTGGCTCCTAGACCTACAATATTTTCAATCATTTCCCGAAAAAGCCAAGTCCGTTTTGGATTATGTTGCCAGCGTTGTAAGTGAGGTAAAAGCAATTCTCTAGCTCGCTTTTTAAAAAAATTTTTTTTTTCATTATTTTCCAAAATTTAGTGATGCTTGGAAAAGTACAAATGGGCTTGTGGCGCTTATATCTAAAATTATATGAAACGGTCAACAAATTAATTTTTTTTACTAATAATTAAAAGGACATGTTTAAAAAAAAGTTCTTTATAAATCTGACTTAAAGTGGTAATTTTGTTAATACAGAAAACTTACGTTATCGCTTAAGTAGTGGTAAAATATTTTTAGAAAGAAACAGCTGCAGATACACGAACAAGTGGTAAATATTACCTCAGCATGTAATTTACCTTATTGACGTACTTGCTACAACAACCAAAAAACAATTGAATATAACACTCAATTTACATGATGAATTTTATAACGTCCAATTTTTTTAATTCCCTTTTGAAGTTGCTACCAAAAACTACTTAAATTCATACGATGATTTTTTTTGGACGTTTATTTTTTTTAATTTTCACAATCCAGTTGATAAGAATATAAAAATAAAACGTAAAATAAAGAACAGAAAAAAGTGTAAAGCGAAGTGTCTACCCCCCTTTCTTCTCTACACCGCTTGACGACCAAAATTGGACGTCATAATATTCATCATGAAAATTAGCTGTAAGTTACACCCAATTTACATAATGAATTTTATGACGTCCAATTTTTTAGTTCCCTTTTGAAGTTGTTACCAAAAACTACTCAAATTTATGCGATGGTTTTTTTTGGACGTCTAATTTCTAATTTGTATTGTAGACTATTAAATTTACATTTTTAATAATTTTTATTTTCTTTATTTTGAATGTCGAAAAAACTTATAACTGTTTAATTTTTTTTTATCAGTCAAAACGCACAATCCAGTTGATGAGAATATAAAAATAAAATATAAATATAAAATATAAATATAAAAAAAAATTGGACGTCATAAAATTCATCATGTAAACCTACTGTTATTTTGATATTAGAAAATACTAACAAAAAGATAACAACGCCAGAGCAAAAGAGAAGAAAATTATAAAAGAAAATAAAATGTGAGGGTAAAATTTACCATCACCTTCACAGTTAAAGGTTAAGTAAACCAAATCTACCACTCTTGCATGACTCTCATATACTTAGATATATATACAAACTTTAATCATCTACTCGTATTTGTTGGATTTACAAGGTATTCTATTATGTTATAATATTCAAAGATTTGACAAATTGAATTAAAAATATTTTTGTTGCTTTTTAAACAAAACATTTCCTACAATAATACTTTTAGGGAGTTCACAAGTTGTTCTTAATATTTTTTTGAGCTAAAGGACACTTTTTTATATACAAATTATTATTATTTTATTCCGATATTTCGCTACCACATTGGGTAGCTAATTGTTGTTGATTGTAAAAACTTTCCCTGAAGTAGCCACCTAATGTGGTAGCGAAATATCGGAATAAAATAATAATAATTTTTTATATAAAAAAGTGTTCTTTAGCTCAAAAAACTTAAAACAACATATTGATATAAAAAAATTGAAGAAATTTACATAATATTTTTAACACCTTTTTAAATTTTTGTAAAATTAAAACATTGTGAAAATAAGAACACCTTGTGAATTCATAAGAATTCACTAAACAAATTCAATCGTACTTGCTTTTTATACTCCAAATCCAGTAGTTAAAAAAACAAGTAAGTGACTTGCTATTACTGAGATACATACTTTTAAATGACTACTATATATTGTCTGTCTGTACTAAGAAGTAATGTCTTAATTTTAAATATGGTCAAAAAATACTTTCTAGTCAGACATTTGTTTAGATATAAATACTATATAATTATACCTTTTACAGTGAGCGTAAGGATATATGTAGGCTTGTTTTTGTGTGTTAAATTTCTTAAATATTCATTTCCGATCCCATAAAGTATATATTTTCTACATAGCTTGAGAACAATGATTAGTAATCCTAATGATTAGCAATTGGATTAGAATTTTTTTTTGTGCTGAAAAATTGATTAATTATGATTAGTTAGCCATTTTAGACGATTACTAATTGATTAGATTAGAAATAATCAAAAATCTAATTACAATTAGTGACGATTAGCATTTCTTATCAAATCTAATCAAAACTAATCCAAAAAATAATTGACTAGATTTCTTGATTATTTTTAATTAGATTTGATTATATCAACTATTTTTAACTATTTTTGTGAAAATAAAATATTTATTTATCACATTTGTTGCTATATTTACATAATGTAACAGTTTTTGAATATTGCATTAAATTGCATACGATGCACCCTGTTTTTAAACTAAACACTTGACACAGCTGGTTCACTTTGTTGTTGTGTTATTATTAATGTTAATTTTCAACGTGTTTTATGATTGTAATTTTTGTTTTATTCAAATTGAAGTGTTCACAATTATTGGTAAGTAAAAATGTACGGATTTTTTTCTTTTATTTATTGTTTTTTTGACGTCGTGAAAATTTAAACAAAATGCAAACTTTATATGTAAAACAAAAATTTCCAATTTATTTTCGATATTGTAGTTGTCGTAATGGATCCAATTGTTTACAAAGACCAAGACTTCTCCGCAGACGATGATGTATGTGATCCAAATTATGTACCGACGAAGGTGATCCGGAACATAGTTTTGGAGAGCGAGCCGGCAGTGAGTGCTAAAAGAATGCGTAGCACCGGATGTTCGCTCTAATTAATTTTCAACCCTGAATTTTATGTGGCAATGGTTATGTATGTAAGTTTTGCCCATTATCTTCCATTAGGTTTGCTGTATATGGTGATGTTTACTTCACAAAAATTTTTAAAAATAGTTGATATAATCAAATCTAATCAAAAATAATCAAGAAATCTAATAAATAATTTCTTGGATTAGTTTTGATTAGATTTAATTAGAAATGCTAATCGTCACTAATTGTGATTAGATTTTTGTTTATTTCTAATCTAATCAATTAGTAATCTGAAATTTTTATCATAATTCAATTCTAATGATTAGGTTATTTTTTTTCTCTAATCGTAATGATTTCTAATACTAATCGAAATTCCCTAGCTATGATTTTCTAAAGGTTATGAATACTGGAATTATATTTAGCATTTTCCGTCTGTCCGTCCAACCGTCCGCGTGTATGTTGAAATAATTTTTTTTAAGCCCCTCGAAATCGGCAAGATCTGTGCAATATATGAAAATATTAAAAATATCTGGGAGCAAATTGGTATTGGAAATCAGCTCAATTGCTTTATAACTTTCTGAGATATGAGCAAATATTTATTTTTACCATAAAAATAAAATTTTCCATCTCAAGGATAATTTATAATCATAGTTGTTACTATTAATAAATTTGGTATCCCTCTGGAGGTGTTAATGAAAAATTTTGGACAAATTGTTAATTTATCGGAAAAGTTATAGGCAAAAGGTTTTTTGAAAAAATATATATATTTTTTAAATGTATCTAATTTTTTTTAAAATCATAAATAATTTATGAACATGCTTAGGATACAAAATGATAAATTGTAATCTCAGAAATTATTTATAAGGAAAACTAACAAATTGGTTTCAAATCAACTGAGATAGAAACACCAAAGTAAAACTGCTTTGATGTTTTTCCATAAATTTACAAATAGAAATCCAAATTGTTCAGTTTTTATACAAACGAGAGAATCAATATGTAGATGAAATTAAAAAGTTTTAGTATTAAAATACAGTTAGATACAAAAAGAAAAAAAATCAATATTGAGTCCTAGATTATATAAGTCGAATGTAGTAGTAACGGCTTTGTCCCCTTTTCCCACCACAATATTGGTATCAAATAAAAGATAAGGTTTTAAATACCGAATGATATGTCAATATTTTAATATTCAACTAATTTGCACAATATTTGAATTTACGTATTTTTGAGAATTTTTATTTTGAACTGTTTTATTTTACTTAAAAACAAGTTTAATTGTTTTCTGGCTCACTCTTTATTATAATGAAAATATTTTGAGAAATTCTCTACAGGTTCTGTGTTTCATATCTACTAATTATTTATTAAAAATTTTCTTTTTACCCCTAAATAAGGTATAGCGAAAACCATCACAACTATTTCTATTCACCACAGTAAAAAACTTGTTTTAACACTCTTTATGGCATTATAACTAAAAAAGTTATCGCGGGTGCAGATGCAGATTCATCCAATAAAATTTTACATTAATTAAAAACAATTTACATGCAAAAAAAACTTTAACACTTTAAAAACTTAAACAGATAGAGATACTGACAGAAGAGTGGACAGTTCAACTGTTAGCTACAGGTGACTGAAGAGTCTATTGGGTCTTTAAGCCTACAAACTGAACTTGTTAAGAAAATGTATTTAATTGTTTTTTTCTTACATACAAAATTTAGAGACCAGACTTAGAGTTCATTGACTCGACTTAAGTGGGCAATGCGTTTAACAATGATTTCAAACTTGAAAATTAAAAAAAAAATTACAAAAAAAAAACTATTAAATTAAAAAACATTTGTTTTAATACTTTTTTTGTTAGTTTTTTTTAAGTCATTTGTTGTTTTTACTATTGTAGTTGTTTACAGATGAGTTTTGTTGGCTACCGTTTGAAAATAATGATGATGACGATGTTGTGGCTGTTGCTACTACAACATGTTGTTTGTTAATGACGAACTTGTTTATGTTGCTTGTGCAAAATTGTGTTTAGGACAATATGGAAATGAATGAATTCTTGTAGCAATACAGTTCGTTTACATATAAATTAATAAAAAAAAATTTTACAGTAAACCTTATGGAAAATGTACAATTTATTAAAGAAAAAAAATTGTTTTTAAGAATTTTTATAGTTTAAAATATATTTCAAATATAAAAATAACTGTTACTTTAAAAATTTTAATACATAATATTTTTAAGTTAAAAATTGTTAATTTTGCAGTATGTTGTTTACTAGAACATTCTTTTAATATTTTTTACAAAAATTATATTTTTATAGCTTTTATGATTAAATATATTTAAATTTCTGTTTTATACTTGTGAAAATAAGTTGTTGTTTTTGGAAAGTTGTGCCAAGTTCAAGATGTTTCGCTGTATATCTCTGTTTGACAAGTTGAAGGCTAAACTTTAAGTGCGTTCGTTTCAAATAAAGATTTAAAGCATTTGGTTTACATTTTTGCTAGAGAATATTGGAAAAATTATATTTATTTTTATTTAATGTAAATATAAGGAAATATGTATAATTTTGTGTAGAAAGTTTGAAATAAAAATTTAATAAATACGTAAAGTGATAATATTTCTATAGTTTTATTTTGGGAATTATGTTTTGATAAGATTATTAATTGATAAAGTACTGAAAACAGACATTTTGTTAAACGGATATTCGGTTCAGTATACTGTTATCAAGTCAAGTACAAAAACAGTATACCTATAAATCTGCTTACGACAACTATATCAGCCGTATGAAGTTGCAAATGAGATCTAATCATTAATCGTTTTATCAATTTGTGAACTAAAAACGACACCTGTGCTTTTATCCTAAATACTTAAAATAAGGATTAATTCACCCTGATGATGACATTTCTAACTCCAACTTGTTTGCTGAATTATTTCGACTACCTAGTCTAGAAAAGTATATGATAGCAAAACATCTAGGTACTTTCTTATGCCTCAATAATCTGGTGAACAATTCTCTTATATTACTCATAAGTCAGTACTATAAAATCTAATATCACAAAATAATAATTAATGGAATACCAAATGTAATTCTCAAAAATTTTGCAGAAATTTTATGTCACCCGCTTACTGCTATCTTCAACAAATCCATTAAGTTAGGGTACGTACCATGGATTTGGAAACCATCCTATATAATTCCGTTTAAAAAACGTTGTTTAAAAGTGGCAGCAAAATTTAAATACCAAACCATCAGGCCATTACTAAGCTCAGTGCTGTTCCCAAACTTTTTGAAAAAATTTTAACTTATAATTTAAACTATCAAATTTCTATGATATTGTCACCGCACCAACATGGTTTTTCGTTAATCTCATTCTACAATGACTAATATTTTAGAACGAACTACTATTATAAATGACGGTTTTATAAATAACATGTAAACTGATGCTATCTACACAGTTTTTAGTAAAGCTTTTGATAAGGTGAACCATTATATCTTGCTTAACAATTTGTCATTAATGGGATTCACGGATATGACAATAAAATGGTTAAGATAGAACTAAACACCTGTTCACCTTATTTATAAATGATCTACCATCAGTTGTTTAGCACTCTAAAGTTTTAATGTATGCCAATGATGTTAAAATGTTTTTATTTTGCCGATAATTTAATAAGTTTGTGTGAAATTAACTTAATAGATTTTTCAGAATTAAGAAATTGGATTTATTTTATTGCTTTAATGAGTATAAACTTAATATATTTCTTTCTTTCTTTAATATTTTGCTTTATCTTGGTATTTCGCTTGATCACCGATTAAATCTTCGTGATCATACCTGGGTAATTGTTAACAAAGCAAATGTTGTTCTTGGATTTAAGAAAAGATGGTGCGAAGAATTTCTAGATCTATATATTACAAAATAAAATTAGTTCGACCTTATCTAGAATACTCTTCTTTCTTTCTACTCCTTCCTTTTCACTTCTTTTTTTACTCTTCATTTCCTCTCTATTTTCACTCTCCATTCTCTTTCCAAATTTTGATAATTCAACATAATTTTATTATATTCCTCTCTTTTACTCTGCTCATACAGGTATCACGGAGGGATCAATATGATGGACTTAAGTGAGCTATATAACCTACCTACCTACCTATTCTAGAATACGGATAAATTATATTAGATCCTTACAATAAAATTCATATTGATAGTATCGAGTCTGTACAAAATAAACATTTAGTATTTTGGGTACGTACGAATTTGTTTTTACTACCTTCATACGGAAGTAGACTCTGTCTAATAAAATTACTACTCTAACAAGTCATCATTCAATGCTGAGTTTGCCATTTATGCTGGGCCTGATTCAAGGCGATATCGTTTCTGAATTGCTGCTAAATAAATTATGTTTTAATGTACCAACCAGATAAACTCGAAACTTCCGTCTTCTTAACTTAAAATACTATAGATCCAACTATGCTAATTATGATCCTCTTCGTCGTATATGTGAAAGCTTTAATAACAATATGATCACCTTATTGGCCTTAATGAAAGTCAAGATATTGTAAAAAGAAACTTAGTTTTATAAGTAATAATAATTTGAACAATAAAATGTATTTTACTACAGTCTGTAAGAATAGACAATAAATAAATATTGATGGGTAACATGGGTAATGTTGCCATTTAAAATATTTTTGAAATGTTAAGGATTGAATAGAAAACTTTGAGGTGTAAGTAATTAAATGTTAATTACAACTTCATAATTTTTTTCCGATATAGATAAAATATAAATAAATATCTTAGGGCCATTATTACAATTTGCCGACAAAGTTAATGTTAATAAAAGGAAACGTTTGTTAACCTGAGCAATAAAGTGACCATTAAGTCACTCGTTATTACAACCTTCCTGCAAAAAAAATTTTAATTTTTTTAAAAATGGCGGCACCAAAGCAAACACTAACTATTTTTAACTAATTTATTAGTTCTTTAAAAACAAAGTGGCAAAGACAAACGAATAGTAAACAATTTCTTTATACCTTACAAAAGGTGGTAACTTTTAATTTATAAATCTCACGTTAAAAGTTAAAGGTAGAGTGATCTTCCCTTTGACATATCGGATACCTTTAGCTTAAAGTGAAGTTGTACTAACGAAAAACTAGTTATCTGTTTGATAACATCCCATCTTTAGTTATCGGTACGTTATAAAAATGGCCCTAAAACAATAAATAATTATTATTAATCATACGCCTCAATATGAAATAAAAATTGCAGCTATACTTAATGACTTTTTTAAAAGACCTTAAAAAGTTAAAACTTACTTCCCCTTAAACGTAATAAATTGCACAACGAACCTATTGAAAATGTGTTTTTTTATAAGTCAAGCAAATAGTTAATATTTTACGTGTTGTTTTTGCTAATAAAGCTTAAATTTTTCTAAAGGTCACATAGCACACATGATCTAATAGCTTAATAGCTGTTATTTTATTTAGTAAATTTTGGCCAATTTAAGCGACCAAAAATGCAAAGAGAATTTAATATTAACCAAACAAACATTACAATTTTCTACTCAAGGTCTTGAGATAAAGTAATTTTGCAGCCCAACCTTAAACATAAAAACAAATGTTAATACATACTGCCATAAAAATTTACAAAAAAATGCTTATAAACATTTAATTTTACACATGTTTCTGGTTTAAGAAAAATAATAATAAACAAAAAATTGTTTAACAATTATTAGGTAAACAGTTATTTGGTTAGGTAGTATTTTCATAGAATTTAACTGATAATCTCTGCAATATTCTTGATTACGAATTGAAAATCTAAGTCAATTATTACATATAATAAAAAAACCTAAGTTAAAGAAATTTTTTATTAAATATAAATTATATGGATTATGAATGATTTTTTCCAAAAATATTTTGAAAAGAAAAATACAGTTTTTCTTTTTTGACAAAAAACCTGTTTCATTGTTCAATTTTTAAATAGATTTTTTATATCTAGGATTCAGTACTATTTGTTTTTGAAGTTTGTTTTTTTAAATGTCTTTAAACTGGCATTTACTTAACTACTTGAAATGTCTAAAATTGTCTACACAATTGTTTAAGATTTATTAACACAAATATTCCCCAGGGTATAAATGTTTATGTGTTTTTAGCAGATATTGCTTAATGTTTATTAGATGATAAACGCTACCATCATTAGCGAACCTCTTGCTGGTAACACTGTGTTCTTGTAAACAATGTTGCTAGAAATAGGTCACTTGTCTTGTAACAATAGCAACAAATGACAAGTGGCTTAGGTCATAAAGACGTTTATGTAAAAATCACACAAACAATTTTTTCAGTAAAGCGTGAGTTTACATTAGGCACATCGTGTTTAGCCAAACTTGAGTTTGTGGGAGGGGGAACATAGTTTAGTACAAAATACCTACAAACGTAAAAAATAAGAAAAGCAAGCTAAAAAGTAAAAAAATAAATATTATGAAAAAAATTGTTAAAAGAAAACTTGGTAAATCTGAAATAAGCAAACTTTGGTAATATTTAAAATCAGTTAAAATATCACTTCGTTGTTGATTAGCAACATGTTGCTAGTGACAATATAATTCCATTTAACAATATAAATTATTTTCAAGGCTTATAACTAAAATATAAAATAAAATATATATCAAGAGGTTTGTTAAATGGCATATAGTAGGTCTTACATGGAATGAGGCATTGTAGGCTTGGTTTTCAGCACTATATCTTAACGTTATATTACATTATGGGCAATATATTTACCACAAAAATTTAACTTAAATTTCAGACCTAAGATTAATTTTGGACACGTTTATTACTTTTTATAGTTGCAGTAGAGATATTCGATATTAATTTTTAATTTAATTGGTCACTAATCCACAAACTTATAGGAAAAAATTATTTAAAACAACTAACAGTGCTATATTCGGCCGTGCCGAATCTTATATACCCTTCACAACGTGTAGTCATGCAATAACAATTGTTTGTATCACCATTCATCTCACATAAAATACGTACATACATGTAAAAAAAAAATAATAAAAAAAATATATTAAAAATAAACAAAAATAATAATAAAAAATTACAAAAAAAAATTAAACAAAAAATTAAAAAAACTTTTAAAAATTTTTTAAAAAAATTAAAAAAAAATTTTAAAAAAATAATAAAATATAAATAATATATTAAATAAAATGAAATAAATTTTTTTTTTGGCTCAGCTGGAGTTCGATGCCACGTTTACTCTAACGTGCATATATGTATGTTGTTGTTGTAGTTGTGAAAAAAAAACGAGGTGGTCGTAGATTTTTGCTTATATCTCAGATAGTTATGGGGTGATTGTGCTGAAGTTCAAGAGCGATTCATTCCCGGATATTTCCAAAAGATTGATACCATACTCAGATCTGAGGAACATATAGTTGCTTCTAAAAGTTGATTTCAACCAACACACGGACAGACAGTCAAGGCTTAAAGGGACGAAGCTATATATACCCTTGTGCACCACAGGTGAATGGTATAATAAAAGAGATTTTCTAGAGAAATATAAATTAAGAGAATTTAAATTTATTATGGCTGCCACTACGATATTTGTATATTGAACAAATCTAGTATTTGAAAAAAAAGGTTTGATCAGTAGAATACATTCAACAAGGAAGAAGTCAAAATTCATGATGGCGTCCTAAATAAAATGACATTATATTTAGCCCCCCACAATATTGGTATAAAATAAAAGAGTCTGACCACAATAAAACAATACAAAAAGCAAAAGTGTAAACTCCAAGATGTGATCTGAAACAAAATGGCGAAAATTTTTTTAAACCCCATCAATATGGGTATCAAATGAAAGGACTTGACTAGTACTATGTAAACATGAAAGTCAAAGATGGTGACGCAAATAATAAAAAATAAATAACGCATAAGACTAAATCTAAACTGTAGGCTAGACTGTGATGAGGACATTTTACCTACGCTTATGGTAAAGGGTATTACCAGCACTCTTTCTTGTTTTTCCCTTACTTGCTTCAGCTTTGTAAAACGAAAAGATATTTTACAGAAGCTCCTCTTAGGGGTGGAATAAGAATTAATTAAATGCAAAGGAGAGACCTGCGCAGGGAGATATTTAAAAAAAAACACGCCCCCTACAAACGATCTTAGAATCAGGGAACCAGTAAGAAAAAGTTTGAAGAACTGCTCTTTAGTGATGAAGTTTTTGAACATATTTAACACATTACGAAGAGATAACTCTTTTATATTATTACATATATTATATGTTGTTTGAATAACAATATTGAAAATTTCAGATAGAAATACTTGTCAGGTTTGCTTTCGGTACTACATACTTTAATGCGAAACACCGTTAAATTATTATTTCGATCTCACTGTACAATTTTAGAGATAAAACAAGAAAAAAAAATAAATAAATAATAATTATTTATTTATCAACACAACCTTGTCACCACCATAAAAATGCTCGCTCCTTTTCAAACCGAAATATGGTAATGACCATATAAATACAATATTTTTGCCAATGAAATTCTGTCAGGTGAATTTTCTTTAAACAAAATAACAAAATATTTTTTTTTATGTTTTTCAAATTAAACAATCAAACATCAAGGTGGTGATAGCTGACAGCTGTAAGACATTCATAGACATTTCTTAGCTGCTAGATATTTGTGGCTCATAGATGTTTATGAAATTTATTGAAATATATTTGCCTGAAAACATTCAATATCTTGGGAGAACGTTTTTGTTGCAGTAAGTTTAGTCAAGTGAGACGAATGACCTTAGGTGGTAAAACCGAAAAAAAAAATTAAAAATGTTTGTTAAGTTTACGAAAGATTTTCAAATATTTATATCGTTTGTTTGTATTTTAAGGTTTTAGGAGGCAATTATTTAAAAGTTTTGTTTAAAAATAATTCTATTGAATAAATTATTTAAGAGGTGTAAGTAAAATTCGAATGATATGCAGTTAATGCAGGACAATATACTTTTATTTGTTTTACTAATAAAGATTTGTAAATAAGGAAATTAGTTACTTGCAGTTACTCTGCTTATTATATAAAATAGATTTAAATATTTACTCATTTCTATAACTTAAAAGAATTGCAACGTATATAGCTCCTCTTCGCAACATGTTGCTATTGCACACTGTATTCGATGTTAGGAATTTTGTAGATTTTTTTAAATAAAGAGTCCGCCATCTAACGTTTTTTCTTCAACTAGTGCTTATTTTGTAAATGGTAACACTTAGCTCATGTCTGATTTGACAGATAATTAGTTTTATCCTTCCGCTGAACGAATATGGTTGTTTATAAGCTTGAACAACGCTGGAAAATATTGCGACATTACTTTGGCCGATTTTGCAAAAAAAAAAAAAAATAATCTTTTCAGATGAAGCTCATTTTGATCTTGGCGGGTATGTAAACAAGCAAAATTTTCGCATTTGGGGCACAGAAAACCCGCACGCATACACTAAAAAGCCGATACACCCAAAACGAGTCACTGTTTGGTGCGGATTTTTGTCCAGATGCATAATTGGGCCATTTTTCTTCGAAAATGAGCAAGGAGTGGCCGTAGTCAATGGCGATTGTTATCGGGCCATGTTGAAATAATTTTTGTTCACAAAAATTGAAGAAGAGGATATTGGCAACATTTGGTTTCAACAGGACGGCGCTACAAGCCACACAGCCGAAGCTACACTTTTTTTATAGCATTTTCAAAAAACAGAAAGTTATTTGGCGGACCCTTTTTTTAAAAAACAATTTTTTAGAGCACTGAATTATTCTTAGTTCTGTTACTTAATGAAATTCTATTGTACATTTCTCTTTCAAATTAAGAAAAAACTCTAGCAAAATATGAATTATCGTTATCTAATCAAAAATGATGTGAAAGGACTGTAAAGGCTTTGTAAGAGAGAGAAAGAAGCTGAACTTTCTAATTAAATTTGCTCGTAAGAGATATAATTTCTTTTGGTGCATTCTTACTAGAAAGCTTAACGTTATGCAAGGCGAAACATGTTGTGATGTAAAAGCTTTAAACAAGCCTCCTTTTTATGTCTGAATATGTTTTTCTTGAAGTCTTGGCAATACATCTTGTTTTTTTGTAAGAAATAAGTGTCAGCTCTTTAAACATTGTCTTGTCATTAATAAAAATATGATGACAAAGATATTCACAGTTTCGTAGTAATTACTAAAAGGAATTCTAAAAAAATATTTTTTTTCTAATCACTCATAACGTTATTGAGTATTTATTTTAATCATGCTAGCGTGAATAATAATAAAAAAAGAATTACAACAATAAATAATTAATAAACAGAGCAGACGCAGGCAAGGACCTTTGCCACCACAGATCTCATGCAGTTAGAAAATAATTAATCCGACTTTTTAAGTATTTTGTGATTTTGCTTCACATACGCACAGAATAAGAAAAATAGCTAGCTTACAAGCAATCTCATTAAATTTAACATTATTTGTGTATATTTTTATTTGTGTATATAATGAGAAAGTAGTCATTATAAAATACATATTTGCAGCAATATGTGTTTTGCTTTACAATAAAAATATTGAAGAAGAAAAAAAGATGAAGTAGAACATTTAAACTGCAACAAAACATTCAAACTAAACTAAATTAGAAAATGTATGAAGTAGAATATTTAAACTGAAACAAAATATGTAAGCCTAGTCTGAATGTTTCAATTGTAGACCAAGACCAAAGAAAAAGTTGTATAGTGGGAAATATTAGCGTTTAGCTTTTAATGTTCTGTAATGAGATGAGTTCACATGTGTTAAAAAAATTGCTTATAAGAAGGTGATTTCTCTTTAAACTGCCCTAAATATAATTATTTAGTAACACTGCTTTTAAGTACTTTTTACATTTTTTATGTGTTCTATTGCACTAAATGGTGTTGTTATGACTTACATTTTCTTTTTTTTCGCTTTATGTTTCGATATTCTACTTTGTTTGAAAATACAAACACTAACCAATCTCTAGGGAAAAGCTTTTTGAATGATTTTCAGTTTATTTTAGTGATAGAATTGGTTTGTAATTAATGTTTACTCTGAAATATAGTGTTAAGAAGTAGTGTGAAATAGAACATGCAACTTTAAGAACATTTTACGCGGCCCTTTGGTATATACAAATTTCATTTTACACGCCACCACGTTTATCGTTTTAACAAATTAGAACAATAATCGCTCGTAAAGTGATTTTTTTTGAAGCCTTATACACTTATTACTAATTTTCTAAAATCTTTTTGCTGCTTACCATGATCTCTGGTAAATGCGGTGGCTGCTAAAATTATCACGATTGAACAGCAATTTAAAAGCTGATGAGTCATTTTAGTTCTTGATTTAAATTTAACACTGACTAACTAAATGGCTGGTAAATAAAAATATACTAAACTCAAATTAGCAGATGAATTATTGCTTAACTAGTTTTTTAATAAAAAATTTTAAAGAAACCAATCAATTATTAATGTTAAGCCCTTGAAAATTATAAATATAAATACAAGCAGACTTTTTGTAATATCTAATCGAGTATTACAAATGGTTATGGTGTATTTTGGAAAGAATTAAAGACTTTATTTGGCCTTGTTATAAGTAGTATGATTTACGACAATGTAAAATATATAGCCAGTAGACATCTTACTTATAAATGTGTAGCAATTAAAGTTTGGTACACATACATACATACATAAATAATAACTCATAATTCATTTATACTTATCGTAATTAGTTAAAGAATCTGCACATTATTTTTAAGCAATAATGGTACTAACAAAATTACTGATATACACATATAAACATGTTTTATCATATCTAATCTGAGATGATTGACTTGTATTACTACAAACAGCTGACTTAAACCGTTTTAGGTTCTGTGAATAAACATTGCGTCTCAAATCATCATGTATGGCCACAAGTTATTAAATTGGCTTTTTGACGTCTTAAAGGTTTGTAAATTAAACTTTAAACTGCGAATGCTGTTAAACTATATAATTAAAAGTTAATGAAAAGGATATAACTTTGGAATAATGTTGACTAAGCAATACTCTGTTACTGTTGGGAAAATATGTAAAATGTTGCTGTTGACATTCAAGCAACATTTTATTTCGAATAAAATTTAAAGCAAATACCGATAGTTCTTTTTAATTAAAAAACTATTTTTTACGTAAAATTCTTCACGAAAAATAAGTTCTTCAACATGCTTTATACATTTACATTTTTCATGCGTAGTGCTGGCAAATGCCATATTAAAAATTCAACTATATATATAAAAGTGAAACACTGTGTGTGTGTGTGTTAGCTATAGACTCCGAAACTGTAACACCGATCGGACTCAAACTTTGGCGAGTTGATGTACACATTCCAGGGAGAGTTTATGGGTGGCAAAAAGTGGGCGGGGCCACGCTTATAAAAAATTAGTTATCATTTTTAGCTACTTGCACTTGACTAATTTTTCTGAAACTTTGCACATATATTGAACTGTCATGACTATATAATTTCGTGATAAGAAAAGTTGGCGGGGCCACGCCCATAAAGAAGTTATAATATTGAGGTACTTGCACTGGACCGATTTTTCTGAAACTTTGCACACATATTGAGCTGTCATGAGCATATAATTTCGTTATTAGAAAAGTGGGCAGTGCCACGCCTATGAAAAAGTTATAATTTTCAGCTACTTGAACTTCACCGATTTTTCTAAAACTTTGCACAAACATATTGAGCTCTCATAATTATACAATTTTCTGATTAGAAAATTGGGCACTGACACGCCCATAAGAAATAAGCTATAATTTTTAGATACTTGCACTAGATCGATTTTTGTGAAACTTTGCACACATTTTGAGTTATTATGACTTTACATTTTCTGGATTAGAAAAATGGGCAGTGCCACGCCCATTAGAAAAAGTTTTAATTTTTATCTTTTTGCACTTGATATTAAATTTAAATTCAGAATGCATTTTTATTCATTAAGGGGCATAGCAACACGCGCCGGGCTTTTCTAGTATAAAATACATATGAAATAATGTTGCTTTGGCAGTACTCATGATGTGAAAACATTTAAAAGGGGTCTGTCAACATTTAAGCAATATTCCATTTCAGGTAAAAACATGAACAACATTTAATATTCTTATAAAATTCAAAGCAAGAGCAGAACAATTTACTTGTGCCCTCGACTTTAAAATAACTTTTGTTTGTAAAATTGTTCGTGTGAAGTAATTTATGTTGCTCATCATATTTTACAAACTCCAACAGAGTGTCAGTACTGGTATTCTAATAAATATTTCATGCGAAATGTTAAAAACTCCTCATAAAAAATTTCGTATGAAATACATTTGGAATAATGTTGCCTTATCAGTACTCTGTTTAGAATGTAAAAACCATATGAAATGTGTCTGTCGACTTTCAAACAACATTTTATTTCGTTTTCTTGATTTAAAAACTATTTATGTATGTCAAATTCTTCGTGTGAAATAACTAATGTTGCTTAACATATTTTACAAATTAAAACAGAATACTAGGCTACGCGATACTCTGTTCAACATTTCCTGCAAACTGCTATAAAATTCCATATACAGAAATCATATAAGTTTTGGAATAATGTTACTAACAAGTACTCTTTAAAATGGAATACATATGGAATGTTTCATATGTCAAAATTCAAGTAACATTTTACTTCAGGTAAAATATAATAACAACATTTGAAATTCGTATGAAATTCAAAGCGAAAGCAGATTTAAAAACTATTGTTGTTAAATTCTTAGAGTACAATATATAATGTTGCTCAACATATTTTACGAACTTAAATAGAGTACCAGGTTTTAGTCAGAATTTGACTAGTATTTGTTTTTATGACCTTTTTTTATCATATTTGAATTAAAGATAATAAAAGCAAACAGAAAGCCTTAACTATTACGTTATGAAAATCTTATTCTTATTGGTTATAAATATAAATTTATTACGTTTACTTTGACTCTATATCTATATGTTGCTAGCATCGTTAGTTTAATATAAAACAAAAAAATATCTTTATTAATATTTTTTTAAATTTTAGTAAATGTTTTAGCAAACCATTTGTAACCAAATTATTGAAATCCCATGTTGCTAGTAAGATAACCACCTAACAGTTCAAGCATTAAAAAAAAAAGTTATTTAATATGACATATTCAGTGAGTAGTTCAAGAGGTGTGTCTTATCTATTACAACAAAAATTTAAAAAAATTCTTTACTTTATAATTAACAACCAGACAAATATTTATTATTAAATAAAAATATCTATTTGTTAATGAAATTAATTATATATAATAAAAATCTCTTTATGATTATGAACATAAAACAACTGAACACTACTTTATCTTTTGAGCTATAGCGAATAGTTACCTGCAAAGTAAAAGATATAATAAGCAAATAAATCATAATAGAAAACAATACTGATCATAATTAACCATTTGTTAAAACTGTTAACTTAAAAAAATAATTCAAATTAAATATTATTCTTTCTATGACAAATTGTTAATTATACTTTTAATTCTTTAAGTTTCGTATTTCATGTCTTTGAGTTGACTATCACGAGGTGTGTTCTAAATCTTTGCACATAAAATAACTTTGCAAATAAATTATAATCTTTCAAATTAAATCATAATAATAGATTTTTTAGGATTATTTTAAACATAATATTTTACTAATATGGTAGCTTAACAATAACGAACAGCAGTGGAAAATTAACAAAGAGAATTATTGCTTTTTAAAATGATGCTTAAGGCAACGAAAAATATTTTTTTTTTCATATTAATCTGATTTGAAACAATTAAAATTGTTAAGAGTTAGCTTGGAAAATGTCTGTGTACTAGAGTAGTTGTCATGCTGTAGAGCAGATTTAAGATAATAGATATACATTGGAATCTAGTGCACAGTTGTCATGGTCTAATGCAGTTTTTTGTTGCTGACACAAAGCAAATGGTAACAAATCGAAATTATCAAGGTTTTACTCGCCATGTAAATCGTAAGCGGAGTTTTGTGTAAGGATAATTGTTTAGCTTTTTTTTAATCAGAAATCTTAAAGTGTTATATTTTTGGTGAGAAAAATGTTTCCATAAATAATTTTATTATATTTTACCTATTAAAATATCATATAAACTGCTGTCAAACTTTGTACTTATAAGAGAATGCGTATGTAACAGTTATGGCATAATGTTGCCTAATCAGTTCTGTGTTTTAAGTACCATTTATATGAAATGTTTCTGTCAACATTAAAGCAACATTTTGTTTCATATGAAATAATGTAAACAAAAGTTACTTCGTGGGGAAATTTTAAAGCTAGAGATGAATAATTTTTTTTGTTGCTAGATGAAAATTTTTATTTTTCTTTATATTTATACGTAATTGTATAATGCATGCGCACATTTCTAGTAGTATGTATGTATGTGCATTCTACATTTCGATATTATGTATATTAATAAACATTTTATCCATTAATATAAAAACTATTTCAAGACTGTTGGCATCATCACTTATTAGATATTATATAATTGTGAGAGAAAGTATTTCATTCGTAGAGGTGATATCACACTATCTGCTCCGTTCGTAACCATTTTTGGTTGTAATAAGGAAATTGCCGCCAAAATTGTTCGTACAAAGTTTCAACTAAATTTCCTGCTCCGATCCTAACAAATGTTCCTCTCGAATAAGAAAATTGTTATCAAAGTAACTCGTATAAAGTTTGTAGGAAATAGCTGCAATAGCCATCAAAATATGTCATAAAATGTATTAAATTTGTATGGGAAGTATCACGGCCACCTAAAATATAAATAAAAAATATATCCTTCACACGTTTGCAGGATATGCCTAGAGCAATGGAGAAATAATTTTTGAAAAATTAAAAAAAGTAGTTTTGAATAAAACTCATAACATACAAACACACATTTCCTCTTTATTAAACTATTAAAGATATAGGTGTTAAAGTTTTAGCGTGAGATAACTGAAGATGCTCATCATATGTTATTGATAGTTTTTTAAAATCAAATATGTTGCATAATACTAAAATAATATTAAACATGCTGCTGGCAACTTTAAACATTTCTAAGTTTATAATTAGGTTAAAGACAAATATTATCAATTACCAGGCACCGGAAGTTTAAATTAAGCACTTATTTTGTATACATATCTTATACACAGGTTGCGCCAAAAATCACCATGAAGTTTAAAAATTATACAACTTTTTCGATTATATATTTATTTTATCCTTTTTTTCAGATTACATATATAAGTATTACATGGAGAATAGATAACAAAAATCCGAATTGTGTTATTTTAATCAGCGATTAATTATTTTAAAGAATACAACAAGTAGTCGATATTTTAACGTCAAAATTTCACCCTTGAATTCCAAAATATTGACTGTGTAGAGCATAGTGCTAACGAGACACCAGGAATATCTACTAAAAGCCGATGTTCTACTCTGTTAGGATAGGCTCGTATGTCACTACCTCCCTTTTTCAAAAAAAACTAACTGTTATTCCCATATAAGGTACTATTTTTGTAAGAATTAAAATCCGCAGATAATCGGCAACGTCTAAGTTAAAAAATTTAACAATTAAATTTTAACAGTTTGCTAGAACCGAAAGTAACTTTATTGAAAATCTGATTGTGTGTGATTAAGCTCATCTTCATTTCAATGGCTTTATTTTTCAAAAGGGCCTTACTTTTTCAAAAGTAAAAACGGAAGAGCTGTTACCATAAGTAGAGGGCGTTATCAGTTCATGATAGAATATTTTTTACGTTCTGATCTTGAAAACAGACCGGTGATGTGGCATCATTAGGATAGGACTGCTTATCACACTGTGCGAGAAACAATGGTACTTTTAAATCAAATTTTTGAAGAGAGAATTATTTTTTCCATTTAAGTATTTTATTGCATATACATATTTATTTTGATTTCATCACAAGTATATTTAGAGTTTTCTCTTCTGTAGTTCAGGAAAATTTAAAAAATATGTGGCCAGTATGTTTGCTAAATAGATTTGTTTTTACCTGTCTCATTTCTTTACGGTTATTCAAAGCAGCGAGTATACGAGGATAAATCCGAGACAGTCCTTGAACTCAAGGCCAGCATTGTAGCAGACAATAGCCACAATTTTTTAAAAGATGTTAGTAAAAATTCTCTTAAAGGAGCCTTTAATAGCGAAGCTGAAAACATACGTTATGTAAAAAAATTTTAATGTTATGTATTTTATAATTAAAAAAAAATATGTGGACTTTTGGGCCACCCTTTATTTATAAATTAAATAGTAAGGTAACTTTTATTTTGAAGAAATAATTAAAAGGAAGAATATGCACTTGCATAAACTTCCTCTCGCTAATCACAACACTTAGTAATTTTTTTTTTTGGATTTCAAAATGTGGGTCAGAATTCTTATCAGAATTTTATAATATTCTCAATAATTTTTTCTATTTTTTTTTATTTAATGCTCTGTTACTAATTGTGAAACGATTTAAGTGTGTATATTGATAGCAAGTTGTTTACTCATTTGTTCTCTGTTCTATTTTATTTCTAAAATCAAGTTTAGTTTTGCAAATTTCAATAAACATGTTGACAATAAAATAGTTTTAAATAGAATACAAATTAAAAAAAAATAATATTCGGTATTTTAGTTCATTTTTGATTCTACTTCTTTAAATTTACAAATATATTTTATAGATATAAAATACTTACTCATATAAGATCACTTGTAATCGCAATAAAAATCAGCACCATTAATTTATTATTAATTGTTTTATAGGGTATAATATAATCGTAGTTGACTGACTAAAATTTTATTACTTTAAATAGAAAAATAATTATGTTTACGTTTTGTTTACAAAAACATCATTCGCTTTCTCTTAAAGTCAAAAGCTAAAAGATGATGTTCAAGATTATTGCATTTCGAAAAGCAATAGAAAAGTTTCTACACGAGCGTAATTTTTTACGAGTTATCCGCAAGTAAGATATAATAAGGATTACGACATTACGCAGACATAATTCTAATTTTCTGCGCATAAAACTCTGATGTCCCGTAACCTAATAATATCCAAGTGTTAGTGATTTTATTAGCAGAATTTCCAACTCTCACAAAAAAATATTAATTTTTACCTAGAAACTGTAAATTTCATAAATTAACAAACTTGGCAAAAGCATGTTCATACTTTGACATCACGCAACCTGGGCCAATAAATTCAAAGCACCAAAGTGATTTAAATGACAGGGTTGCCAAACTTGAAAACACTTACGAAGAAACAACTACGCTATCTAACGGAAAATTGTACGCAAAGAGTAATCTTAATTTGTTGCATTCTTGTTTATATTAGATAATCTCAAGCAATTGCAAGATCTTTGACAACTTTTTTATTTCTGAAATTAATTTTTTTTTCGTATTGAATTTTTTTAAGCCCAGACAGTCTGTTGTATATTTCAAGCGAACAGCTGTCAAACTTTATATAAAAATATTCATACAAAACACGTTTGGAATAATGTTGCCTAAAAAGTAAGGCAGAAACCAAGGCATATTAATTCATCAGGTAATTGCAGTTCGGAGAGAATTTTTTTGTTTACATTTTTTATTTATGAAGCTTGACATTTGAAATAAATGAGAGAGAAGAGAAAATTGTTTTTTATCTATAGACTTTGACAACTGAAATTTAAAATAAGTGAAGAAAAAAATAATGAGTTGACGAAACAAGACTAAATACCTGATGAATAAATGTGCCTTGGGCAGAAACATATGAAATGTTCTGTCAACATTTCAGATAACTTTTCAATTCGTATGGAATAAAAGAAACAATAGAATTTTCTTTTGTACGAAGTTCAAACTTTTGATATTTTTTTAATCGATTAAAAAAATTATATTTTAAGGTCAAATTCCTCGTGTTAAAAACTAATGTTGCTCAACATATTTCACAAGTTGAAGCAGAATATTAGACTTGAATCAAGCGAGCAAAAATAATTATCAGCTCTTGCATTGAATTTCGCGCGAAACAACTATTGTTCATATTATTTATATCATAAGAAGCAAAATGTTGCTTAAATGTTGACAGAACATTTACTATGTTCTCCGCCTTATAAACATAGAACTGCTTAGGCAACATTATTCTGAGCTTCGTATGAATACTATTATATGGAGTTTGACAGCAATTCGAATGAAAAATCGAACAGAATACCAGGCTTTATAGGCATAAAAATATGTATGTTTGTTTTAAACATAATTTAATGAAATTTTATTCAAAGTAAAACTCAAAATTCTTTTTTTTATTAAGTTGAAAACCACCTGAGAAGTGTTGACAGCTCACCTATGTGGTACCACCGACAAATACAACTGTCATAAAATTTAAATTAATTATACATTCCCTTTAATTAAACACTCTCAATTTAGTTATATTTATTTGTATTTCAAAAACTGCTGCTTGTCACTAGTTAACTGCTCAATCAAGTTTAAATATCTGAGCCGCTTTGTTACACATATTAGTTGTCGGCTGCCGTATTTATCTTTAAAACGTTGTACATATGGCACATGTAACAATTCAGTAGTTCATTCACTCATTCATTATTAACTGTTATTAGTTTCGTTATATATATATTAAATGCTACCGTTTGTCTTGATTGATGGTGTTTGTTTGTCGACAAAAAAAAAAAAAAAAATAAACTAAAATCAAAAACTGTTATTTGCTTAATATTAAATTAATTAAAATTTTTGTTCTCGTTATGTGAATTCATTAAGTTGACAGCATTTTAATAATACAATGATACAAAAACGACATGATGTCAATATGTTGGTTCGGTTTAACTCAATTTACTTCCATGTTTGGATGCTTATTGCTAAATACAACTCTTTCAAAACCAATATGGTGGTCTAGTTAGGTGATTGTTCGAATTACCTGTAAAGATATAGAGAAAAAATGCTGAAGTTAGTAAATAATTTTAAAATAACAAATACTTTGTAGAAGTACTTTTAATTATGATTAGATTTACTATAAAATCTATAAGTAAAAAAAAAAACTATTGTTTGAATTTTATTTCCTTAAATTATTCTTATATATATTATTTTCTTAAAAGTTTATTTTTTTTATTTATTTCCCATTATGAAAACAAATTAACACTTGTTTATAAACATTGCATGTTTGTATACATTACAACTTTTCTATAAATCTTTTTGCATATAGTCATAAATAATTATAATCTTAAGTTTCAGTTGACCTTCATTAATTATTAAATTGCTGACTAAGTAGTTTTGTTTAACTACAAAGATTCTGTTGTAAAAGTTTCTCACGATAATTGCCATAAATATTTACAATAACCATGTTGCTGATCATGTTAGCTGCCACCTTAAGTATTAATAAATTAATATTGTTGTTAAAAAATTATTTATTACAAAAAAAAAAAAAAGAAGAAATATTGCGGTTGTTTTTCGATTACTAACTAAATTGATTATAGTTCAAGATTATATTAGTTTTGTTTTTAAAATAACAATACAAAAGATTTTAAGATAAAACTGTTAAAAGCTACAAAATGCTTTTATGTGAACATTTAAAAAAAAAAACTGTAAGTGAATTAAATAAAACTTGTTGAAATTTTTTTTTAGATAAATGTTTTATTTTTTTTTTTGGATTTTAAAGTATGCTTTTAATTACTTTAGCTTAAGCTGGATTCACCCATAAAATTTTAGTTCTACGCTTTAAAGCAGCCCTTAACAAAAATATTGGAAAAAATTCATGTTTACGGTTAGGCATACTACGCAAATCAGGTCCTAAAATTTCAAGGAGTTCTTGAAACGTGTTTGGATCCATACGGTGAAAATTTATAAAGGACTCCACGTCATTAAGTTGCATGTCAGGAACCAATGTGTGAAATAAACCGTGTGATATTCTTTCTTTTAAGATTTTTCTCACTGCGACTCTTTTTTTCGATTTTTTTTTATAAATTTCTTTTGCAAACAAATTGACTTTATGCACTTCAATTAAAAATAATAATTTTAGTTTTCTTCTATCCGACATTTTCTTCACATATATTTTATTGAAATAATTTAATTATAGTTTGCTAGCGGTGCTGCCACTTTGAACAACTGTTTGCATTTTTATATTATATGGCAGCTTTGTTTTTTCGGACAAATTTTCTGAAATGGGTGAATCGTTCTGCAGAAAACACTCAGTAAAAAATGTTATTCTCCGTAAAAAATTTTGTTCAGAACAAATGGGTGAATTCACCTTTACTGATTGTAGATTTTTAGTTTTGTTGCAACAATGTTGCTGCATCATGTTATATAAAGGAAAAATGGGCTTTTTATTAAAAATATTTTTCCAAAAATTTTTTTTTCAGGCAGACTTATTTCTAGCGAAAACATTATAGCTTTGAACTTATAACCTGATTATTAAAATAAAACGTAAATATAAATATATTTTTTTAGAGTTTCAGTTATAGAGATTTAGCGATTTACGGAATAAGGTTCCTGATAATTTTTTTTTGTTTGCTTGATTAAAAAATTATTTTTGTTTAGCAAACTTTTTGCATAAGTTATTTAATGTTGCTAAACATATTTTGTAAAGTGGAAACAAAATGTTTTCTTTAATTTAACACTTTAACCTGACGTTAACTTGGAGAATAGGGCTACCCCAAATCACTATATTACAAAGTTTAACATTCTTATTGCTCTTATTTGACCTTTTTTTATAAAATTTTTAATTGATTTTTCAAGCTCGAGGTCTTTATAAATATTTGTTGATTTATTTATTATTCAATATTTCGCTACTCCTTTGTGTAGCATCTTCAGGAAAGATATTGTGTGTTTTTACAAAATTTTATATAATTTTCCGGAAGATGCTACTCATAGGAGTAGCGAAATATTGAATAATAAATAAATCAACAAATATTTATAAAGACCTCGAGCTTGAAAAATCAATTAAAAAAAAAAATGTTTAACATTTTTTTCTTAAATTTATTTTAGTTTTTTTTTATCTAAAGACTGAATTTGATGTTTTTCAATATTCAATTTTTTAATTTAATTTGTTTTTTTTTCTATTAGTAATTTTTTTTTTTTTTGGAAAACTTTTTCGTGTTAAATCTTTTGCGATTTCATGTTATTTATAGGCTTTAAATATTTGTATAGATGAATTTGAATTCATAAAATTTACTTTCAATTTCGTTTATAAACAAACTCTTTAGTCGAATGTTAATTTTAAAAACAAATTCATATCAATTTAAGTACCTAGAATTATATAACTGATAAGTAAAGTAAACAAACAATTTAGACAAGATTTATTTGTTAAAATTATTCGCGCTGCTTTTACTTAATTAGCATATAATTATTACACATTTATACTAATTACTGTGATACGGCAAATAATAAATCTCCACAATAAATAATAGTCTAATCTTGGGAATTACCCAAATATATTTTAGGAATTAAAATATTTTTTTTGTTTCGTTGAAGTAAAATCCCATTTGACTTGAATATTAATATTAAGTACAATTTGTTTTTTTATTTATTATACCACTTATTTGTCTCACAAAGTTAAATTCACTTTAAAACTTGTTTAACTTGTAATTTTTTAAAAAATATTACCCGCTTTTTTTTTAAACTAAGTAGTGAACAAATGCCATTAATTTGCATTAAAATTATTGTATTTGTTTTTGTTGGCAAAAAATCTGTTTTAATTATATTTAGATAATTAAATGCACACAAATGTTTAATAAACAATCGAAATATATAAAGAACGTAAAATTTGCATTCAAACACCGCGAAAATAATTTCGGTATTTGTTAGAATTTTACACGGTTTCCCAAAAGAGTGAAAATGAAAAAAAATTTAAAAGAATTTTAACAAAATGCTTTAATGCAAAATATAACATTTTGATATAAGATTTGCTAATTATTTTTGTTTCTGCTTAATGAAATGTGAAGAAAACCATTAACAACATGTTGCTAGAGCAAAAAGAATAATGCGTGAAACAGATTCCGCTTTAATTGTTCATTATGTATAGATTAACTTTTAAAATTTTACATAAAATTTTATTGTCTAAAAACAATAATGAATCTGATTTTTTTCAAATCATTTGATATATCAACTTGTTTCATATAGCAACATGTTGCTAACAAAAGGTTATCGTTTATGCATTTTAATAGGTGTTTCCCTTTCAAGTTCTTAAGTGTTAAAGTGCTTTATAAAGTACTTAAGTTACTAAAAAGCTTTGTTGCTTTGGTTTTGTGTTTTTTTTTATAAATATTATGTTTCTAATAAATATTGTTGACGAACTACAGTTTATTAAAAAAAATGGTAAATACAAATCTGTAAGTTTTTAAAAAATCAACAAATATTTCAGGAGAACAAAAGAATCTATTTTAAGATGAATTTTTCTGACGTAAGAGTTCTTATCTTTCTTATAAGTCGTACGAAGATTAGCTAAAACCCATACATTTTTTTGGACTTTAACTAAACATTTATAATTCAAAGGAGGATGAACAAATTTGTAGTTAAATAAGTTGATTTTCTTTTTTTTTTTTAGAAAAATAGGAGATGATTAATATAATCAAAGCGTCTTGAGTTTTTTTTACAAAATATGATTTAATTTTCTTTACCCGCTTAATATACGTGCATGTGTATTTAAGGTAAGAAGCTTAAGCACCCATTTTTTTAATGTTCAAAAAAGTATGCAATTTCTAAAATTTCATAAATTAAAAAAAAAAAAATAAGAGTTAAGAAAAGGTACATTTATGTCTTTTCTTAAAATATTACCCAACTTGAAATTTTTTTTACATATTTAAATTCGAACATAGAAATTTTTAAAAAATTTTTAAAGTTCATGCGTTTAATCATATATTTTAAAAGAGGGACAAAAATTATATGAAATTTTCTAATGTTCGAAAATTCGAACTTAATTTCGAAAAAAAAATATAAAGAAAAATATCATTAAATAGCTGATTATAAAAAATATATCTTATTTTAAGCATCTTCTATTATAAACAAAAATTAACCTAAGCTGTTGTAACAATTATTTACTGTCACTCTGTTGCTAAATACTAATCGTATTATCAACAATTTACTTTTCATATTAAGCATGCTATTGCGACGAATATAATATGTATGAAATAATCTCCACAAAAATAACTAGTTCTAAAGGAATCATCTCCAAAACAGACAAGAAAGTGATTTTATGCAATATATACATGTGTACATAGGTATATGCCATGTTTATTTAAAATATCTATCTATATTTAAATAATTCTAACATGTATAAAAGCATCAGGATTGATAATACACAAATTAGTTGTTGGACGAACTTCAATTAAAGCACCTTACTGAAACACATCACACTTAATTCTAAATAAAATAAAATATGGCTAAATTATTTCAACAAATTTTCTTAGTATTCGCTATTGTTTTAGCTTTTGTAGCAACAATACAAGCACAAGGTAAGATTTAAAAAATTACGATAAATGCGATGCATTTAAAATCATTTCGTGAAATTTGTTTGATGTGTATTTTTGTTATTTCCTTATTTATTAGCAGACAAACAATGTCCCGAAAATCAAGAGTGGAAGACATGTGGCAGTGCTTGTCCTAATAAATGTAATGAACCTGCTGCTAAATTCTGTACTTATCAATGCATTGTCGGTTGTCAGTGCAAGGACGGCTTTATGCGTACTCCCAGTGGTGATTGTGTGGCCGAAAAAGATTGTTAAAAATGTTTAAAGATTTGTGTTAATTATGCTATGAGTTAGAAACGGATCAAAATTTGAAATAAAAAAAAAAATAGTGAAACATAAAAAAATCTATGTCTGTGTGTAAATATTTTTCTGAGGTGCATTATCAATTCTCAACAAATAATATTGTTAGAATTTGATATTAATTTTTCTCAAGATAATATTTGTATAACTTTCACCACTATTAGTCTCGACAATAAATACAAAAGTTTATTATCATTATCTGTGTAACGCAAAAATATTTATCCAAAAGGATGTGTATAAGCCTTGTATTTGTGGAATTCCAGGTCAATATAGAAAAAAAAAATTGCATGGTACTTTAGAGTTTTTTTAACGTGAGTTAGTATAGTTATTAAATAAATAATAATTATACATTTTATTGCAAACAAAGTTATAAATCAGTTACAAAACAAAACAATGTTTTCATGAATTAATCACAAATAGTTTTGATTAAACTACAAGGTACCTACTACACGCCATATAGTTTAAAAAAAAACAAGTAAGAGAACTATATTCGGCCGTACCGAAGCTGATAATACCTTTCATCATCATGGAAATAGGTATAATGACGACATCGTAGCTTTGCCTAGATTACAGATTGCACGTTATACGCCATTTACTTTATTATTTATTTTACACAGTTAACTGTATTCTTCCAGTCAAGCTCTATTATTTGCCACCCATATTCATGGGGAAAAATAATTTTCCATCAATTTGTTTCAGATGTCATCTTAGATTTTACACTCTTTAAATAGTTTGTTGCATTCTATTGTTCAAGCCCTTTCATTTGATACTAATAGTGTGTGGGGGGTGGGGGGTTAAAGGAGACAAAGCCGCACTCATATATTCGCCATTTTCAAAGTTAACTACTGTATTTTACTGGTCAAGTTGTTTCATTCCAATTTGGGTAATATTGGCTCTCTTGGTGGAAGAGCAACTAAAAAATCAATTTTTGTTATTAAATTTTAAGAGATATTTGTATTTTGTTGCTTTCATCTCAGTTAGTTAATTTATTTGATCGTTAATAATTTTTGAGATCATGGATTTTAATTTGGAATCCTTAACGTGTTCAAAAATTATTTAGGAGCTGGAAAATTATTTCAAATAATTTTTGCGTATTACTTAGCAGATAAGTGACCAAGTTGTACAAAACTTTTCACGAATATCTCTAGAGGCATATTATATCTAGAAATAATCACAAAAGTGTCTATAAACTCTTAATGATATTTATGAATTTACTTTTCTAAAACTTTTAACATTTTTATTGTAGGAAATACAACTTCTTAAAATCTTTATTATTATTATTTACTGTCTTGGCTTTTATTGTTATTTAACCGTAAACAATACAAAGATATAACCGATACAATTAAGACTGATTGTTCTATAAATAAACTAAAAGTATATTTCAATAAATGACTGAATGTAATATAAGTGTAACTTTATTTTATAAAATCTGTTCATAAAAACAAAACATAGAGCTCTTTTTGTAAGCCTCCTACTTCTTTCAACGCATGTATACTAATTAATCAAATTCTACAATTCACCTTTAATGGTGGGTATAAAAAATTTAATGGAGCATTTTAGTCGCACCAATTTGATTTTAATACAATACTTAAAAAAATCTCTTTATTATTATTTTATGAAACCCATAATTAATATATTATAAAAGTTGTGAGTTTAGACAAGGTTTACCAAATCATTTTCATATGGAAATTTTGTTTTATAATTTGATATCATAAATTCAATATGAATATGTGTCTAAAATTTAATACCTTTTGTGCTGGCGAAAAATTAGTGTTCAGCAGCGTAGGCATGTTAAATATCCAGGAGGAATAATGAAAACTAAATTTAGAAAAATGTTGTAATAAAAATTATGTTTCATGTTATTTATACTCGTCTGTGGTCAGAATAAACTCTATAACCACCACATGGACGTCAGCTTAAATATTAAATAGTATTTCGTCTATTATATCACGGTATAATTAAACAAAAAAAATTTAGGCACTGAAAAAACTAAAAGTACTCGCCTAAAGTTTATAAAATCCTACATTAAGGAGCTAATAGACGGCATGCTTTTTACCCCGTCCTTATAACTGCCTGCATCCAGGCCTCCGCTTAATCCTTAATCCGATGCATCCAGATCCTTCTTTTTCATCCGCAGTATATCCTCACAGTATCGCTTCACTGCGCTCCAGTTGTTTTCGCTATTCAGCATGATGGGGATTATATTCTCCACAATTATTTTACCTATTTTCCTTTCCAGCTCTTGTCGCTGCTGCGACCATTTGTTGCACTTGAAAAAAGTGTGTTCGGCGTTATCTATCTCCTCAGCCTCCACGTATATGCAGTAGGGTGTTCCATATTTGCCAACCTTATGTAGGCACTTTCGGAAGTACCCGTGCCCTGTGAGCATCTGTGTCAGGTAATAGTTTACTTCTCCTTTTGTTCTTCCAATCCAGTTTTCAAGGCGTGGAAGTAGTCTGGCTGTCCACCTTCCCTTGGTTTCAGCTGTCCATCTTGCTTGCCAAGCATGCAAGGTTTCATGTACTATCCGCCTATGTACCTTTTGCTCTAGAGTATTTGTCCGCTTCTTTTGCCATATCTTCCTTCGCTCTCGTATCCTAAGGTCAATAGGAACTGCTCCGGCTATCACAAGTGCAGCAGCTCCAGAGACTGTGCGGTATCCTCAATGCGGACGTTCGTTGAACGGCCAGTAGGGCGTTTGCCCTCTTCTTCCATTTCATTGCCCCTCCCTATACTTTGCAGCCATATAGGAGAATACTGTTGCTCGTCTCCATCAGCAATCTACGTTTGTTCTGAGTTGGGCATCTACGTTCGCCATTAGTCGGCTGAGCTGCGCTGTTATTTTCGCCGCCTATGTGACTGCATGCTGTATCTGGTTAGAGAAAGTCATCTTCGAATCTAGACTTATGCCCAGATATTTTATACACCTTCTAGTCCGTAGTGTGACAGGTGAATGGTATAATAACTCATGACTTGTTGGTAAAAGAAAATCATTAATTTAATTCAATTGATAAACAATTTTACTAAAAAGTGTTTTAAAATACTTTTTGTAAATCTGAAGAAGTATGATTTGATCAACAATTCCATGCCTGATTTTTTTTTTACCTGACGTTTAATATTACTTGACCTTTAACAATACAACCGATACGACAGAAGTTGTGTTCACAAATCAATAAAGCAAAACTGTATTTAAATAGACAATACAAAATACAGGGACGGTTTGTGAATTTTACAACAGTGCAACTGATATTGCTAAATTGATTTCAGTGCCATCTGCATTTAAAATGCATCATTAATCCTTAAACGATATAGGATAAAAAGGTAGTCGGTAGACTTAATACTAACTCAAAAATATGTAAAAATGATGAGTTAATTATAAAAAAATATTTTATAACACAACTTTCATTAAAATAGTTAAATATATATTTACATCCACTACTCGTATATCCATCCGATTAAAGAGTGTTAATGATTAATCTGAGATGTAAGCCCCGCGGCTAGTGTCGGCAAACTAATTTTTCGCAGTATTATTTCAATATCACATTGACTATAAGAATAAAAAATTATAAATAAAAGGTTTAAATAAAAATGATAGTCATCTGTTTGAATTAACTAAATATTGTTATAGAGATAATAATGTGACTGCCGTAACCACGCTTTTTCGTTCGTTGTAGATAGCTGAAAAATACCTAAATTAAAATAAAATAAAAAACTATAATAATATTAACATTTTTTTCCGATAATTTTAGCACTTAAAAATTTATTACGGTCTTAACGGTTTAAATTTATAATTTTTCATTCTTAAGGCGGGGGAGTAAATTTGCCAAAAACAGCAGTGTATGGACGCCCTTACTTACGTGTAATAACTCTGTAGTTTTTATATGCAAAACAACCTTTAAATTATCAGTAGAAAATTTGTAAAATTAAACATAATTATAATATTTACTACTTAATTAGATTAATGGATGTTTAGTAGATAATTAAAAAAAAGTATAAATACTATGGAATTAGTTCAACAAAATATCAGTTAAAACTGTGCTATTATTGTGTTTTAGAAAACGATAGTTTCGAGTTAAAATATTCATTCTTAAATATGATGAAATTTTCAACAACTTTATTAATATTCGCCGTGTTGTTGTTGTTGTTTGGGGGCATACAAGCTCAAGGTGTGTTTAAAAATAAAATTTTTTTTTAAGAAAATAACTTTTATATTATGAAAATTTTCTTTTAAAAATTTTCCTAACAGAATGTGGTGATAATCAGGAATATACCACTTGCGGTTCAGCATGTCCTCCCCGATGCTATGATGATCCGCAAGATGCTTGCACTGCACAGTGCGTCGTTGGATGCCAATGTAAACAGGGATATTTGTTAAATACGCAGGGTGAATGTGTATCACCACAAGATTGCACTTAAATGGGTAAAAGTTTTATTCAAACGAGCAGACAATGTAAAAATAATTATTAAAAATAAACAAGAACAATAATAAAATCATTTTAATTTTTTAATTATCGGACAGTTTTGCCCCTTGTTGGTGACCAAAATAGGCTTAATTTCATAGAAAAAATTTATTAAAAAAGAAGATTTTATCTAAAACTATCAGTATTTTAAAGCTCACCTATAGTTTTTTACATACATTCAAAAAATTTTGACAACAAGTGGAGGTACTCCGTTAATTTATTTTTAAATGAAAATTAGTTTAAATACAAATGAATAGTTGTTAAAAGATAATTTCAATTTAATACTGACATTAAGACCAATTCAGGATAGTCAGTTAATTTTAGTTCATATTTAGCCAAAGCTTAATATGCAGTTGTCCGCGTGAGCGAGTTACCCAGCAAACAAGAAGACTAGAACTTGAAATAAATATGATTATAAATTTTATTTCCTGAGTTAATACTTTTAGCTGAGGTAATATTTAGAGTATTTGGTTCTATGCAGTTTTAATGAGGGACAACTAAATCGAGTTTTACAAACTTTTCTCAAATGATTATCATTCTGTTAATAACACATCAAATTTTCCATTTAAGACACCATTAAGTACATATTTCCTGAGTTATAGTTTCATTTTAAGACGTTCTAGCTATGTACGTCCGTCTATTGAAAGCACGTTAGAGCTGGAACCAAAATAGTTGGGGGTATAAAAAATATGTATTTTAATTTTTGTCTTAATAATGTACGTCACTAGCTTGTGAATAAAATCGTAATTTACTAGGGTGATCGACTCGGTTTTACAACCGGTGCAAAACCCGGTTTTTTCCTCTTTATGCTGACATTTTTTTTCTAAATGTTCATTTTTCGAATATCAAATACACCGGTTTTTTATCCGAAAAAGCCGGTTTTTTATTTTTTTAAGTTTATTTTCATATATATTTGTAACCAATCGTACTATAGTATATTTAGTACGCGAAAAGTTTCCAAAAATCAGAAAATAAAAACTATTTAATATTTTTCCATAATATTGTAAGAAAATAATTGAGCTTAAATATTATTTTTTTTAGGATATAAAGCTAACGTTAAAAGTTAAAGGTAATTTAAGCATAAACTTAGCTGATCGATCACTTTTAGGGCAAGAGTGTAGTTACAATAAAGTACATACGCAATAAATTTTATAAAAGTTCTGTTTAAAATTGCTTTGCAAAATTACTTGTATTCAAAGATTTTAAACCACCGTTATTGAAGGCCATCATGGCAATACTGACGCAAACCTATTCACATCTTTAAAATTCTATCGGCTGTATTAATTAAAAGACGCAGTATAATCACACCATTCCATTTCAAATGTTTATGAATTTACTTTTCTAACACTTTTAACACTTTTATTGTAGGAAATATAACTTCTTAAAATTTTTATTTTTATTTACTGTCTTGGCTTTTATTGTTATTTGACAGTAAACAAAAACAGAGATATAACCGATACATGTAAGACTAATTGTTCTATAAATAAACTAAAAGTATATTTCAATAAAAGGGTGAATGTAAAGTGTTTTTACTTTTATTTTAAAAAATCTGTTTATCAAAATAAAACATAGAGCTGTGCTTCTTAGCCCCCGGCCTCTTTCAACATAAACTAAGTAATCAAATTCTACAACTCATTTGTAATGGTATAACAAATTTAATAGAACATTTAAGTCGCACCAATTTGTTGTTTTTTAAATAGTTAAATACATTATTAAGTTATGATTTAATAAACCTCATAATAAATTATAAATTTTGTAACTTTACACATGGTTTACCATATCAATTCCATATGGTAATTTTGTTTTATAAACCTGTGATAAATTTGATATGAACATGGAGGTAAATATTTATTCTATTATATGACACTTTTTTGCTGGAGTGTTCAGCAGCGTAGACATGTCAAATATGCAGGGGGTGTAATGAAAAATAATTAAAAAAAAATGTACAATATTTTACATGTTATACTCGTCTGTGATCAGCTTACATTATGTAGCCACCACATGAATGTCAATTTAAAAACTAAATAAAATTTCGTCTGCAAAAGCACTGTTAAAAACACGGCCCAAAATTACACCGACACACATAGGGACGATCATTTTACAGTTTAATTTAAGAAGTTCAAGCAACTTGAAAACTTAAAGTTTTCGCTTAAAGTTAATAAAATTCTACATCACTAGGAAAAAAGAAAATGTCAAACGGTGCATTAGGATTAAACATTGTGATAGAAAAAAACAAAAAAAAAAAAAAAATGGACAGAAAATTGCTAAAAAGTTTGGTTATTAAAATCGCAAGTATTTACCTTAAATAATTTTGAAAAAGTAATAAATCTAACCATGCAACCATTAAGTTCAGGTATTTATTAAAATGTTGTGTTTAAATTTGTAATAAAACTTACTTTTAGAAGTACTTTAGAAGTATTTAATGATGATATTCTCAGTTGAAGTGAGCATAAATTTATTAATTGTGTTCAATAAATCAGAGACTTTAATTCTATTTTAAAGGATAAACTAATGAGCTTAAAAAAATGTAGTCTGCTCATCACTGCACCACAGAAGTTATATATGGTCGTAAAGTATAAAGTCGGAAGCTCGAACCTTGTGATTGACTTTAGCGTGCTGAATCCAACAACTCCGTTTACAGATTGATCCTATCACGTCTAGTTTTGAGATATTCTTATTAAAACAAAATACTGATATTGAAATATTTAAAAGAAAACAATATTAATAAAAACATTAAAAACTAATAATTATTTGATAAGTCGCTCTCTTTGATAAGTGTTATCTGACGCTTCACTATTAATTTCCCAGCAGAAATCAAGACAAAAGTGTAAAATATTTGCCGTTTTAAGATTTTTTACGAATTTTTGAAGACAAAACAAATATTTTATATATTTATATATATAACTCCGAAACAGTTGAAAATGGGGGAAAAATATTTAAAATTGACTGAAAGTTAATTTTATCCAGTATCTCTTGGTGTTTTAATTATTAAAATAGAACAAAGCCGTTATATTGAAATAAGTTAGCGTGGTCGCCTTTTTTATGGGAAAATGTTTGCCTTGACCATAAAAAAATTTTTACGTGATACAAGAAAATTGAAAGCGTATTTGAATTTAATGAGTTACATTCACTATATTCCACATATTTATGTTCAGGGAACATTTTTATGGCAGACCAGTGTAATTAATAGTCTCACGCGTTGGGTTTACGTACCAAGAAAAAGCACTTCGCCATTTCAGCTAACACTTTTATTGCTGTTGTTTTTGTTGTTGTTATTGTTTCGTGTATTTTTATAAGAGATGTGTAAATATCGTGATTTATTACGCATGGGAAACGCATGAGTCGCTCGTGATCGTAGTTATTAAAATTAAAATTACATTAATACAGGTCTCGGTGCAAACAATCATTCACTGTTGGTCAACCTACATTCTGCTGAATTCTGACCAAACAGAAAATAATCAAATAATTATAAACATAGATTCTTTAACACCTTGGCTGCCGAAGCCTTTTTAGAATTTTAATCGTTCAGTAGCAATGTCATTTATAAATATTGTCACCTGAGGCCAACAACTTATTTTTCTTCTTTTTTGTTTCTTAGTGCCTAAAAATAAGTTTTGAATACTCGCGACTTTATTTTGGTCTCTAATTTTGCAGTTATAACGATTTGTTTGTGTCGCACATTTTTGTGCGACATGGCCTGGGAGAACATAAAACATGTTGTGGGGCCACGTCGTCTGTTCTTATCGCTTTCTAACTGGTGGCTAGATCAAGACAAACATGGTGATATTATGAAAAATAATAACAAACAAAGCAAAAAGATAAATTAAGATAATATGAAAGAAAAGGAAACAAATTAGTAACCGAATTCAATTAAATCCTGGGAGTTAAATAGATGATATTTACATCCAACACGTAATGACCGATCAAACGAGTGCCGATGATGAAAACGTAGCTGGTTTCCACCCGGCTAAAATCAGCAAAACATACTTTTTCAGATTATTCTTTCCTTTATCGTAATTAAAAAAATTCCTTGTAATAATAAGGATTTTCAAAAACAAACTCGAGCCTAAATAAAATTTGAAAACTAGTTCTATTTATACAATTTAAAAAAAATTGTTTTAAACAAATAGCGTGGTGCATGATGAAAAATACCGTTAAACTATTTTAAATGTTATTTGATAAGTTTTAATGCAATATACATATTTAAATTATTTGTAGGAAAAAGATTCTATACCTCCGAGATTTTGTTGGAATTTGCAGTTTGTTTTCAGAGTTACCCACACCAAATTAAGTAAATGTACGTCACTATCGTAGTTCTGCAGTTAGAGGAAAAGTAAAAATTAATTTATATGGCGGTAAACGCCCCCACCTCGTATACCTCTATGATTTTGTTTAAAAATGGTCTTTGTTCTAAGAGTTACCTACATAAAATTCACTTTGTCTCACTATTGTAGTTCTTCCGATATAGGAAAAATAATAATTACATTGTATGGGTGGTACCCATACCGTACGAAAACACCAAGATTTTTTTGAAACATGCCACTCATTCTAAGAGCTACCCACATAAAATTAAGTGAGCTTCACTGTTTTATTTATGGAGATATTATTTGATATGCAAAAAAGGTCTTCTTGGCCCCACTATACCATGTTCTATGTTACATTTGTATATCCACCACCAAAAATGGTGTGGGATTGTATTAATATTGTCATTCCGTTTGTAACACATCAAAGCATCTATTTTAATCCTGGTTTAATTTTGTGACGATCTAGCTATGTCTGTCTGTCCGTCTGTTGAAATCACGATAGAGCTCGAACCTAAAAAGTTAGGGAGTTCAAATTTTTCCAGAATATTTCTAATACACAAAGTTTGTTTGGTATTGAAAATGGGTTAAATCGGAATATTAGGAAGAGAGTTATAGCTTGTAATGCAAGAGTAGGTCGAAAATACCGTGTCCTTTCAAAACCGAATAAAATGGAATTGTGTTCGAACTCATTAACGTAGAGTCATGAAACTCCGAATATATATTTTCTGAGGAAAAAAATATTTTTCCTTGAAAATTGCCCAAATCTATTTATTACAAAAGGAGTTATAGGTGAAAATGTATGAAAATTTATAACATTTTTCGGTATATTGAAAATTAAAACGCCTTAAAACCTACAAAATTATTTGTACGATGTTGAAATTTTGCAAATATAGTTTCATCATCCATGTTGTTGGAATAGCGGAAAATGAAGGTGACGCGCCTACTTTTACGCCCACCCTCCATATAACGCTTTATCTCAAATATATGGAGAAAATTTTTTCGAAAAAAAAAGAATTCTATAAATGATTATCTAGGTTGAATTCAAACATTAACGGCCGTATGTTAAAAAAATCCCTAATGTAGACTTAAACTAAATATTAGTTAATAAATATTTTAACCCTAATAAACCTTTGTTAAAAAAACGTATGAGAAAACATCACTCTAACTCACGTATGTTTGAAGGAATTTTTAGTTTTGATACTGGCTATACCATTATTTTCTTTTGTCATTTAATAGTTAGCGATACACAAGAACGAATATAAATTAATTTGGGTAGTCGTTCATAACCAGATTTTATTTGGTTTATCATACAGTAACTTCCTTTTTTTGTATTGGCATTGAACAACTTACTCATTTTTTAATGGGTATATATAATTTGTTCTATATTTATTAAAAAATCAATAATTAAGAAGAATTAACAACACTTTTTTGTTAGGGATAAAATAGGTATTTGAATAACGAGTTTTTTTTATTTGTTTTGATTGTATGTACATCACTAAAAAGTTTTGTTTACATTTAATAATTTTTTGAGTATTTTGTGAAACTTATAAACAAATTTGTGAAATTTTGATATATTTTTTTTAAATTGGTCATCTGGAATGGAAAAAGCATCAATACTCGGCTTACAAATTCGTGGACGATAATAATTTGACATTTGAATTAGATATTCTAAATAAAACAAAACAATTAATTTTATCTTTTTCACTAAATAACAATTATTTTTACCAATTCTTCTAATTAAATTATATGTGTCCATTTTCAGTTTTACAACTAACACTATTTTTTTTTTGTTTGCATAAATTTTTTTTACAAAATTTCACTTGATAAAAAAAATGACAATAAACAGAAAGAAAAAATAAAAATCTCACTTTATATTAGGTTTAAAGAAGGTATATTCCTGCTTTAAAATATTTAAAGTTAATAAAGGTTTAATAAAGGTATGTTAAGCTAATAAAAGTTTTCGCATATAACATTAAAGAATTTTGCTTAACAACGGTTTGTAAAGCTGCGCTAAGTTTTTTAACATACGGCCGTAATTGTATAACTTTAAAACTAGGAGGTGCCATGCCCACACACTCGAAGCTTGTAAAATAAACCATGGCTTTACGACACCTATTTAGTTAAAAAAGACTTGTTAGAAATGTTACTACAATTGGAAAACTGCTTTTAGTACTGTCCTAAGTTAAAAGGATTCTTAAAACATCAAAGAATAGAGGGTAAAGCTGAAAGGATTCAGTAAATTTCTTTCAAACCTAGAAATATGCAAAAATTGTGAATGAATTAGAAAAGAAAAATTTTTTAATACAAATTTCATTGAAGGAGTTAAATGAGTTTTATTTACATTAAACACCTGTATTTCAGATTAAAGAGTGCTAAAGATTAAGCGACCGCTGGTTGTGAGAAGGCAGCTATTGCCAGGTAACTAATTTTCCATAGTATTACAATGAATTTGTGGCCTATAAAAATATAAAGTAATTAATAAAAACTTGAAATAAAAATTACTTTAATATGTTTGCGTTAACTAAATATTGTTATACAGAATATAATATGACTGTCGTAAACATGTTTTCTCTCTAATTGTAGAGAGCTGTGTTGAAGTAATTATTAAATGACTTAAGTTAAAATTAAATAAAAAACAATAGTTGGTTAACGTGGTAGGTCACTGCACGCAAACGGTCAAGTGGAGTCTCTTTGACACCGTTTTGACAGGACCACATAACTCGTCAGTTCTAATGTATCTCAGAATAAATCCAAGAGTAAGGGTACTAGATCCACCCCATGACCGTGAGGTCTATAGTAATAGTAATAATAGCAATAAAAGATTTTTTTTCCGATAATTTATGTACACACTTAAAAATTTATTACGGTCTTAAAGGCTTAAATTTATAATTTTTCATTCTTAAGGCGGGGAAGTAAATCTGGCAAAAAGAGCAGTGTATCGACGCCCTTATTTACATGTAATAAATCTGTAGTTTTTATTAGCAAAACAACTCTTATGTTATCTGCAAAGAAAACTAAATATAAAATTTACTACTTAATTTGTTTACGGGATGTTCAGTAGATAATTAAAAAAAAAAGTATAAAAACTATGGAATTAGTTCAACAAAATATTAGTCAAAACTGTGCTATTGTGTTTTAAAAACGAAACTTTCGAGTTAAAATATCCATTCTTAAATATGATGAAATTTTCAACAACTTTCTTAGTATTCGCCGTGTTGTTGTTGTTGTTTGTGGGCATACAAGCTCATGGTGTGTTAAAAAATAAATTTTTGAAAAAAATTTTTAAATAGAAAATTACTTTTATATTATAAAAATTTTCTTTTAAAACTTTTCTTAACAGGATGTGGTAAAAACGAGAAATATACCACTTGCGGTTCGGCATGTCCTCCCCGATGCAATGAGGATCCCCATACGATGTGCACTATGCAGTGTGTCGTTGGCTGTCAGTGTAAACCGGGATATTTGCTGAATGATCTGGATGAATGTGTAGCACCACAAGATTGCGATTAAAATTCTAAAAGTTGTATCCAAAACAGCCAACAATGTAAAAATTATTAAAATAAAATGAAGACGATCAACATTAAAATCATCTTATTTTTGAATTACCGGGACTTAAATACATTATTATTCAATTAACACTTTTTGTTATCAAAATGGGAAAATACCACTTGATTTTTCTTTTACTTACATACCTAATGAAATTGCTAAATATTTGAAGTGAATTAATGATGTGTGTGTGTGTTTTTTTTTCTAAACACATTTTAGTGCACACTTTAATTTAAAGCTTTTAAAATTACGCAAGTTGCTAACATTTTTATTCGCCTTTTTTTTAATTTATTTAGAATTTTCATATCAATCAACATGTAATAAGAAATACAAAAAAAAAAAAAAAAAAAAAAAACACATTAAAAACATAAAAATCGCGTGAGACATTTTTAATTAGAAAAAGCTTTAAAACGTTAAAATAACACGAAAATTTAAAATTGTTTTGTTAAAGAAAAAAAACTTAAACACATTAAAAGCTTGAGTCAAAAAAAAAAAATAAATATAATTTAAAGTAAAAGTTAACTTAAATGCAAAGCAAAAAAAAAAAAATGAAATCAAATAAAGTTTATGGCCGTATGTGGTGTTTTAGAGAACCCTTTCATTTTTATTTTCATGGAAAAGTTTAATTTGATTTCAATGAAAAATTTTAATTTATTAAAGTAAAGGGTGGCTTAACATTATATTATAGTTTATTTCGAATCTGGCTATACTTTTGTCTTTCTATGCTGTCAGAAAATTCAGTATATTATCTCTGCTGATCGAAATGAATCGATTAACGCGTGAGTATCTTTGGGATGTACTGGAAACTCAGTATTTTCAATACAAAGACAATTGTTCGAAAATCGCACGATATTTGCCAAAAAAAAATCCTCTTTTCGGATGAAGCTCATTTTCCTCTAGGTGGGTACGTTAGTAAGCAAAATTGCCGTATTTGTGGCTCAGAAAACCCAAATGTGGTCTTACATAAGCCAATGCACCCATTACGATTGACTGTTTGGCACGGCTGTTGGAGCGGAAGTATCGTTGGCCCATATTTCTTAAAAATGAGAACGGCGCAACCATAACAGAGACACATATTAAGGGTTGCCATATTTGAAAAGTGAAAAATAAGTACATTGAGAGCGAAAAAAAAGTACTTTTCAAAAAAAAAAACAGTACATTTTTTTATTTATTGATAACATAATTTTACTTCAATACATCACATTTTTATTTAAAAAAAGTTAATAAGAAACATAAAAACATGTAAAAACTATGAGAACATAACGGTTACTTAACTTTTAATTCAATACATCACATATGTTTTAAAAATAAGTAAAAAAATAACATAAAACACATATACAAAACTATGAGAGCGTAACAAAAAATATTGCATTTGTTTCAAAATGCAATACATATATATATCGAGTCGAACTACAAATAGTGTCCTAAGTTACTAACGTGGTAAAAAACTCAAATTAACCGTCGTTTTTCGATATTAATATTGATATTAGTTTGAATAAACAATTACCCAGGCTTTAACATTTTTCATTAATGTTGAAATGATCTAATGTATTTCAAAAGTTATTAATTAAATTTCAAAAATAGTAAATACAATTTCAAAATCGGTAATTGAGTTTCAAAAACTACGAGTTGAATTTTGAAATTATCTATAATATATAAATTCAATTGGTTTGTTTCTTCAAATTACAATAATATTCCATTAATACTTTTGGAATACTATTTATAACTTAAAAATTATCAATTGTAATTGACAAATTGTCAATTTTTAAGTAGACTTAGGGCCATTATTAAAACTTGCCGTTAGCTTAAGGCAGGATTTTGTTTGGCAGATAAATGGCTTTGCATTATAAACCCTTAATTTATTATTTTTTTATTCATTAAATATTATTAAATTAATAATAATAACAATAAAAAAATGGAAGTTGTAATAATGCAAAGCTATTTATCGAGCAAAAAAAATCCTACCTTTAACTAAAGGCAAGTTGTAATAATGGCACTTAATCTATCACGCATGGAAATTGTTATTGTACTTAAAATCAATATTTAACAATATTTAAGAAAATAATATTTAGGCTCAACAAAAAGAAAACATTTCTTGTTAAAGTCGACTATAATATTATTTTTAATAATTTTTTTGAAGTTTATTTTAAAGACAATAACAATTTTAATGAACAGTAAAGTAAAATCTACTTTAAAATTGATAATTTGTCAATTACAATTGATATTTTTTAAGTTATATATACTAGTAATCCAAAAGTAATTTTCAAAATTCAATAAATAATTATACCACACAAATAGAGGTGCTATAGTTATATAAAAGAAAATAATTTATGCTTACAAAAAAAGTTAATTCAAAAAAATTATAAATAGTTATCCCTTTTTTGTACACATTTAACAATACAATTTTTTCCTGTTTCATTCTTCAAAAAATTACAAAATTCAATACATGTATATTCAAAAAACAGTACAAAAACAGCACAAATATAAAAAAACAGTACTTTTTCGTACTGTTTTAGGTATTGTGAATATAACAGTACATATTACAAAAAACAGTACATGTACTGTTTAAAACAGTACGAATGGCAACCCTACACCTATCGCAACATGATAAACATTTTCTTTGTGTCCGCTCTTCATAGTAAATCATATGAACGATGTTTGGTCTCAACAGAATGGTGCAACTTGCCACACATCTCTTGCCACAATCGATTTATTGCGTACAACGTTTGATGGCCGTTTAATCAATTAAAATGGTGATATCAATTTGCCGCCAAGAAGCTGCGATTTGACTCCGATGAACTTTTTTCTAAGGGGCGAATTTAAAGACAGGTGTTACGCAGATAAACCAGAGACATTTGAGCTCTCGAAAGCCAACATTCGTAATATCATTGCCGAAATACAACCCCATACACTTAAAAAAGTGCTCGAAAATTGGTCCGATCGAATGGGGTATTATGAGGCAAGTCGCGATAGCCATATGAATTAAATAAATAAAATAAATTTGGCGCTTTTGTTTTATTGCATTTTTAAATTTAAACTAAATTTGGTTAAATTTTGAGAGCCGATATTCAATGTAAACCACACGTAAACGCCAATTGTTTTTCTCCATTTCATTTGACATTTCTCCATTTCAGACTAACTCAATTTGAACTATGGAAAGATACACAATTAAGCAACGCGTTAAAGTTATTGAGGCTTATTAGGAAAATGGGCAATCAAATCAAAATACCCAAAAATTGCACCTCTCACGCTCGTCGTTGATGAACATTATGCATAAAGACTTGCATTTACAGGCTTACAAGGTGCAATCGACTCAAGAACTAAAGCCTTTTGATCATTACAAACGTCTTCAATAATTAAGAGCTAATGGATGAGATAATTCTTTACATTAACGGGCATTGAGTCTCAGTTATGCCTCAGCGTTATCGAAAGCTTGGACCATTGGATTGAGGTGTGCCGCAGAGGTCGCGGCAGACATTTGGCTGATACTTTGTTCCATACATAATTGAACTATATTAATATTATCATAATAAAAAGAAATTACAATAATTTCCTAAATAATTTGTATTTAATTCAAAATTACAATCGACCCCTAAAATTTATTCACCCTTTATAATTCTAATTGTTAAAAAGAAAAATTAAATAATAAAACAAAACTTTGTATGTTTTTCGAATAACCGATAATAGATATTAAATTACACGGTACTGTATTATAAGAAGCAGACGATTTAATATGGAGGTCAAAAAAGTTTTCTTTTATTTTCTGAGTAAAATGTGGAAACACAAAAATTTGCTAAAAACAAGATCCGGTTTCACGGTTCACGGGTAAAATTTAACTGTAAATAGAGACAGTCATAAATACACATAGTTTCCCAAATATCACTAATATATACTTCCTAAATAGTATTTAAAATAAATATTCTTTGTATTTGGAATACGACGGCTTATTTTCTCGATAATTTTTATATTTAATCTTGTCTTGGTTATTACAAACACCACACATTTTAAAATCAGCGAAATCGGTCATGCTATTCTCAAGTTATTCTCTTATAAAGGGACCGCCATCTAACGTTTTTTATTCAACTAGTGCTTATTTCGTGAATGGTAACACTAAGCTCATGTCTGATTTGACAGATAATTAGTTTCATCCTTCCGCTGAACGAATATGGTTGTGTATACGCTTGAACAACGCTGGGAAATATTGCGACATTACTTTGGCCGATTTTGCCAAAAAAATCATCTTTTCAGATGAAGCTCACTTTGATCTTGGCGGGTATGTAAACAAGCAAAATTGTCGCATACATTGAAAAGCCGATACACCCAAAACGAGTCACTGTTTGGTGCGCATTTTGGTCCAGAGGTATAATTGGGACATTTTTCTTCGAAAATGAGCCAGAAGTGGCCATAGTCAATGGCGATCGTTATCGAGCCATGTTGAACGAATTTTTGTTCACAAAAATTTAAGAGGAGGATATAGGCAACATTTGGTTTTAACAGGACGGCGCTACGTGCAACACAGCCGAAGCTACGCCTTTTTTTTCATAGCATTTAAAAAAAAAGTTATTTGGCGGACCCTTTATATAAAAAGTAATTTCTTTGGATTCAATATAAAAATATAATGTTTTTTATTTTATTTTATTTTTTATACAAACCTTGTTCTGGCTATTAGATATGCAACACAAAAAGTATCAACAAAATAGGTCGAGTCGATCTCAAGTGATGCTGTTACATACATGCTGCAGTAGTATTTTTTATAAGTAAGAAAATGCTTAAAATTTTTTTTTAATATGAATGTCCTTGTCCTGGAAGTTGTAAACGTAACAATAAAATATTCAAAGAAATCCATCACATCGTACCCAAGTTATGCTCTTACATAAATGTGGACAATTTATTTAATTTTTTTTGCATTAGGGAAGGGAGGGTCACTCTTGAAAAATGTTTTCAATATAAACTTTTCCCTGGCAATTGCCAGAAATAAGATCAGTTAAATCCATCTAGCCGTTAGTGATGCTTAGGCAGACATGTAGCCACGCCCATTTTTATAATTTTTTCCCTGCAACTATTGTCGTGGCACTTACAATTATAATACAAAAAAATTCAGCAACATCTGCAATTGTGTTTTATGTATCGTTGGTCACTAGTAGAAAGCCCTAACTGAAATTATTGTAACTTTCCATTAGAAGGCAAAAACATAGTAGAATCTATATTATCATAATGCAACATATTTTTTTAAAATTGCTTGTAAAACTGTTATTTTTTATATCATTGCGTTAAAATTTTGTGTCCAGATGTGTTTGTGTGAAATGTGTTGAAATCACTTAAAAGTTAAATTTCGTAAAAATACGAGTTAGGGACTTTCTACCTGTGACCAACGATATGTATGTTGGGATTTAACTTACGATTGGGTTCATTTTAATGAATGAAACGGCACTGGTGTTACTTCAATTCATTTTATTAATTAAGTTTAGCTTATTTATTATCTTAGTAGGTTATTTTTAATTCAATAATATTTTGCACAAGTTTTCACCTTAATTAGTCTTCAATAATCCTCTCCATTTTACTTATTATTTAATTAGTTTGAACGAACTACCCATGCACGTCTGTTCGGCTTTAAAGTTCAAAGTTGTTCGTCTGCTTTTATCTTTTCCTACAGTCCCTTTACCGTCAGTACGTTGTATTTTACAAACATAATTGTAATTAACCCATGTGTACAATGTGCAGTCATTCTGCGACCATCTCACATGTATCTGTTGCAGTAAGGAAAAACTGCGTATGTCTGTTTTTATAGTGATTCAGAAAACCACCTTCAAATATTTGAGTTGATTTTTTTAAATTTATTTCCTTTAAAATAAAGATTATTACAGGAATTCCATGCTGTACAAATTAAATAGCATATCGGGGTTTTTATATAAAGTTTAATTATAAATTGAAATAAATTATTAATCCAAATGCTATTGTTAATTATAAAAATATAGGCATTTAGGTTTAACGCTGTATTCTCCTGTAAAGTTGTCCAAACTAGTTGAAAATCCATTATCTTAATTTGATGTTATGTTGACTTAAGCAGTTGTCCCCTTTTGCCACAGATATACATTTTTTTTTACTAAATCCATTGAGGTAGTTTTAATCTCAAAATATAAATAATTTTCTCACATACATTGTGTTCTAATTAAGTTGTTTTTATGAAGACAGAATATCAGATTTTAAAAATTTAAAATTTTTTTTCTAAAACACAATTTTGCAACCTTGAATTTTAGATTTTTTTATAGATTTTTTTCATGCTTTTGCTAAACAACAAAGCTACTGTATGTTATTGTTTTTGGCGGTGCCAAACAAAAATTCTAATAATTTTTATTCTAGCTCAAACTGAAACCAAAACAAAACAAAACACATTTCAGTTTGACATTTTCAAGGCAGTTGTCATTATGAGCATTGCCATGTTGTGTCCAAACATACCATATTGCCGCGTAATGGTTTCATGTCATGTCATTTTTGTTTGCTTTACATGAAATAAAAGCAAACTACACTTAAGGCGACTTTCAATCGATAATTTATTTCATGGAGTTACATTTTATTCACAAAGTATTTGTTTTGAATGCACAAACGTATAGACAAAAAAAAAACACACACACATTTACGAACATATATAGTTTTTGGGCAAACCAAGGTGGTAACCACTATATCTGCACTACCTCCAGCATCTCCTGCTCCGAGGTTAAAAGTTGCAAAAAATCATTCCTTAAAAAGTCATGTTTATATTCATGTTATAGAATGTTTAACATTTTTTTCTTCGCTCCTTTGCCCAGTTGGAGCTAAAAAAAAAACAAAAAAAAAGCTAATCATAGTGATTTCTTGTCATTTGTTTATGCAATTATCGTTTATTTTTCCAATTTGTGAGACAACTTATTGTGGCAATAATCATGGCATATTTATCAGCTGCTCTAAATCTTAATGAAAACCTTCATATTCAAAGTAAAAATAAACAATTTAAATTCAGTTAATTATTTCTATGGCAAGATAAGAATGTGTTAGTTTTAAAAACGGGAAAACTAAAATCTTAACAGAATATGTTTAAAGACATTTAATTTTTTGTTAAAGAAAGAAATTTGTTAAACAGTTTTTGCTCTTACTGTTTTATTTCATTTGGCTGACAGCACGTCATTTAAGCATTATTGTCTTAAAGACATTTAAACAGGAATTACTTAACATACATTAAACAAAATAATTACACTCTTAATGGCATAAACAAAAACAACAACAGAAATGTCCCCTAATTCTCAGCAAATTAAAATTTTACATAACACTTTAAAATCACACACACACGCACACGTATGCACATATACATATTGCAGCAAATAAAATGAAAATGATTACACACATACTATGCATTGTTATAAACTTAACGGTTTTAGTACTGTGGGGTCATTGAAATGTTGATCTTAATGGCCACTTTAATTAACAACATGCTTTCCATCTATAACTTACATATGTACATACAAAAAAAATAAAAACCTCAAACATATAAAAGAGACAAATGTCTGCGTGATAATGCATGCTCGTTTTTATTTATTAGTTTATTTTATTTTTTTTTTATTTAAATGATGCAATGTCGTTATATTTTGTTCACACAATTATGTCATTAGCCACAATTTTTATTAAAAAATAAACATATTTGTGGTAAAGAAATACGGAACACAATGCAAATGAAAAATTTGCAAAAACAAAAATTAAATTGCAAACAAAAGATTTAGGAAACAAACTGATGACTGTGGCATTATGTCAAAAGTGAGCATGAGACAAAAATTATTGGACTCTTTCACAAGGATTATGTGAACTTTTTCGATATATTGTTTTCGAAGTATAAAAAAAAAACTATAAATTATTCAATCTAAATAATATATGACAACAATCAGGGTACTAAAGAATAATTGCAACAGAAATTAAATAAAATAAAAAAAATAATTCTACTAACGTCAGGGATGTTGTTTTATAGAGGCAAAGCTTTTTAATTATAACAAGTAAGAGCGCTATATTAGGCCATGCCGAATCTTATATACCCTTCACAACGTGTAGTCATGCAATAACAGTAGTTTGTATCACCATTCATTCCATATGAAATAAGTACATACAAACATAAAAAACATACATATATAAAAACAACCCATTTTAAAATTATAACTTTACCTTTGTATGTTAAAAGAAAAAAAAAAATTTAAAAAAAAAATTAAAAAAAAAAATTAAAAAAAAATTTTAAAAAAACTTAAAAAAAAATTTTTTTTTTAAAAAATAATTAAAATAATATTTATTTGGTTGTTGGGTTTAAGCTGGTTTATATGCTTAAACCAAACAACCAAATAAATATAATTGAAAAATTATGGGAGCATATCCCAAAAAAATTTAGTAAATTAAATAATTTAAATATATATAATTAATATAAAACAAAAAAAATTAAAAAAAAAATAATAATAATATAAATAATATTTAAATAAAAAATAAAAAAAAAATAAAAAAAAAATTAAAAAAAAAAATATTTAAAAAATTAAAAAAAATTTTTTTTGGCTCAGCTGGGATTCGATGCCAAGTTTTCTCTAACCAGTATACACGTTTGTATGTATGTATGTTGTTGTTGTAATGTTGTTTTTATGAAAAAAAAATCGAGGTGGTCGTGGGTTTTTGCTCATATCTCAGTTGTTTATGTACCGATGTTTCTGATTTTCAATACCGATCTACTCCCGAATATTTCTGATATTTTAATACCTCACCCGGGTCCAAGCTATGTCAGGGGGCTTCAAAAAGTTGATTTCAACATACACACGGACAGACGGTCAGACGGACAGACTGACAGAGCTTAATCGACTCTCCTATTCATAAGCTTTCAGAAAATATATACTTTATGGGGTTGGAAATGAAAATTGTAGAAATTTCACACGAAATGACAAACCTATATATATATATACCCTTTTTCACTGTGTGAAGGGTATAAAAAAGCATTCCACAGAGGTGATAAAACCTCTTTCTGTGGGTAACCCTGACTACCTTACCACGAATACTGACACATCCCCTCGTAAGATTAACCGCCCTACTGTTCATGGTCACAATCTACCACCTCACTTATTTAGTAAGGGCATCTTCAAGCCTATCTAAGGGGATCTTATCAAAAGCGCCCTCTATTCCATAAATACAGACAACGCGACACCGCCATTGAAAATTTCCCTTTCCGCAATTCTCACCAATTTGTGAAGAGCAGTTGCCGTAGCCCTGTCCGTGTGATGGCATAATCAATCACTTGTTTTTTCGGAGAAACCTAACCTTTATTAATCGAACTGTTGGGCAAAGCAGAACGGTGACCTCTAAATAGTACACAATTAATTGTTTGCCAGAAGTACTTAGAGAAATAGGAAAAAGCAACCACCAAAGAGATGTGATTAAGCACCACCACAATGGGAGACAAGGGACTTTTTGAGGAATGTCTTGAAAAGTAATAAAGCCAATATCGATGATAAATATTAATCTGTTGTCTTCAATATTGAAATATAAAATATAATATTCGCATAAATTTATAAATGTTTTAAATTTGGTACCAAGTTTAAAGTCCTTTTAAAATCTAAGTATATAACTAAATATTAAATGCACCACCATTTAATAAAACAAGTCAGAGCACTATATTCGGCTGTGCCGAATTTTTTATACCCACCACCGATTTGATGTACTTTTATTGCACAAAATTTATTATTTTGTTATTAACTGTAATCGCTATGGAATAATCTCTTTATGCTAAAATATGTGTCACTTTCTTTGTATAACTTCAATAGGCTAGTAACATGTTTGTGTAAATTTAGTCTTTCAATGAAGGTGGGCGTTAAAGTAGGCGTGTCAAAGTAGTTTATGCTTATTAATTCAATATGGATATTTACAAACAGAGTCCTTTATTCTTCCAAAAACTTTGTTCATGGAGAAATTATTTAATTTTTTTTTCCTTTTTATTTAATTTTTCATTTATTCTATAATTCTCTAATTCTATCGGTTTTATGAGCCTTTAAATTTTATTAACAGTAGAGTACTTAAAAAATAAGTGTTAAAGTAGGCGTGTCAAAGTAGTTTCTACTATTAAATTCAACTAAGATGTTTCAATATAGAGTTCTTTATTCTTCCAAAATCCGTATTCATAGAGAAATTATATGAATTTGAGATAAAGCGTTATATAGGCGGTGGGCGCAAAAGTGGGCGTGTCACATTTGACCAAAAAGCAATGCGTGCAATTTCAGAATCATACATCTAATTTTGTCAGCTTTATAACGTTTTAAATTTTGATTATATACATTTTGATCTATAGGGAAAATTTTTTTTTTTTACTCAGGAAATATACTTACATTCAAAATTTCATGGCTCTGCGTAGATGTGTTTACATTGCATTTTATTCGATGTTGGAAGGACATGTTTTTTTTACCCACTCTTGCATTACGAGCTGTAATTCTCTTCCTTATATTCCTATTTATCATATTTTTGCAATACCAAACACACTTTGTGTATAAGAAATATTTTGGCAATTTTTGAGCCTCCTAGCTTTTTCGTTCGGACTTCTATCGTGCTTTCAACAGACAGGCAGACGGACGAACATAGCTAGATCATCATAAAATTAAACCCCGATTTAGGAAATATATACTTTATGGGGTCTAGAATGGACTTTTCGATGTGTTACAAATGAAATGACAAAATGAATATACCCCCACCATTTTTTTGGTGGCGGGTATAAAAAAATATTGCAATTTTAAAAGATTTACTCAAAATATTATTAATATAAAAATATTAATTGATTTTTAGAAACTGGCCGTTTTTAAAATTTAACTGGTGCATCTTTCATTTGGTACCAATTTTATCTCCATCATAATGGCAACAACAATATACGTTGACAAAGTTACAAATTGCATTGTTAGCAAAAAATTCTTTGAATATTATTGGTGACAACCTTTACCCTGTAATTTTGGTTTGTTTTTAGATTATTAACACTTCGGTTACAACAATAGTGTCTTAACTTAAAACTTGATAATTTAAGAAGTAATATCTATTAATATGTTCTGTGTTCGATGTATTAGACGGTAATCTAATTGTTAATGATTTTGTAAACCTAAAAGTATCACTTTATTTTAATAATTTATATTTTTTTTATCAATTATTTATCAATTTATGCCATACTTTCTTAATCCTAACTTCATTAAATTGTAACATATATAGTAGTTTCCGTTTATATGAGGGTATATCGATAAACAGTGCTGATGATAAAATCGTAACTTTCTTCCAACATTTATTTCTCTCGACTAATATCGGAATAGTTTTTCAATGTTCTCAAAGAATGATTAAAATTTAACTTAAAAACTGTTTTAGGAAGTTTCATAATAAAAAAATGAACTTAAGCCAGACTAAATGATTTATTTGTATTTTAATTTTATTTATATACTAGCTAATACCCGATGTGCTTCGCCACCCCAAATTTTAGTATTTAATTCATATGGCAGGTGCCACGCCCACTATTGTTTATGCACCCATTTTTTCCATAAGTGTTTATTTGAATATCAAAGTTGCTTTTGCAAAATTTTACTACTCTAATTGATATCGTTTTCAAATATACGAATTTAAGTATTTAATTCATATGGTAGGTGCCACGCGCCCACTATTGATAATGCACCCATTTCTTGCCTAAATGTTCAGTTGTGTGTCAAAGTTGCTCTTGCAAAATTTTACTATAATCGATATCGTTTTCCAAATATACGAATTTTAGTATTTAATTCATGTGGCCACGCCTACTATTGCAAGTTCGCCCATTTTTTACCCAAACGTTCTGGATGTCAAAGTTTACCGTACTTAATTTAAAGACTCTAGCTGCATTAACTTTCGTGATATATAATATTTAATACTTATTCTTTAATAGGGCGTGGCACCCCGCCTCCTTACAATTTCAAACCAAGGTATAGCCTATTGCTCCTTCCAGACATACAGAAAGATTCTGTGAAAATTTCAAGGAAATCGGTCTAGCTGTTTAACCCTCTATAAAGCACAAACAAACATACAAACACACATTGATTTTTATATATATAGATAAATGACGTATAAATAATTCAGATATGGAAAAGTTAATAACATCTTCGCTTATTTTATATGCTTGTTTTATAACAAAAATTGTTGTTGTTGTTATTCCTACTAAAGTTTAAGACATTTTTAATTCTATATTTAGAATAATGTTAAACATTTAAGGTGATTTTTCGTAATAAAACTAGGTTATTTGACTTATGACGGTTTTGCAGCAAATGTACAGCTGTACTAAATCTTATCATTTTGTTTTTTTATTTTTTTTTATTTACATACATAGATAATTTTAGACAGCTAAAAATAAGTGTTATGTAATAAAATTCTGCACTTTATGCTTGTAAATAGATTGTGCAAAAACAAGTAAGAAAAACTGTCTTGTTTGCATCTCTCAGCAGCATTAAAATAACAATTCAACAATGAGCTTGAGATAAAAAAATGTAAATTAAAAAATTGAGACAAAAAAAAAAAAAAAATTACCATGAGAGTATATTGTGTAAAATATTTGTATTGCTAAGACAATTTAGTAAAAAGAAGAACACAAACAAATTATTTAGTTTGAATGAGAAACCAAATAGTTTTCTAAAGGCAAATTTGAACGAAAAAAATTAGAACCATTAAAAGATAAAATTTAATTAAATAAAGATAAAACTATAATTACCAGAATACGAGAAATACATTTGCAATTAAAGCATGTGGCCATAGTAAATAGTCTTACCTGTAAGTAGAAAAAGAAAAAAATAAATAAATAAATAATCATTAAAAGTTTAAGGCAAGATTTGTAAGGAATTTATTTTTTTTTTTTTTTTTTTTTTTTTTTTTTTTAATTTTTGCTAACAATTGAAAAATATGTTTTTTTTTTCTGTTAATAGGCCTCTGTACAGTTTCTTTTGAGAAACTTTTTTGTTTATTTTATACAACCTACTGACTTATAAATTGATATTTTTAACAACTAGAAAGATGCAGACATGCACACAGATATAAAAATGTTCACTTTAAAGTGAAAAATTCCCAAATGCTTGAAACTCTTGAGATTTACAACGAATGTTTGTACATTTTACAAGACAAAGACATTAAATCACCACAGTTTCATTATTTATGACCAGGTTTTGGTCACATTTTTATAACCACGATCTGGCAGAGAAGTTTTAGAGGGGACATATAGTGATGTTGGGTTAACGACTGTTGCTTAAAAAAATACAAATATTATCTATTCTATAATGAATTTCTAATTTATATTTGGCCATGCGAACATACTATTTCTTTAAAGTTATAGTTTTATATGCATTAGGCTGGCTCATAAAAAACATGGTAATTTTTTGTCAGGTTCCCTTCTTTAAATTAATTTACTAAAAATATTGTTGTTATTTATAATTTACGAGGTGTGATTGTACATGTATATTTTCTCAAACTTTTAAATAATTTAAGGACATGGTAAGTGCCCTTTTACATTTGCGAATCTAAAGGGTGGGCAGACGAAATTTGTATGAGTGGAAAAGAGAAGACAGAATGTGCAGCACATAACTGTCTGCACTGGACATTTTCCTTTAATCTTTTCTACTTTTTGCATTTTTTGTCTTGTTGCTTCATATTATTTTTCTATCATTCTTTTATTTCTGTTGGCTACACACTTAATGTTAAAATCAAAATAATAGATTTTTTACAAAAATCCACTTTTTATTTTACTTGAATAAAAACACCACGTAAATGAAAGAATAAGGAACTAAAAAATTTTTGTCTGTCTATCAATTTCTCAAGTGTCGCTAGCAAGATTAACAGAGAATCAAAAAAATGTCTGCCCTTACTTTCGCAAATGTATAAGGCGACTAATAGTACTAAGTTTCAATCCATAGTCTGGAAAATCACTTTTGAGATAATTAACAGATCGCTTTAAAACGGAAATAAATTTTTTTAGCTTGTAGACAACCAGGAACATTGACTTGGGTATAAAATGAAAGGGACTATATTACACTATACAAAATTTAAATTCCATGATGGCCGCCACAACGAAATGGCGTGCAATAAATTTCTTTATGGGCTAAAACTAATATTACAAAGTGTACCCCCTTCAATCCTTCAATGGTAGTATCAAATAACCAGAAAGGAACAGTTATCTAAGCAAAAAATTAAAATCAAAGATGGCGTGCGATAAAAAAGGGCGGATATAGGGGTCGAATATAGTAAGAACGGCTTACCCCCAAAATACTAATATCAAATGAAAGGGCTTGAGCAGTGATAAACTATGAAAGAGTGTAAAATCTAAATTGCGACAAAATGGTTGAAAATTTTTTTTTCTTAACCACATCAATATGAATGTGAAACGGAGAAGCTAGATTTAACTTTGTTAAAATTCAAAATCAAAGACGGCGTCGGAAATGGATAAGTAAAATGGAATATTACAATTTATCTGAAATCTAGGCTACCCTTATGAGGTCATAGTACTTATGCATATAATGGTGTAGGGTGTTATCAGCTTAGCTTAGTCAAAAACTAACTTTACTCAATGAAACCTTAAAGAATAATGATCGTTCTGCCGCAAATTTTTTGTCAGCATTAGTTATGGAAACAAACTAATCGCAGAGTTCATTACGTTTGACTTTTGGTTGAGATTTGTCGTTTTTGGACACTGTTAATTTCAAGAAAGTTGAGTAAATTGCATGGGAACTTATTGAATTGACTTTTTACGGTTTTGAGTGGCTTACAATATATTTTTTTGTGACTAAACAAATAAAGATTTCACATTGATTTTTTTTTCTGAGAAAGACTATATTAACAGCTGCATATAAGAATTTTTAAAAAACTATTTGTTTTTAATTTTTATTATAAAAAAAAGTAGTTCAAAATTAACAAAACACTTTTGGTCACTTTTTGAGAAAAAAACATCAAAAGGTTTTTTGAAAATGAGAGCAGTCGCGATATTAAAAATGTTATACATCAAGGAAAAATATATAATATCTACTATTAGACTGAAAAAAAAAAACGTTGCGCATTGCATTAGTGGTATCGGGGGGATATCTTCCTTTACCCATAAGCTTATGCTGACGATAAAAAATGAATTTCCTAAATGAAAGGAATACTTAAGTGTGAGGATTACTTTTTCTTGGAATAGTTTTTTTCCCCTTGATCTGAATTTTCTTAATTTTAAGCTTTACCAGCTTACCGGTATAATTCATGAAAATTAAAAGAGATTTATAAGGCGTTTATAAGCCAAATTTCCTAATAAAGTCAGTTTAATAAACCCTTTATAAACCTTTAATAACTTGTGTGACAAGTTTCATTGATCTAGGAGCACTTTATAACTTTAAGAAGCAATATAAGCCCATCTAGTATCCGGCTAGATGGGCAAAATACCCCAATGTGTGACGTAAGGATTGTGGTCGTTTTTTTTACAAAAATCCATTTCATTTCTGATGAAAAATTCGTTATTCATTCCTGTTGTGTTCATACCACAATAGTTTTCGTTAATCAAGTCGGCTATTAAGATTAGAATATGAATCGCTACCATTTTGTAACATTTTTGTATATACGAGTGTTTTGGTTGCCTTGTAGGCTCGGGGTTGAGAATTCGATTTCATCTAAGAATGCTTATCTGATTAGCTGGTTGTGTAAAATAAAACTTTCCATTTACTCTTTAATAATTTTCAAAATGTATCTAAACCCCTAATTATCAATTAGCAGAAAGTAGAGCCATTCTAATATTCATCTAACTTAATGACTCTCATTCCAACTCGTTTTTTAATTCCTTCGTATTCGTATTTTTTAAAGACAAGAAAAACTAAATTTCTTTCCTCTTTTGGTTTAGTTAGATTTTTGTGAATTATTTCATCTACACAATCACAGTAAAGTTTGTGAAATTTTTTATAGCATATTTTTTTTGTCTATACTGTTGCATATACTATTTGTGACAGACAACATGACGCTGTGACAACTTTTAAGCACAACAAACCATGTAGATCATATGAAAGTATTTCAAAAAAACTTGATTTATGAGTCCAAATCTGTGCAATTACGAATGTTTAAAAATTTAAGCTTTTGGTGTTTCTTTTTTTTTTTTTGATTTATTAATAATTGATATGATTTGGTGAAATATTTAAGATAATTGTGCGTGAATTTAATGAGATTAAATTGAAATTTAGTTTTAGTTATTTCACCATTATTTTTTGTTAAATGATTTTATCTCTAACTATTTCAAATGCCACTTGGAACAGATTTTAGAAATTAATTGAAAAGGAATTGATCGATAGTAAGAAAATTAATGCAATTAGTGAGTTTACCAGGTGTGTTATGTTTTGTACTGTCATAATTTTTTGGAATGAAAATTTTTTTTTAATAATTTAAATGGTTTATTAAAATACGAGATGTTAGCACTTCCTGTGAATTTATTTAATTATTTAATTATGAGGCCAACTCTTAAGGTGGATCTTTAAGTTTGTCTCAGTAACATTGCACTTTTTATTTTAGAACAAAAACACACATTTTTCGAGATGGTTGTAATTTTATTTTCGGATTCTAAGGAAGACATGTTCTGTTAATTATGGAATAAATTATCTGTCAAATGGCCTCCACACCTCTGATAAAAGGTCATTAGTCTTTTCATCAAACTCTCCACAGTTTCTTCACAGAGATGTGGCTGTATTTTACCGATGTCGCGTTGGATCTCGGATTTGAGCTTAGGAATTGTTTCTGGCTTATTTAAATAAGCAAGAGATTTTATAAAGACACAAAGTAAAAAATCAATCTTGATGGCAGTTGACATAAAATTTTTCATGGGGTAATTCGTTATAGAATTCATTTCATTTAGGTTTTGTCACATGTGTCGGAGATCCATGACGTCCAGTTAAAGTCACAAGAACTTCGTCATCATATTCTTGTAGTGAATGCCGTTTTCAGTCTTTTAAAATTGGGTCGCATCTTTTCAAAAGTAAGGCCTACTAACGTCATAAGCGCATTGTTTGCTAATAGTTGTCATAAGAATGCTCTGAGTCTTAAATTCGAAATTTGTGTAAATTTGTGTATTCATGAAGCTATTCAGATGAAACAGTGCTTAATCGGAAAAGTTGTGACTGTTTTCTAAAAATTGGCATTGACTTCTCTTTGTTCCATTACCAATTGAAAGGATTGCCGCGCTTTCTATAATGGCTTGATCTCCTAAGTAGGCTGAGTTTTTAAAATAAAATTATTTATATTAACAATAATTATGTATAACTAATTTGGCCCTAAAGGCATTAAAAATAAATAAAATGTCAATAAGTAGTATTTTTGTAACGTATTTACTTTTCATAAAGTAAACAAAAACGCTTGTAAATGTCTGCTGTTTAATTAATAAAAATAAAATAATTTTTTTTACAATATTTTTAACACACCATAAAGAACCAAATCCAACCATTGCAGCAAAACAAAAAATAAAAAAAATAAAAATAAAATGCCATAAAAACAAATGTGTACTTTCTGATAAATTTATAGTTGACAATAGTCAATGACAATAACGAGAACAACAATTATATACTAAACAACACTCGTATAAGAAAAAAAGCATCTAAAAAAAATATCTTTTATTTTTTAATAAACTTTAGATATAAATAGAAAAATATTTGTAAGTTTAAGCCGAATATAAGAAGGGCTACAAGAGAGCAAAAAAAAATTAAATTTATAGAAAAATATCTTAAAATTTTTAAAATTATGTTTTAATGAATTTTTTTTTATAGGCATATTAACAAAACTTTTTTTTAAATAAAATATTGAGGGCTGTCATAGAAACCAATGTTGTCACTATTGGTTTTGAAAACGACAAGAAAAAATGCTTGGGTGTCATGAAAACCATTTTATCGGTTTTAAGTTCAAACTAGAATTTATGTCGGTTTTAAGTGTCACAGAAACCAATGTTATCGGTTTTGTTATTGGAAATAAACCAAGCAGGTAACAGTTGTCAGTTTTCATTTGCAGCCTTTTGAATTACTTGTTTGCTTCGGGATATTTTGTAAAAATGTAAGTGAATTGATGTATTTTAATATTTGCTTAATAAAAAGATATATTTTTCCATTGTTGTTCGTATATTTTAGGGTAAAACATAAAAATATGACACAAGGTAAAATAATCTTGGAGTTTATAGAGAAATATCCTGACCTGGCAAAGGAATTCTCAAAGCGCGACAAGCCAACTGTAGATGCCCTATGGCAACAATTGACAGAGTCCGTAAATGGTGCAGGTCCACTGCAATACGAAGCTTATGGATGGAAAAAGGTAAACGAAGTTTTTGCTACAAAACAAATTACATTGCTAACTAGTAGTTTTATTATTTGTATAGAAATGGATTGAGTGGAAAAGCGAAATTAAGAGAAAGCTTGGGCACAATAAATCAGAATCTAGGGCAACTGGCGGTGGAACTTACGCTAAATATCAGCTGACAGCTACTGAAGAGGCTATATTTTGTATATTTAAAGAAAGAATAAAATTCCTGCAACCTACCAGCTGACCAGTGACAACCTTTCTTTTATTATTTCCAGATCATAAACACAAATACATCACTCATATTCAGGCTTGCCATTTTAGCACTTTTTATGCTAGATTTAGCTTTTTTTCTTCTTAAGTTAGCACAAAAGATTTTCAAAAAAGTGCTAAGTGCTAGTTTAGCATTTTTTAATATTAATCCGGCATTTTTTGCACTTTTTTCATATAAAATTTAAATGCAATCAATTATTATTTTTTATATTTATGTAAATTTTAGATGATATTTTCTTTCTTGTAAAGGTTATAGCTGGTAAGATATATGTAAAGGAAAAGCTGATGGACATTATTTTGGGAGATGTGGAAGAAATATTTGAAGAATATTTGCTACCAAATCCGTATTTAGGATATGAATTCGAAACGTTATTAAAAAAGATTAACGAAAAAAAGAAAATATTATTCTGAAGAAGAAGACACAATCAGAAAAAATATGTTTATATTGTTTAAAATCACTTGTAAATAATCTGAAATATTGGCTTCCCAAAAATATTTTGATATTAAAAAAAGTTTCAACATTTTCAATACATAATACCTTTAAACAAATTAAGGCACCTATGTCTTGTATCTTAGAGAATACGAATTTTAGTATAACTGAAATGGAAAAAATCCAAAATCAGTGGAGCTATATAACTGAACAAATCTGGCATACCAATATGGCTACTACGGAGTTTTGGATTCATGTAAACCAATTTAGAAATTCAATTAATGAAAATCCTTTTAAGGAATTATCGGATTTTGTCTTTTGTTTTAACATTTTTTAAACGCTGAATGGAGCGTTTATTTAGTTTAAGGGGCTTAATAAAAAGCAAATTTATAACAAAAATGAACGCACAACTTTTATGTTCTGTTATACGTTTAAGGGAAAGCGTAAAACTTAATAACGTATGTTGCTATAACATCAATATATCAGATGATGTTTTGATTAAAATCGGTTCATCTGAAAAATACCAAAAACGATTGGTATGTGGAGAAAATTATATGATTGAACATGTTAACCTTGTTAACACAATTGAGAAAATTGTTGATACTTTTTTGGTGTAAATATAATATTAATAAAATTGCATTTAATTAAACAAAATATGTATATAAATATGTTGCAAATTAACATATTAAAAGAGGATATTTAGTTTTTAATGTTTTAAAAAAACAATATTGCAAAATTTGAGCACTTTTCTTTTTGAACTGTAGAACATTTTACCACCTTTTTTCCGAGGTTTTGCACTTTCTCTCAATCATCTTATGGCAACACTGCCATAAATACGCTTTGCCCTCTTAAACCAAATAACCACCAAACAGCTCTCTTCAAACGCAGCAGCACTTTCACACGTATTTGGTTGAAATCTGTCACTAGCACAAGCAGTTATTATTTTTCCAACATTATATATTCGTGCCTTAGACTTTTACTAAATTTGCGATTTACTTTTAAAAAGGTATGAGATATGACTCTAAAAAGCAATCATTAATGAAATACCTCTAGTTTTGGGCTACATACAGCCTAACATATTGATAGCAGCTCTCTACCGTAAACTACAAAATTATTATGATGTTTTAAAGCATCACGATGGCGATAGTATTTACTAATTCATGTGTCAATTGCTTATACAAAAATATCCAGAGGAAGCTTCTATACACTCAAAGAAAAACCATGGTTACGACATGATCACGGCGGTCATATTATTTTTTTTAAAACAATGAAATGATAACCAAGCATTTATTTGAATTGTATCATTTAACGTTTACTTTTCGTAAAAATTTCAAAATGGTTATCATTTAAAAATAGTATGATTTAACAAAAATTAATTTGACAAAAATAACATTATATTCAAAATCATTAATAATTAAAAATAATCATTAAATAATAAGTGAAACAACAGTATGATTACAAATTAATCAAGGTATGATTTTTTTAATAATAATTTGATTTCAATTGTTCTTCTTCTTGCTGAATAAATTTTTATTATTTAGAAAGTTTGATGTGTCAAAAAAATGAACAAGAATTTTGAAAAATAAAAAAAAATTTAAAAATAAACGAAAAAATATAAAAAAATATTGGTATAAAAATTGCAATTCAATTGGTGAGTACAAGCAATATGTGTATGTTACAGCAAAAGACAGTAATTTGCCGTAAAAAAGCAAAGATTGTCGATTTCAATTGTAGTCATATATATGATTATTGAATGATGCTTAAATTAAGCATAATAATGATAACTGGTAACCATTATTATTTTAAACATAATCATACAATTCAATCATAATATGTTGCTCTTCGATTATGGTTACCACAACCATATTTTTTCTTTGCGTGTACAAGTTTTATACTGTCCTGCTAACAGTTCAGGTGGCAAATTACGTCACTTGATTTTATTTATTTATTTAATTTAATCAACATAAAAATTTACAGTTAAGCAATATTTTTTTTTTCCAAAGAAAACAATAATTACATAAACAAAGGAAGACAGAGGCAGCATTTGATCATTATCGAAATTTCACTCAAATGTTCGAGTTTGCTGTGATTTTTGTATAGAGATTCTAATAAGAAATTAATTTTTCTATCACATTGGAATGCCTTAAATTGCTTCCAGAACTTATCCCGACAAACCAAATGCGGGATATATTAATAAAATGTGTCTAAAACACAGATCAAATGTTCATAATAGCAAGCCGCTAATTGAATTGAGCATAAGTCACACATAAGCCCACAAAAAATTAAATTAAAAATTAAAATTAATTAATTAATTAATTTTTTTATTTAAAAATCTGTTATTTATGCTTTTTGCATAAACTTTATGTGACATATTTCGTAAAAGAAGGTTTATTTCAGCTTTGATGTTGAAGTGAATATGTAACGCAGAGCAAAGCAAAAGTTTTATATGACATGACCTTAAGTTTCCATCCCTGCTACCAGTAAACCAAATCAATGCCAATTAAGCAAATTTAGACAATTAGTGTAACTAACTTCATCGTTCAGGGGGCTAATTCTCGCATTCGTGATCGAAATACAACTCGTATCGAAATTAATTTCGATAGCGTACAATTTTCTAATGATGTTACTCGATACGAAACGAATCGAGTTTTTAGGTTAGTGTTGTAAAGAACTTATTTTTTTTCATGTTTTTTGAAACTAAAAAAAATTAAAGCCTATAAAAATTTTATGTAAATAGGGATTTATTGCTATTTTTATTGCATTTCGATTCGTATATTAAGTGTTTCTAACTTCTTTCTTCGTATTTGCAACTCTATTTCTTTAATTTGTTTGTCTTAGTATTGCTTCTCTTCCTTAATTTGTAGGTTTTTCTTTTTCATTTCAATTAACTGAATATTCAGTTCGACATTATTTTGTTTTAATTCGAGGTCTTGTTTTTTTATTTCTATAAGGGAATTTAATATTTTAAGCATCTCCTTCTGGTAGTTCTCTGTAGTCATCATATTTTTTTTTAGCAAAGTAGTTTTTGTTTCCCGTTTCTTTACGCTATTTTTTTATGTCTCCGTATATTATTCTTTTTTCTGGCACTGATTCTTCCAAATCATCATCTTCTATACATGAGGAGTGGTTACTGTCCGAGACTAAAGACGAAGAAGTGCATGGCAAGTCATTATTGTGATCTTCAGGTGCTATTACACTTAATTAATCAACTAAAGGTTTTAGGTTTGACTTTGGCTCTGTATGTGTTTTTAAAACTGATCCAAAGCTTTGAACAGTCTTCAGACCCTAAACAGCGACTTCTATGCCAGCAGCAGCCAAGATTTGTTCCTCTACTTGAGTGAAGATTTATTAAAAGAAAACTTCTTTTTTACATGTTGTTTTTGATCAGCGAATACCTAAACAAAAAAATCATTACTAAAAGAAAAACAATTTTTCCGCCACATTTTCACATCTTTTATTTGTGGACCAGAAGCATTAAATTTCGCGGCTAGTTGCTCCAAAAGTTGTTTAGCCCTCGCTTTACCTTGTGAACTGTTCGCAAAAAGGCTTTTTGCCAATGCTGTGTGCTTTGCCAAAAAATCCCCAAAGATTTATTTTTGAGAATAATTTATTTTTGTTAACTTTGACTAGAAATATAACAATTTACTTAAAAAAAATTCATAAATTTTTAACTTACATTTTCTTTTCTGTTCACTTTTATACCTTAAAACGTAAACTCGAATGCTTTTTTGCTAACGAGTTTATACTCGCAAGGTTGCATACGAAATGTAGCTCGTTATCGAATGCCATCATTAGAAATTTCGATAGTCGATACTCGATATCGAATGAGAGAATCCCAAAAGTAAGAAAACTCGCACGTTCGAATATAATTTCGCTCGTATACGAATGCGAGAATCAGCCCCCAGGTAACGCAACGAATTGCCTGTTTGAACATATTTTGGTTGTGAGAGCGATTAAATTCGTCTCTACTAGAGAAGGTTAAAAGGATGCATTTCTGCATTTAAACTTTATTTGATGCTATTTTTTGATATTAATTAATAAAAGAAGTTTGTGATCGATTAAGGCCTAGAGTCTAGGTTATCAAAGTTAAATAATGAATAAAATAAATAAAATCATATTATTTTGTGGTTATAACCTTCATCATGTGGCAAATGGCATAAAAAGAAGTATGCGTTTATGATCTCTTCCATTCCAGGTATTTAAATTCACTTGGCCAAAAAATTGCATTTATTTTAATTTTGTATCTTAAGGCTGTTTGTTTTCTGTGCAAAAAAGTTTTTTATTGCCTTTTTTATAAAATGTTTTTAGCTTAAGTAGTGATTACTTTGCGTAATCAATTTTGGTTCTTAAATAAAGTCCTTCCAAGATCTATTGCTCTCAACGCATAGAAGCTTATTCACTGAAAAAAAGTTCAGCAGCTTTATTAAAAACTAGGGTTTTGTCTGTCTGTATACCAAATTCCATATAGCGCCGTTTTTGCGCGATCAAGTGAATGATTACATAAAGTAACCGTTTCATTTTTGTGTATATGGATAATATTGGCTAAATAATATTTGCCGTTCAACCAATTTTGGAGGTGTTTGTTTTCAAAGTTAAACGGGGAAAACTAAGAGTTCTTTAAACGCAATCAAAAGCTTACACGAGCATTCAAGTTCTCTTTAATTTGGTACATTTATTCTAATTAGAATTTTACAATTTCGATCGTAATCAGGTGGTGTTATTTATCCCCATGTCTTTACTCTGGTTTTAAAGGTGTCTTTAAAAAGAATCCTAAACTGGCCTGAAGTTAATTGTATAAAAAAGGGACAAAGTAGACAAAATTTTGTTCATAAGAAGAGGTGGTGGCATCAATCTGTATTTTAAAAGTGAACAATTATCTTTGTTTAATATTCCATGATTTCCTAAAGGTAGTGCAAACAATAGAATACTGAATAATTGCACTAGAAATTGTGTATCTTCAGAGGAGATGTCTATCACAGTCTATTAATTTGATGATGGACGTCTGTAAAATTTTTAGTACGAGAGGAAAAGGCGGCTTGGCTTCCAGAGAAAAAAATTTCAATTAATTCTTTTGTAATCATATTGCCGTTACTTCAAACGCTATTTGCCATTAATATTTTCCAAAATGTTTGTACTTTTAGTCGCACTGAACTATACTCTTTGTAGGGTACTTTAAATAATATGTGATTTGTTTTATTTTGAGACAATCAACCTCAGACAACGACCACTACATAAAATGTCTAGCAGTAAGACACTTTAGCAAAAGTGTTATTGTTGTTGATTTTTCTTAAATTTTTTCTGTTGACTTTTGATAAGTCTTTTGTGGTCTAGAGTCTAAAGATATACTGGTACTATCAGCCACCAACATGTGTTGTGTTCTTAAAGTAGTACATTGTTTGTTATTTTTTTCTTATTTTAAACATATTAAAGTTTGGTCAAAATAAGTAAAAAACTAAATCGAGACTAAAAGTTTGTGTTTTTTGTTTTGTTTTATATGACCCAAATTGTGGTTGTCATGTTTTGACCAATATGGTAATTATGAACGTATTTAAGTATAGTCGTCGAATGTAGTATTTATGTTTGGCAACACGTACGATCATAATATGTTTAAGTGTAACGAGCCAGCTAGAAATCAAATAATAGTTCAAATAATAATAATAAAAATAATTGTATTTTTCATATAAATTTCGTCTTGCAATCAACGAGATGTTTACCACGTTTAAATTAATATCAAAATAATTTTGATTTCAGTTTACATTTTAAGCCATACAGCCATTGAGGTGGTCGTTTGTTTGAGTTCTTAACTTAACCAGGTTGTAGAATGATTTGTATGTATGTATGTAATCAGTTTAAAGTTCTACGAAACAGGTTTCTTGTTTTTTTTGCTTAATTTTTTCCTGCCGCCATTATCTAATACATTTTTGCATATTAAATGTCAACACGAATTTCTAAAAATATAAATTTTATAAACTGCTAAATGTGGAGAAAAAAAAAAAGAAAAACAAAATCAATTTAGAATATTTGTTGTTTAGAGAAGTACTTAAAGTCGTTATTATTTGTTGAAATTGCCAATATTTTTGCCAACAGCTAAATTTTGTCATACTCGCAAGAGGGAATAGTTAAAACAAGTTGTACCAGTTGCATGATTAAGTAATCGAAATTACCAGTATTTGTATCATATATTTTGTGGATGAATACACACACATATTGACAAAATTTCTTACATTATAATTATAGAATTTGGCTACAAAATGTGTGTAAATTATAAATTAAAAAATAAAGTTTCCTCTTATTAAATATGGAAAAATGTTTTTAATTATTTCGAACATTAACAATTATAATAAAATTGTAATCTATCTGTCTATATATAGGTGTATATATAAAGGTGAAACTCTGTGTGTGTGTGTGTTAGCTATAGACTCCGAAACTGTAGAGCCGATCGGACTTAAACTTTGGCAAGTTTTGTACACATTCCAGGGAGTCTTTATGGGTGGTAAAAGTGGGCGGGCCTACGCCCATAAAAACAAGTTATCATTTTTAGCTACTTGTACTTGAACGATTTTTCTGAAATTTTGCACACATATTGAACTCTCATGACTATACAGTTTCGTGATAAGAAACGTGGGCAGTGCCACGCCCATAAAAAAAGTTATAATTTTCAGCTACTTGAACTTCACCGATTTTTCTGAAAATTTTCACACATATTGACCTGTCATGACTATATAATTTCGTGATTAGAAAAGTGGGCAGTGCCACGCCCATAAAAAATAAGTAATAGTTTCTAGCTACTTGCACTTGACTGATTTTTCTAAAACTTTGCATACTCATATTGAGCTGTCATGACTATATAATTTCGTGATTAGAAAAGTGGGAAGGGCCACGCCCATCAAAAAAAGTTATAATTTTGAGGTACTTACACTAGATCGATTTTTCTGAAACTTTGCACACATATTGAACTCTCATGACTATACAGTTTTGTGAATAGAAAAGTGGGCAGTGCCACGCCCATAAAAAAAAGTTATTATTTTAAGCTTCTTGCACTTGATATTCAATTAAAATTCAGAATACATTTTATTTATTTATTTAAAGTTTGGTAACCTAGACTCAAGGCCATAATCGGCTACAAGCCTCTACTGAAAACTTACAATGCTTTTTAGTAGGGATGGGCAAATTGGAAAAATCTATCGATATTTATTATATCGATATTTTATTTTACCATCGATATTTATTAATTTAAAATATCGATATTTCGATATATCGACTGAAACATATTTACCTAGTTATTGTTGAAATGATTTACATTTGAAAATTAAATACACCCACTTATGTACATACAAACAAAAATAGATGTATATTAGGCTTCTAAGTAACTTTTTATTCCAATTTTTATATTAAATAAACTAGATATTGTAATATATATTAATAGTATAAATGTTTGCTCTTATGCGTAAGCTTATAAAAACGAAAATTAGAAAAAATACTTACGATTAATGATAAGATCAGTTATATGACTAGATCAAACATAAAAACAAAAAATAAACCAAAACTTCAACAGAAAATCTTAAGTTTAAAGTTAACAATTGAGGTATTGTTTATATCAAATCTATAAAACGAATTCTGAAAGAAATAAAATGTTATCACATGAGAAACAACAACCTCAATTTAAAATATTTACATGTATATATGTTTACTCGAACCAGTAATCATCAGAAGCACTCTTTGTCTTATATGCTCTACTGTCAATCTGCTTCTATTATTAGCAGCCCTACAAGAACACTGACAGTAATTTGATGCATTAATGCATAAGTATAAGTATATAATAAGTATACTAGTATAATTAAAACTAAATTCGCCTTTGCTGCTGTACCTTCTTTCGGAAAACTTTTAAAAATATCGGCTCCGATATTAGTAAATAAATATCGACGTATCGATATTGAGGTATTTAAAATATCGGCGATTAATATCGAAATTTTTTAAACTAAATATCGATATTTTGATATATCGATATATTTTGCCCAACCCTACTTTTTAGTTAAGGGGCATAACAACGCGCACCGGGCTTGGCTTGTAACTAATAAAGATACAAATTTACTGGCATCTAAGGCTTTCGACCCTTTGGTATATACATATCATTAATATTTTTAATATTTTTTTTTGTTTACGATTTTCACTTAAAATGCAAAACAATTTGTAAGAAGGAAATATTAAAAAACATGGTATGTAGTTATTGAAGGCTTTGTATACTCAATGGTAAGCGCCTGGAATCGAAAAATTATAATTTAAGAAATACAGACACGTTGTTATAAAACAAAGATCGAGCTTTTTGTGAATTCTTAAAAAAAAAACAATCAGCTGATTGGATACGAGTACCTTACAAATACCTTATTAATATACCCTAAAACCAACGAAAACTTTGAATTATTTATCGTAGAATAAAATGAAAAAACTAAATCTGACAGATAAAGACAAATTATTAAAAAAGGTGGTACCACGGAAAAACTGTATATAAAAAAAAATATTAGCTAATTGGATACAAGTACCTCTTTAATGTATCTTAAAGCCAACAGAAACTTCGAATAATTTATCGTAGAATAAAACCAAAAAACCACGTTTGAGAGATGCAGACAAATTATTGAAAAATAATTGCTACCGCGGATAAAAAAAAAAATATCAGCTGATTGGATACGACTGCCTTAATAATCTACCTTGATGACATTAATAATTAAAATTTTTTTTCTGGTTCGTTGGGTTTTTTGAAGTCATAAAAGTGATGACAAAAATAAAATAAGTTTTTAACATAAAAATAAATTGTTTATTAATTTGTCAAAATTCCCAACATGTGGGTCAAGTGTGATATAACAAACCGGTCTCTTTTATTGTTCTTTTTTTTTACTAAAACAAATAATTCATCAAATAAACCGACAAAATATTTTTTTTGCAGTTGCAGCAACCATGTTTAGGTGTTTGAGAAAGATGAATAAAAAAAATTAATAAATTAAATGACATTAAAACATTTAGTTTATTTCGAACATTTGTTTTAAAATATTTCAAGATTTTGATCATAAATGGGATTTTTTTAAATTTATTTTTTGCCATAAAAAAGGAGTAATATTCATTAGTTTTTTCTTGCTCAGATTTTATGGTGTTATAAACATACAAAAAATGCTTAAACAACCTTGTCTTTTATTTCTCTTTTTCTTAGCAAAAATATTTTACATTAAAAAAAGTTTGCTAATTTTAATGCTAAAAGGAAATGTGCAAAAAACCACTAAAATATTGCAAAAAAAAATTAAAAAAACTTTGTGCAAAATTTAAAATATGCACTTTAGTTAATAGTGAATTGAAATTCAAGGTTCCTTAAGACATAAATATGTTTTTGGACATAAAGTAAGGAAGTTAGTGTTGAAGAGGTCTATGTTTGTTTGTTTGTTTAAGTATTTTTTTTATAAATGTTTGTTGTTTGACCACTGTATAGTGTTTTGCTAATGTTTTGTGAAAGAGGTAATAAATATAAACGAGCCAGTTGTTATTTCATGTGTGAGGATTTGGGGTGAAGTAAAAGGGGAACAAAAATTGTAAATAGTTCAATCAAAACAAATAATTATTAAACAACAACGAAAAAAAATAAAATTAAATAAAAAATTTTCTGACATAAAGTTTAACAAAAACAATTAAATTTTGTATAAATGTCTGACAGATCTTCCATTTCTGCTGCCAATGCAAAAGTTCTGCTTCAAGTTTAGATTTTAGTAGTTTTTTGTCTGTTTCTTCGTACTTAAACAAATCGACTACAGGAAGTGGAATTAAATTGGCTAAATCTAATACACAATGTTAATGCTTTTTGGGAGAAGTCTAGGGATGTTAAAAAAATTTAGAACGTATTTTTAAGTCTTAGAGAACAGAATCAATAAGGGAGATGTATCCCTCTATGCGGTTGTTATCTTCTACACATTTTATAGGATAATTTCGTTCAAATATTGGATTTTCAACTGGAATTTGCATATTAAAGCAAATCTTTTGGGTTTCCTCAAAAATTATTTTAAATTATTTTTTTGTTCAAGATACAAAATTTTGTATGAAATCTGAACTTCTTTTTAAATCTATGTCCTGTTTTTGTAGCATTACACTAAGCGGTTGTGTGAGAGTAAGTATATCACTTAGAATATATATAATCCACACAAAAATTCTTATCTGCTTAATAAATTTCTTAGTAATAAAACTGTTGAAGATGTATCCCTGTCTTTCCACTAGGATATCTTTATCAGATCTTCTATTATATTTTCTATATTAAATTTTAATTATAAAATGGATTCATGACGATCAACCCATCTCGTTTCGCACAATGGTGACAATTTGGCTGCTAAGTACTTTGCCAAAACCGCATTTCGCTTGGGAGGATGATTTTTAAAAAATCTTGTCGTTTCTCTAACAAACGATATAGTTTTTTGTATAATTGGCACCTTGTTGCTTTTAGAAATCGAGTTGTTAAATTTGTGAGAATAGCACTAAAAACAAGTGTCTAATGTTTATTTATCAAATAAGTAAATAAGAAATTCTATATTTTAACCATTTTTAAAATATCCCTTTTTCAATTCCACAACCACCAACACCACCCCCACCCCCCTGGATCCGCCCTTGTTACCGAGACATCCATTATAACAACTCGTTTAGTTCTAAGAAATCTTTATTGCCGTTAAGTCATTTTTGTCCCTCTTTGTCGATATTAAATTAAAATTTTTTAGGCATTCAATTATGCTGAAGCAATGAACGTACCGAAATTAATGGTTTAGTTGCACGGTTTCGCAAAACAGTGAGTAGTGCTAGACATGTCACGATTTGAAAGATCAAGAATAGTGCAGAACCAAGAGAACATTGAATGTGTTCGAGACAGTGTTGAAGAATATTCAGAAACTTCAACGCAAAGATGTTATAGACAACTGAGCATTTGCAGAACATCACTTTGATGTGTTTTATCCCATCATTTACACTTACATCCATACAAGATCCGATTGGCCTAATAGCTTTTACCAGGTTACTAACATCAAATACTAAAACACTTCGTGAACTTGTGCCCAGAAAATATCGAGTTTCTCAATTTTTTAGTAATGTACGATGAAGCACATTTCTAAATGGATATGTAAGTTAACAAACCGTATTATTCAGGGCTTCTGCAAATGCCAGAGTTGTTCACCAGCACAAATTACACTATCCCAGGTGTACAGTATGGTATGGAGTAACATTGCAAAGAGTTTTACGAAGCTACTTTTATGAGAGTAAAGTTGGTAATACAGTGTTGGTGAATAAGGACAGGTATTATATTATGATTAATAATTTTGTACACCATGTGGCAGCCAACAAGTGGCAACAGCAGGATGGAGCAACAGCACACACGGCCCATGTCACAATTACTCTTTTAAATTAAATTTTTGATGACCGAAAAATCTCAAGAAACAAGTCTTAATAAAGCTGAGATCAAGACTATAAGGATTGAGAATTTACATGAAGTTTTGCAAAACGCCTATTTAAGAGACCAATTATGCATTTTTAAAAATGGTTGTCATCTCCCAGATATTATTTTTCATAATTAAAATTAATGTCATAAAAACAAAAATGAAAATAGTAATACACAAAAAAGTTATTAATTTTTTACACACAGACCGATTTTTTGGCACACTCTGTACTTCATCAGCATTGATACTGAAACAGAACTGTACTATCGATAAAAAATTGTGGAAGTTTGTGTAAACTTTAAACTGGTTTGGAAATAAAATTTGACTTGAACTTACTTATTATTACTTCTGATTAAACTTTTAGACATGCATTTAAAAATAATAAAATTTCTTACAGTTTTAACGTAACTTGTGGACTTTGAATGAAAATCCCATATTAAATGTCATAGCAAAGAACATTGTCTGGGTTATAATTGGTCAGTAGTACTGGTCAAAAATAAATCAAGAAGGTTCCACGATAGACATTTGCTGTAGGCTTGCTCTACATGAGATAAAAAATTTGAAAATGTAAGAATTTGATACTTTTAATTGTTTGATCTGAATCAAGGCATATCCATAAGGATATGCATCGCGGCAACAAACAAGACAATTAAAAAACACCTGCATTTAGTTTTTGTATATATTCCGGCATATAACACATAATTTTTTTTTCTTCTTTAATTTTAATAATTTTTAAAAAACTTTTTATTCATGGTCTTGTATTTTTAAAAACATCTTAAACCAACTGAAACAGCGAATTATTTATTATATAATAGAAATAAAAAAATTTTAGTTTGACAAGTGCTAACAGACTTTAAACAAGTAAGAGTGCTATATTCGGCCGTGCCGAACTTTATATACCCTTTACAACGTGTAGTTATGCAATAACAATTGTTTGTATCACCATTCATCTCATATGAAATACATACATACATATAAAAAACATACATATATAAAAACATCCCATTGTAAAATTATAAATTTACGTATGTATGTTAAAATAAAATAAATAAAAAAAAAATAAAAAAAAATTAAAAAAAAAAAATTAAAAAAAAAATTTTAAAAAAAAAATATAAAAAAGAATTTAAAAAAAATAATTAAAATATATATAATAAATATAAAACAAAAAAAAATAAATAAATAAAAAAAAATTTAAAAAAATAATAATAATAAAAATATAAAAATTATATTAAATACAAAATAAAAAAAACAATAAAAAAATATAAAGAAAATAAAAAAATTGTTTTTGGCTCAGCTGGGATTCGGTCAGATGAACAGACTGACAGATTTATAAAAAAAGTTGGTAACGCTGATAAATTGTATATAAAAAGACAGTCAGCTGATTGATACCTTATGGATATGTACCTTATGGATATGCCTTGGCTTGAGTTTTTTTAAATTAAATCTAAAGTTGAACTCTGTGAAGTACAGTTTAAAATAATTGTTAAGAAAACAGATTAATTTTAAATTGATGCCTAAGAAAAACACGTTGGGTGTCACTGTGGTAAACAAGTATAATATGCAAGTTTTATTGCCATGGCAAAAAAAAAAAACTGAAAATAAATTCCTAATGTCATTGACAATCAGTTGATATTTATGACATTTCGTGATTGGTATTTTGGTAAATATTTTTTTAATATTTTTTCAGACTTCTTTAATTCAACAATTTATCTGCAACATCAACGCGTGCATGACACGCTTGTGGTTAAGGGCAAAAGTTGACATTTAACAAATATATTTTTGTTTTTCTTTAGAGAAGATGTTGCACAGCAGAAAAATAGTTAATTTTTGTTTAAATTTGCTAAGTTAAAGATAGACAAAAACGTAAGATGGAAAACAATAAGATTTAAATAAAAATTGTTATAAAAATAAACGATTTTTTCAATCAGTAATCTTCAAAACTCTTCATTTTAATGCTGCTCAAAATCTCTGTTGCATACACACACATGCATGTAAGTGTTATTAGTAATTGTGTTTATCTATAATTTGCTAACAAAATCTTTATCGCTTTTGTTTTTTGCTCAAATATTAGACATTATTTTAGCATTCGCTTATGGTCTATGCATTATGTACTTGTTACATTATGGTAATTTTTATAATTTAGTCTTTTGTTGCAGACGCTGTGTTGTCTCTACCATTATTTTGCCCCCTAAAGAATGGGTTACAATTTGTAAATTGAGATAATAATATGGCCAATCAAATATGGATTTTGCTAAAGAAAAAACAAAAGAGTTTAATCAGCACAATCCCCACAACTTTAAGAGCTTTTTAAGAAAATTATGGAAAATCTCTTAGAAAATTATTATTTATGTTTATGTTTTTGGTCTTATAAGTGGAGTTGCGTAATATTAAATTAACACTTCATTTAGACGCTTAAAAGTAGAGGTGCAGGAGTTAATATTTTTAGTTAATCATATGGTTTGGTTTAAGTAAAACTGAGGCAGATTTTGTGGAATATAAAAATGTATATGCTATAGGACATTTGTTGAAATTTTAAAGAACAAGTATTCGGCCGTGCCGAATCTTATATACCCTTCACGACGTGCAGTCATGCAATGACAATAGTTGGTATCACCATTCGTCTCATCTGAAATACGTACATATATATAAAAAACATTCATATATAAAAACAACCCATTGTAAAATTATAAATTGAGTTTACGCAGTATGCCACGTTTGTATGTATGTATGTGTGTATGTATGTTGTTATTGTGAAAAAAAACGAGGTGGTCGTAGTTTTTCCCTATATCTCAGGTGTTTATGTACTGATTGTTCTGATTTTAAATACCGATCTGCTCTCGAATATTTCCAATACTTTAGTACTTCACACGGGTTCATGCAATTTCGGGGGGCTTCAAAGAGTTGATTTCATCATGCACACGGACAGACGGACGGACAGACAGACAGACAGACAGACGGACAGAGCATAATCGACTCTAGTATAAGCTTTCAGAAAATATATACTTTATGGGATCGGAAATGAAAATTGTAGAAATTTCTCACGGAATGACAAACCTGTATATACCCTTTTCCACTTTTGTGTGAAGGGTATAAAAATTGCATTTTCTTAGACATGTTACAAAAACAAGTGATTTTTTGCTAAAAATTAATGAAAATTTATAAAAATATGTCACAGTACAAAAACTTTGTACAAAATATAATCACATTTTTTAACGAACTCCGATAAGTTAAAAGAAATTAATTACAAAATTCTGGAATATCATTTAATCCCTCAATCTCTGAACATCGAAAATTTACTGTCAACTTTGAGGGTTTGCGCGACTAGGTAAGAGAATTGCCAGAAATATTAATTCTGCAAGCGTAGGAAAAGAATGTAAGATTATATTAAGCCTTTTACAGCTTCTCAGAGATCTGTTTTTCCATGGCAAGAATGATTAGTTGATATAAGAACTGAAACCTAATGATCATGTCCAGAGGAGAGATTTAGTTTGATGGGTCATTAAAAAATAAATTTCTTTTAAAAAATCATATCCTAAGCCATCAGATAATCCACATGTAATTATTGGAAAGCAAATCCTCAAACTGCTTTTGTTTGGTTAAAATTTTGCATTGAAAGTATTTCTCCATAAGACCTTTTTTTAATCTTTCTCTCTTTCGTTTTGGTGATAAAAACCGGCCCTCTGTCGGTTTTTTTCTATCTATACAGACATAAAACAGATTGTAGCGAAACAATTTTCTTCTAGAAGGAGGTCCACTTTTGGCTCAGCTACTATGAGGGGACGCAAAAATCATTATTGTGGGAGCGAATGCAATCTATACTCTTAACCAAGAAAATAATTTGTAAGACATGGTTTTGTTTATTATTAAGGATAATAGAACTGCAAGGTCAGCAATTTAATTTGACATTGATTAAATCATAAACATGGCTCATTGCGAACAAAAATCAAGTATCACATATAAATATACGCATGTAGGAGGAGTATCGAGCAGATCACTACTATTACGGGTGGTCCCTTTTCGATCCACTACGCTTCTCAGTGATTTCGTGACTTCCAATTTGTATTCATTTTCCTTAATTGGATCTTGTGCCACAACCAGCTTTTGCTCTACACTAGTAACAGATTTTATACTGCCTTTGTCCTATGTAATCGCCAGCCTTTCTATCTGACTGAGGCCCTCTATAGTAATTACACCTAATTTGTACTTACGTGTGATCCTCAATCTTCCGTTTACCAGTATGTTGAGTATGTAAGACATTTGCTTATTACATGCGCTGCTGTCTTAGTATCCTCCAGATATATTCGACAAATATCATTATTCGCGATCTGCATCCTTCTAACATAATGCATTATAAACAAAAAAAATTGACTGCTTAGTGTGTTCTTTGGCATGGCAACAACGAAATGACAAGGAAGTTTTTTGTAATATTTAAAAGCTCGACAGCATCGATAAATATGGTCTGTGGTTCAAACAATTTAAAATTTATTTCATGCAAGCGTTCATCAAATAGTTGCTTTTAGGATGCGACTTGACGCCCTTCGATTATCTTCTCTGAGTTTGCTTCGCGTTTGCAGATAGATAGATTTAATAGATTTATAAAGCGCTATTACGAGCAATCAGACTAAAGGTAGGATCACACGATTGCCGCAATGCTCCAATTATTGGTATATTTTCTGTACCAATCGTGTGATTTCACAATTTATTGCCCCATGCGTCAATCGAGGACAATATTGTGCTGATTTGCCACAATCAAATGCAACTCTGGTGTGGCAATCGTGTGAACGGTTGATAGGTAACCATACGTCAATAAAAATGTGAAAAATGCATCAATATTTATTGTGTTCTCGTGCGTCAATCAAATAAGACAATTCGCACCAATAGTTTAGTTTTTTTCGTGTGACTCTACGGTCAACATTTCGTAAGTAAAATGAATTTTAATTGTTGTACGTGCTTTAATTAAATATTAATATTTTAATTGCAGTTTTAATATGGAATTCGATGACTACATTGCAATAGATGATTCTACTGAAGTTGATCATCAACCACAAACACCTTTGTCCAAAAAACGAAAATCGTACTTGTTCTGTTCTGGAATAGCCTTCCGCATATTTGTGTCTTGCTTTTTAATATATGGTGACACTATTTGCAACTATTCCTTAAACGTTTCATCATTCATCTGAATAAAATTTTTGAACAAGAAGTTTTGGTTTTTTATTTCACGAAACTCCATCAATGTTTTTTCATATGCGCCATCAGTGCTTCTTTTTGTGAGCCACTCTCTGACCCACGTACTTCTTTTACCTTTTTTTCATACATTCATTTATTCATTTTTTCAGTTTTTATATCTTCAAGTACACACACGATAATTAAAGCTGATGCAATTTGTTTCTTCTTTAGAGAACAAATCATCTTTACGTAAGAAAAAGATTGAATGCAGAATGTTTTAAAATTTAAGCTAATATAAACAAAACAAAATTTGGCATCTACCACAACAGCTGTTTCTCAGAGTTGCCGTGCATTATAACAATCGTGTGATTGTAGTGCGACAATTATTGACACTTAATCGTTTTGCGTCAATTCGCGACAATTAAATTTATGTAAAATGAGTCAATCATGTGACCGCAGAGAATTTGATGGGGACAATTTTATTATTGTGCGTCAATTCAGCACAATAGAAATTGGGTATGATTGCTGTATTTGTAGCAATCGTGTGATCCTAGCTTAACTTTTTCATATATATAAAACTTATTGTTGTCTTTTAAATATATTTATGTTTTATTATCTATTTAAAATTAAAAATTCTATAGAATATATATATTTTTTGTTAATATCGTAAATAATTGAAATATTGTTAAAGTAAAAGAATATTTTTTTTTAACTTTTACACACAGTTAAAGGATACTAAAGGCTGTGAAGTAAAATAAATTCAACCATCAGGTTTGGTTGGGTTGAAAACAGTGACATTAAAAATGCATAGCCCATGAAAGGTACGCAGACACGCTTAATTAACATGTTGGTCTAACTCTAATGATTGAAAATTATCATATTGTAACTACAATCCTAAATTCATTCATTATCTCAAGATCAAGTCCCTTCAATATAATTCCTTAGAGGTGTGCATTTGGAATGCCATAAATATTTTGAATTCAGCATAGTATCTATTTCAAAATTCAAATATACGCCTAATCGCAGAACATTGACAAAGGCAATGTTCTAAGGAATCAACACCTTCTATGCATGCTCTACATGTCGTTTCATTCGACAGTCCCATGCGAGCTAGATAAGTTCTCATCCGTGTGTAATCTGTTATTACTAGGGTGATCGATTATTCGACTTTATTAAGAAACCGGGTTTCAAATAGTTTGAAATTTAGAATTTTAAAAAACCGGTTGCTATTTTGAAAATTTAGAAAAAAAAACCGGTTAACCGGTTCGAATATAAAAAAAAAATATTATAATTAAAAAAAAAATTAAAAAATATTGTAAAAAAAGATTATAATAAAAATTATATCTAAATATGAAATTTTTACAGTTTATGTACGTTTGGCTGCATAGTTACGCAATAACTGACATGAATGCAGTTGACTAATTTGTTTTAATTTGTTGAATTTAAGGACAAAAGGTACTCTTTACAAGTAAAATAAATATATACAATCAATTTATACATACAAAAATAAATAAGACTTTTTATAAGACTGTTATAAATTTTTGTATCTCCTTCTGTTCATTTTTTAAATGATAAATAGATATTTAAAACTAATATTCTCTAACGTACATATTTTGCTTGAAATGATTTCTCTAATTTAAAATACATTTTAAAGGCTAGGGAGAAAATCTTTAGAATTCCATTTTAGGGTATAACCCCTGACAGACTATACAAATTTAGGCATTAACTAGTTGGTTCGATGGTTTAATTAAAATTTAAGTTGACAGACAGTTTTTATTTTCTGATTTTTGGAAACTTATCGCGTACTAAATATAATATGGTACGATTAGTTACAAAGATATATGAAAATAAGCTTAAAAAAATAAAAAAACCTCTTTTTCGGATAAAAAAAACGGTTTATTCGACATTAAAAAAATCAACATTTAGAAAAAACCGCCAGCTGAAAGAGAAAAAACCGGATTTTCCACCGGTTGTAAAACCGAGTCGATCACCCTAATTATTACACTTATTAATCGTGTGGCGTACTCATTTTTATATTATCCTTAATTTCCTAAGGTTTGGGTAACCCCTTAAACTGAATTCGTCATTTACATGTTTCTCCGTCATCTAAAATTTAACTTTTAGATCTCTGAAAAGGCTTAGCATTTCCCAAGATGATGGTAGTCAAAAATGGTTTCATTTTACATAATTGATTGGCTTCTTTGCTTTTCATTATGCCGTAATGCCGTATGGCGCCTTTCATCTATTGACGTTTACAATTCTCCTAAGAGTTTTATATCAATTTTGCATTGAAGGACATTTCGAGATTAAGATTTTTTGTTGTGAGTTTTGTGGTGAGTCATTGCTGTCCGTAAAGACACAAATTAGAGCTTTATCATCAGTTTTATTTTATCCATTTAATGCCTTCCGTAGTTGCCATGACCTCAGCCTGGAAAACAATATTGTTAGAAGTTTTTGTCATATAATTTCATTCCCGTTCGATAAGCATTCTTGGTATTTTTTATCCTAATAGCAGACACCCTTCCTGATACAGTTAATGAACATGTCGATGACTATGTCAACCACGACTGTAAAAATTAAAACTTTTGAACGTTTTTCAATATATAAGTTTATTGATAAAGAAACCTCAAATTTTACTATGCGCAGTTATTAAGAGCTAATTCAATTAGTTTAATAGCAACAATAAGAGTTTAACCTGATTATCTTTTTGACTTATTTTAAAGAATTGCAATCAACTATTTTTTTTTGGCGACTGAATTGTACAAATAAATTGTAATTGTAAATGTTCCTTAAAAATTAAGGTAACAACAACAATTAGCAGGATCCATAAGAAAAAAGAAAGTTTCCCTTCAATGTTATTTTAATGTCACGTACGTAGTGCAAAAGCAATATTTGTCTCTGTCATTCGTATTTGAACAGTCGCAAGAGCAAATAATTTAGAATTTAGCTTTATTTCTTAACGTAATATAAATTGTATTACCTAAGAATACTATTAAAGAAAAATCTGTCAGGTACGATATGTCACGAACGATATTAAATTGAATTTATTATAAAATCATTTAAAATTTGTTTTCAATTAAGTATGATGGATTTTAAATGAAAATATTTGGTTTAGTGTAAGAAATTAAAAAAAGAAAAAATACCTCCCAAGATTCACAGATTTTTCAATATTTCCATATATACCTCAAAATCATTTCTGTTTTATGTCACGTGCGATATATTCTTATTTTTCTGGATATTTTGTACAACAATGATTCGATTAAAAATATTTTTTTTTTAAATAAAGTACCCTTTGAATGGAACATAAAGATCTAATTTTGTCAGTTACTCTTAGTTTTGCAAGAATTACTCCACTTTATAAGAGTACAAATGTCACGTACGATGACATGGAAATGCCCGTATTACATTATTATTACACCACTAGACCAGAGTTTTAAATGAGTTTGAGGCAAGTAATAACTTTTTTTTTTTAGAACATTAAACTAAGTCATAATATATTAAATTCTTGCTTCAATATAATACAAGCCATAGCGGTCATTTCAGTGCTATTTATGCTATTCTATACCAAATGAATTAAAGGAAGCTTCATGATAAAAATAATAAAAACAGTATAAATTTGCTGTCTGTCACAATTGTTATTTGATTAAATTTGAATTTTCAATATTGTAATATTTAAAATCTTTACTATTGAACTATATACAGAATAAATATATTTTGTTACAAACAAATTGACAAACTTAAGATACCTTCGTAAACAAACTACACAAACATTACTTTTCTTAACCTCTCTAAAATGTATTGCTATTTTTTAAACACAATATTTTCGCAAGAAACTATATTGAGGAAAATAATAAAACTCAAACATGTTCATAAAAACAAATAACGTCTGAAGTCTGTGTACGATCATTGGCTTCAATTAATTGCAATTGCTGCAAAACAACATAATTTAACACGATTATTTTTGTACGGGGGAAAAAAATATGAAGCAATTATGAACAGTGTAACGCCAAACAAATGGTATAAGGAAAAAAATTTAATTATTGGTTAAAAGTATGAATAAATATTTGTATTTTATTGAAAAATATTAAAACAAAAAACTTTTTCATTTATTGACTAATAGCGTGATTATGGCAACTATTATTGTCCCTTAAATACACACATGTTCGTATTGTTAAACTTAGATGACAAGTTGTTACAAAGATTGTGCATAAGATATGTGAAATTAAAAAGTAATTTTTCTTTTTTCGTTTTGTATTTGTCTTTAAATACTACTTTACTTTCACATGCATATGTTTGTATAGGTTTTTAAAGTTTGCGTAATTTTATTATAATCCCAACTAAGTGTTAGTGACAACGACTTAATAATAGCGTATGAAGCAAAATAATTATTTTATGAAAACAAAAAAAAAAAAAGAAAAACGAACACAAAAAATATATGATTAAATCATACATATATTGTGGTCAAGTATTGTGGAAAAGTGAAAAGCATGGCTAATAGAATAATAACAGAAACAGCTAAAAGACAACAATTTACATACATTTTCTACTGAAGTTTGCAGCTTAAGTCTTTTGTTTTTTCTTTTTGTCATTAAATCAACATTTTTTTTTAAATCACACCATTTGGTTATTTATTTAAAAAGGTTGCAAATTGTGTGTGTGTTTTTGTTTTCTTTTACTCTGCCTGCCATATTTTTTATGGTCAATTTGTGATTGAGACATATTCATATTTGCATCAACAGCTGGTGTTGTGGCAAGGAAAATAGAGAAAAAAGTGAATGAAGCAATGTTTAATTAAATAAATCAGAAATTCAACGAAGTTGCTATATTTTTTAATTATTTTATTGGTTTCATTTTATAATATAATTTTCATCATTAAATACCATGTTCTTAATTGACTATTCAATGCAGCCCATATGCAAGGAATCGAAAAATAGAATAAATTAAAGTCTTTTGTTTTTTAATTGTCGGCCTACGTTTGTAAAGTTGTAAAATTTGTTTGTTAGTTAGCAGATATTTTTTGACGCAAAAATTTATCTGAATAAATGTTTATTTTAAGTAATTTCAGATGGTTTTAATGTACATTAGTTCCATTGGTAAAATCTTATTTTTCCATTAAGTATAAAATATTTATCTATATATATAAAAGTGAAACTCTGTGTGTGTGTGTGTGTGTGTTAGCTATAGACTCCGAAACTGTAAAAGCGATCGGACTCAAACTTTGGCAAGTTGTTGTACACATACCAGGGAGTGTTTACGGGTGGAAAAAAGTTGGCGGGGCCACGCCCATAAAAATTAGTTATCAGTTTTAGCTACTTGCACTTGATTGATTTTTCTGAAACTTTGCACACATATCGAGCTGTCATGACTAAATAATTTCGTGATAAGAAAAGTGGGCGGGGCCACGCCCCTAAAAAAGTTTTAATTTTGAGGTACTTGCACCAGACCGATTTTTCTGAAACTTTGCACACATATCGAGCTGTCATGACTAAAAAATTTCGTGATTAGAAAAGTGGGCAGTGCCACGCCCATAAAAAAAGGTATCATTTTGAGGTACTTGCACTGGACCGATTATTCTGAAACTTTGCACACATATTGAGCTGTTATGACTTTACAATTTCGTGATTAGAAAAGTGGGCAGGGCCACGCCCATTAAAACAATTATAATTTTAAGGTATTTGCACTGGTCCGATTCTTCTGGAACTTTGCACACATATTGAGCTGTTATGACTTTACAATTTCGTGATTAGAAAAGTGGGCAATGCCAAGCCTATAAAAAAAATTATAATTTTTAGGTTTTTGTACTTGATATTCAATTGAAATTCAGAATGCATTTCGATTCATTAAGGGGCGTAGCAACGCGCGCCGGGTTTGGCTAGTTTGTTATAAAAAGCTTTTAGCACTCAACTATGTGTCATTTTATACCCTCCACCATCATTAATTCTTACAAGTTTTATGTATGCGTTTGTTGTTCTCTTTGTTAAGCCAAAAAACTATTTGCCTTAGGCTTAACCGTATTAACATGTTAATAGTCCTTTGTTTTATGTTTTATGTCTGGTTGTCTATTTATCTGTACAAAACTTTTTCTAAGCTCAAATGGGGTGGTATTTTGAAAAAAAAAAATATTTTCCCTTACAATTTTTTCTTTGTTAAAAAAACACCCTGGCATCCATAAAACAAACAATTGAAGTATTTAAATAAAAATGCGTAAATTTTATCTGCATTTGCGAAATGGAGAAGAACTAGAGAGTTAGAACTCAAGCTTATGGCTGCTTTAACTTATTTGAAGCCAAAAAGTGTCAAGTCGATTTAGGGGAAATTTTGTGAAAATAATTTATGAAACAAATTAGTGAGAGATTAAAAAAATTAACAATACATTTTTTAGTGTTACCCTAATCTACCAAAATTTTTATTTTATTTTAAAAGTAGTACTGGCAATATTTTCTTTCCATACATGAACACCTTTCATACCCACCACCAAAAAAATTGTGTGGGGGTATTTTCATTTTGTCATTCTGTTTTTAACACATTAAAATATCCATTTAAGACCCCACAAAGAAAATATTTTCTGAGTCCTGGTTTCATTTAAGGACGAACTAGTTATTTCTGTCCGTCTGTCCATCTGTGCGTCTGTTGAAGGCACGATAGAGCTTGAACCGAAAAAGTTAGTGGGATAAAATTTTTCCACAATATTTTTATACACAAGGTTTGTTTAGTATTGGAAATGGGCTTAATCGGTGTATTGGGACGAAAAAAAAACAATGTCCTTTGAACATCGAATATAATGCGATTGTGTCTAAATGCATTGACGTAAAGAAATGAAATTTCAGAAGGAAATATACCTGAGTAAAAAAATGTTTTTCTCTGAAAATTTCTCAAATCTATATATGACAAAAGGAGTGACAGATCAAAATGTACGAAAACTTATACCGCACAGTGTTTTTTACGAGCCCTTTAAAATTTGAAACGTAATAAAACTGACAAAACTATATGTACGATTATAAAGTTTTGCAAAAATTTTTTTTTATCAAAATACTTGTAATAAAAGAAAATTAAGCTGACACCCCCCATTTAGGATCCTCTTCTTATATAACGCTTTATCTAAAAATTCAAAGAATTTCTCCATGTACAAAGATTTTAAAAGTATAAAGTACTTTATATTGAAATATCTAAGTTCAATTTACTAGCAGAAACTAATAAAATATAAATAATAAAACGCCTTCTTTAACGCCAACTTCTCACATAATTTACAGTTAATGATATTTAAAAGATCATAAAATCGACAGAATTTTATGTGTTATATGATGAATTTTTGCTTATATAACTTTCTAGTAAATTTTTTTGTGACAGAAAATAAAAGTGAGAAACGCACTTTAACGTCCACCTCCCATCTAACGCTTTATATTAAATTCATATTATTTTTATATGAACAGAAGTTAAAAAGAAATCTAGAAAGGATTATCTAAGTGAAATTCAAATATTAATTATATTTTAAAATGTGAGAGGTGCTATACACACACAAAACTTTAGTTATTTATTATTTTATTTTTTAACTTTCTCTGCACTGTTGCCATTTCAGATATTTTCTCGTCATATCTGGTGGTTTTTAAATATTTTTGATATATGATTTAGCTATTAGCGGAAAATCTGGCGATTTTCGCGATGTTAGTTTTAAAAGTGCTTTAAATACATTAAAACATTCTTAAAGAGTAGCAACTAATTTGTTTGTAAGGCGAATGCTATTTTCAATACACTTTTTTGTACAGATTTTGGCATCTGAAAGCCAAAAAGCACACAAAACTCAAAAACCAATTTTATCTTGCAAAGTTTATAGCTCGAATAATTTTATTGTAAAAAGTAGATGTTAAATAAATGTTGCTTTCTTTCTTTAGATGAGTTTGTGAGTTATACAAAAAAAAAAAAAAATTATTTGAAAATTTCTTGCCAGAAATTCGAAATATTAAAAAAAATACTAATAATTATAATAAAAATTTTGTGCATGTTTGAGCCATTAAAAGTTGAAGTCCTGCGTAATGCAAGATCAAAAAGACGACACAAAAAGATATTGATTCACATGCTCCCTGTCTGCAAAATTATACATCTGCATCGGTAAGAAGGTAATATTGGAAAAAACTTAAAAAAGGCTTTATTTATATCTCAACATACGACAATCAATTCAGTTGATCACCTTAGTGATTTATGTAAAAAAGATTTTGATTAATAAAATAAAAATATTTTAGTGACCCATCTCTTAATGGAACTTAGAAACGATGTATCAGGTTCTAGGTATGGTGTGTTAGGAGATAAATCAATAGACTTTGGTGTCAGCGAGTTATTAGGCATGTTTTTTAAAAACTAAAAACCTACGTGGTACATAAATCTTAAATGAATATTTTATTTGATATAGGTACTTTAATAATTGTTTTCAATACCGAAAAACAACAATTTGTGTTAACATTTCTAAGCTTGGCTGAAGTGATCGATGCGACAGCTTTAATTAAAGAGACTAGATTGAAATTTTACTTATGAAAGCGAGAATCTGGAGTATTGGCTTTAGACTTTAAGTGAATAAATCCTAAAATCTTTTTAAATAGGACTTTAGTATGCATATTATAAATATATACTTTCATACATATGTAAATTATGTATTAAAATGTAATTTATAAAAGCGGCCTTCGTACTAAAAATGACGTACTTTTCTTTTTTCTTTTTGTCATTATTTTAGAAAAACTTAGCGAAAAACACTAAATTTTCCGCGACTATTTTTTTGTTAAATTTATACCAGAATTTGAAAAAAAATAAATAGCGATTTATTGCTAAATTTTTAATATAATAATTTTATTATAATAATTATAATTATAATTTTAAGCAATTTTTTTAGCTAGTTGTCTATTTATTTTATCAACAGTGGGCTTCTACAATCAACATTCAACTAATTCGATCATTACAAATTAATTTAATTTATTTTTGTATAAAAAAGATTTGAGTTCGTTGTGAAAATATTTAATCATTTTACAAAATTTTCCTTTAAAATATTTCAAAACAATACTAATTCTTTGGAGAGTATCTAAGATTTGGTATAATGCATTTCAAAGTGTTTAAAATACTTTGTGTCATTAACTCTCATATGTGCTTGCCACTAAACAATATATTTGTGTGTGAGTGTGTTTATGTGTAATTAATTTTCAATTGACTTTAATGCAATTTAAATACGTTTCAAGTTGTATCTTGATACTCGTATTAATAAATCTTTCAAGCTTTAACTGGTAAATTAGTGCTTAGTTTAGCCGGCTGATTTATTTTTTTAATTTGGTTTTTTCGTACCCGGCAAAAAATTAAAAATGTTCTGGTCTTCTTAAAAACCCCGTTAAACAATTGTATAAGTATTTGTTTTTATATTTTATACATTTACATGAGTATATGTATGTGTGTACTTTTTTGCAATAATAACTACATGGAATTGTTTAATATTAAGAGTGAAAAGTGACACAGGAAGTATAAAAAACTGCAGTTAATGAGTTAAATATCAACATTATCAAGTTTTTTTTTTATATAAAAAAACAAAGAATTTAACAAACTTTTTATTGTTGGAATAATTAAAAAATCGAAAAAGTAAATTTTTTCAATTTATTTTCAAACACGTTGTCTAAAAAATTGTTTGAGTTAAGATCTTGAAATAATTAAATTTAATTAATTATAATACTTCTATTCAAAGTTTACCTGATCAATAAATTAAATATATTGTACTTCTTTTTCTGCTTCTTCTTTTTTAATCCATTAATCGCAGCAGTTCTTCTTGTTATGCTTTAATGTCATTTGTTTTAATTAGTTTGTTTTTCAAGTATTTTTTGTTTCTTTAAATCTTATTGAAGACATTTTAAAACACACTCATAAAAATTCTTTTATGAAACCAGATTTTGTTGAAAATTTAATTTTAATAAAAATTATCTTTAAAATTTTTATTGTATTTAATCTGATTGAAACTGTATTTGTCAGTATTTGATATGTGAATACAAATAAAAATTTGTAGCTAAACTGAAGATATAAAATAATATTAGAGACACATGTTGGCTTTAAAATTTTTGATTACTTAAGCTGTACAATGATTTAACTGTATATATATTCATAAATATATTTATTTAACCATAATTAAAACTGTATATCTTTGGTGGATGTAAAATTTCATTGAATGAATTTGCATAAAAATTTTCATTTTTAAGTTTTACTTTCTATATTTTTAATAAGTAAAATTATTAAGATACAGATAGTGTTAAAGGGGAAATCAATTAGGGAAAAGTTGTTGTTGTAGTAGTAATATTAATAAATTGTTCCATAAACACCGCTACCTAAGGTAGGATTATTATGTAGCTATTCGCTTGCTTAAGGTTCAGGGAATTTAATGATGCCTGGTACCCTACGAGACAAAGAATTCAAAATGCTATTCAGTCTAAGAACATTAATTACACTTTAGAAAACGTTATCTCAGAGGAGATGTGCTCCATAGTCTCATTATTCATATCGCAAAACCGGCACGTCACTAAATTTGACTTGCCAGTTTTACCTAAATGATATCTGAGATTGCAATATTAAGACAGAAAACCCGATAATGTTCTCAGGTCCTTTCTGTGGGGGGAGAGAAGGATTTGACTCCTGAAAGAAGCACATACCTTCTATCCTGACTTTGACTCTGAGCTATTCGCGATAAAGAAGCAAATTCAGCGTTGAAGAGGACGGATAGTATACCCTTGATGTTACTTAAAGGTACGCCACAAAAAGTCTCTAGGCCAATCATTAGAGGGCTCCCCTACAGTTTGTAAGATGGTTGGCGCGTTTATTACTAATATGGCCCACGTGACCAGGATTTCAAAGCAGGCTAATATAGTTCTGAATGCCAATGGGATTGAGGACGACAATACATTCCAATACGAATGGCGAGTTGACACCATAAGCAATAAAGACTTTTAAAGCTGCTTGGTTAGCCGAGAGAATATAAATGCGGGCTTGCCCCACATTGCTTCTCAAATATTTATAGACATTGATGAAATCGACGTAAGTTCCAGCCTGAATAAACGAAAGTATTTAACCATAGAAAGGGCCCCTTAGAAACTTGAACCAAAAATGCCAGCACTAGTGTGGCCATTTGATTACTTAGAACCATCTGTGCACCAGCCCTAAGCACCTTCCTTTGGCCCAGTGATGTGTGTGGTAACAACCTGAGTTCGCAGGACACTATCCTTGACCCTCATTATTGAGTCATGAAACAGATTTTTTGTAATCCTCATATGTCCCACAAGATCTTCACATTTAAAACTACTACTTTCCTTAAGTCGTAGAGCACAAGTATGTAATTCATTTGCGGAAAAATAAATTATTTTATATATTTTTTTTTTAAAATATTAAAAAAAAATAAAATTTTATTATTTTATTGTTGAACTTTTTTAACAAAGACTTTATTAATTTTTAGTTTGGCTCTAGTTCATTTTATTATTAAATTTCTAATTAAATTCATTCATTAAATGAAGAAATCAATTTTTATTTGTGATAATGAAAGAATATATTGGAAAAGTAAGTTTTAATCCCGACACCAGCCGAGTGGAATGCATTTTCGAAACCAGCTACGGTTTCATCATCAGCACTTTTTGATCGGAATGTCTTAGTGTTGGATATTTGTTATTTAAATAACACATTTAAATATTTGTTTCAATATTGTTCGTGATATTTCGCTATTTCTTCATACAGAATCTTTAGAGGATTACAAACTTTTATGTATTTTTTTTAAAAGCTCGAAGAAATGAATTTAGGAAAAAGTTTTGATTATTACTATTTAGTTATTAAAAATTTTTTTTTTATTTAACTAAGATATTGAACAAGTTCTATATAGCTTTTCAATGTAAATGTATACTTTCAATTATTTAATTTTTGTAATAATTTTAATTTCCTAAACGAACTAACTGACAAGTCATATTGTCACATGAGGCTCTTAAGCACATTTGTGTTTACTGCATTATTAGGTCCGTGTCTATTGAGTAAATACATGTTTTATGTCATTCTGCTTCTATGCTCTATATATTTTTCAAACCAAAACGAAGACATTTTAGTAAACTGTATATAAAATAGTAACAAAAGAAAAAAAAAAAACTGTTAACGAAATACTTAACGTAACATTTAGCTTTTGTTAATGGCAACGTCTAACAAATGTAATACTCGTACTTTGACACAACAATAGCAGCAAAGAATGTGTTAATATTGCAATAAGAAACAAAAAAAAAAATATACAAAAAAAATTTATAAATACATCGAAAAGCAGCAAAAAGACACGTTTATAAAAACAAAATTTCAAATAAAAGTATGTATGCATGTCTGTATATATGTTTGTACGACAAATTAAGAAAAAAAGCTGATAGTGAATTGCCAACATGTTGACAACAACATACCAAGTCATGCAACATAAAAATGAAAACAACATGAGTATCGTAGCACCACACAAATCAACACACATACATACGTACATACATACTTAAAGCTTTTATCAAAGAGATCAATACAAAAAAAAAAAAAAAAAAAAATATATTATTGTAAAATAATAGAAAAAGCAAAAGACTTAACGAAAGATTATTATAAAGTAGAGCAAATATTTTGTAAATAGAAACTTGATTGAACAGAAAGAGAAAAAAAAAACGAAAACGTTAGAAATTGCATTATTTATATTTATTTTTTAAATATACGACTTTTATAATAATGTTTTTCAAATAATTACCGCAAAACGTAAATAAATCACATAAAGGGTATCCCAAAATAAAAGCTAAATTTTAATTAAGCCTGAATTAAAATATTTTTAATGAAACAATAATGTCATGGGATTAGATTATGTGCAAAATATTATTAAAAATAAAATGGCCTTCAGAGCAAGGTGATTTTAATCAGCTGACTACATAAGGGTGACCATTTTCGCTTTATTGTTTTTCTTTTCAAATAAAATAATTACGTTTGCTAGAAATGCTTGTAACAATTTTTTTTTTAAATTTCTCCCTTATTTACTGATACATTTTTAAGCAGAGCGAAAGGTGAAGGCAAGACTAAGCTGTTGTTGTTAGGAATGAAATTATCATTTTTTGATTGCAGGAAAGATACATATGAACTAGAGCATCGCTTATAAAAATTCTGTTTTCAAAAAGCTTTTTAGAAGCCAGTAAGTACTAAGTAATTGTTTTAAGAAGCGCTTTTTGGTGGGTTATTTTTTTGTTTTTCTCAATCTCATCAGTGTGATTATAAAGGGAAAGGGTTTGATTAGTAGAATACTGCTAACTATGAAAAAATTCAAAACCTTATAGGCTGTGAAACAAAATGGCGGATAGTAAGTAGTTTTTGAACACCATAAATATGGAGTAACTTAAATGTATTATTTAACCCAAGTCTTATTCCAGTAACAAATTATGTTCTTTAGTCCCTCAAAAATTTAAAATCCATCCATTGGGAATGAAGGTAAAGAGGCTCTTATAAAATAGTACAGAGGAAAATTGTGTTTTGTCTGTAGCAATATTAGATCTTCGTTTTAAAAGAATTTACTCCTTCACACTTTCTGCATTGCTGTGCCACAGGCGTAAAGGCTTCATTAGTCTTTACTTTCTATTGTCGTTCTGTGACGTGCCGTTCTGTTGTTTAATTTTTGTAATTACTTTTTCTGTAAAAACGCATCTGCCTTAATTTACTAGGTAATCTTACAAAAACAAGCTTATTATATCTTTTGTTTATTTTTCTCGCCAAAGTCCATACATAAAAAAATTGTAGTGTCAGATTTCATCTATAAGCAAACAGAGTCTCTATGTTGCAGCCACCTTTAAAATATAGGCACCTAATTATCAGCTGTCTCTCTCTCAATGGCCGTCACTTAACGTTGAATTCTATTTTCTACAGGTTCGTCCGCAACGGAACGAAACGAAACAGAAAAACTAACGACATATACACATTTTCTATTTGTAAAAACAAGTCAGCTGATTCGTCACGGAACAGAAAGTAAAGACTAATTATACCTTTAGACAAAATCGACAAAAATATTTTAAATAAAAAACAACGTAGAGTTTAACGTTCTCTTGAGCCAAGAAAACCATGCAAATAGCTCATGGGCTCTTACTTTATTTTCAATTAGTTTAAATAATACCTACAACAAAATATCCTTGAGAGAAAAGCAGATCTAATGCTTTCAGTAGTTGCCCTTCAGTATTTAATTTATCGATATCTTTCGAATGAGTTGTTAAAAGGACGTTCATTTCAAATAGCGGATGCTTTTTATGTCAATATGAATCTCATAAAGATTGATTTATTTATATGGCAACTTAGATGCCAAGTGCCCGTTTTTAATTAAGTATATTGAAATCGATACAGAATAACCAAACCTAATTTTCGTCTTTAGGTGCCCTGGAGACGATCAAATAAACACATCAACATTCTAAGTGTGTGCGCGTAGTCGTGTTTCTTACGATACACTTATGCGTTGTCGGGAATGATTGATGATAATGAAAAGCTTTCGATATTTTTATTTGACAAGTAAAGGGTCCGCCAAATAATTTTTTTTTTAAACAGGGCGCAAAACATCGAGTGTAGCTTCGGCTGTGTGGCATGTAGCGGCGTCCTGTTGAAACCAAATGTTGCCAATATCCTCCTCTTCAATTTTTGTAAATAAAACTTCGTTTAAAATGGCCCGATAACGGTCGCCATTGACTGTAACGGCCACTCCTTGCTTTTCGAAGAAAAATGGCCCAATTATGCCTCTGGACCAAAATCCGCATCAAACAGTGACTCGTTTTGGGTGTATCGCCCTTTCAATGTATGCGTGCGGGTTTTTTGTGCCCCAAATGCGACAATTTCGCTTGTTTACATACCCGCCAAGATCAAAATGAGCTTCATCTGAAAAGATGATTTTTTTTTGGCAAAATCGGCATCTTCTGTAAGTCGATCGCAGGCCCACTTAGCAAAGCGTATACACTACCATATTCGTTCAGCATAAGAATAAAATTAATTATCTGTCAAATCAGACATGAGCTAAGTGTTACCATTCACGAAATAAGCACTAGTGAAAAAAAACGTTAGATGGCGGACCCTTTATTTATTTGATCGTCTCCAATTGTGATTGACAAAAAAAAATGTCAGTCTATTTTTCAGCTTAATTATAATAAAAAACTAATAATAATTGAAATAAAATGGATAAATGTGCGGACGAAGGAAAATTTATTTTACATTTCATTGAGTATTAAAATGCTGACCATCTTTAAGGATGTGAAAACACTACCAAAAGTTTTTCTTTTTTTATACCAATTTTTCATCCAAATTTTGTTTTCCTTTTCATATTTTCTTTTTTAATAAGCCTCTACAAGACGCCAATAAAAATAATTTATCATCCGATGACGACATATTTACAAACGTACGCTTCGAAGTCACAATACAAGTATTGATTGACAAGTTTATTTGATCGTCTCCAGGTCACTTTAAAATAGCCGATCGACATCTAATCAATAATATTAATGGGTTACTTATGTTATTAAAATAAAGTATTTGTATTATATTTTTATATTAGGCTATAAGTTCTATGTGATAATGACAGAATATCTAGGAAAAGTTAGTTATCCGATACTAGCTGAGTGGAATGCATTTTCGAAACCAGCTACGGTTTCATCATCAGCACTCTTTTGATCAGAACTACAAATGTTGTGTGTAAATATCAACTATTTAACTCAGTATTTTATTGAAAATTGAAACATAGAATTATTTGTTCTATTTGATTTATGTCTTTCATATAACATTGAGTTATTACGAAATTTACCAACATCTGTTTTTTCTGTATTCTTTTTGCACGTCATTACCACAAGTAATTAATGGTTGCCTTTAGCTACAGATCCACAGATTTGTTTACTGCTATAAAAGTACGAACTTATTTAAGTCCCTATTTGTAAGCGAGGGTGGTAAGTACTTGCCTCTATTGACCCCGCCATGTTAAAATAAAATGTTAGGGTTAAGATGCCAAATTGTAAGTAGTAAAGAACTCGTTTTTAGTAAATTCAACTTAATTTTTTGTAAATTAGCCATTTGTATTGGTTTAATCTTATTAATTTCATTTGGACTCGATAAAAGTTATTATGATTAACACACACACACATAAAAATACAATTTGCAACAAAATTTTATAATAAATTGTTAAATAAACAAAGTAAAAGAAATCCCAAATGAGGAATTTATTAAATAAATTGCACTCGAACCAAAACCCAATTTCCTGTAGTAGTAACGCCTTTTTTTTTGTTTTTTTTTTCCTTTCTTACTCTTGTTATTGGTGTAATATGGCAGCCAACATGTTTTTCTTCTTCTAGTTTATGTGTAGCAGGCAGCAAAAGTACCAGTCTGGTCGCATGTATGGAAATCCGTTTAAGAAAGTGTTTTTTCTTTGTTGTTTTTTGTTTTTGCTATTTCTTGAACAGATTTCCTTGTTAGTGCATCATTATGTAAGTAGGTTTTTAGTCAAAAGAAGACCACTTTTACCACAAAGCGGTTTTCAGGCGGATTTATGCATTTATTTTTAATTATTTACTAATAAAACAATATTTTATATATTTTTTTTTTGTTGCAGCTTTTCAGCTAATATTTTACAATTTAATTGCTGCAAATAAGTGGTTTGAGTTTAGTGTTTGAATGTTGTGTGACAAATGTTCAAATAGCCTGATTTTTGCATATTAAATGATTTTTGGAGGAAAAACTTTTCAATTTAGCGGAAGGATATTTTGGGTTGTGTGTGCCTATTAGAAAAAAAAACCTAAAATAATTTATTAAAACAAGTTCAATAAGCCGGAAAGTGTCATAAGCTGCATAAGATATATGAAAATTAAAAAAAAAATTCGTCGCAAACTTTACGGAAGTTTAATTATTGTCCATAGAAACTTCTCCAAAAAAAGTGTTGTAAGCAAATCAAAATTTTTCCACTTTTTAAGGATGCTGTGGTTACTCAATACTTTACAGCTAATTATGTGACAGTTATAATTTTTGTATGCTAAATGGTTTTTGGAGGAAAAACTTTTAGATTTAACGGAATTAAATTTTGGGTTATGTGTGTCTACGAGAAGAAAATCACAAGATAATATATTAAGACAAGTTCAAAAAGCAGGAAAGTGCAATAGTCTGCATAAAATACATAAAAAAATAATATAAAAAAGTGTCGCAAAAATGACGGAAGTCTATAAAACTTTATTCAAAAACTGTATTGTGAGCAAAGCTTCAAACTAAATGCCATCTAATATAAGGGGTTGTCAAGCAATGACTTGTAAAGTTCAAACGGAACTGGGCTATGCACTTAAGGGTATTGTGCCAATCTAGCTGGACATTTGATCAAAAATGAAATTTAAGAAATGTAAAAATTTAAGTACCCAGCTCGACCGACAACAAAATTTTGCATCGTTTAGTGAATTTTCAAGGCTTTTGTGGGCTTGAGATTTGTGGTTTTGGGACACTGTTAAAGTCAAGCAAGTTGAGTAAATTGCATGAGTACTTATTGACCTTTTACGGTTTTACAATATATTTTTTTTTGTGGCTAAAGATAAAAAAAAAAACTAAACAGTTTTTGTGTTCACTTTTTAAGAAAAAAAAACATCAAAACGTTTTTGAGAGTGAGGGACGTCACGATCCTTAAAATGTTATAAAAATAGTTCTTCTTAGGAAAAATTTTTTCCCCTTAATCCCATTTTCCTTATTTTTAAGTTTTACCAGCCTATGACTATAACACATATTTCTGCCTAGCCTCATTGGTCTAGGAGCTCTCAAAGATTTTTAAGAAGCAAGTTAAGCTAAAAAAAAGTGATGTCCGGCTAGATTGGCAAAATATAGGGGTATTTGCTATGGTTAGCTTTTCAACACAAAATGACAATTATAATTGGTCCTAGAAAGGTGGCATGTGATAATATATAATTTTTTCTGGGACTATTTATTATTACTTGACTGTTCTGTGCTCGATCCATTCGACTACCATATACGGTAAAATATTTGTTTAAGCTAAGACTGTAATTTCATTATAACTATCTTTTATCTTGACTTGAATGGTTTTTACAAACAAATCTTTGTATGAAAGACTACATTGTTATCCTCCATTTATAATAAAAAAGTTATTAGGCTACGCCCAAATGTTACACTCTCTGTGCTTTGATTTTTTTTACAGAAACCATTTGTATAAACACGCATTACTGCATTACTTATATGCGGTTTGCTTATTCATTAGTTGCAATTTTAAATGCTTTGTAACAGGGACTTCATCTACTTCTAAAAAAGGGGTTAAGCATTAACTTAAAATGCGCTACAAAGCTTTATTTATTTATTTTATTTATTTATATTATTTATTTAATTTAATCAACATAAAAATTTACACTTGAGCAATATTTTTTTTAAGAAAACAATAACTACATAAACAAAGACAGAAACAGCATTGGATGTAAGCATTTAAGTTAAGAAACCTTATCAGATTTTCTCTAGTTACGGAAACATTATCAGAAAAGTCGATGTGTACATAGAACTTATTTACCTCAGCAAAAATTCTTTTAAATGAATCAAAGTTAATGAAGTTTGATCGGTGAAATTTCATATATAACGGTTCATTAGTCCGGAGCTGCCTGTTAGTCGAAGGTCACACACGACGATTTTAATTGCACAACTTTTTTTATATTTTCTTTGAACTTGCTTTCATGTTCACACATGACAATTTCTTTGGCGATTTTTCTGTTTTGTTTAGCTTTTATTTTCTTACAATTTGTCATTTGTGCTTTAGCCGTAAATAGCAATAATAAAACAAGTAAGAGCGCTATATTCGGCCGTGCCGAATCTCTCCTTCACAACGTGTAGTCATTCAATAACAGTAGTTTGTATCACCATCATCCCATATGAAATACGTACATACTTATATAAAAACATGCCATTGTAAAATTATAAATTTACGTAAGTATGTATGTATGTTAAAAAAAAACAAAAAAATTAAAAAAAATATTTAAAAAAAGAAAATTTAAGAAAAAAAATTAAGAAAAAAATTTAAGAAAAAAAATTTAAAAACAAATAGTTAATATAAATAATAAATATAAAACAGAAAAAAAAAATAAAAAAAAAATTTAAAAACAAAAAAAAAATTAAAAAAAAAATAATAATAAAAATATGAATAATATATAAAATAAAAAATAAAAAAAATTAGAAAAAAAATATATTTATATAAAAAAAAAAAAAAAATTAAAAAAAAAAAATTTTTGGCTCAGCTGGGTTTCGATGGCATGTTTACTCTAACCAGTATACACGTTTGTATGTATGTATGTTGTTGTTGTAATGTTGTTTTTGTGAAAAAAAAAATCGAGGTGGTCGTGGTTTTTTGCTCATATCTCAGTTGTTTATGTACCGATGTTTCTGATTTTCAATACCGATGTACTCCCGAATATTTCTGACATTTTAATAACTCACCCGGGTTCAGGCGATATCGGGGGTCTTGAAAAAGTTGATTTCAACATACACACGAACAGACTGACAGAGCTTAATCGACTCCCCTATTCATAAGCTTTCAGAAAATATATACTTTATGGGGTCGGAAATGAAAATTGTACAAATTTCACACGGAATGACAAACCTATATATACCCTTTTTTACTGTGTGAAGGGTATAATAAAAACATACATAAAATAATATACATAATTGATTTTGATTAACGCTTTTAATTAAAATGTTTTCACTAAAATATTTTTTGTTGTGTTTTTTATTTTTTAATATTTTTAAGTTAAATTTGTGACGTTTCTAATTCAAATTTTAAATTACTTAGTCCCCATTTAGACAGGGAAACATTTGGAAGGGAAACATTTTGTTTGGAAGAGAGGAACGGGTGGGGAAGAGAATATGAAATTTGTTTCCCGTTCTCGGAGGCACGCTTTGTGCTTTCATTCTTATTGTTTACATTTGTTATGCTTTTTGAAATTTGCTTTTTTCTCTTTGTTTTATATTTGACTTTGTTTGAATAAAAATAAAAAAATAAATAATGTACTAAATAAAATTAAAAATTAAAATATAAACTGGAATGTTTTCGACAACAATGTTTCCCTGTATGACCGCGAAGGAAAATACAAAAAAGAACTCCAGATGTTTCCCTTCCAAATGTTTCCCTGTCTAAACGGGGACTTACACACCAAGAAGCGAAAACCGAATAAAAATAAATGTGAAATATTCAACAAAACAAAAAATTGCTTCAAATTGCCGAGTACCGGCAATTATTTTTCCCGTTTTTTTTCTTCTCACCTAAAACGGTAAAAACGTCTATTAACTTAAGAATTGCCCAACTATAGTCATCGTGTGACCATATACTTAGGAACATTGATGCATATTTTAAATTAGCTTTAGGACAAATGAAATATTGGAAAAAATTCTTCGGCTTTGTAACGTTGGGAGCGCAATGAGTTATAAACAACTTAGACAACATGACGGTAAGTTTGTATTATTATTTAAAATTGAATTTTTCTTTGATTGTTGTAAACTTTCTTTAATGAAAACCTATTATTTTTTTAAGCACTTCAGAGATAATTTTGAGAATTTAGCACGGGTTAAGGAAATTATTTGTTAAAGTAAATGCTACCTTTTTCAGCAGTGCATAAAGAGAAGGGATGATTATCCTATTCCTGATAGGGATCAAATTAGCCCTTTTTAATTAAAAAAAAACTGACAAATATCGCATATAAAAATCATGTCTTTCAGAAGCGCTTTTGAAAGCAAGTAAGCACCAACTAATCGACTGGGGAAGCGCTTTTTGGTAATGAAGTTTTTTATTGGGTCCCTTCAGATAATTTTCCGCGACTGAGTAACAAAGATCAAACATCTAAACATCCAAAGGTACTTAGAAACGTCAATATTTAGTATTTTGTGAAATAGAGTAGGATGGAATACAAAGGACAAATGGACAGAAAAAAAGAGATAAATATGCAGTTTAACAGGATTTCGTGTTAAATTTTTTTTAAGTTGATTAAATGCTGTTAAAATGGTATAATTAAATTTTTTAATTAGAGATTTTTGTTTGGCTTTAAGTCATAAAAATTCAATTTTGTTGTTTTATTTTTAAAGAAAAGATTTTAAATTTCTTTATTTATTTTATTCCAATATTTCGACCTACTTCGTAGATCATCATCAGGGATCTAATAAAATAAATTTTTAATTAAATTAAAAGTAAGTTTTTTATTTATAAAAATTATGTCAATGTTTGACAATATTTTTGCTAAAACTCCGTTTAATTTAGAATTTTTATTAAATAATATTTTTTCATTCACGATAAGTAACCAAAGATAACCAAAGCTTTACGTCTACATCAATAAAATTATACCATTTTGTGCCTGTATAAATGCATTGATGTGGAAAATGTTAAACCAGTGTTATTTCAACAACAATAAAAACAATTACAGCAATATAAAAGAAAACCTACATTGACATTTTTACTACGTCATTTGCATCAAATAGTATGTTGGTTGGTTTGTATTTTATTTATGAAAAACTTAAATTTCTTTAAAATAAAAAATAAATAAAAAACAATTTGCAACAATTTACTAAATGCATAAGTAGCAGCTGTAATCGAGGGCGTATGTTAAATAAAAAAATCATACACCCTCTCTGTGTACAATTATTTAGAAATATTAAAATGACGATTTTGACAGCGTGCACATAAAATGCCATTCATATGGAAAGTTACATAATCACCTGTTGGATATTTCAGCACTTACTCTTGACCATTCAAACAATTATTTTAAATAATTGTTCGTCTTTTTTGTCTTTTTGTGCTTAAGCAACTTTTAGAAAAGCCCCTATTTATCATTTCAATATAAATATAAGACAGCCACGCATTTGATTTAGTCACTAGTCAGACTAAAGTCTACTTAAAAGTGCACAACTTATAAGTTCATTGAAAATGGTCTTTTCCCGTCTTTAAATTTTTTTTTTTCCAATTTTAATTTTTAATGGTATACTGTCAAGATTTTTCACGCTTCAATGCCTGTTGCTAAACGATGATGAAAACTATAAAGAAAAGAAACTTTTCTTTCTTTATTTTTTTAATTAAAAATAAAATGTCAATGACTCGTTTTTGTCTTGTATATGAAATTATATTTTTGCAATGTGTACGCTAAAGGCATTAATTGTTAATTGCAATAGTTTAACATTAAAGAGAGAAAAAAAAGTGGTTAACAAGTACAAAGAGATCTATGGAGTTGTTAGACTATGAAAAGCCTGAAGACACTTCTTTATGACGGACCAAAATGATTATGTAAATCAATAAAAATAAGTGAGACCGAATCTAAAAATATCTTCCATGGTCATGCACATGGATATAGTGTAATCAAATCGTAGCTTAGCCTAGATTATAGATTTAATGCTATACTCCATTTCAATCTCTGTCATTGTCCTGCGTTTGGGCATATTAGATGCGAGAATTTTACAGTGGATACTATGCCGAATTTGGAGTACCTGGGGAACTCGAACTGGAGATCCATTAAGAGTTACATTGAGGGGACTGAGTTCTTGAACTAGTCCGATATTTATTTATGGGAAATTATGATTATGCTTTTAAATTGGGAATTTCGGTTCCCACATGGAGCTCACAACATGCCAACTGGGCATAACTGTATACCTGTCATGGGTTTGGGCTTTTAGTGCCCCTCCTTTTCAACCTAACCTTAACTCCATTTAGATTTCTAATTTCTGATGCCATCTTTGATTTCGAATTTTTATTTTAATGAGTTCTACTGGTAAAGCTCTTTCTTTTGATACCCATATTGATGGGGAGAGGGAAAAAAAGTATCAGACATTTTATTGCGGAGTTCATTTTGGATTTTAAAAATTTTCCTTGTTTGTTGTATTTTATTGGCCCAGTGATTTGATATTAATGTGTTAGTTGAAGAGGATAGAGGAGTCAGTACCATATTTAACCCAAATATCCGCTATTATAAAAGATATTTCCAATACGTATGATATGATTTTGAACTAACGTTTCGGCCATTTGTAATATGTCCTGATCTGTCATGTATTTTTCATTGTATTCAGTAGAGTTTACAATTCCGTCATGGAGAGATACATATACCCGAGAACAACGTTTACAAACTCTTCAGTTTTATTATTAAAATAAAAAGGTGAAGTGATTTACATCTTCTCGGTAAATGTCTTAGCCTGGCCTCCAAGAGACACAGAATCCTGGGGATAAACTCTCTAAAATATCTGGGGTAAGACTAAATGATCTGCTGTGATTCCTTACGCTTACGGGGCGGTTCTGGTTCGCCCCCTCTTAGACTGATCCTAAAGAACACTAAATCTAGCAAGTAATGTGGTCGATGAAATACAAACTTTACGTGAAAGTTTGAGCATAGTGAAATACCACGATAACTAGTTAAACAACTCTAGAGGCATATCCAATCTATAAATAGTAACAAATGTATCTATAAGTTAACCTAGAGTTAGAAAAATTTTAATTTTTATGGTTAAAATATGGGAATAAACAAAGGCAGTTGTTTTTGTTTGCTCATATCTCAAAAAGTTATGGGGTAATTGTACTGTACTTCAATTCCTTTTCAAATATTTCCAAGTCCGTGTATCCTGTATAAAAGGCTTCTGATTTCAAAAGACTCACGAATAGATGAACAAACGGACATTGCTTAATAGACTATTCATAAACATTTCGAAAAATATATAACTCAAGGGGTTGGACATTAATATTCAAGAAATTATAATTGAAATGACAAAGCTATAGCCAGGTGAAGGGTATTAGCAATTGTTAATTGTTTACCTGAGCCAGGCTAAATACAAATTAACACTTAATTAATCATTTCAGTTATGAATGACCGTATGTTCAACACGTGGATTTTTATTTAAATTATTTTTAGCAAATGAGAGACATATCAGTAGAAATGATCTGACGTGACTATTTACAACAATGCTCTAGGTTGTAATTCATAAATGATACCACTGGGCCTACAAACGAAGTTGAAGTTAAACATTTCTATTTAACTTAATTACAAATATTTAAATAAAATTTTTAAAATGTTTAATTATTTGAGACTAGGCTAGGTTAGGTACAACAGGCAGCTGTTGTGCACCTCACATGGGTCCACTATAATAATCCCTTTGTGATACTTGAATTGAATAGTAAGAATAGAATAGAAAATAGAGAAGAGAAGCAGACAAGTCCAGAGTCTCTGGCTGGAATCGAAACCAAAGCCCCCAAATTAGGAGACCAGCACACTACTGACTAGCCCACCGGGGCATCTCTGAGCCTAAGGTCATGCTAATAAAAAAATTAAATTAAAAAAACAAAAAATTTTGTATAATCCACAGTTAGCCGATATGAACCTGAAAATTATTTGAAATATTTAAGAAATTTAATTTAAACTAATCAAGGAGTTCTGATTTTCATATCGTAGCTGGTTTCGAAAATGCATTCTACTCGGCTAGTGTGGGTAAAAATTTGCTTTTAGTATAATAAATAATATTTATTTTTTTTGAAAATATTTTTTTTTGTTTTTTTTTTATATCTATTTTATTTGCAATCTATTTGACAATAATAAGCAAATTTGATAAATTATAAAAGTGACATGTCTTATTGAATCCCATTGGAAACAATAACTTAAATTGTATATGTATGTAATTGCATACATATATATTTAATAATAATAAGTTTTATAAGCATGAATTGAGTATGTAATAGGTTCAACATATAATAAGAATTAATTACATTGTATATTATAAAATTTCATTAAATAAAAGGCAGATCTAGAATATGATTTCGTTTAAGTCTTCTGACTTCATCAGTCTCATCTAATAATGTGATTGCCAATATATTCGTGTGGTTACTAAGTCTTTCTAAATAATTGCAACTGGATTTTCGTATTTCTGATTTGACAAAAGGTATATTAAGGTCATTATGTAGGGATTTATTAGTTATATAAAAAGGAGCATTTGTTATTGTTCGTAGAGCTTTTGATTGAAATCTTTGTAAAATTTCTTCATTCGAGTTGAAAATATTTAAAACAATTTAAAAATTATATGACCTTAAAAGCCAGTATTAGAATCAAATAAACGTTGTGATAAAAGTTGTAAAAAAAAAGTTCGAATACTAAAATATAAAAAATTTAATATTTTCAAGTCTTTGACCTCTTGTTTATATAGACTTTATACATTTTAAATAATTTATTATTTTTGTTGTAGAAATTGTCACTTTTTCCTACAATGAAAAAAAAAAAATAATAATTTGTCTTTTAAATCGCTTGCCATTCAACAACTGTTGTCTGGTGCGAAAGTGAAATTAAATCCACAACCAGCCGTCGTATTAAATGTAAAAAAAAAAAAAGATTAATTGTTGTGCAAGGACGTTTAAACTTCAAGGTGACATATTTAGTTAAAAACGGTTTAAATAAATATTACATATTATTAATGTAAATGAAATCTTACTAAAGCTTATGTTTAAGTTGACAGTGTAATTATTATTTTTTTTACTTACAAGTGATTATTGTTGTTATTAATAACTATAAAAACATTTTAGAGTTTAATGTTTGTTTAAGTTGAATCTAAAATACCCTGCATTTGCACTTTGGTGAAATTTATAAACGTTGCATAAATAAAGAACCTTTTAATTGCCTAATATATATGCTGGGAGAATTTATGAAAATTTTTCTAAAATAGTGAATTGTGAAAGAATTTTAAAAGTTGATTAGAATATTTCTCAATGTATAGAATTTATTTGAAAATTTTTTATAAATGGTACTAAATATTAAAAAATATCAAAGGAACATTATTTAAAAATTAAACGAAAATTATATGGCATTTTCTCCCCATAAATAGGCTACTAATATTGTATTAAAAAAAAAATTTTTAAAGGCATCGTATTTTGTCCAAAGGCAAAAACCGCACCTATAACTTTTCCAAAATATGACCAATTTTTAATTCAGTACAATTATTTTTGAAAAGTTTTTAGAACAGACCTGAATAAGTAATGGACGCAGAATATTCGTGACAGTTTGTTGTGAGTGATTTTCACTTAAAATTTATCATGGAGAAAGAGGCCTATTTGCAAAGGAACGAATATAGCTCTATATTTGAAACGTAATCAACGAACTTTTTACGAAAAGTCATTACGTTATAAAAGATGACAATTATTTTCATTTGAATGGCTGTGTAGATAAGCAGAACTGTATGTTGTAGGAATCTACAAGGCCAAGAGCCGTTCATTAATTATTATTATGTATATTGATCTATTTAATAAACCGATCTCATAACTTGACTTAATTAATTTCTGGTACATATTTTCTTTCATTTTGTAATATATATAAATACTAAGTAAATATATTTTTTTCCAACTCGTCTTTAAATGCCTTTAAGGTGCTGAGACAAACTATTTGAATTATTTCAATGGTTTCATGGCTGGATCCCTTGCCCATTCTGCCAAATACATTATGGCACTGTTAGTTAAGGGAAGTCTTAAATTTTGAAAAATGTCATAAAAAAAAATGCACTTAAATGAGCCCATCATTGCAATGCTGGTCATCCAAGTACTTAACATTATTTTCCAGTTTGCACATTTCATATTCTGAGAAAAAAACAAATGAAAAAGTATGTGTGTAAGCAAAAAAATTTTTATAGTAACTTTTGACCCGCCTTGTAAAAAAAATTTATTTGGATGAAGTACAGATTAAGACATAATAATGGATTTAATAGTGGTGATAGAAAATTAAAAGAAGAAAAGAAGAATCTACAAAATTTGATGAAAATATCACGACTCATATTACCGTGCAAACAAAGTTTTATTAGCAAGAGCTTGGAAACTTTAATTTAATTTCGTTTTATTGATTTTAGTTAACAGAAGTTTAATATACAGTAAAAACTCAATTCTTGCTCGCAATGAAAACCGGGCTCGCTACAAGTGTTGAGGTGGCTCCAAGTACCGAATACTTATTTTTTATTTTCGATATGCGTTTGCTTTTTGCGTACTTGTTTTTTCAGTACTGCGCTGCTTTTAAGCCTCTGGATTGTGAAACACACAACTCTACTCTAAACTGACGTTTTGTAGCTCAATTCGTTATCTGTGCCATACTACGGCTAGATTTACCCCAACTTTACTCTAGCCAACAAATAAACACACACAAAAACTACAGAGAAACGTATGGGAAAAAATTTTTTGCAAGTATGAAAAAAAATATCGTGTGCCAAATGTCCAGATTCGCAAGTACCGAGTATGTGTAAGAATCGAGTTTCTACTGTATTTCTAAATTTAGTGTGCCAAATTTTCGTTTTATTTAAACGTTTTTTTATGATTTCTATGAGTTCTATGTCTATGTGACATTTTTTGTATTAAGCTCATAATAACTTATCTTTTTATAGTTCAGTTAAACTTACATATTTAACAAATTGCGAAAATTTTGCTCATACCTGCAAGAAGAAGTGAAAAGAAATTTTTATTATTTTTATATTTATATATTTAATACAGTTTAATTCTTAATATCATTAATGTTTTTTTTTTTATTTATTTTTTAATTTTTACTGTTAAGCCATTTAAAAATATTATTTTAAAACAACTGGTTTATTTAGTTCAATTTCCAAAATAAAAAAAAAGACGCAACAAAATGCCAGCACACGTGCCACTGTTACCATGTTAATTATTTTAATTAGCCATTATTTTTGCTTTAACAAGTATTTACTGCTACAACTGTATCTCTTTTCAAGTAACTTAGCGATCTTTCTACTGTATTTTCTAGTTTGTTTTTGTGCCATTTTTGTCACTGTTACCGCTTATGTTGTATATGGTATTTGCACATATAACAGGCTTGAAAATACATGTGGTATTTGAATTATATACAAATACTATTTTTTAATTAATTAAACTTTGTACAAAGTGTAGTATAAAAGTGTTTCTTTGATTGTATAGATATTGAAAAAAAATTAAATAAAACATAAAATAAAATTGTATCTCTGTCTCAGTTAAAGAATAAAAGATCTTTAAAATGTCAGACAAAACCAAGACTAATTGTTAAACTGCAATTCACATTTATAAACAAGTAGATTTTTTTTCTCTCTCTTAATTTATTTTGTAAGAAAGTTTATGCACATTTATTGTTGTTTTCAAACTTGCTAACACACTTTTGTTCAAGCATCTTTGAAATGTGTAGAAGAAATCGAAAAAAAAGTTTGAAATTAAAAAAAAAAACATCTCAGATGTTCTCAATTTCTTCAACAGGTTTGTTATTAAAACAAAAAGCAACAACAATAAGAATCTATATAAAACCACTTTACGAACAAGTGTATTTTAATCCTTAACTGGTGATTGCATGTTGTCATGTGTTATTTTGTTGTTCAAACAACTTAATTTTAAATAAATAATGTCAATAAATAAGAAACAAACTGTCAAATTGTCGCATTACAAAAAAAAACATTTAAAATAATATTTAATTTTTTGCTAGAGTAAAGGCTTGATTTCGTTTTTTTTTTTTTTTTTTAATAAATAAATTAGGCCAATTTAACGATAAGTATGAAATAATTTAATTTATATTTTTTTCTAATATCTATTATTACTTTAATAAAATATATACATTTTTTTTAAAATATTGCTGAACGGTTTCTTTAGGTAGGTAGGTAGGTAGGTAAGGCTGGTGCAAAGTTACCCTCACCCAGAGACCATTACGGTCCATTGTGACACCTTAATATAGAAATATAGAGAAGAATAGAATAAGAATAGAACTAGTTAGAATAGAAGAGAAAGAGAAGCAGACCAGTCCAGAGTCCCTGGCGGGAATCGAACCCGCAACCCCCAAACTAGCAGAAAAGCACACTACTGACTAGTACACCGGGGCACCCTAATGGTTTCTTTCTTCATCGAAATTTTTATTTGTAATTTTTTTTTAAATGATTTATTATAACAACAATGTGTGTATTGAGATTAATAAAAATATTATTTATGGACAACATATAGACAATTTTTGATATGCCATTAATTTATGGAAAACTTTCGCTAAATTTTTTATTTATACATAATCGGTTAAAAATTATTTCTTTTTTTAATTTGGCAAATAATTCTCGTTGCAATTTTTATTTACATATTTAAAATTTATTATAAAATTGATTTGTTTTTTAATACAGAATTATTTCAATGGTTTCTGATTTTCGTTAGAAATTTCAATTGATAGTTATTTTGTATAAGAACAGTTTTTTCTATTGAGCTTGAGATCACTTTTCTTTATAAAAACTAGTTTTAATTTTATTTTCCGATATTTCGCTACCACATTGGGTAGCTTCTTCAGGGAAATTTTTTACAATTCTTAACAACTAAAATATTAATAAATATCGGAAAATAAAATTAAAACTTTTTTTTATTAAGAAAAGTGATCTCAATTTATATATTAAAAAGATCGAAAACATTTATTTATTATTTTGTATAAGTTTTTTGAACAGGAAAAAAAAAACACTTTCGATTAATTCGTTTTTTTATTCACTCATTTTGATTATGTTGGTGGTAATAGGGCCAATGCACTTGCAAAAGCCGGTGCCACCTTAGATTCGATTGTGCCGTAGGTATTCCCTTGTCAAAAGGAAAGCAGCTGATATCGCATTGATTCTATCTGGTTGCCAAGGAAAAATGGGAGAGAGAACCCACTTGCTTAGCAACCAGAATGATCTGGCCTGACATGGATGTGCATAGGATGCAATATACAGTGAATATGCCCCGAATCCACCATAAGAGCCTCATAGCGGTTATTACTGGACACTGGCTTATAGGTACACACGCGAAAAGGCTAAATATCCCTTACAACGACTTCTGCAAAAGTTGCGACAACGAGCAAGAGGAGGAGACAACATCTTCTCTGTAATTGTCCTGCATTCGGGGACCTGAGACACCGGATTCTAGGTCAGCGAATACTTGTTAATAAAACTGGTCTTTCCGCAGGTGATCTGGGAAAGATCCACGCCTTTATAAACAGGACAGGATGGCTGATAAACGACGGCCAGAGGACGTAGACAAACGGGCATTGGTGCTCATGGTATCACAACGGGACCCTCGGAGCACCCAAGTGAGCTATTCCTTCGTCCGGCTGCCGGACCTAACCTAACCATTCACTCATTGTACAAAATATAAAAACAATTAGTTTTCTAAAATATTTAGTTATAGTGATAACACCATGCGGCAAGCATTTCCTGTTTGAAATGTTTTTTTTTTTTTTTTTCTTTCAAATGAATCATTTATTTTACACGCTTTTAATTTGATAGATTATATAAAACATAAAATAAATTTTAAATGAAAAGCCATTTACATCTTTAATAACTGTCAGTTGGCAAACAATGAGTTGACTTGAAAAAACTTGATGATTTAAGTAAAACACAAATTAGGTTTGAATGTCAAATTAAACCATTAAAATGTAAAAGATAAAAAATAAAAATTAAAATAAATGACACAGCAAATCATTAAATCCTTAGCATTTAAATGCAGCTGTAAAGAAAATAAAATAAAAAAAAAACAAATCTTTGCCATTAACTTTATCAATAACAATGAAGTCACCTAATTACTTAAATTTCATTTAATTTATTTTGAATTTTTGTGACATCATTAAAGAAAGCTTTTATTACAAAATGTGTGAATAACGGCCACTTAAAAGTTGTATTCATTTAAATTTAGCTTAAAAACAAATGCAAAACAACAATATTTCAAATTATTTTGATTTGTTTCCATTAACTTTATTCTCATGTTAATTTTATGAACATGTTAAAATTTGCATATTTGTTTCAAGTTATACAAGGCGTTGCTGTTTATGTTATGTAATAATGTTACGGCTATTCTACAATTTAATTAAATTAGGTTTTGTTTGCACTGCAGTTTAAAGTTATTGCGAGCTTTTAACTGGCATTCTTATTAATTATTGGTTGAAAAGCTAATTGTCAGCAGTTTACTGAAATGATTTTTATTGCGAAATCACTTATGCAGGTGATATATTTATGAACGCATGTATACCAGTGATTCCCTATATAACATGAACATTCAGAAGGAAAGTAAAAATGTTTTAGAAAATTTTAAATAATTCTATATACAAAAACAAAAGAATTTTTTTACAATTTCATCTTTTCAAAGGTGATATATTTCACAAAAATTTTGTACAATGTAAACGTTCATTATTATCGCCCTCCAAAAATTTTTTTTAAATTTTCCTTGAAAAATTTTTATATGTAGATTGTAACAGAAATGTTGTCACATACAAAATGATTTTTTTTTATAATTTTTAATGGCCGTCTAAATAGTTAATTAACTAGAATTTAAAACATCGCTGTGTAGAATTTTTTGTCTGTCTGTCCTTCCGAGCTTAACTGGCTCTTAAACTTTGAAATGGAATTTTGTAAATTTGATATAAATATATCTTAATACTTGGTGTTACATAAAAGGAACTGCTTACAGCGATGATAGTATGCCATTTCTAGCAGAAAGATAAAAAATAACACATAAAATCGAACTTAAAAGGTTACTGCAAGATTGGTAAGAAATAAATTATATGTAGACAGCAAAAGGGAAAATAGAAAAGATATTGACTAATAACAATAAACTTAAAATTTTTGCCAACAATAAAATTTTAATTATTCTAAAAAAAACATACAAAAATATAAAGGGTGATTTTTTAGCTATTATATTTTTGGCAACACTGGTTTAAACAGCTGACGCACGTTTCGTGTTTTGTTTCACTGTCAATCATCTTCAGTTTGGTCTATAATTTAAGCATGAATCGTCTTACAAACGAACAACGCTTGCAAAATATTGAATTTTATTATCAAAATGCATGCTCTGTGAAGAAAGTTCATCGCGCGCTTCTTATCGAAAAATTGTGTTCAGAACAAAGCTAATTTTTGGCTCAATGGGTACGTTAATAAGCAGAATTGTCGATTTTGGAGTGAAGATCAGCCAGAAGCATTGCAAGAGCTACCAATACATCCAGAAAAAGTCACAGTTTGGTGCGGTTTATGGACTGTTGGTATCATTGGACCGTACTTCTTCAAAGATGATGCAAATTGTAACGTAACTGTGAATGGTGGGCGCTACCGTGAGATGATATCCAACTTTTTTTTGCCCAAAATGCAAGAGCTTGACTTGCATGACATGTGGTTTCAACAAGACAGTGCCACATGCCACACAGCATGCTTAACAATGGACTTATTGAGAGGCGAGTTCGGTGAACATTTTATTTCACGTCCGGGACCGGTCAATTGACCACCTAGTTCGTGAGATTTAACGCCTTTAGACTATTTTTTGTGAGGCTATGTTGAAGCTCATGTCAATACACATATGTCCGCTTCAATTGACGCATTGAAAGACAACATTGAAGCATTTATTCATGAGATACCGGCCGAAATGTTGGAAAGAGTATGCCAAAATTGAATTAAGCGGATGAACCATTTGAGGCGCAGTCACGGTCAACATTTGCGTGAAATAATCTTTAAACATTAAATTATGTGGACCGTACTATCGATTCAAATGAAGATTTTATGCATTTTTCTAAATTTTATGTGTTTTTTTTTTTAACTTTCCTATAGCTCTCAAAAAGTCACGCTTTACTTGAGGCCATCAATGCTTAATGGGTTCAGCTAATGTAAAATAATTTTTATGTTAAGAAACAAATTTAGCAGTAAAAATTTTAATTTATTTATTTTAAACAATTTTGCATTTCCTGAATTTTTAATAAATATTTCTCGTGTAGACAAAGTTTGTGCTGTAGTTAAAAAAACGTAATAATTTCTGTAAAATTTAGTATTTGGTAATTTACTGCTAAATTCACTAGCTGTAATTAAACTTTCCAAACTCACAGTTTTCAATAAACCTTCTATTTAAACAATATAAACAAATTTAAAGTATACTCGTGCAAACTCATTGGGAAACTCTGTGATATTCGCATGATTGTTAGTCTGCTTACTGGCATTTTTGTGTTCTAAGTCTTTCGTTATGTTGCCCATTATGTAATAATCTGTGTTTTTGGTGCATAAATTACGCATATTTCAAGTTTTTTTCTCCCTCTCTCCCTCTCTCTCTTTTAAATGTATTTGCATGAAGTGATACTTGTAATTTATGCATATAAAAAGTGTAACTAAAATATTTGGTCATTAATTTTAAAACGTTGATCTAGTTTTTAACACTTTTGAAGTATTTTTTTTTGTTAATAATTTTTAAACAGATGTATTTTCGTTTACTGGAATGTTCGTTTGATCGAGATGAAAAACGTGCCCCACAAATACGTAATGTTGTCAAGGTAACAAAATCAGTTTAGCACAATTGCCAGTAATTTAATAGCGGTAAGTGTGAACAAAATATTTTAGTTAAAAATAATTACAAAAATGAAGAAAAAAAAATAAATATTTGACCAGCTAACTTCTCTGTTTAACGTTTAAATATTATATGAGTAAAAAGTGGTACAGATTTAAAAAAAAAAAAAATAAGTACGTTCGAAATTAATTAGTAAACAGTTTTATAATTTATACGTCGTTGGTCACAAGTAGAAAGGCCCTAACTCAAATAATTGTGACTTTACAGTAGAAGGCAAAAATGTAATATAAGCTGCATTATCATAATGTTACTGCTTTTGTAAAATCGCTTGTAAAACTGTTATTATTGATAATATTGCATTAAATTTTTGTGTCGAGGTGTATGATATGTAGTGGAATTGCTGAAAAACTCAATTTCGTAAAAAATACGGGTTATAACTTTTCTACCTGCTGCCTGGTATTTATTATTTTTTATTTGATAACGAGAAAGAAACTCTATTTTTAAAAAATGAGAAACAATTTATATTTGATTTAACATATTTATAATTTACATTATATTTTTAAGCTCAAGTTCATTTTTTAAATTTATAATTTTTGGTATGAAGATAATAAATTTTTTAATTCGTGATAATGAAAAAATAAACATGGAAAAGTAAATTTTTATCCCGACACCAGCCGAGTGGAATGCATTTTCTAACCCAGCTACAGTTTCATCACCGGTTTCATTGATCGGAATGTTTGAGTGGTGGATGTAAATATCATCTATTTAACTAACAAGTATATATGATGTTGATTCTGTAAATCAATCATATCATACTTATTCATATATGCGATAGTGAGTGAGAATGAAATTTACCACAACTTCAGCTTTTCTCTACATTTTGTTGTTCTTTTTACTTATAACATTTAATTGAATTTATTTATAATTTAAGGTTTTTTGTAGCATTTAAATATTAAAAAATTATGTATAATTCTCAATGGAATTTGTGTACTCACAAAAAGTCACAATAAGAATACAACATGTATTGTCATCATGTAAAAAAAAATATTGTATTTAAATTTTTTTTTTTTTTGTGGTCTTACCAAATGTAAACTTAACCAACTGAAATGTTAATTGCGGCCATCCTTGATTTAATGTTATATTCGATTTTGGTTTATTATTTCCGATGTCATCTGTGGTTTTAAATTTTTACTTAGTTAGGTGTATTCTACTGATCAAGCCCTTTCATTTGATACCTATATTAAAGGAGTTAGGAAAAAAATATTCCACATTTTATTTAGGGCGCCATTTTGGATACAAAGTTTTTCATATTTTCTGTATTTTATTGCATTATCCCTCTTTTGCCACCAATATTGAGGGAGTTAAGGGAGCAAAGCCGTAATTACTATATTCTACCCATATATCCACCATTTTACTTCGGATGCCATTTTTATTTGAGTGACTTTTTCATACTTTACTGAATTCTAAATATCAAACTCTTATGCTTGCCATCAATGATTAGGGCGTTGAAGAGATAAGATCTTAAATTGCTAGATTTGATCTACATTAAAATTTATTTTTAGCCATTTTGTAGTAGTTTACATCATGGGTTTTAGATTTTTTATGGTGTATGATATTTTGCTGACTCTCCTGAATATCTCCTAAAATTCTTTTCTGTTGTCCAGCAGGTGAACAAAATCTATTTTCGTTTGTTAATTTTAGAAAAAAAAACCATCGTGGTATTTATATTTTAATGCTTATATCTCAGTTAATTTCTAGCAGATTCTTCTCAGCAATAGTTTTTGGTACTATGACTTGCATTTGGTTGTCTTTATTGGTCAGAGTATTGGTCAGAAGGTTAAGTAACTTGATATATTTTAGCAAAATATATATTTTTGAAAATTATTTTTTCCTATAACTTTGTTGATTATTAACCGCCTTGTTTAAACTTTTTTACGAACATCCTTAAAGACTTATTTTACCTACAAATAGTAGCACACATAACTATAAATTATCTCAGGGCAGAAAAATTTGATTTTTATCTTTATTTGCACATATCTCAGAAACTTATAGGATGATTGCACTGGATTTCAATAGCGATTCACTTTAAAATATTTTTAGATCTATGCATGGCTTTTAAAAATTGATTTCAACCAAGACATAGACAGGCTTACTTAATATGTTTTTCTAGTCATAAGCTATCAGAAAACATATACTTTGTGTGGTCGGAAATGAATATTGTGAAAGTGCAAATGGAATGACAGATCTTTAAATGTCCTTGACATCACAGGTGAAGGTTATAAGTAAGAACTTAATAAAAATATAATTTTTGTTGTATGAAAAAAAATTTGTTTTTATTTTTAAAAATATAGACAGTATGAAAAAAAAAAATTAGAAAACACGGGTACTAACTTTTCTTATAGAAAATTCGGGTTTATTAAAAATGTTTTCATTAAAACTGGGCTTGGTACATACTAATTCAGAGTTTACAATAATAACAATAATAATAATAATAATAATAACAAAAGCTTTTATGAGGGATACATACAAAAATATAAATTTAGCGAAACTAGTGTAAGACCGTCAAACAATGGGTGCGTTTTCACTATGCGCGTAAACACAGGCACAACAACATTTTTGTTTGGCGTTAATACAGAGCCATTTGAGTAAATCCTAAAAATAAGTTAGAATTATACCAAACAAAAAGTTCTGGTTCAACCAATAGACAACTTTCCCCATAATTCGCTGGGTAGTTGACATGTTCACTGCTTTCATATCCTTTATGACCCGTTATCAAGAGCAATGGAAGAGTGTTGTGCATAATAAAGCGCTTAAGGACTTTAGTGCCGAGTTGATATCAGAAGCCATAAGGGATTTTAAAGCCGCTGAACTAGCAGGAAAAATACAAATAAGAACTTCCCTCACTTTCCTTTTTAGAGATTGATGATTAATATGGCACAAGTTTAAGCTCAATATATCTAAGAATATTTACCCAATAGCTTAGCGGTTTAAGAAACTGGCCCAGATATGCACGACTGCAATCATTCGATTATTTCAAACTATCAGTGTATAAAAATTGATTCCCTCCTAACGGAAGCAGTAGTTAGAAAAAATGAATAGGTTAATTCGAACAGCCATCAAGCTACACTGTTGACAAGCAACCGTATCTTAAGATGTTAATAGTGGATTGAATTCCGTGACTTTTATGAGAATATACCCCGATTTGAGTTTAAACTATGTCCGCCATACAGACTGACTATTAAATAATTAACAATAATTTCTGCTATATACAGGTTCTTAAGACACCAGATGGTACCATGGTCATGGACGTGAGATAAACTTTTCCAATTTAAGGCTTTGTGTATTTTAAGAGATACTGGTGGTACCTTTCTACTCCACAATGAAATAAAATCAGGGTGAGGACTATCACCAAGGTATCATTCTTGTAAAATATGGGGCTACGGATGAAGCATAAAGTCCGAAGAGAGAAATGAATAAGCTTTGCTTACAAACTAGATTACGGAAAGCATGCATTTTGTATGACGAGTTGCCGCTTTAAGGCATTGCTTGTAGTTGATTTATTTGCAAAATTCTTTAATAATTTTTTTACTTCAAGTACTGCATAAAAGAAAAGCTTCTTTTAAGCACATGTAAATGTACTTTGAGTTTAAAATTTAATTTAATATTAGAATTTAGAATGAAATGATCATGGTCATTAAGGTAGATATTTATATATAAAAATCTGTATTTTATTGGCACAAGGGCTTAAAATGTTAAAGCTGAAGACTGCTTTGGAATAGCTTTTGAATTGTTGCTTCTGGCAATACTGCTGGCAGTACTGGTGTTTGTATCTTTTATCCATCTCATTTGAGCAGGATGTTGTATTGTTATAGTAGCAAAAGTTGCAAGCAAGAGCCTATACTAAACCCTACCAAATCATTTCATACATATGAAACTACAATTTGATGATGATGATGATGTTCCGCTATTCTCCAGCTTGGGAGCAAACGGCTTCAATTAGAGATTTCCATCGATTGCGATCGGAAGCTATTTGTACAGCTTCATTCCATGTATATTGTGCTAAAGATAGTTGATTGAGTGTTGTTGTACGCCAGGTTGTCTTTGGGCGTCCTCGTCGACGGGAACCTTGTGGATTACAATTTGCTGGTTATATATTTGAACTGATTTTACATTATGCTACCAAGAGTATGTTCGTTATTAAATATTCTGCTATTAAATATTCTGCTGGCAGCTGAAATTTATTTTCGTATATTCATTAATTATTGTTTTCTTATAATTTTTTTTATTACAATACTGCTGCGAATTATAATTTTATTACCCAAGTGGAGTAATGAAGACCATTTGCTCGTTGTAGTGTAACAGAGCAACGTTTTTTAGCAGGAATCAAAGCCACTAACCCTAAACTGGCAATAGTGTGCTGTAGTAATTAGCCTACCAGGCCACCCATTTTCTCATAATTTTTATAATTTATTAAAAATTTTATACTCAAATTTAAAAATCGTATTTATTTATTTATTAGGCACATTAAACTAGTTTGATGATGAAAAAAAAATATTCAATTCAAATTATCGGATTTGTTGCATAAAACATTAAGAATTCCAATTAAACTTTATTGAAATTATATTATTTCCCGCTGAATGGATTTATGTCTCGTTTTCCAACAACTTTTGTTTTTAATAAAACCATTCAAATATTCAGCTTTAGTTTATATGAATTGTTAATTATATCAAGTAGAAATAAGTTAATTGAATCACAGACAAATATGCTCAATATGTAGTTTTGACTAGACAACAAACTAACGGGAATTATAGAAGGAAATGATAAACTCGTTTTTATAATCGAGCATAAAACCACTGCAATTTAAAATTGCATTCAGAAAAAACTGCAATAATTTTGTTATGACTGGCATATGTTATACTCTTATACTGTTATACTGTTATATAATAGAATTGCAAAATATAAATATATTCTACTTGTAGTGAGATTATCGAAACAATTGTTGGTTCACAGTTGTGTTGCCATAAATAGGGAGAATTGATTGATAGGTAGATTGATTTGATACTAAAAGAGGAGTGTAGGGAAAATCGGACAGACTTTTTATAATCTCTGAAATGAAGGTGTTGTTTCCTCATATTGAGTTATTTATGGAAAAAATGTATTTTAATTTAATTTTGTTCAAAATTTTTTATCCAAACAGCGTTTGAAAATAAAACAGGAATGTTTGCATTTAAAAAATTTACAACAAAATTATGTATTTGTATTTGAAGGATATTTAAAGCATCAGTTGTGTATAAATATTACCACCTTTACTGAACGATTAGAGCCTTAATTGCAAACACAGTATAGAGGTCTATTATTTCTGTATCTGCAAAAAATTAAGTCGATGCTTTTGTATTTGTGAAGAAAATTAAAATAAAATCAAATCTAATGCTAGGTGCACAATTGAAACGAACGACGAATTTTTCGCCGCGAATATTCGTCGTCAAAAATATAACACATTTGTTTATATGAAAATGCGTACAATTATAGCGTAGGTCGAAATTATATTTCTTACGCCTTTGAACGACGAACAAATTGGTACAAGGTGACCAGTTTTTTATTATATTCGGTTAAATTTTTCACATTTGTTAGAAAATAAAGTTAGATTTTACTTTAATAATTATTTTTTAATTTATTTTAAAGCATCTAATAAATATATATAAACAAGTTAAATACAAAAATTGTTTTTATGTGGGTTTTTTGTAAATGTTTGAATTTTTTAGTGATTTTTTTTTTATGAATATGGTCACACTATTAACTGTTATACCACAACAAAATTGTTATTATTGTTTACTGCACGTACCCACGACATTCTTTGCAAACGTTTACTTATACGTAAAAAAGTTTTTACTATGACAGAAATTATATTTTATTATTTTGCTGGGTTTCACAAAAATTTAAATTCTTTAATTATTTATTTTTGTTTTTTCTTTGCACAAACTGTAAACAATTTTATCAAATATAAAACATGTTACTTTTTCGTCGTTCGTCCCAGTTGTGCGCCTATCATAATTGTCTAAGCTTTCATTTAACGGTAATTCAGGAAATAGAAAATAGACTTCCATTAAATAATGATTCACTATTTAAAGAAATTAAATTCTGAAGCCCAGAACATGTTTTTCGAGGATGAGTACAAATTTAAACTGTTGTCTGTCCTGGAATGCAAGAGAGAGATAAACTCATATGCAATTTATGAACATCTGGAGATAATATGGATAGCCAGCCTTCACGGGCTGATTGGTAACGAGAAAGCCGACAAATTATCCAAAATGTCATCTCTTCTCAGTACTATAACTTTGGAGAATGCTAAACCCTTCAAACGATTTTAGGATGAACTTAAATGTTGGGCGACGGAGGAATATGCCAGAAAATGGCAAGGTACTGACGTCGATAAAGTGACAAAAAATATATGGGGTGACCCTAATCTTGGGAAATCAAAAGAGATTCTGAGACTAAGTAGACCAATACTTAGGAAACTATCCAGTGTAATTACAGGTCATACGGAGTTGAGAACCCATCTAGCTCGCATGAAATTATCTGTAGAGCATGCGAGGAAGAGGATGCGACTTTGGTACACTACCTCTGTTATTGTCCTGCGTTTGGGCATAGGTATTAGGCGCGAAAACTTTAAAGTGGATACTATGCCGAACTTGGAATACCTGGGGAACTCGAACTGGAGATCCATTAAGAGTTACATTGAGGGAACTGGGTTCTTGAACTAGTCCGTTATTTATGGGGATTTATGTTTATGGTTTTTGTTTAGGAATTCCGTTTTCCAAATGGAGCGCACAACATGCCAACTGGGCATAAGTGTATACCTGTCATGGGTTTGGGCGTTTAGTGCCCCTCCTTTTCAACCTGACCTAATCTAACTGTTGTCTAATAATTTAATTTAAGTATCATCAATGATAACAGGCATGCGCCTAGAAAACAGCAAATGGAATTGATTGCCAATCGAAGGGTTCGCAAGGAAGGTCAACAAATTGTAATACCCACAGCCGATACTGTTCTTTCTATATGAGTACACCCAGAAACTAACAAATAATCAAATTCATTGCCAATCGAATAGTTTAATTCTTGCAATCGAACTTTTTTATGTTTATAAAATTTCTATTGCAAGAATCATAATATCTTAGTACTGAATACATATTTATATTCCGAATGAAATTCCGTAAATACAATCCGAAAATTCTACTACCACAACTAAACTATGCTTGTCAACAATTGTGGTACCCACAACCGATACTTTTTCTCTGTGAACACAATTTTTTACAAGTGAAATGAATATGTGTTTAAACCCAGATTTAGTTTTGGGTGAAAATAATTAATATGAAAAACTAAAACATTTTTACTGATTTTACCCCATGCAAAGTCCGATGCAGAGAATGGTAGATGTTCGCACCAAAAACAGAAACATATTCATCCACGCAACTGCTCGTTCAATTTGTAATATTTATAAGATCACTTCTGCCAAACAGTGGAAAAGATTGCATTGATTTCGAATGCCCTAATAGTAATTTTAGAAAAAGAAATACTTTTATCAATTCAATTCACAGTCCTGGTTGTATCGTACTATTGGCATCATTATTGTATATGTTTACAGTATTGTATGCTTGTTGTTGGTAATTTTCATTGAAACATTTTGTATAGCAAAACAATTTCATTTCGTATGTTTTTTAAGTGATGTGCTGGATAATTGTATGACCTCTAAGGAAAACCATGATTAAAAGAATTGAATTTAACGTATATATTTTTGCCCTTATGTGCTACTTAGACCCTAAATGCCAATACATTATAAGATGGTTAGCAAATTTATGCTTGATGTCTTTGTTAGGTAAACAAACATGGTAATATGTATAATATTTATAATTGACTATTATTTAAAATTCAAATATATAAATTGTTATGCCTCAATCTTGCAAAAAAAAAACCCTGTTCACCTTTTCATTACAAAAAGCAACAGAAGACAATGCCATCAAAGTTCAAAGACAGATTAAGAAAAAATTGAATGCAAGTCAATGTTTATGAACTTTGAAAAAAAAAAACATTGGAACAAACTTTTCATTCATTGTTTACCATTTTCAAACACAATTCAGTCACTATCAATTAAAATGTAAAAGAAAAACCCAAATTAACTTTCATTTTCTCTTTTTATAGTTTGTGAAACGGTAAGTTGTCGTTACTGTGTCTCTGCTATTGATGTATGGAATTAATGAGTTTTTTTTTTTGATACAATACCTGTGCTGCAGCTTGAAATTTCTTGATATTCAATTTCGATCCCATAAAATGTATATATATTGAAATCTTGTGAACAGGAGAGTTAATCTGTCTGACCATCTGGCCATTCTACCGTTTGTCCTTCTGTCCGTTTGCCCCTATGACCGTCTGTCCATGCATAAGTTAATATCATTTCATAGAATTGCTAGCACAGTCGCCGTAAAAGTCTCTGAGATATGAGCAAATAAAAACGACTGCCTGTGTATTTCCAGATTTTTACCACAGAAATTAACAAACTTCAGTCCTTTAATAATATATAGATAGGCTTGTACTATTTATATATATACTTAATATGCCTCTAGAGCTATCCGTAAAAAGTTTTTGAATAAACCGGTCACTATTTGGCAAAGTTATAGGCAAAAGTTACTTGGAAAATAATATTTTTAAATATCAAGTTTCTCCAGCTATTAAATATTTTTGGACACTATAGTGACACCAAATTATAAATCGTAAGATTCAGAAAATATTTTTTTATAAAAACTAGCTAATCAGTTTGAAACTAACCTAGATATAAGCACCAAGAATCAACTGTTTTGGTATTTTCTGTAATATGTGCAAACAGAATTCAAAATTGTTCAGCTTCTAGACAACCGAGCGGGTCAATATCTTTACAAGATAAAAGTTATTCATTAGCAAACCATAACACAATGACAAAGATTTAAAGTCCGCAATGGCCGCCACTACAAAATGGCTTAAAATAAATTTATAAATGGTTCAAAAATACTATTTAAAAATGAACTCCCTTCAACTTCCCCAATATTGAAATCAAACGCAGGGCCTTGACCAGAAAACCATAGTAAAAAGGTGGTTACGAAAGTCATATAAATAGTAATTACGGATGTGTTCCCTTCAACCTCCACAATATTGATATTGATAGTTTAGGAAGCAGTAAGCCGTGAAAAAGTGTAAGAAAATGGCACATAATTTTTGTTCTTAACACAATCAAAATGGGTAACAAATTAAAGGGCTTGACTAGTATAATATAGATAATTATGTAGAATTTTGAAGTAGTAGTCGGAAGTAATAATAAAGCAAAATTGGGTGTAGTTTTAAATATGAGATATAGGCTACGCTGCGATGTGCTTTTTATAGCTATATGTAAAATGTGCAGATTTGGCGTGGCCTAATATGGCATTGTGACTTGTTAGTTTCTCAATTACTTATTTTGCTTATGGGACATGACATCGTTTAAATAATTACTGTGGGTTTATACATTATTAAAGGGCTTACAAATTTTATTTCTAATGACCCTGATGCACAGATCGATCTAAGTATGATAGATGACTTAGGCAATGTGAACTGTAGGTTCTTTGCGTAGCTCTGTGACCTTGTCAAGCTCAATAAGAAATTATCTAATGGTATTTAATACTACAATCTTGGTAAGTAACTTTCGATTGCACAGTTTTAACCATTAGACGTACTGCTCAGTAGTAAATAATATTTTGTCATCACTCACTGAAAAATTAGCAATAGAAATAATGGGTGCTCCAAAACTAACCTTAAACTCTTACTAAAAACCGTTATCTCGTTTTAAGGGTCGGAGGTCAGTTTTAAAGAGAATCGTTTTTTTGTCACACATTTTTTATAAATTTTATTTTTTTGGAAAATGTAAAAAATTAAAAGTTTTTTAATTTTCTCGGACAGAACAAATTAACGCGCATTGATTGTGGATACTTGTGATTTATGAGAATTAAAAAAAATTGCGTGTAAAATTTTTTTACTTTAAATTATATTGATTATCTCAAATACAAACGCCCTAATTGAAAAAAAAAAAAAATTCATGACACAATTATTTTCACTTCCAGTATATTTCCTCAAATTTTGTTTTAAGAAAACATAATAAAATCAAATCTCTCCGAGTCGAATAGCGATTTTATTAAATATTTTCTTTAAAGAAATTTATATTAAGAACCACAATATTCCTAATGTGGGCATGGTGGTTTACTTCTGTTACAAAATAAGTTATATATTATTGTATTAAGGGATTTTTGCATTTTAGGTCACGATATATTTTTTTTTATTTTTGTTTCAGTGATTACAATAAAATACTTTTTGCATACTTGTTTCAAGCACGAAATATCAGTTATTATTCCTTTGGAGAAAAGTGTGAAATTTTTAAAATTTATTTAAGACTTTTCCAATAAAAACTAAAATAAATTAAAAAAATTTATATAATATAAAAGTTTATATTTTTTTAAAATTTTTGGCGCACACATTTAAACTTATTTAACAGACTTTATAGGCATTTTTGGTTAAATAACATGCTTAAAGAAATTGGCAACATAAAATAAATTTTGTTTGGTTATTTAATAAATTTTTCGACACATACGAACAGTTCACACATGAGCACATTATTTTTGCTTTTCAAAGTTTTTCAAAATTTTTTTAAAAAAAATGTTTTTTCTTAGTTTTGGTTTTAATATTTAAGACTTTTTTTAAACTTTTTTAATTTTTTGGTAAATTTTTTAAGGATATTTTGTGAACTAAATATACTTATTTGATATTGAATTGTAATTTATTTTAGTTTTTTTATTTCTTTACCTTTTAAACGTTGCGGCTGTTGTCCTGCTATACGCACTGCTACTGTTGATTGTAAATCCAAAATTAAAAAGGACACTGCTAGCAGTAGATTAAATTTCCACTGCATCGACATTTTGAATGTTTTAATTGATATTTTTTCTTGCAATCTTTTTCGTATAATTTCTTTCTTTAGCTATGAACAGAAGCACTTTAACTTTTGGTTGTAAAAAAATATTTTTTTTTTGTTGAATTTTTTTGCTTTTCAATGAACACTGTGATTTACAAACAATGTTTGTTTTATTGCTTTTTCTTTTTTTTCCTGGGAGGGTTTACAGCGTAAGTTAACAAATATTTCGTAAAACAGTTGCAGTTTAATTATGAAACGGCTTTATTTTGTATCGTGGTGGTATTGCTGTTAGACAAAAGCAACATTTATTGTTAAAAATATTTTTATTATTCGTTGTATGCATGTAACCATTCAAGTTGAAATTTTTAATTTCAAAATTTGTTAATAATTTTTTTTTTTAGTTTAATAATAATTTTCCAAAAAAAAGAAAAATGTAATTAATAATCCAATAGTAGTGAAGAAGAAACGCCAGACCACGGTTATTTTTGCAGCTTATCCAGAGAACGAAATTCGCGCCCCGCGTTTAAGCACCAAACTGAATTCCAAACGTTAAACGAACGGATATATAAAACCTTCTGAATGAACCTCCAACTAACGAATCAAAACAAAATACTGCCACCACCATTACCACCGAGCCAGTAAAAAGTTTAGAGCTCTGTCTAATGGCCAAGTGCAGTGAGCGTCAAATTTGAAGCTGACGCCACAAACAGCAACAGCAGCAAAAATAACAGTAACAGAGTTGGTAATAAAATCAGAGCAACAATAACGGATACACTAATGCCTTTGTAAATAAAATAAAAAAAAAATTATCAGTATAAAAGAAACACACACAAATGTAGACAGACAGAAAAACTCTCAAGTCTCTAAGATTTAGACGTTGAATAAAGAAAAATGAATCACAAAAGTAAAACGTTGTTTTAAGCCAGAGAAAAAGTTGTTATTTAAACAGGCTGGGCTATGTTGAATGTTATTATTGTTGCTAATGCTCGGTTGTTTTTTTCTTTTATTTTATTTTAATTTTTATTTTGTTGTTTAACCAGCAATAATACTAATAATAATAGCAAGAAACAAAAAAAAATTCATATAAAATCCCTAGTTAAGGCATTTATGGTTTCTGCTGCTGCATACAGTCAGCGCGTTTACTGTGGCAAAAAGAAAAAACAATAAGTCCATTCCATTTCGTATGCCATTAAATCAAACAAGACATTCACTATTCATTCATATTTAACATTTGCCCGCATTGACTGTAATCACCACAGTTTTACGCTGGTTTTACGCGATTGAAAATGAAAGCTTTTTTTGCTTAAGTTTTTCTTTTCATTATAAATAGTCACTGCAAGTTGCTGTATTATATTGAATTTAGTGGCATTGTTGCAGTCACTACTGCAGTTGCTACAGTATTTGTGTTAGCTGCCATCAAATGGTTTTGTCGAAAGACAAGTTAATAGATAAATACAGAATAGAGTCATATGCACAAGCGCTGTTTGCATTTCAAATACTCAGAGACATACTGTTGTGGTGGGAAAATAAAAATGAGTCGATAAGAAAATTCTATTTACTCAACACATAGAGAGAAAATTCATTTTTAAAAAACAATTGAGTTTAAAAAAGATTTTTCTCTTAGTTTCTTAATTCTGCAGTCTTATGTTGTTAATCATAATATTCATCCGTTTTTTGTTTACGACTTAAAAGATTTTTTTTGTTAATGGTATGCAAAGCAAAGTTGTTTAACTATTTATTTATTTATTTATTTATTTATTTATTTACTTATTGTCTCCTTGCACAACAAGACTAAGCCTTATAATTATAGTGCAGGAATTTAAAATTGTACAAATAATTTTCCAAAAACAAATAAAAATTAAATACAAAATAAAATAAATTAAACTCTACTCAATTTCAAACAATAAAAAGACATTTAAGCAAAATAAAAAAAAAATTAAACGAAATTATTAAAACTAATTTTTTAACGTTTAAGCGAAATAATTACATAGAATTTTTTTAAAATTAATTGCGTTGCTTTTTGTTTGTTGATTGTGTGGAAGAGTATTCCAAAGACGAATAGCATTTATGAAAAACCGCCACTCAGAAACGAGACAACGAAATTTCGGAACTATAATCGTTTTGCCTCTAGATGATCTAGCAAAACGAATATTTATTTACTTATTTATTTATTTCAGCCAAATTGGAAAATCCTTACAGGCTAGCAACCTAATATATTTAACAATATTGTTAATAAATCTTTATTTTCTAAAAATAACTTAAAATTATATTCAGATAAAGAAAAATCTAAACTAAAATTAGTATTTATTTTATTCAAAATACTTAAACTACGCACAATTGGCTCATTCATTACATAATTAGTTCTATGAGTAGATATAAATATAAATATAAAATAAATCATTAAATCTTAAAGACTTAAATGGCACACGAAAAGATATTAAATTAAACAAATATTCGCAATCAATAAAACCATTTATTAATTTAAAAATTATAATAAAAGAATGCAAAGCTCTTCTTAAATAAAGAGGCTTTAAGCCCAAAAGCAAACAACGAGCATAATATGAGGAAGATGATAAAATAATTTTGTTACTACGTAGCGCAAACTTCACATATATTTTGTGAACTCTTTCAATCCTATTTAAATAGACTAAATAAAAAGGATTCCACACAAAAGAACAGTATTCCAATTTTGAACGTACAAAAGATGTATATAATAATTTTAATGTGATAGGGTCCAAAAATTCTTTACAATTCCTTTTTATAAAAGACCACGTCGAATAGACTTTAGATGCGCTTGGAAATTTAGTTCACAATCAAGATCAAGGCCAAGATCTAATATTTCATTAACAACTTTTAAGTTAATATTACACAAATTATATTGTAAAAACTTACGATTCAAAATATTACGCTTACAAAAAGTCATTTGATAACATTTCTCAGTATTAAATGATAAATAATTAATTGAACACCAAGAAGATATATCATTAATGCATTTTTGTAATAATGAAGCATCACCAATAGAAATAATTTCTTTGAAAACTTTAAGATCATCAGCATATAATAAGAAATTAGCACCCGAAATGAAATACTGTAAATCATTTATAAATATTAAAAATAACAAAGGACCTAATATACTGCCCTGAGGAACACCTGAGCTAGCAATATATGGAACAGATACAAAATTTTCTAACACAACTGAATATTTTCTATAAGAAAGATAAGATTTTAACCAGCTCAAAAAAGTACCATGAAAACCAAGGTATTCTAGTTTACGACAAAGAACATTATGAGATACCTTATCAAATGCTTTACAAATGTCCAAAAAGACCACATCAACTTGATTATGCCTATCAAATGCAGAAATACAAAAATGATTAAATACAGAAGAATTAATTGTAGTTGAACGCCCAGGAAAAAATCCATGCTGTTCATTACAAATATGACGTTTAATTGAGAAAAACATTTTTTCTTTAATTATATGCTCAAAAATTTTAGACAAATTTGAAAGCTTTGAAATCGGACGATAATTAGAAATATTCGACTTATCCCCACTTTTCAAAACTGGAGTAATAAAAGCAATTTTCCATCTGTCGATAAAACATCCATTAATTAAAGAAAGATTAAAAATATACAAAAGCGGTAAGGATAAACATTCTGCTAAATTTTTAATAAAAAAGGAACTAAAACCATCAACGTCTGTACTATGAGAAACTTTTATACCACTTATACCATTCAAAATATCATCAACAGTTAACTGAATGCAACCAAAATCCACAATAGGTTTTATGTATTTTATGACATTAGGATGTATTGAATTATTTACATTATCAAAATTTGATTGGAAAAATGAAGCAAAAGAATTTACAATATCATAACCAGTGCTTAAATGAGTATTATTTAAATACATAGAAGAAGGATAAGCTGAATTAGATTTTTTTGATCTTATGAAGCTCCAAAAAAGTTTAGGATTATCTTTAATTGAGTTTTCAAAATTAATTAAATACTGTTTATAAAGAAATTTATCCAAAAAATTAAATTCTCTCATAAAATGCTCATACATTGACTTTTGATATATATCACCAGATAGCAAAAAGTTATTGGAATACTTATTTCTAAGATTTTTCAACTTTTTTAAACCTTTAGTGTACCAAGGAAGCCTATGAATTTTCCGCATGACACGTGGAACACAATCATTAACTATATTATTTAAAGTATTAATGAATAAATTATAACAAGCAGATGTATCATTATTACTAAAAAGAGTTTCCCAAGGAATATTACTAATTCTAGATTCTAAATTAACATATTTAATCACAATTTTTAAAATTATAAGCAAGTTTATTATTATCACTTATGGGAAGAAATTTAAAACAAGATAATTGTAAAAAATAGAATATTTGGAAATAAGTATTTTAGCTCCTCAGTGTAAATAATTTTCCAAATTAAAATTAGTGTTGTTATCTTTAAAAAATTTTCAAATGCTACTCCATAGAGGTTTTTCTGAAAAAGATGACACATGATCACATTGCTTTAGACCATAAACATATGGTACAATATTATTATACAACACTTCGAGCTTCTTCTTACTTAGGAAATCACAACTTGAAAACAATTGACAACCATAAGTCATATTAGGAACCAGGTAGTGAAATAAATATCTTAAAATATATTTAAAAGGATCCAACTTAATATATTTTTGTGATAGGCCGTTGTTGTGCATATTGTATAAAAGAAATTCTGTAAATCTTTTTTGTTCACCAATGCTAATGCTTTAACATATTTAAATTAAAGACCTAAGTTTTTAAATGCTCAAAACTTATTGTGAAAGAAAGGACAGGTCGGAAAGAATATAAATAAGTTTTTAGAAATATTTATTTTTCTTAAAATTCATAAAAAAATTGCAAAATATGTTTATATATTTTTAATAATTTTCTATTTTTTTGGCTAAAAAATTTTCTTTAAAAGTTTAATTATTCAAATAGTTTTTAACCTAAAGCAGTAAAATTTATTATTGCAATTTTGTACAACAAAAGAATACATAAAAAAAAACAAATTTTATCTACAGATAAAAATACTGCAATAAAAACGTACTTAAAACAAAAGACTTAAGAAGCAAACTTATCATAGTTTAACTACATTAACCATATGTGACCTTCTCCGATAAAAGGGATCTAGTGTGTAAAAAAAAAAGGGATCTAGTGTGAGAAAAACCCATTTAAAGTTAAATAAAACATTATCACTGTGAACACACCTGCAGTTGGGAGATGCGATTTGGTATGGTAAGTTATGATTAGGTGTCGAATTTGGTGACGTGATGCCTATGTTTCGACGTATGTTTTTTCGCTTTTAGTGTGATAATCTCGATTCTTGGCTCTTCACTTCGTTTTGTACGTTTATTTGGGGTAAATACATTTTTATCAGAAATCTAACTCATTTCATCTTATACTACACCCTTGTAGGTACTAGAAACCTCTCTTAGGTCCAAACCCGTTTTTCGACACACTAAGTCCCTTTTCTCGGAGAAGGTCACATATATGCCCTTAATTATGAAAGTGGTCTAAGTCAAATGAAAAAAACAGTTTTTCAGTTGTTTTATACCTTTCTACTTTAGACTAAATTAGTTCAATGTGATTTTCAGGATGCTGCCAAAAAAAAACATTTAGGAATGGTTGTTATTTCATAGTCAAATGTGTTATGTTTAGTGTTAATTATGAAAATGATAATATTCAAAAATTTTTAAAAATGGAGTGTTAGTCGTTAAAAACTTTTCGATGACAGTAATGACATCATAAGACGTGTTTGTGAAAATAGTAAAGTTATATTTTGTTACACATGTTTTTATTATATGAACATCATTTAGTTTTATTTTGATTATGCAACGATGCAGTTTACTTCTTTCAATGTAATGTTTGCAAAAATTTAATATTAACACAAACTAGTAAGAATTCTATATTCTGGTAATAGCCTTCACCATCATCGGCACCATATCTATTTTTGACGCCATCTATTATATTACATTTTTAAAAAATTAGCTGTATTCTGCTTGTCAATCCCTTTTGTTTTACACTCAAATAAAAGGGCTATACGCCATTTTTTTAAGGGCACTAGGTTAGGTAGGTTTGGTAGAACAGGCAGCTGCTGTGCAGCTCACTTGGGTCCATTACATTGATCGCTTTGTGATATCTGAATAGAAAAGTAAGAATAGAATAGAAAGGAAGCAAACAAGTCCAGAGTCTCCGGCGGGAATCGAACCCGCAACCCCCAAACTAGCAGAACAGCACACTGCTGACTAGTCCATCGGGGCACACTTAAGGGCACTATCTCGTATTTAAACTTATTTCATAGTTAACTGTATATTACCGGTTAAGCCCTTTCAGTTGATACCAATAAAGTGTAGGCTGAGGGGGGTTAAGCCGCAATTATTATACCCTTCACACAGTGAAAAAGGGTATATATAGGTTTGTCATTCCGTGTGAAATTTCTACAATTTTCATTTCCGACCCCATAAAGTATATATTTTCTGAAAGCTTATGAATAGGGGAGTCGATTTAGCCCTGTCAGTCTGTCCGTCTGTCCGTCTGTCCGTCTGACCGTCTGTCCGTGTGTATGTTGAAATCAACTTTTTGAAGCCCCCCGACATAGGTTGAACCCGGGTAAGGTATTAAAATATCAGAAATATTCGGGAGTAGATCGCTATTGAAAATCAGAAACATCGGTACATAAACAACTGAGATATGAGCAAAAACCCACGACCACCTCGATTTTTTTTCCACAAAAACAACATTACAACAACAACATACATACATACAAACGTGTATACTGGTTAGAGAAAACGTGGCATCGAATCCCAACTGAGCCAAAAAAAATTTTTTTTTAATTTTTTTAAAAACTTTTTTTTAATTTTTTTTTTTATTTTTTTTTTATTTTTTATTTAATATATTATTTATATTTTTATTATTATTATTTTTTTTAATTTTTTTTTTATTTTTTTTTTTTTTATTTTTTTTTTTGTTTTATATATGTATATTATATATATAATAATTTTTTTTTTTAATTTTTTTTTTAAATTTTTTTTAAAATTTTTTTTTAAAATTTTTTTTTTAAATTCTTTTTTTTTTTTGTTTTTTTAACACACATACGTGTACGTATTTCATATGCGATGAATGGTGATACAAGCAACTGTTATTGCATGACTACACGTTGTGAAGGGTATATAAGATTCGGCATGGCCGAATATAGCACTCTTACTTGTTTTTATATTATTTGTGCCCAATATTTGTTTGTTTTGGACGATATCTTAAGTTTTAAATTTTTAATAGTCTACTGTATTCTACTAGTCAAGCTCTTTTAGTTGATATCCACAATAAGGGAGTTGAAGTGGGTAAATATTTTTAAATACTGGATTTGACCTATTTATAAATTTATTGTATGCCATTTTTAAATGGCGCACATCACGAATCTTAAATTTATTATAGGGTAATATATTTTGCTATTTAAATATTTTCTTTTGCTACCCGTATTACTGCGCTTTGTTTATTTGACATATTAAAAAATATATTTATTTTTAAAAATTGCTTTTGCTTATAATTTTTATGTTTAGTTACCAATTTATCCACAATTTTTTGCAAATGGTCCTAGAGGCATACCATCTCTCAAAATATTAGCAGACATATTTGATTGAAGTGGTAAAAATATGGCTAAAAACAGAGGTAGTCGTGTTTAATTGCTTATATCTTAGAAAGTTATAGGGCAATGGTGGAATATTTCAACAGCGATTCATTCCCGGATATTAAAAAGAAGATATCAATTACATCCCTTGTGCTACATGGAAGGGATCTTAAGAATTTATTTCAGCCTACAGATGAACAGACGGATAGACGAACAAACATATCTCAGTCGAGTCCTCTTTTGAAAAGCTTAATAGGGTCGGAAATAAATATTGTGTAAATTTAAATTTAATTTAAATTAAATGTCGTTTAACAATTTTAAAAATGTTTGCAACTATAGATCCTAAATATTACGGCAGGATATCTTTTTCGTTTTATCAAATTTTTTTTTACTATTTTGCTTTCGTTAGAGCACATCACACAATGCACAATCACAGCTTTTAGGTTATTTGACAAAAAGTAAATTTTTCGTATAGTTAAAGACACATTAAGGCAGACCACACAATTGATAAAGCTAGGTGTGAAAGGATTAAAATATAATTTCTTTGTACTTGTAATATCACATCATATTTTCTTATTGTGCTCTTTTAATGAAGCATTAACCTGGTAATTACGAATACAACACATCAAAAAATAATGATATAGGTCGAGTCATACTCAAGTGATTCTCTTAAAAACAAGCAACAGCATAGAGAATGTATTTGCTTTGCATTGGAGATAACACGCTTACTTTTAAAATTTATCTACATATATACTACAATATTGGTTAATGCTTTTCAAGTTGAAACTGTCCTGAAATAATACTACTGTATATGATATGCTTATTGTTGTGGTATCATGACTATTTAGATACCTGTCACGATCGACTAAGAATCTGCTAAGCCGACCTCTCTGTAATATTTGTACGCCCTACCTGTGATATCCGTTAAAAATATCTGTTATCAAAAACTTAGCAAAATCGGCGATTTAAATTTGAAACATCTCATTTAGTTATGAAGAGTCATTCACAATAGTCATATTTTTTTATACCCGCCACCAAAAAAATGGTGGGGGTATATTCATTTTGTCATTCCGTTTGTAACACATCGAAATATCCATTTTAGACCCCATAAAGTATATATATTCTGAATCAGGGTTTGATTTGATGACGATCTAGCTATGTCCGTCCGTCTGTCCGTCTGTCCGTCTGTTGAAAGCACGATAGAGGTCGCACCGAAAAAGCTAGGGGGCTCAAATTTTGCCAGAATCTTTCTTATAGACAAGGTTTGTTTGGTATTGAAAATGGGCTATATCGGAATATTAGGAAGAGAGTTATAGCTCGGAAAGCAAGAGTAGGTCGAAAAAACGGTGTCCTTCGCACATCGAATAAAATGGAATTGTGTCCAGACGCATTAACGTAGAGTCATGAAACTTCGAATATATATTTATCGAGTCAAAAGAATATTTTTCCCTGAAAATCGCTTAAATCTATAAATTAGGAAAAGAGTTATCGATCAAAATGTACGAAAATTTATACCGCACAGTGTATTTTTCGGTATATTTAAAAACAAAAACGTCATAAAAGCAACAAAATTGAATGTACGACTCTGAAATTTTGCACACTTTGCTTTTTGGTGAGGCGCTTTTTTGTGACGGAAAATCAATGTGCCACGCCCACTTTTACGCCCACCTCCCACATAACGTTTTACCTAAAATTCATATAATTTCTCTATAAATAAACATTTTGGAATAATAAAGGGCTATATTGAAACACCTAAGTTGTACTCATTCGTAAAAATAACTTTGACACGCCTACTATAACGCCCACTTTTCACGTTATCTACCGTTAAAGAAATTTAAAAGCTCATAAAACCGCCAAAATTAGAGGTATGATAATAAAATTTGCTACCTCCATCCCTTTAGGCAATGTCATTACTGTGCCAGAAAATTAAGGTGCCACGCCCACTTTTACGCCCACCTCCCATATAACGTTTTAAATAAAATTCATATAATTTCTCCACTAATAAAGATTTTGGAATAATAAAGGGCTATATTGAAACACCTAAGTTAAACTCATTCGCAAAAATAACTTTGACACGCCTACTATAACGCCCACTTTTCACGTTATCTACCGTTAATGAAATTTAAAAGCTCATAAAACCACCAAAATTAGATGTATGACGATCAAATTTGCTACGTATATCCCCCTAGGCAATGTCATTACTGTGCCAGAAAATTAAGGTGCCACGCCTACTTTGACGCCCACCTCCCATATAACGTTTTACCTCAAATTCATATAATTTCTCTAGTAATAAAGATTTTGGAATAATAAATGGCTATATTGAAACACCTAAGTTGTACTCATTCGCAAAAATAACTTTCACACGCCTACTATAACGCCCACTTTTCACGTTATCTACCGTTAATGAAATTTAAAAGCTCATAAAATCGCCAAAATCAGAGGTATGATGACAAAATTTGCTACCTACATCCCCCTAGGCAATATCATTACTGTGCCAGAAAATCAAGGTGCCACTCGCACTTTTACGCCCACCTCCCATATATCGTTTTAACTAAAATTCATATAATTTCTCCATAAATAAAGATTTTGGGCTTTATTGAAACACCTAAGTTGTACTCATTCGCAAAAATAACTTTGACACGCCTACTATAACGCCAACTTTTCACGTTATATACAGTTAATGAAATTTAAAAGCTCATAAAACCGCAAAAATTAGAGGTATGATGATCAAATTTGCTACGTATATCCTTCTAATCAATGTTATTGTTGTGCCAGAAAGTTTAGGTGATACGCTCACTTTAACGCCTACCTCCTATATAACGGTTTATCTTAAATCCATGTAATCTATTGACAAAGTTTTTGGGAAAATAAAGGACTATATTGAAATATCTAAGTTGTATTTATTAGCACAAACTTTATTGACACGCCTACTTTAACGCCCACTTTCATTGAAAGACTACATTTACAAAAGCATTTTAGTAGCATATCGAAGTTATAAAGGGTGGTTAAATTTTAAGGACCGATGTTGAATTTAAATAAAACACAAATTATTTAGGATATTATTATTACTTCTTTTTATAATGATAATATTTGTACGGTTCAATTATGTATTTAACCAAATATCGGCCAAATGGCCCCCCCATCCTTGGCGCCACTCCTCTATCTGATGGTCCAAATTTTTAATGACAATGTTGATGCTCAATTGTTGGGCATAATGATGAGTCGAGGTTGACTGCTCTTTTGCCACACTATCGCAAAAACCAGCAGTGGTTCCCATTCAACAAACTAAGAAATTTAAATATTTTTTACAATTCTCCCGATTGTGGATGAATTTGAATGATTATGTTGATCAAAAGAATTACGAAGTGCACAAAATGCATTTTGATTTGAACGCCCATTTTTATAAAAAACCTGAATAACTTTAAAGCGTTGCTCATTTGCGCATCTTTCCGCGGATCAAATTGAATAAGTTTGAGATTGAGAAAAGTCAAGTGAAATGCAGAAAACAAATCTTAAGACCAGGTGTAGTTCACCTTCAACATCGGCCCTTAAAATTTAACCACCCTCTACAAAGAAAGTGATACATATTTTATTATAAATAGATTATTCCATAGCAATTAACAAAATAATAAATATTGTGCTTTAAATGTACACAAAATTGGTGGTGGGTATAAAAGATTCGGCACAGCCGAATATAGTGCTCTTACTTGTTTGTTACTATTTTAAAATATTTTAATTAAGAACACCTTTTGAATACAGTAATAGATTGTTCATATTTGCCATATATTTATTTTATTATATTTGTGTTTAAAAGCTTTGAAACAGCTTTAAATATTGCCTTGTCCATATTGTTCATTTATCCTTTTGCTTGAGAATGACTGGGAAAAATTCACTGTAAGTTCATTTATCAAGTTTTGTATTTTAAATCACTCTTACAGCAAAATTATCTCTTAAAAAAGTAAGTTTTCCTCTCTTTAAGTTTTTCCAGTTTAATTCACTTGCCAGTTTACTCACTCTCTCACATCAAGCCATGCTAAAGTACTGTTTCAGATTCATTTGTTTTTCCTAATGCAACTGTTGGCTACAAAAGCTATAATAAGTCTCGTTTCTTTAAATTTCCTCATGTGCATGGCATGGAGAAACTAAAATGGATTTTTTTTCAAAACCGCGTACACAATACGACGGCATGTCTGCTGTTTTGTTTTCTTACGTTTTAGCATAAATGAATCTGCTAGAAAAAAGCTTTTTCTTGCATTGTTTTTCTTTTTTTGTCAAGTGTTTGCTCTTTTTATACCCTTCACCTGTGGTGCACAAGGGTATATATAGCTTTGTCATTCCGTTTGTAATTTCTACAATTTTCATTTCCGACCCCATAAAGTATATATTTTCTGAAATCTTATGAATAGAGGAGTCGATTAAGCCCTGACCGTCTGTCCGTCTATCCGTCTATCCGTCTGTCCGTCTACCCGTCTGTCCGTGTGTTGGTTGAAATCAACTTTTAGAAGCAACTATATGTTCCTCAGATCTGTATATGGTATCAATCTCTTGGAAATATCCAGGAATGAATCGCTATTGAAATTCAGCACAATCGCCTCATAACTTTCTGAGATATGAGCTAAAAACCACGACCACCTCGTTTTTTTTCACAATTACAACAACAACATACATACATACATACATGAAAAAAACATACCAAACAAAAAAAATTAAAAAAAAAAAAAAAATATTAAAAATAAGAAAAAAAATAATAAAAAAAATTACAAAAAAAAAAATTTAAAAAAATTTAAAAAAAAAATTTAAAAAAATTTTTTTAAAAATTTTTCTAAAAAATTTTTTTTAAAAAATTTAAAAAAAATATAAAAAAAATAATAAAATATAAATAATATATTAAATAAAATAAAATAAAATTTTTTTGGCTCAGCTGGGATTCGATGCCACATTTATTCTAACGTGTACGTATGCACGTATTTTATATGGGATGAATGGTGATACAAACAATTGTTATTGCATGACTACACGTTGTGAAGGGTATATAAGATTCGGCACGGCCGAATATAGCACTGTTACTTGTTATTATTGTTTATGTTTATAGAAATAAAACGGTTATTTTACTATGTTGATGTTTTAGTTGTTGTACAAATACAGACAGGCATGTTGACATTTTTACAGCTCGTAGGTACGATTTTAAATTGTATGTAAATAAATAAATAAATAAACAAAAGCCGACAAGTCAATGGTTGTTTCTATTTGTTGTTGTATTCGTCTTTGTATTTATATAGGGTTTATAGCGAAGATTAAATTAACTCTGATATGACATGAATGAAAACGCCGGCAGAATAACGGTATTGTTTTCATTATCTTTATGTTTTAATATATTTATATTCGTCTTAAAAAAATATTAAATCGAAGTTTAAGATAAAATTTTATAAGTTATAAACTCTCACATGGTAGAAATGGACTTATATTTTTTCAACTCATGTTTTGATGGTTTTTAAAGCAAAAATATATTTTGAAATAATAAGTGTAAAAATGCACGAAAATAAAAGAATTAAAAAGTTTTTTTTATATACAGTGAGCAAAAAAACAACTTGTACACTCAGTAAATTTAAATAAATGATCAAATAATTAAAACTGAACTTACTTATTTTTAACATGTTATATACGCAATGAGAAGAAATGTTGTCTATTTTTAAATGTGTGCTTAAAACTCTTCTTTCCGTTGATCGTTAAGAAGTTATTGCAGAAAATGAGTTAGGTGGCAGCATTGGTCTGCCAAAAAAAAAGTTGTACACTTGTTGTTTTCTGTTGAAAAAATGTACCGTTATTAATTTATTGAACAGAAAATTATGTATTTTGAATTGTAGTCAGTAGTAAGTCTATAAATGGAGACAGTTTAATTAGTTTTTGTGCTGAAGATATAATAAAAAATATGGCGGGAAAACAAATATCAAAAGATTTGAAAGAAATTATTATAAAATTGTGGAAAGAAAATAATTCAATGCGGGAAATCGGTAAAATAGTAAATAAACCGCATACCACTGTCCATTATGTAGTAAAGACATTTCAGAAAAGTGGATCTGTGGAAAGACCTAGAGGAGGCGGTCGCCCAAAAAAGTTAAATACTCTTCAAATTCAGCGGAAAGTTGTTAATTATATAAAAAAGACCCAAAAATATCTGCTGTCGAAATTGCAAAAGATCTTAAAAATGCAGAAATAGTCGATATGACTCCACAGACAATAAGAAACTTCCTCCATTCGCAAGATTTGAAGGCCTACGCAGTTCGAAAGAAGCCTCTCCTTTCCAAAGCGAATATTAAAAAACGCTTAGTGTATGCAAAGGAGTACTTACACAAAGAAATTACATTCTGGGAAAATGTGATCTTCACAGATGAATCAAAATTCAATATTTTTAGCAGTGATGGACGTAAATCTGTCTGGAGAAAGGAAGGGGAGGCACTTAATCCACGAAACATTTCTCATACTGTTAAGCACGGTGGCGGAAATGTTTTGGTTTGGGGGTGTATGAGTGCTAATGGAGTAGGTAATCTCGTGTTTATCGAGGGAATCATGAATAAAATAGATTATTTAAATATCCTGAAAAATAATTTGAAACAATCCGCCCAAAAAATGGGTTTAGGGAATGATTTTGTTTTCATGCAAGATAATGATCCAAAGCATTCGGCCGTCATCGTAAGGGAATGGTTGCTTTATAATGCAAAAAAAGTTTTGCCTCATCCTCCCCAGAGCCCGGATTTAAATCCGATTGAGCATCTGTGGGCTCATATGAAAACAAAATTAAGAGATTACCACATATCCGGCAAAGAATCCTTAAAAAACGCTCTCAAAGATATCTGGAGTTCTATTCCCCAAGAAGTTACAAAAAATCTAGTCCATTCGATGCCAAGAAGACTTCTATCTGTTTAAGAAGCTAAAGGACACCATACAAAATACTAAAAACCAAAATATTTTAATCTTTTTTAAAGTTACGTTAAGTTTTTCGTTCTGTACAACTATTTTTTGTTTATGAGTTTTAGCATATTTATGTTTTTGTTGTTTTTTTAACGTTAAAATATACAAAATGAAAAAGAAGTTTTATTTAAATTAAAATATAGATTTAAAAATTAAATTAATGTGAAATAAAAGTTATAATATGGTTTTACTTTAAACTCTGTGTTTTCTTTTATTTTAATTTAACAAGTGTACAAGTTGTTTTTTTGCTCACTGTATGTACATATGTATGTATATTTTTTATTTTAAACGTAGGTATGCAAATATAACATAAATGTATAATACCATAAGTGTGTCATGTTATTATACACAGAAAAAAATAATTACATAAGTATGAATTTAAATTGCGAAATTAATACTAAATACAGTATTAATTAAAATTTAATTTAATTTTGCTTCACTTATCAAAATGCTACTATTAATTAGATGAAAATAATAAATTGAATATTTGGAATAAAAAGATTAAAAGAAAGGTCTAAAAATTTTAAAGAATGATTTAAACTAATCTAATAACGCCTTTAGTGAAAATTTTGGGTTGAATAAAAAATAAATGTATTATATCAATTGCATAAATAATTAAAAGCCTTTGGAATACAAAAAGTAAAAATACATAAATACATACAATTGCCCAATAAAGTCTACATAAAACACGGATAACTAAATGTTTTTCATTAAAAATAGGATTTGTAAACTTTAGTTAAACATACTTTTTGTTTACCATCGTATCCAAATATATTCAATTTAGACTCACCACTAAAGATTACATTTTTCCAAAAATCGAATCCGTCATTTGAGTGTAGCTTTGCAAATTCAAAACGTTGTTTTAAATTAGTTTCGCTAATAAACGGTTTTTTTCTTGGAAAACCATTAGCCCTCTAAACATTGCGAACAGTTTCGGGATGAATACTTATCTGCATAGAAATTTCGAGGTCTTTTGCGATATTCACAGCATTTATTCTTGGATTATTTGTTAAGAGTCTGACAACATTCCGCTTTTCGCCCACTGAATGCTAACATGGCCTGCCTGATCGGTATTTATTTTCTTTTGTATTTGTAATATTATAATTGTTTATAATATTTTGAACTGTAAAGCGGCTAATTCCAACAATATTTGCAATTTCTCCATATGATTTTTATTTATATCTCAATTTAACTACTAATTTTCTAATTTCCAGCGAAACTTCTTTGCGTTTTTGTAAATTCTGCGACATTCTGAGGATAATAAACTACAAACTCACTTCAGCTGCTAATTTATTTTGTTTTCTTTTATTACTAGTCAAAAAATAAGTAAAACAACGAAATACCGTTACTTACACGCAAAGAAAAAATATGGTTGTGGTAACCATAATCGAAGAGCATCATACTATGATTGAATTGTATGATTATGATTAAAACATATAATGGTTACCAGTTATCATTATTATGTTTAATTAAATTGTCATTCAATAATCATATATATGACTACAATTGAAATCGATAATCTCTGCTTTTTTACGGCAAATTATTGTCTTTTGCTGTAACATACACATATTGATTGTACTTACCAATTTAATTGCAAATTTTTTACCAATATTTTTTTACATTTTAATTGACATTTTAATTGACAAGTAATAATAAGTTATTAGGGTCTTGACTAATAAATAAAAGATGTTTCTACGCAATACTTCGGAAATGTAAAGGCAAGTTCGGTTAAGAAAGAAAACTCATAAGAAAACATAAGAAAACACTGCAACCTATGTATGTATGTCTAGTGATGTTTTATCACACGATCTTTTTTGGCTAATTTGTGCCGTCTTTATAAAAAGTTATTATACCGTCAAAATAAGACCAGTTATCGCCCTTCGTTTGACTGTCAGCACTATACTCCTGGAAACACATTTTCTTCATGTCCAACTCCGTTCAAAAATTCATTATTTAAAAATCACCTTCATCACTCTTCGGCTAGAAGACTATCTAATTAATAAATATTTTAAAATAAATAATATTGAAATGTATAAATAAATCAATTATTCATTTACCCTAAACGTTTTTAAACAATAATTTTTTATGTGTATGCAAATACATACATACTAAAGCAGACATGTGCGTGCTTTTAACCCCTTATTGCCCAAAGGGTAATTTTACTTACCACCAATTAAGTCATGTATAAAACCAACTTAAAATAAAATTTTTGTGTTTCTTTTTATTTTGTACTTTACTTAAGGTAAGACTTAAAAAAAAAAACATTTTGAATGATATGTATATTTTTTTTGGTTATCCTTTCGCGTTTTAGAAGCATTTTCGTTGTGCTCCAAAAAATAACATAATTTAAACCAAATATTAGAATAATTTAAAAAAATTAAATGTGTTAAAACCCAACTGATTCTTATTCCTCATTTCGATTACTTAATTATCTATAGTTATAAATTCAATATATTTTGGCTAGAAGTTTAAAATATTGTCGTATAACATTGCGGTAAGTTTAATTACCATTGAGCAGAAACATATAGCAAATTTGCCTACATTTATCAAAATCATAAACATGCGCACAATTTGTGCGTTTTTAAACTTTACATGCTACACACTTTTTTTAGCTTGCTGTAAATGTTTGATTTTTACTTTATTCTATTTGTAAAATAGGGAATTCCCCTTTTGTCGCTTGTGACTAGTGAGACTAAATCAAAGAAGTATCTTAGACTTGAGGAAGTGATTGCTATTTTAGAAGATGAAAAGATAAGGACATTGTCGCTGTTGTTTATCTATTTTTTGATGATGAAATGCTTCAAATGATTGTAGAGCAAACTAATATATATGCTGATCAATGCAACGTATCCTTTGATGTTGAACCTTATGACATAAAACGCTTTAACGGATTTTTTTTCTTTATTGGATATTATAAAATACCAGAATGGAAACTTTACTGGTCAAACGACCCATCTTTTGGCGTTGAAATTATTTTTTTTCCACGAAATCGTTCTGAAATTATTATACGATTTACTCATTTAGCAGATAATACTAAAATAAATAAAACTGATAAATTCGCAAAAGTCAGACTTCTAGTAGACTTATGCAGTAAACGTTTTATACAGTTCGGGGTATATTCGCATAATTTATAAATTAATAAGAAAATGATTTCAAATTTTGGAAGACGCTCTTGCAAAATGTTTATAAAAAGGAAACCTATCCGTTTTGGATTTAAAGCATGGTGTTTGACTTCATCAAATGGATATTTGTTTCATTTAAAGCTCTATGGTGGATCATCATCAGGTTATGATAAGTCCGTTGGATTAGGAGCTGACACTATTCTCAGTTTGTCTAATTTTTTATTTAATTTTTTTTACTATAAGTTTTTGTTTTTCAATAAAAATGTATTCTTAAAATAATGAATTTTTCTTTGAGCCTACTTCTTTTATTATTAGAAAAATATTATACTTATCAGCCCAATGGTAAGTAAACTTACCACTTCAAATCTCATGAACCAATCGCTCAATTTTTTTTGAAACTTAATATATATCTTAGTTAGACCAAAAAACTTCTGTGTGCAAAGTTTCAGCAAAATCGCTTCACGAATTCGGGTACCCGGCAATAATGGGTTAAACAGCTCATCTTATAAACCAGATTTGATTTTTTTATTATAATATTTGCAACAGACTTAAGCGTTTTATATGAAATTTAATATGTCGTGTTATTTGTGATCTACATTTGGGTATGTACAAGACGGTGATAAATATACACAGTTCCGTGAAGTTTAATAGCTAGTAACTATGAACTTAAATACTTTGTTGTTAAGAACGTGTTTTGGATTGTTTTCAAAAATTATAAATTCAATATGTGTACATATTCTGCTTGTTAGTTTTGGAGTATTAATTTACTTATAATATACTTAACTATTTTCTAAAGAGAAAAAAGTTTTTGCAAAGTTGGCAGTATAATTTCATGTTTTTAGCTGCTTAAATTTATCTAAAAATTTTAATGTTTTATAAGCATGGTATAGAATTGTAGTAAGATCTGCAATAAAAACTTTTAAACATCGCAGAGAAATTCAAAACATGGATTGAATTATACTACAAAAGTTACTCAGAACCGTATGGTATAAAGATGGACTCCATAGATTCTGTGTTTGAGCAAAATTTGTTTTAATATTTTTTCCAGTTTATTGAGATCATTTTGAATTTTTATTAATTTTTTGTTTGTTTTTATCTTTCAGCACTTAGATGTAAAAGAAAGATAAATTTGTATTGTGTGGGTTGTTCTTTCATTTCTATGCTGCTGTCAACAATCAAATAAAAAATATTTAAAACAATTTTGTTTACAAACCTTCATGATTTTTATTGAGTTTAAATGACACAATTGTTTTGTATAATCTTCTAAGTTACAGTGTGGTCTTAAATGTATTATCTTAGAAATTTAACTATCAAAAATTTCTTACTAAAATAAGTGTGTCCCATATTAAGTTTGTATATACATTCGTAATACATTGCATGATTGTTATAAGACTCCATAAAAGATATATGCTCTGTAGAATTGCTAAACAAAATGGATCATAATATTTAAGCTTTCAATATTATTCTTTTAAAATATAAGTTCTAAGATTTTTCTAAGATTAAAAAAATCCTCTTAAGCATTAAAATAAAACATTTTGTCACAACAAATTTTTTGTCATACAATTCAACTGCTGTTGAAGCCATTTATTCATTTCATAAGAAGATTAATTTTATAGCTGCCAAATTATGAAATTAGAATGCATAATCCACAAAACAATCAATTTTAATGTCTTAAGAATTTCTCTTTAACTGCTATATTTTGTACTTTTTCTAACAATCGATTTCTTTTTAAATATCTTTTAATAGAATTTCTTATGAAACTGAAAGTAATTTTTACGGTTCTTTCTCATCATTTAGTCGTTTACATAAATTGGTTTGTTTTTTTTTATAATTTCTCTATTTTTTCTCGTTTCTTTTATTTGTATCTACTTTTTTTGTTAGTGGAATCATTTTAGTATCTTCAAGTCACGTTCTTGCTAGCCATCACTCAGCATGTGTTCTAGTACAAGTTACCATGACAGCTTGTGCCTGGCTAAATATGCGAGCCTAATCGGTATGTGTGCAAGTTCATTTAGTTGTTGTTATAATGCTGTAAAAGTCAGTCAGTAAGTAGTTAATTTTTGCTAATTTTAAATGAAGTATATTGTTGACCGGCAAAATATGCCGTTTAGTTTGTTGGTATTTAAGGTATTTAAAAGGGATTAAGTAGCAGTTGATATTCTTAAGTTTTTTTTTATATTTTTTCCAGTATCATACTCTTTGCTTAAAAGTTTACTTTGTTTAGGGTTTTTGCGAAATAATTTCTATAAGTTATTATAGTTTTGTGATCGAAATATATATTTGGTCGCAGGTAGAAATCGCCTTACTAAAATAATTGTAACTTTACAAGAAGAGATTAAAACGGAATAGGAACTGCATTAACACACTATGATTTCTTTTGTAAAATCGCTTGTAAAGTTGTTATATTTGATACTATTGCATTAAAATATTGTATCGAGGCTTACTTGTGTGAAATGTATCAGAGTCACTACAAAACTCAATTTAGTAAAAAATACGTGTTAGGTCCTTTTTACCTGTGACCATCCATATACTGATTAAATAATGCTGCTTTTATTTCATAGAGATTTCATTAACCCTAGACTTACCAATATGTGTCTGTGAGACACATTTGGAAGTTTAATTCAATGTAGTAACGAAAATATTTGACTTTTTTTTTTTAAATGTGTCTCATAGATACAATTGTTCGATAACTCTCTTTAAATTCACCGAAGGTCACGAAATAATTTACAGCGGCCTAAAGCTTAGTGTGCACAATTAGTTACATTAAGCTTCACCAGATGTACCTAAATGTGCAACAAATAAACGCAAAAGTTGTTATATGTGTGATTCTGGAAAAAAGTATATTTAAACAACGGCTTAAAAATGTTATAATAAATTTTGCAATAAAAGTGGTATAAAAACTTTTTGTTTAGTAAAAATTCTTCTCTGAATCGATTTGATTTTAAGTCATTAGAGGTTTTATTCGTGTCGGCATGATTAAAGTTTAATATTAAATAAGAAGATACGTATTTGACAGCAATAATAAAACGATGCAATATTTATTATTAAAAAATAATCATTTTGATATTAAAATATTTATTTTAAGCTCCATTTGATTGCAGTTATATGGTGGTTAATTTTTTTAAAAACATTTATTTCTGTCCCCTTTTAAGCGGACTGATTTGAAATAATTTTAATTTTTTTATTTTCAATAAGAATTAATTATAAAGTTTTATAGTATTTAATTAAATGTTTTTCGGACAATTTAGAATTCCTGATAAGGAGCTTAATATCCTATTTTTCAGAGTTGGGGTCAGTAGGCAAAGTACCTAGAACAAATGTAGCTTGTATGGGATTTCTGCTATAATGTTCACATTGATCTTATCGATTCTGACAAGATATAGTTGTTTACTTTTGTTCTTAACGATGTATTTATATCAAGGATATTTTTCCTTTACATCACAAATATCACGTCTTGCTCAATATTACGAAAATTATTCGAAAATCTTTTAACTGGAAATGTTTTATCCGATCTGCCTTAAAGAAAGATATTATTAAATCTTCCTCCACGCACATTACGATTCAATAACTCACTTTATGCTAAAACTCGTAAAGCAAACCACAATATGGCAGATCTGTTTGGGAAATTTTGTTGTAATTTTAATGAAGTGTTTAACTTTGTAGACTTCTCTCTAAATGTCATTGTTATGAAGCGTAACATTATTTTAAGCTTAAACACTTTAATGTTGAACATTTTTTGACATAACATTTAGTAAGTATTATTATTATTTAGTAAGTATTATATCCATAGACTTAAATAAGTAAATAAATAAATTTGGGAACAATTTAAAAATCAATTTTAATTAAATAATTTTTAGCAATATTTTATAATTTGAAAAACAAATTAAATATAATATATATCACGGTACAATAAAAGCAGGTAAACTAGTCGCTATAACAACTATAATACAAAAAAGCAGGTAATTTGTTTTTGTATTTTGAGCCAACTTGTCAAAAAACAACTGAAAAAATATGTATTTTTATCTTGTTTTATTGTGGAATATTTTTTTTTTTGTAAATATATTGCTTTTTTTTCGAATGTTGACAGTATTGTCTTAACATTGGTAAGTTTTCTTAAGGGCAGGAAACGGGTCGTGAAGACTCCTATGTTCGAGGAGGTACCAACTAAGTTGCATTTTTTACAAAATTATAACTTTGGTAACCATTGCGTTCATTGCAGCCGGTGCACATGTGGAGCCTAAATAAGGCTGTTGGGGTTGCGCTGAAGGTCCTTAAGCTGCATAATCGGGTTGTTTTGCTACAGCCGGCTGTTGCGTTACTTGCATCGCTTGCAAATTTCCTTGATGATTACATTTGCTTGTAGCATGGCTTGATCAGTAAACATCAGCATAGATAAAGGTGCTTGAATTTGTTGCTGCTGTCGCACATGAATTTCTTGTAATTGCTGCTGCTGATGATTGGCTCTATGTAAAAATTCCATAAATGCTTGCCGTTTCACGAAAGGTGGATTTCGTCCCAGTCCTCAATTATTGGATTTTTGTCGATTTTGTTGCCTACAGCCGTTATTTTTTTTTTTTGTAATATTTTACTTTTCTTCTACAAAAAAAGCTTTTTATGTTATTTTGAATTTCAAATTTATTTAGTAAACAAACACAAACAAAATACAGAAATTTTGAAAAGTTACGAGCTGATGATCAGCTCTACTCACGAGCTTAACCGTTTTTATTGTACCATGGATAGCATACATATAAACGAATAACTTATTACTAACTTTATCGGAAAGTCTTTTGTTTCTAGAATTAATAAAATATTAATCATAAAGTTATTAAATAAAATACTATTGAACGTTTAAAAATTCTAACAATTACATTACAGCAACAATGTTCTAGTGTTGTCAGATTAGGGAGTTATTCTGTAGTTTCGGATTTGTTTTTACGGAGCGTAGGGAACGACAGTCTAGAATGCTGATTAGGGGATGACTTTAGGGGATATATTTTTGACATGAACTTTGTTCAAATAACAAGTCCATGCTTTTCATTTTAGAACATTTTTAAAGATTTTGTTTCTGCAATTTAAAAAAATAATTAATGAAAATATTTACTTAAAAACAATTCGTTTCAATAATAACTGAGTTTACCAGTTTTTCCAGAATAAATTCTAAATTGCTTTTTCTAATCTAAATCTATTTACCATGCTCTTCACACTGATAACTTGGAATTTAAAATTTTTTCTTTAAACATAAAACTGTGATGACTGCATGCTCCGGCCAACTTTTACTAAAGGTATTTCAAATTCGACCCACTGGTATTTTGTTTCTAACTCCGCACTGTCCGTTGTCTACATGTAATGTCATCTGCAAATCGATAAATTTTATTATTCACTGCTGTCAATAAACAGTAACAAAGACAGTCTTAGCAGTTTAACTAAAAATTCACACAATGTGAAAATATGTGTCTTGATCACGCATTCACCCAACAATGAAAAGAAATAAAAATAAAATACTCTGTTGTTGCAAACCGAATGAAAAATATGAAAAAAAAAAAATATTGAATTTTTTTTAAACAAAAAGAAATACTCGTACTTATTACAATAAAAATAATAAAATTGGCACGCATGTTGCAACTTTCTTGTTGTCGGTTGATGTCTTTCTTCATAAGCTGCAACAGCAACAGAAAATGTTCAAACAAACACAGATACTCACAAGCACTCACGTAAAAAAAAAAATAAATAAAAACGCAGCTTATACGAGGAGTGGCTGAAAATTATTGAATGCAAATGGTGTTAAATATTTATTCTAATTTGAGATTTGTAAACTAAATTGTTGTTTTTTCATTGCCTTTATTCATAATAATTATACACAAAGTTTGTGAATTAATTAAGTAGAAGAAATTTTGTGTAGTAAAACATATGACACCAAAGAGGATTCGAATGGTTTACGTTTTAGGTCTCAAGCAACCAAAAATGGTGTCATTGTGTTGGGGGAGTTGTTTCTTAAATTTTTTGGTTTTTCAGTAACAAAGTTTTTTTTTATAAACGCAACCTGTTTCATGGGTCAGGGGATCATTTACTTTATAAACTTAACATTGGTTTTTTAATGGAAACAACTATTTGCTATGACAGTTAAAGCCTCGTCCATACTCAGCATTTAAAAATACAAATTGTCAAGCATGACTTTCTGGAAGTCTCTTCTGTAATCTGGTCATTTGTCTACCATTGCCTATTTATTTGCAGTTGCCCATCAATCTACGTGGCAGCGTCATTTACTACCCGCAACCTTTGGAGGCATACCATAACACTTTATCTGTGCTTCATTATAGGCTTTTCTATTTTGACTTTATAGATAAGAATCCATGAAGATAGTAATGCCAGGCTTTAAAATTAATATATTCAAAATAATGCCCATAAGATATGGAATGCTGTACACCTCGAGGTCTGATATATACCGGGTGTTTTTTAAAGGGCCATAAAACTTATTATTTGGTATTTCATCATGAATAGACTGATGTATGAATAGAAAGGCGCAGACTTGGTAAATGGGCTGAAAACAAGATTGCCGTTGATTTCGATTTTCATAAGCTAATATTGTTTAGCGATAAAGCTCACTCTGCTTTGAATGAAAACGCCAGTAAGCAAAACTGCCATATATGGAGTGTTGCTAATCGCCAAGTATATGTTGAGAAATCGTTATCTCCAGAAAAGCTGACTATTTGGTGTAATTCATGGGCTGGTGAAATCATTCTCTTGCACTTCTTTAAAAACGATGCTGGTCAGACTGTAACGTTCAATGGTGACCACTATAAAGCCATGATTTATTTTTCATTCATCAGTTGAACAACTATTATAAGCCTAGCTGTGGTTTCAACAAGAGAGCATAGTATGTCACACAACTTATGCCAGAATTGATTTGTTGAGAGAAAAGTTTGACTACTGCATACTTTCACGTTTTAGGCCCGTGAATGGGCCTCCAAGATCGTGCGATTTAATGCTGCTAGACTGTTTTCTGTGGGGATATGTAAAATCACTTGTCTATGTCGATAGGCTCGAAATGATTGACCTGGAGGAAATGATTGACTTGGAGAACAAAATTCGCCGCGTTATTGTCGATATGCGACCACAAAGTTTTAAAGAAATCAACGAAAATTTGACTTTCAGAATAGATAACGTCCAAGCCACCCGGAGCGGTCATATGCCAGAAGTCAGATAGAAATTAAAATGCAAAAAAAATGTTTTTATATTTCTGTGTTTTACTGCATTTCAAAGTTCTGTATCTCTATAAAAAAACACCCTTGATTACAGCATCTAACTAAATGGTTTTACTCTAGTCAATTTGTGTCAACTTTTTCAACTAAATAAATTTTTTTCTAAAAAGGTAACAAATTTATTCTCTTCACTGCTTCCTCATATTAGTTCTTTTCAAATCGCCCTCGTTTATACAAAACGAAACATACCAAGTTATTGCACTTGTAATTTTTTCTTATTTTTATTTTTTTTTTAATTTTCTGGTTTATAAAAACTTTAAAATTTTTTTTCTAAATATATTTCATGTTACATATTTTGTGGCAAGTTTAACAATAATTGCAAATTGCAATATAAAAATCAACAACTTTAGATTTTTGTTAATTAAAAAAAATGTTTTAAACAAATCTAATATATGATAGCTGAATTAACAAAAAAGAAATAACTAGAAAAATTTATATTTTCTAAATTGTTAATATAAGTGTTAATTGTGTTTATTAATGTACAATTTTAGTTGGTGCGACTAAGTGTTATGATCTACTGCAGCTCAAAGACTTAAAGCTTTGATGGTTGTTGTCATCATTGTTACAATTTAAATTATGATATACGGTACAGTGGGTAACATAAGTTATGTAACAAATAAAAGAAAGGTAGTTTACTTATAATATAAAAAAATTTATTTTAATGAGTAAGTTCTATCTTCTTTGTTCATTAATAGTTTTAATAATTAAAAAGGTTTATAAGTTTAAAAAGAAATTTATTCGCAAGCTGTCATAGGTGTTAGACTCCGTAGTAGTTGTATACATTTAGTAGATAATTTTTACAATAATTTTGTATACACTTACAACAATTGAACATCAGACGATTTTCTTCATTATGAAAAAGTGAATTTCTTACAACCTACGACTCATGACTCCTCATGAATTAAGAAAATTTATTTTTTTAAACTATAATAAATTCATGAGCTCTTCAAGAATTGTTAAATCGCTTTGCTTTTTTTCACAATCCCTTTTTTACTCCATATACTTTATTCAATATATTCCCAAATGCTTATGTCTTTCAAAAAGGTTTTATTGAAAAGATATTTAACGTAACGATCAGGTGTGTCAGTTTCATTATATTTATTTCAGGGTGTGAAAAGACTCCATAAAATCTTTACAACAAATTTTAAAAAATTGTTTTCTCGCAGGACACAGATGGTGTTGCAATTACTAACAGAGTTTTTGCATTATTTATGAAATATATTTTAGGTATGAGAAGATCATTTCCCCTACTCCGATCCTCATCATTCTAAATATAAAGTTGTTATCAAAAGTATCTGTTACTAATTTTAAATCAATAGTAATGAAAGTTTTTCAGAATTTTATTTCGGACTTTATCTAGGATACGGAATTTTTTCAACATCTGCTACAGGTAGAATATTGCAATTTTCTCTCAAGTAACTTTCAAGACTACAACCTGCAATATGATCTAAAGGTAATTTTTAGTAAGGAGTTTCAAGAAAAAAAATATTTTAAAATATTTGTGCATCTAATTTTTATAATAATTCTTATTTTGTCGACTTTTAGCTGGTTTAAATTGAAACCTTCTATGAATACCACATATTTGATAGTATAGGTATATTATTCAAGAGCTATAATATGTACATTTTTTGTGAAAAAATTATATTCTGGCAGAATTTGTACCGGTTTGCTTGGCTGGCAGTGCTAAATTTCTACCGAATGTTTTTTAAAGTTTAAAATTACATTCGGGAATTTAAAACATATAAGACGACTTAAACAATATAAAAATTAATATAAAATAATGTATAAAAGTAATAATAATAGTCCACATTTAAATATCCACAATTCGGCATCGGGAAGAAAGTTGCAAATTTATAGGAAACCCTCTTAGCATGCACACACTAAAAATTTGTGTCTACAACCTTCAAAGTTTAATTCATAAATTATTAAATATTTCTGTGTGAAGAAAAAATTTTAGATTTTTTTTATACCAAGAAGCCTGAAAATTGTTATTGTGAAAACCAAATTAATGGATAATACACGTCTATTACTATTCATACTGCTATTTAGGCAGTATTTTAATAATATCAGAAGAAGTAAAAAATTGCGCAAATTCTGGAAAAAAATTATTCAGCGATTTAAGCCATTATGACGTCTCAAAAAGAGCAAAGTTAGAAATTTTAAATTCCTGCATCAAGTCAACTATCCCCTATGGCTGCAAATTTTGGGACGCCACACGCAAGAATACAAAGATGCCGCAAGTCTTTGTAAGTTGCAATAGGGTAATCCAAAAGTCACCATGGGGCTTACAAATTTACTTCATTTTCATTTTTTATTTTTAAAATTTTCAAGTTATATAAATAACTCTTGGAGAATAAATAATAGAAAGATTTACAACTAAACAATGAATCAGAATAACACAATTAATTTATTTAATTCAACGATAAACACAGAGGGGTTGTCATTGGTATTTTAACGTTAGAATTCCTTCCTCTAAAGCAATGACTCGTTACATAATTCATCATTTCCACCAATATAGCACCGTAGGTAATTTTCCCCAAACTGTTAGATTGCACTTAATTCGTACCTATTGAAGGTGTAGAGCAAAGTGCCAATAAAATATCAGAAGCCCGGACGTCATTCAACTCACTATGGCGTATTCTAAGAAAAAGTTTGCTATAACTTTTACTCAAGCTATAATTGAGGCAAAATTTAAAACCCGCAGATCATCGGCACTGTCCAAACTTTGCAGTCAAATTTCAACTGTTGGCCTGAAGTAAAATCAAATTTATTGAAAATCTGATTACGACTGATAAAGCTCATTTTAATTTAATTATGTTTGCTAATACGCATAAATTTAGGTTCTGGGGCTTATAAATAAAATCCAAGAGGCATTAATAGGCGCTAAATTCACCTCAGTATGTTGTAGCATTACATCTGAAAATATCATTGGCGTAAAGTTAATGTAAGACAATTTTTCTATGTCCTGTTTTTGAAAAAAAACACCTGATACACGCAAAGAAAAACCAGGGTTACGACATGATCACGACGGTCATATTATTTTTTCTAAAACAATATTTGGTTGTCGAAAACAATTAATAGTTATTTTTGTTTTATTTCATCAAATATTTTGTCACGATAATCAAGGATTTGTTTGAACTGTATCATTTGATGTTTAGTTTTCGTAAAAATTTCAAAATGGTTATTTTTAAAAATAGTATGATGAAAAAAATAATTTGACAAAATTAACATTATATTCATAAGCATTAAAAATTACAAATAATCATAAAATAATAGGTGAGACAACAGTATGATTACAAATTCATCAAGCTATGATTTTTATTTAGTAATAATCTGATTTCAACTGTTCTTCTTCCTGCTGAATAAATTTTTATTATTTTAAAAGTTTGAGATGTCAAAAAAAGGAACAAAATAAAAATGAAAAATTAAAGAAAATTTAAAAAGAAACGAGAAAATGTAAAAAAAAATATTGCAGTTAAATTGGTAACTACAATCAATATGTGTATGTTATAGCAAAAGACAGTAATTTGCCGTAAAAAAGCAAATGTTGTCGATTTCAATTGTAGTCATACATATGATTATTGAATGATATTTAAATTAAACATAATAATGATAACTGGTAACCATTGCAAGTTTTAACCATAATCATACAATTCAATTATTGTATGTTGCTCTTCGATTATGGTTACCACAACCATATTTTTTCTTTGCGTGTAGATAGGCAGGATAGAATCATTGGCGATACTGGCCGAGACACAATTTTAAATAAAATTTTTACAGAGTTAATAATTTGCAAGCATTTGTCTGGATTAACTAATCCGTTGGACAATTTCTTTGGAGTTATTTGAAGAATCTAATGAAAAAGAAAATAAAACATTGTTTAATTTTTGTGCTTTTTATAAAAAAATAAAAACTGTTGTTTGACCTTAGGCTTGAATAATTAAATATAAAAATCTAATGTATGTTTACCAAACCTGTAATATTTCTTTCCATATTTAGTGTAAAAAATTTTTAAATTTATACTTTGATGACTTCGTAGGTCAAAATATTGGAATAAAATAAATAAAGAAATTTAAAATCTTTTCCTTAAAAATAAAACAACAAAATTGAATATTTTTAACCCAAAGCCAAACAAAAATCTACAACAAAATATATAAACAACAAAAAAAGGTCAACAATACTTATTTAACATTTTATACTCTGTTTTTTTTTTTAAATATAAAAACATTTGAAGACTCAAAAAATATTATATTTTTAAACTTTATGGCGAGTTTTGGATCACCTTTTGTATTTTTTAGAGCATCTCAAAGAAATACTATAGACCTTACAGTTGGAATGATAAGTCTGTACATATTCTTGTTATGGTAGTGGATATATTTAGGCACTCTATCGTAGAGATACATGTTCGGTCGACTAGAGGCATGTGTAGCTTTTGTGATTTAATCTTATAGCCCTGAGAACAATCTTTTACATACTTTTAAAAAATAGTTAGAACAAGCGTGAAATATATTAACACATATATGCTTATTATTTTTAGCTTTCAAAAAGATGAAATATTGAGAAAAAATTCATCAGAAATAAACCGTATGGGGGTACAAATCTCTTTAATAGTACTTCAGAAATCAGCTTAATATCTATAAATATTTTAAAAATATTAAAATCCCAATGATATTTGTCATACATAAGTTTTTATAACAGTTAAAGCTCTTCTACTCAATTTTGTGATGATCTATTTAAGTTGTTGCATTTTGTATAAGGACCGTTTTGGCAATCATTTTAAATTAGGTAAAATGCTGCAAACAAATTAAAATTAACCTGAAATGAGTTCCATATAATGCTAAGCCTATTTACAAAATTATGTTAAGATCGGTCGCCAAATAACCTCAGCTCACATATAGGGCCCCCACTAGGGAACTACATGAAGGGGCATATCACTGTTAATGGTAATTATATTTAAACTTAACTAACTACAACTTATTAAATATTTTTAAAACATTAAGTAGTATAAATATGATTGATTTTGGCAGAGTGTAATGAACCTACTAAGTTTCTAATTAACACTGTTTCATTAAAATTTTTAATTTGCTCGACTACTACGTTTTGCATGGACAATAAGAAGTACCACAATAATCCTAAGTATTATTTAATTTACAATTAGCAAAAAAAATCCCTATTAATCTATTAAGTAATTGCTTGTTTAATTACAATTTAGCAAATATTTTATGGCATTACTAAGTGTGAAATATTTACAAATTGTGTGTGTTTAATGGCAAAAATGTTAAAAAGGAAACAAAAGACTTAAGACACAAACCTGATATGTGTTTCAATTTCCGTAGATTGTGGAAAGAGGTTTGCAATTCTTTTTTTCTTTAATTATATCATTTGAATATTTAACTAGCAAATTATTGTGCAACCTACATGCACAATTACTAAATGTCACCGCTAAAAGAAGCTACCTGAATTGTAAGTAGAATATTTAAACATGCTATAATGAGTTTCTTACAACACCTACACGATAAAAATAAATATTTGTCTATTTCTTGATTTAATTTTGATGCATTTCTATGTTTGTTACCTCAAAATAAACAAATTGTGTAAAAAATACTTTAATCTCTTGAATGACTCTTAGTTTAATTACTCTTTAATTAAGCATTGCAGCAATAATTTAAGCAATGTTTAAAGTTTTCAATTAATTTTGATTTAAATGTCAAGTTTTATATATTAACTAAAAGCTTTCGAAAAATAATTTAAATAATTAAGTTGTTTTGCAATTATAAAATGCAAAACTATAGTTTAAGCGCAAACATAAAATAAACTAAATAAGGAATTCCTAAGAGGTGTTTCTTTTGATTCAATTTGCTTTTAAAAATGCAATTAAAACTACAACAACAATACAAGACTTTCATTAAAAATTCTTTTCAATGTGTTGATAGCACCAAAATGCATAGGAATTCAAATATTTTTATATGATTTTTATGCAAACCTGAATGAAATTATTGTACTGGCGTTACATTTTAATGGCTGTTAATGAAAATTTATGCAAAGCCAAGTTGGCTGAAATTTGCCAACTAAATGAACAAATAAGTTTCTTTTTAATATTTCATATTTATTATGCAAAAGAGCCAATGATTTAAAAATAAAAAATAAATAATTTTATATAAGCAGTGATGACACTTCTTAGCAACAGGCTAATAAAACTAAAAATTAAAAATATGAAATCAACCGACTTAGCAAAGTTGGTAGCGTGAAACTTTAAATTAAAGGGGTTCCAAATGAGCAATGTGAATCCCTACAAGGAGATTATCTTAAGTTTTTTGTTTCCAGAATATTGATGGCTAAGTGGTGTCAACTATGTGATTCCTTTAGGACGGTGCCTTTTACCATACATTAAGAGAAACCTTGGAATTAAAAAAAAAAGTTGATGGGTAAAATCATTCGATTTTACATCGTTGGACTATATTTTATGTTTTTTTTTCAACCAAAAGTTTTTTAAAATAATTCCACAATATTTCAAGATTTTAACAACAAAATTATCTGGGAGATATCAACCATTGATAACAGTTTATTAAAAAACACGATAGAGGATTTTGGTAAAAGTTTTGGAGCCTCTGAGTGCCCCTGTGAACTAGTCGGTAAAGGACAAGTCAGTTGTTTGGGGGTTGCGGGTTCGATTCCCGCCGGATACTCTGGAATTGTCTGCTTCTCTTTCTCTTCCATTCTAAATATTTGTATTCTTATTCTATTCTTCTAAATATCTATTAAGGCTTCAAAATGGACCGTAATGGTCTCCGAGTGAAGGTGTGAGGTTAACTTTGCACCAGATTTACCTAACTACCTACCTACCTTTGGAGCCTCCCTGACCAGTAGGGGGTGTAATAACTTTTCATTTTAAACCAGCACCTACTTGTAATAAAATGAAATAAAAATATTTTAAATATCACAGATAAACCTGTTTTTTTTATTATTATTAAGGAGATACATCAATTTTTTATATTCTTTATTTATTTTAATTTTTCTAAAACAAAAAATTGAATAAAAATTGTATTTCCTAAACTTTTGCAAAATTTAAAAATTCAATATGAAAATGTAGACAAAATTACTTATTCGTTAATGTTTTTTTTTATTTTTTTTTACTAGATTATAAAATATACAAACTGGAAATGTTTACATTAAATATGGAACATAATGTGACTTGACGGAGTTCCGTTTTTAACTTCATAATGATAAGCTTGTCTTAGAGAATTTTCCATAACATCTTTCAAAATTTGTGGTCTTTAAAATTTCTGCAACATTGTTGTACTTCTTTTCAGGGGTTGCCTCGGGCAAATAAACTTGCTCCTTCAGATAACCCTGAAAAACAATATTTGGATTGTGACAAAAATGGCGAATGCGTTAGCCAAGTTTATTGCCGAAATCATGAAAATTACTTTCTTTCTAAAAATTTGTTTTAAAAGTGACTTTGTGCCCTGGACAATGCAGGCAGTGTCTTCATCCTGTTGAAACCACATTTTAAGTATATTTTTACGAGTAAGACGTTAAAAACCGATATCGCTTTCTTTTACGGTAACAGCACTTGCATCTTCATTATCGGAGAACTAATCCCGCAAATATTTCCAGAAGTAATGCCACACCATCCTGTATACCTAATGTTCTGCAATTGGCATTGGTAAATGACTCTTCGATTTTTGGAACCCCAGAGCCCAGAGTTCGGTTTATAAACAAAGTAATTTAATTGAAAATGAGCTTCATTACTCATAGTAGTTTTCTTATTAGAGTTGATATTATTTTTGGCTAAGTGCTTAAATTTAACTGCATAATTTAGGCGTTTCCTGCGTGTTTTATATCTTGCACCGATTTTTGAAATAAAAGTAAATCTTTTTTTTTTAATACGTCTTTTCGACGTTAAAATCATTTTTAGCTAAACAGAACTCCTTCTGGTAGATGTTTTTATGGTCTTCTTTAACATTTTGTTCTACAGGTTTAATATTTTTGACAGTGTTTAATTTATTCTCCAAGTTTTATTTTTATAATCTGAAAAAATAATAAAAAAATAGCTGATTCGGCAAACGTTGTTTTGCCATATAAATTATTTCTAGAAAATATTTTTTTAGTTCAATAAAAATAACTACTTTACTCTGAATATATTAAAAAAAACGTAGGCCATATATGTTCTACGGTATGCAGAAGTTGTCACCGTAAATATTTAGGAGTATGAAAAATAGATGTTGACCGATTCTCAAACACTTATTCTTGCATTGGCTGGACTATAAATTGTGTACAATTTGAAGAAAAATACTAAAACTTATATCGATGCAAGTACATAATTAAAAAAAAGTGGGCGTTAAAGTAGGCGTGATAAAAAAGTATTCTATTAATCATATCAGAGTCTTAGTTATATTATGTAAAAATTTCAAGAAGATCCGTCCAGCAGTCTAGCTATCTGAAGGAGCGTGATAAAAGGCGTGGCGTTGAGAAGTATGAAAAAAAGATGTTGATCGATTCTCAGACCTACCCGCATAATATTTCATAAAAATTGGTCTTGCCATTTCGAAGGAGTGTAATCACAGACACCGCGAGACTATAATTTTATATATTAGAATTAAAAAGTTAATAAATTCTAATATCCCATTGAGATTTTTGCGCTAACTTATGTTATCTCGATACCGGTATATTAAGCATTAAAACATTTGTGAACTCAAAAACTATCAATCAGCGTAAAATTTAGCGTTCTAGTCACTTGAATAACATTTGAACATATTTATTTTGTTTTGCAAACCGCTCTCATCGGCTAGCGGTGCACTGAATTTCACTCTGTCTATAGATAAGTATGCAGGGTTTGTTAGCTATCTCACTTTTCCAGTACATATTATCTTTCCATTGCGTATTATAATCGTTTTTATGAACAAAGTTTCAACAAACCACTGAATAAAGTAGTGTAAATAATTCCTTATTTAAATAAGACAACCTTAGGGTGAAAACATCAGCAATTTATTTTTCTGAAAAAAAATCATACATTTTTTTGATATAAGTTTCTTCAGTTAAATAATTATACCATTCACAGCTTAGCATGTGTTGACTATCTCATTCTAATCCACCGAGCCATAAAGAGTACCAAGATTGTGCTTCGAATATCAAACTAACCTGTACAACAACAGAGTACTTTAAAATCACCCTTAAGCTTCCAACTTCAAAATCTATTTTGCTAATCTTAAAATATTGACCTGGTCTCCTAAGTATCGTACTGTCATAATGTCATAATATTTTTAAAACTAAAATTGTTGCAAAGCATTTGATAACAAACTATACAATACTGTTAATTCACCTATAATAGTGACATTAAGAAAATACGACACTTGTTGTTGATTTATTTATTTAAAAATTTGTTGTCATCATATTAATTTTTATTTAATTTGGTTTTTTAATTTTAATACCTTTAAGGAAATTTTTATGATAAATTAGAAACGTACAATCTGGCATTACTATGATCAAGAGATATGCAAAAACAAAAACCTTAACAAATTTGATATGGAGCAGGAACCCAAAAGTTTACAAATTAAAATGACAAGCCATCGCTTGCTTTGATTTTTGTTTTTTATTTATTAACCTGCTACCAAAGCAACAATCTATTTAAATATTTATTATAATAAACATACACACTAATAAACATCTATATCTTTTATCAAATTATGTATGCAGATATCAGGTATGAAATTAAAATTTTAAATTATTTTTATTTATTGCACCACGCTGCATGTCAACTGTTCAAGTTGTCTTATCACTTCATACATATTCAACAGGCTAGTTGGTTCGGATATAATTAAAACAAAACCAATAAAATTGGATTAATTTTGGCTATGAATCATAACTTATTTTTGTACATTTGTCAGTGTCAAAAAAGGAAGCACCAACAACTGTAGTGTAATTTCTTGTTGATGTTTCCCGTTTTCGAAGAAATTTTAGTGGGCTTTTATTAAGAATTACATTTGCTTCCAAAAGTTGTCTGGCACTCTTAGATCCAGGTTCTCCGATGGCAAAATTCTCTTGATACTGTTTTAAAACAGGAAGAGTGGACACTGACCGTTAATTTTTGTAACAATTTGTTTTGCAGGACAATTTTTGATTTTTTTAAATTTTTTTTCAGCTCGTAATTTTTTTTCGTCACTCACTTTGTTCAAACTGACTTCAAATCAACATGGTTGTGCAAGGCATATTAATTCATCAGGTAATTGCAGTTCGGAGAGAATTTTTTTCTTTATATTTTTTATATATGAAGTTTGACTTTTGAAATATATTAGAAAAGAGAGAAAATTGTTTTTTATTTATGGATTTTGACAGCTGAAATTTAATATAAGTGAAAAAAAAAATAATCAGCTGACGAATCAAGAGTACCTGATGAATAAATATGCCTCGATGGTTGTGATTAAAAATTATATTTGATATGTTTTTCAAAGATAACTAGATCAGAAAAGATTTAAATATTGCTTCCGAAAGAAGTAAAAAAAAATGTGTGTTTCCATCTCATTCTTTAGGTTGACTTAATTCTACGTCGGTATTGTGTTCACATTCCACTGTTATCAAATAATCAATTTTTAAAATTTAAATCAACTATAAAAATACTTAGTGATCATATCTTTACATGAATGAATATAATTGAAATTTTTGTATGAAACATACAATCACTGCATGTTGTAGGAAAAAACAAAAACAAAAGACTTAAGACACAGGCGTGCTTTTCTAATATAACTTCCAGTGCATTTTTACTATAAAGCAAAAAAGAACACAACAGCTTATTAAATTATGGAGTAATCAAACATTTTTTTCCAGCTACTTAAAAAATATATTTAACACTTGAACAACACTACCTACAAATGTTAAATGGTATTAAGAAGTTGAGCCAACTTTAACAAGAAGTCAGTGATTGCAACACTTATTTTTGTACAACAACTTATTGAACAGCAACTTAGCCCTATTGCGGGTTAAAAAGGTGGGCAGGGAGAACAGTTTTTATTTTTATATAAAACAAGTGTTTTTGTTACATTAAACAATACCTGTTATGTAATTTATTTTTTTATTTTTGTACTTAAAGCAGTAACAAGGTTATTGTATTTTGTTAATTCATTAGAACGAATGCATTAGGAGTAAAATCAAAGTATATTAACAGAAATATTTGACCTAATAAGTCGTCATAATTTCCGTTACAATTTTTGAGTTATTTTTTTTTATATAAAATATTACATATAACAGTTAAATATTTGAGCTTTAAGGTGTTAACAATACAAATTCCAATTTTATAAAAAAATTGTTCAGTAGATGACTTATTTGAACTTGAAAGTTTTACAAAAAAAAAAAAAATACTTATAAATTTGTGTTTTTTTGTACTACATACACATGTTTATACACATGTATTTATAATTGGTTTTTTATAAAACACATTGAAAACTTGAAAAAAAAAAAAAAACTATTGTTAGTTGAACCTAAAATTTGCTTTTGTATCAAAACAAGGCCAATTAATTATGGCCTGTATTTGAAGTACCTTTCGCTTATTTGTCAAATATTTCTATACACATTTCAATTAAATTTCTGGTTTATGCTTTGCTTTACTTTGTCTTGAATTCCATTAAAATTTTAAGTGGAAGCATTTTTCTTCAATTAATCATGTGTGCAAAATTTATTACTTTGATTTAGTTAAATAAATTTATTTATGTACCACGACTTTGACTTTCATCGTTAACAATATTGATGTGTTAAATATAATTTAAATATTGAAGTTAAATTTTAGTTAACTTTTAATATATTGTGTTTTTGAATTTTCGTAATCATGGCCTACAAATAATACAACTCCGCCTTAAGGATGTTTTTTATTTATAATTTTGCAAATAGGCTTACTTTAATCAGCCTATAAGACAAATCATGTTTTGATATGCAAAGATTTGTGCCGCTATGGGGAATAGACTTCCTCAATTTAGACACAACAGACGCACATTAAAATAGCGAAACATCTTGTTAGAGAGCCTCCAATATTTCTTCTTGAAAACCTTGGTTCTGTGGCATATTTGTTTTAGTTCCCCTTTGTATTGAAGTAATCATGAATAGAAAAGTTGTTAAAGTTGTTGTTCAAATATCATGATGTCCAGAAAAAGCCCCAATTTTGTATGTCTTGTAGATGAGAGACTGATGGGGCACTTTTTCATGTGTCTTTGAAGATAATGATGTTCAGAATTTCACTGAGAGTGGGACATATACATGATTTCAGAATTGTTGTTATCTTAGCTGAACAACTATAGTTGTAAATATGTAAATTCCCCAGGTCAGATGCTTCACATGGTGTGATTCATTTTATAAATCGTTTCAAAAGAATAATTTCACTAGTTACATTGCTTTTGCTTTATGAAGACTTAAGTATCATCAATCTATGTGTTTCCTCTACAATTTTTTTGACTTAGAGATATTAACATCAAGATTTACTTATTTTAACAGAATATTCCGGCAAATAAAAGTTGTCCTATTAAATATTATTAAAAAACAATGGGTAGCTCCTTCAGGGTTTTTTAAAAAAATTTTAAAAAATTTGTTTAAAAAAATTTTCAAATAATTAAAAAAAATTTTTTTTTTGCAATTTTTTTTGTAATTTTTTTTCTTGGTATGTTTTTTACATGTATGTATCAGGTATGTTGTTGTTGTAATTGTGTATAAAAACGAGGTGGTCGTGGTTTTTTGCTCATATCTCAGAAAGTTATGGGGCGATATTGCTGAATTTCAATAGCGATTCATTCCTGGATATTTCCAAGAGATTGATACCATATACAGATCTGAGGAACATATAGTTGCTTCTAAAAGTTGATTTCAACCAACACACGGACAGACGGTAGACGGACAGACAGACAGACGGTCAGGGCTTAATCGACTCCTCTATTCATAAGCTTTCAGCAAATATATACTTTATGGGGTCGGAAATGAAAATTGTAGAAATTACAAATGGAATGACAAAGCTCTATATACCCTTGTACACCACAGGTGAAGGGTATAATAAGCTTCAATACATTCTGAGCCCTTGCTAATTAGTTTGACAAAAGTCAAGTCAGTCAAGTAGGCAAAAATCAAAAAAGTAACTTTTACATCTTAAAACTTTTTTTTAATTGATTTTTTTTTTAATCTTTAGTAATTGAAAATACTTTATTGAAAACATCTCTTTATCTAAAAATTTAAACAATTTTTGTTTAATCTTTTCAATTTTTTTTTTTTACTTTTATATTCAGTTCTATTTCTGTTCATTAATTTAAAAGTACTTTATGTTTTTTATTATTCCTTTTTTTAATTCGTAACTTTATTTATAACAACAACAGCGTTTTCTATTTTTTTATTATTCCTTCATCTGCCCGCCAATGGCTATTCCAACTACATATTAGTAAAAATGTTTGCTGTTGATTTTATTTATTACATTCACCTTACAGCTTGTTACTTGAACCGAAAAAAAACTAAAAGTTCACGATACGAGCAAAAAATTAACAATTTTGACTAAAAGAATATGTAGCGGAAAGTTAAACACACCTTAAGATCACTTGACCAAAACGTTTGCCGATTAAGTCTCTCTTCTGATATAGATGCCTGTCCGCGGCTGACTTTAGTCTATTGTGCTTAAATCCTATTAAATGTAAATAATATTGCATTTTAGTATGTTCGTATGTTAATGCACTACTTGGAACAAAGTTTGGAAGGTAAATATGTAAATAAGTATTTTTCAAAATTAGATGTGTACAAGACAAGATTTTCACCAACACTTTTAAAAAATTGTTGTTTTTCGGTAGCAGTCAAGTAGGTAAATAATATGCAGAATAAATTTATTTTTAATGGAAAGATAAGGAAAGTTTCCAGTGAGTAATTATTTAGAATTATATATTTTGACGATACTGTTAAACAAAGTTTGGTGTAGGGTATTAAAAGTACTTTCTACGCAGTTTAAATACTAAACACCCCATAGGCTTGTCATTAAGTGTGAAATTACTACAATATTCATCTCTGACTAATGAAGTATATACTTTCTGAAAGCTTATGACCAGAGAAGTCGACTTAGCATTGTCCATCTGTCCGTGTGTATGTTAAAATCAAATTTTTTTAAGTCACCTGACATTTTCGATAACTTTGCACAATTACCCTATAACTTTTTGGGATTTCCGCAAAAAAATATGACTGTCTTAGTTTTTGTCGCTTATTCTTACTACAAGAATCACAATTTTCAGCCTTAGGATAATTTATAGTCACGCTTGTGACTACTTATGGGGAAGAATGCCTTCTTGCCAATTCAAAAATGTATGCCATCTAAACGTTTTTTTTTGCCATCAAGAAATATTTGTCATTTCAAGATGAATCACAGCGAAAAAAGAAAGTTGAATCGGGCTATGATCCATTGTTCCTCATCCGCAAATATATAAAATTTTTCAAGTCCTCAAATAATTTTTGGGCACGATAGAGACATCATAAAGTAGCGGTGGTCTTGAAAATTATTTATGAGAAAAACTACAAATGTGTTTGACTAGCTGAGGGATAAACATAAAAATACAACTACTACAGTATTTTTCCTAGACTTTACAAAAGAAAATCGCTTTCTTAATTTTCTAAACCACCAAGAGCTTTACTAGTAAAATGCAGTTTAATATGAAAATCTAAAAAAGCCAAGATAGTGTCGTGGATTAATTGTCGATATATGAGTCATATGTAGTAGTTACGACTTTTTTCCCTTTAACCCCCACAATATTGGTAAAGAATAAAAGGCTTGACCAGTTTAAACAAGTGTAAAATCCAAGATGGCGTCTGAAACAAAATTGCCGTAATTTTTTTAGCAGCATCAATATGAGTATGTTATGAAAGGCATTGAGTAGAAAAGTACAATTGACTATGTAAAAAAAATTAAAATTGAAAAAGGGGTCGGAAATAATAAGGAAAATGAAATCAAGACTCAGCTACGATGTGGTCGTTGTACCTATGAACATATTACCCTTATCAAATTTTGCACAGCCGACTATAGAGCACTTCGTTTTAACTGTTTACTCCTCTTTGAAGCGTAAAGACGGCCACGAAGCATATTGTTATGCCTTCCATTTCTTATTTTGTTTTATATAAGGGGTGTCTCGAAATGCTTTTTTACATTTTAAAATGTCTCCCAAATCTAGTTTTTTTTCAAACAAAAAATACATTTTATTGGCGTTATGGAGAAAAATTTCTAAATATTATTTTCTTTTGCAAAATTACGCACTTTTTTCTTAACGCTTTGCATTACACGTTGGACACATGTTTTACCGAAGTGTTTGATAGTTTTTTTCCAAATAAATCCAAATTTTTTTACATTTGCATAAGCTTTGAACGATCTTCTTAGGTAGTGCTTAATTATAGCCCAATAGCGTTCATTAGGTCTTAGCTCTGGACAATTAGGTGGATTCATGTTTTTCGGTACAAAATTTTATTTGTTGGCCTCATACCACTCAAGGACGTCTTTGCTGTAGTGGCAGCTTGCCAAGTCGGGCCAAAAACAGTGGAGGTATATTGTGGCTTCTGTATAATGGCAATACAGCCTTTTTCAGGCACTCATTAATATAAAATTGGCTGTTCATTGTACGATTCACAATTATTGCCCTTGAAGTTTTCCCACATGTTGCTTATTGCTTGCCATATCATATATTTTTTGGCGAATTTTGAAATATTTTTATACTTTAATTTATCGAAAACATTAGCCCTTTTATTAGAAACATAAAAACCTTGACCAGGAAGCTCTGAATAGTCAGCCTTACAATAGGTTTCATCGTCCATTTAAATACATCCATTAAAATTATTCAATTTGTGACGTAGCAACTGTCTTGCTCTTATTCTTGCCGTTTTTGTTTCTTTTTCGTTTCGGTTCGGAGCTTTCTTGACTTTGAATGTCCTTAGACTTTCTTTTTTCTTTATTCGTTCTACAAGCGACTTCGAAATATTTAGTTTTCGTGCGATATCGCGAATGTAAATGTTTGGATTTTGCTTCAAAGTTGTTTATTTTCATTATAAATATTAACAATATTTTTTCTCACTTTTTTTTTTATTTGACGACATTTTAAATACGGATTAAATAATTTGAATAAACTTATTAACAAAGTATTGTTGACACTTATAACTATCACAGAGTGGAACCAAAAAATTAATTAAAAAATAATTGTTTGCGTAGTGCCATGTAAAAAATTTAAAAAACCATTTCGAGACACCCCTTATATGTTTACCATTCCTTTTGTAATTTCTTTAATATTCATTTGCAGTCCTATAAGGTAAATATATTCTACATCCTTTAATATAGAAGAATTTTTAAGATAAGTCCGTCTGTCTATCGCTCATCATTATCTTTTTGAAGCCCCCAAAACAACTTTAGCCTCTTGTAAATGTGAGGTGTTTAACTGGTTAATTAGTCATTCTTTTATTTTCACCACACCTTCGTTAAAAGTAAATAAGATGAAAACATGTCAGTTCGAATCGAGTCAATAACTAGTTGAAGTCGTTTTAAAGTATAAAAATTCGTTAAGTTTGTCATTTACCCTGTCAGTGCACTTTTTGTTGAATGTTCATGTGGTTCTAACCTTTATTTTGGGAGCTAAATAGTCCGTGGCGTTTCTCTTTCCTTTTGTGGGTGAATTAATTTTAAATAGGATGGAGGTCACTCATTTAAAAAGTCCAAAATATCGCTAAACATTTTTTGTGTCTGTTGGTATTCAAACCAGGGTCCTTTGGTTTCTTAAGTTTGACGTCTACATCACTATGCCAAGGCACCTTGTAGTACTTATAAGTTTTGTTACATTTTTTTAAGAAATAATTTATGATGTTATACGAAGTATGTACATACGTACATACACACAATGGTATTTGCTTAACTAACACCACTAAAGGTTGACCAACTAACAAAATAGTTCAAAGTGATTTCGTAGAATAATTTATTGGCGCAGTTGAGCACATGGAAATTAAAAATGTTAATTAAAACTTGTTATTATGTTAAGTTTTGCATATTAGGACAACAAGTTTATTAATTAGTTTGAAGATTACTGAAACCTAAACGTGCCAAAACTAAAATTTTATATTTTTTGCAATCGTTTTTGTGAATAAAACATTCACAAATGCATCTAGCATTGGAATTTCACATTAAAATGCTCTGATTTTTGGTTTTTTTTTTTGCGAGCAAGACATATAATAAATAATTAAATTACATTTAACACATTAAATTGCTTTTCCCACAGCGGCCACTCAAACATGCTTTTAATTTAATTTTTGTTTTTTGGTTAAACAGATTTGTAAATTACTATTTCGATGTGTTTGATTGGAATTGTAACTGTGTTCAGTAAATAGTTAATTGACTTGGTATAATAAGGGTTTCGAGAAATAGGGAACTAGGGGCAGTCTTATACATTTGTTTATAAGGAGTGTCCCATAATTTTCTTAGATATTTATTACTTATTAATGAAGGAAGTACACTTGTTATGGTGTGCCTGCAATACATACACGCTCGCACTATTTTGTCGTAATTCTCCCTGAGCAGTTTGTACAAATGTTGATAAAACTTGCTGACACCAACTTGAATTTCCTTTCTAAATACTAAAGAGTTGTTTAGAATGTTCTATAAGTTATGTGGTATATTTCACACTACTTCCATGCACTATATTTTAAGGAAAACAACAAAACAAAGATAACAAAACTTTACTGTCACCAAAAGAAATCAGTCGTTAATTGAAAATTTTTCTTTACAAAAAAAAAAAAATATGAAATATGAAATAAGAAATTTAAATAGCAGTGTTATTAAACAATTACATTTAGGGCAGTTGAGTTGAAAGAAAAAAAAAACTTTCTTATAAGTGATTTTTTAAGCACGTGAGAACTCAACTTCTCTATGCAAGTTTTTTTGGTCCAGGTCTGGTTGGTTGGTTGGTTTGTTATCGTGGTAGTTCGCTGCACGCCAACAGTCAAGTAGAGTCTATATGACTCTCTTTTGACAGGACCACATCACTCGTCAGCTCTTAATGTATCTCAGAATAATTCAAAGAGTAAGGGTACTAGATCCACCCCGTGGTCGTGAGGTATCTCAGTAGATAATTTAGTCCAACTTCAGATATCGCAGAGAGGCCATCCAGTATATGTTCGTCCAGAAATCTGTGTCTTTTAGCCGGACATTTAGCAGGACATTCGCAGAGAAGGTGGAAGGTCTACTCTCTTGTTCTATTTCAGTTTTAATGTTCTATTTGCTCTGATTCAGCTTTATTTGATTTCAACGTTGTTCTATTTCAGTTCAATTTTGTTCTTTTATAAGTAAGTATGTATGCATTCTACATATAAGAAGAGAGTAAAATAAACACACTCTCTTAAAATTAATGAGATTGCTTGTGAGTCATTTATCTTCTGCTTGTGCAGTTCTTTTGTTAGTACACAGCTGTTTCACGATCTGTTTTCATACATCATTGATCAATTTTTAAAATTAATTCAATATCATCAAATAAAATATTATGAAATATATGCGGCCACTTTTGATTAACACACCGAAAGACTATAAGAACGATAAATGTCTCATGTAGTACTAGAAATGTTGAACTGCTATTACCATTTTGTTAATATCCAATGTTACCTCTAACAATATCTTACGACTTCGGCGGAAAATCCTCCGTTTTCGTACCCAATAGCAACTAACAGTAAAAGCGACTCCCTGAAAAGTCTTGCTGCTGACAAAGAATTATCAAATGTTGCTTTTAGTTCAAAAAGTGTTCTAAAAACTGAAACTTTGTGGATGTAGTATATGTTTTTAAAAAATCTCAAAATCCTTAAGCTAAAAGTAGGGTTCATCGAATACTGTGTGTGAGAAGATTGAAGCATAAAGTAGATAAACGATGTAATTCTAGAACGAATAAACGATGTGCTCCGTGGCCCCAACTACTCTCTAGACTAGAGGATTTGTCGTGTTGGATGTGCAGTTTGCTTGATAGTTGAAAATTAACAAAAAAAAAAAAATTTAATTTAAAAAGATGCGGATGATTGGGTGGACTATTTTGGCGTTTATTTAAGAGTCTGTTGTTAATAATTCAGCAGATATTCCGTCTACACCTAGTGCCTTATTGGTTTTAAGACTATTGATTGAGTTTATGATCTCATCAAGGTTGGGATAGGCAAAAGATATACCTGGGTCGCCTGCATGTAATCTGACCATTGGCCCCATTTGAAGACTACATTTTACTGTGGAAATCTGCCTAAACATTTACTTGTTCTTCAGAAGATGTTGCAAGTTCTCCATTTTGTTTTATTAAAGATCTCTGTGTCGTCGTATGATCAATAGTGAGTTTTCTCAGACACCAGTACATATCATTGATGCGATGCATTTTCGCTGCCACTTGAGCTTTCTTGCCGATGTCTTCGACCCATTTGCATTTATCAAGACGTGCGCTTTTTGCACTAGTTTGTCGAGATCGTTGTGTTGTGTTTGAAGACTTAGTTAAGAAACAAGAGTTTTTGTTCTATTAAAGTCAGTCTTTATGCTTATTATGCTTAATTCTATTTGAAGTAACAAGTGATTCTGAAAGAAATAAAAGGTAGAAAATCGACTTAAAAATAGAAATTCAATTTTGTTGTTTTATTTTTAATATTAGATATTTTAGATATTCCAGCTGTTAATTAACTTATAAATAAATAAGATTGTTTTTCAACTCGATATAAAGTTACATCTATAATATTTTTAAATATCCCTGATGATAATCTTCGAAGTAGGGCGAAATATTGGAATAAAACAAATAAAGAAATTTAAAATCTTTTCTTTAAAAATAAAGCAGCAAAATTGAATTTTTATGACCTAAAGCCAAACAAAAATCTGCAACAAAATATATAAACAACAAAAAAGGTCAACAATACTTATTTAACAGAAAAATAGAATTTAAAACAGATTATTTTTTTTAAAAATACAAAAGATTTAATAGAAAAATATTTTGTATTAAAAGTATTTCTATTTGTGCTCAAAAAGTTTTTATATTTTTCTTAACACGAGAGGGCAAGTAAAGAAGTTTCACCGACTACACTCGCAAGTAAGTAACTCACAAAAATCATCAAAAAAATCATCGTTTAAAAGATTCTTTAAAAAAAATTACAAAAAATCCACAATTTTATATCATCATCTGAATTAGGTGTTAGAATTTATGCACTAAGTTAAACGTAATGTTTAAATAAAAATATTTAAAAGTGAAAAAACCTTTTTTTTTCGCAATTTTATGACAAATTTTTTTCTATAAAAATTTGACAAATTAAGATAAACTTTACATTGCTATCTACAATATCTTTTGAAATTGATTTTCTTGATGACAGTATTGGAAAATTTTTATTAAAAATTTTCCACATTCTTAATTTCAAATTCAAAAAATATATAAAAGAAAAAGATTGATGAAAAATTACAACTAAAACAAATTCTACCTTTTACAAAACGGCTTTCATTTTCCTTAAAATATGTATATAAAATGTTGTAGAAAAAATAAGCAATGAGGGCTGTATTGTACAACTAGAAACCCTTTCTCTAATACGCTTCATTATACCCTTCACCTGTGGTGCACAAGGGTATATATAGCTTTGTCATTCCGTTTGTAATTTCTACAATTTTCTTTTCCGACCCCATAAAGTACATATTTTTTGAAAGCTTATGAATAGAGGAGTCGATTAAGCCCTGACCGTATGTCCGTCTGTCCGTCTACCCATCTGTCCGTGTGTTGGTTGAAATCAACTTTTAGAAGCAACTATATGTTCCTCAAATCTGTATATGGTATCACTCTCTTGGAAATATCCAGGAATGAATCGCTATTGAAATTCAGCACAATTGCCCCATAACTTTCTGAGATATGAGCAAAAAACCACGACCACCTCGTTTTTTTTCACAATTACAACAACAACCTACAACCTACTGGTTAAAGTAAACGAGTAGGGTTTGGAAACCGGGAATTCCCGCCCGGGAATGAACCACTTAATATTCCCGAATAAATTTTGCTCTTATTTCCGGGAAAACGGGAATTAAAAAATATGTAGTATATTAGGAAATATATTTAATTTTATTTTTAATTTCTTATCTGTTTTGGTAAATTTAGAGAATATTTGAATAAAAAGTAAGGTTTTTAATTTATTAGCATATTTTGTTTGTTAAGTATTTACAACTTTTCTCAAATACGAATATGTAAAAGAAAAACAAACATCGTCGGTCAAAAATATTTCACGCCAAAGTTAACGACTTTCTGGAATTATTTTTAATAAGTGCTTATAAATTTCAAGTGAATTAAGCATAGACATACATAATTAAATGTTTTCTTGCATAAAAATGTTTTTTATAACAACCATAAAACCAGCAGTAGTGGTTAATTTTTATAAATATAATCGTATGTACAAATTATTTTTAAAAGTGGTCACAGAATTTGTAGGTATAATTTTTTTATTTATGATTGAATTTTTCTAATAATACTTCTTTTGAAAATTCACTTTGTTTAGAAAAAAAATGTCTGAAGTTTGGAACTATTTTCAAAAAGTAGACAACTCAGCACAATGTAATATTTTCCCGAAAAGGTTAATATTCAAGGACGGTAGTACTAGTGGTCTCATACGGCACCTTCTTTTGGTTTATAAAATAAAATTTCAAAACGATTCTTCAACACTTGTACCAAATAAAAAAATAATTCCACCATTAAAAGATTTTTAGACATCCAAACATTACCAGAAGATGTTTCAAAATTGGCAGCAGTCGATGGAATATCTATTCGAACAATTACACAAAGTTTTTTTATTTGTCAAAGTTTTTTCAGTAAAAATATGACGTTACCAACGCTGTTAAAAATACGATGGTGAAAACAATATCGAGTCAAATTTGCGACAATTTAAGGATTTCTCTTGTATTAGACGAGTGGAGTAGTGTTGCGCAAAAAAGATATCTGTTTACATGGCAATAATTACTTTTATAATTTGGGTTTAGTTTATATTGCCGGAAGATGTAATGCTGACACAATAAGGACTGTAATGGAAAATAAATCGTGATGTTAAAGTTAACAAACATTATTTATTTTAAAAGAAATATTATTTTCGGGAATCCCGGGAATTCCCGGGAAGACGATTTTTTAATTCCCGTTTCCCGGGAATATAAAAAGTCCGGGAAATCCCAAACCCTATAAACGAGGCATCGAACTCCAGCTGAGCCAAAAAAATTTTATTTTATTTAATATATGATTTATATTTTATTATTTTTTTTTATATTTTTTTTTAATTTTTTTAAAAAAATTTTTAAAATTTTTTTTATATGAAATGAATGGTGATACAAACAATTGTTATTGCATGACTACACGTTGTGAAGGGTATATAAGATTCGGCACGGCCGAATATAGCACTGTTACTTGTTACAATTCAAATTGGTTTGATTTCAAGAGTACTTTATTTAACTGTTTAAAATCAATTAAGTGCAAAATTAACTAAATTTGATTTAACAATTCAGCCAAAAAAAAATTAAACAAATTCAAAGACGTATTCATTTTTAAATTTACTAACAAGTTTTGGTTTTTGGTTAATCAGAGTTTTTTTTCACAGCAAGAAACATATAATTTTTTAGTTTATATGTTAAATGGATTTAAGACAAGGTAACAGCACATACTAATATACTTACATACTAACGAAATGGCCCGGACAATAAAACAAATATTCACAACTCTTAAGAGTTTAAGTCAGTTTGTCTTCAAAGAGCACATAATTCAATAAAAGGAATTTAAATTGACTGTGATGATGAAAAGTTGGTGGTTTCATTTACAATACAAAAATACAATTTTCAAGAAAATTCAATTGATTGAATTTTTTGTTTGTTTGTTTATTTTCATCTTGTTTGTCTGCCATATGTATTTTAAGCATGTCCTAGTATTGAACAACGATCTTAAAGAGGAAAAAATTAATAAAAAAAACCCAAAAAACTACTGCTCTACATTTCTACTGCTGGTATTTCGCAATATTTGAATTTGTTTATTTTTTATATCAATTTTGTTGTTGTTGTGCGTTTTTTTCGCAATATTTTTTATAGTTGAAAACTTTAAATAAATTTAAACTGGTCCAAAAGTTTCAAATAGCAATACGAGAAGAAACAAATACAGCGTGTTTCAGTTGCTGGAGTCACTATGGCGACAAGTTTAAGTTAAATATTTTTTCTTATTAAATTTGTCTTTCAGCCATGTGCACTCTACACGAAAAATCGATTATTTACATATTTGATTTCACTATCATAATAACTATCCGCGTAAAAATATTGGTTTTCCTTTGTTAATAAATTACACAAATGATTTCAACTCAGTTATCAAATTAATGCATTTTTTGCGGCAATTATACAAAGTAATTAAAAAATCTTTTACTGAATGAACAGGATACAATAAAGGTGTTTACATTGAGAGCTTAAACAAATTCGATATTTGTTAACCCATATCGTCTAAGAGATAATTTTTTTTTTCAAATAACTTTAAAAAACGTGGCAGTTTAGGTAATTAGAGACTCAATTTGAGAAAAATGATGTTCGATTAATCGGACACTGGGCACTATTTAGCATTTTTTAAAAATTATTTCTATATACTGTAAAAACAGAAGAAGTTTTATTATAAACCCAAACTTATTTATTTTATTTATTATAAAAAATTTATAAAATTATTTAAATTAAAAAAATATATATTTTTTTCCCTTCATGATATGGCCCAAGGCGAATTCATACAGGTGAAATTATCAGTCCAGCTTAAGGCGAATTCATACAGGTGAAATTATCAGTCCAGCTGCTGGGGAAACTTTTTGTCAAAATTGGTTGAATTTGCCTGGATTTCATTTATTAATGCAGGGAAGGAAAATGTGATTTTGGCTTCGGCATTAAACAATTAACTTAAGTGTACTTATTTGATAATAAATGTACTAAATTTATGTATATGTTGCTTTTGCGTCATTAATAATAAGTTTCAAAAATTTATACCTTTTTTTTAATCAGATTTTATTATATTTATTATTATATAACAACTTTTCCATCCCTGATATACGAATTGGCCTTAACATAAAACATCCCCTCAAAAGTTGCTTTGTTGCATCAATTCGCCGTTGCATATACCATTATGAATGAATATGCCTTAATATGGCCCAAAGCAATGAGTATGAAGAGCAATATTGCATTTTTTAATAAAAACTAACTCGACTTGTGTCAGTATTTACATCTCTGTTTTAACTTTTTGTTATAGAAAGAATATATATTAAGCCTTGGTAGTCGCAATCACTGTCGTCAGAGTTTATATAAATTTTTTTGCTATCTCACATTACAGAATATGCAAAATCTACTCGAAATTCTTGTTGCCATATTATAACTTGATTTTGGTGACGACGGCAAAAACAATGAAGTTGGCAAGTATTTAAAGTAGAGATCCAAGAGGAACAATACTATTTTTTTCTTGTATTGCAACACTGTAATTTTGTTTAGCATTGTCATATTAATTCATTTCTCCTACTCCTTTGTTATAATTTTTCATAATTGGGGTTGATTATAGAGGATATTTTTGCTATTAGGATTTTCAGTGTAAATTTGTGAAATTTTTTGATAAAGAAAATGTTCAATTAGACTTATCATTTCACTGCGAATAATGTAACAAACGGACAACACTTGCAACTTATTGAATCTTATTGTCAAAATTCGTGCTGCGTATGAAATGTGTTTCGAAAATTAGGGTTTTCGTAGCCGAGTATTCAAGGTACTTCAATAAATAGAATTCCCGAATTTGGTATGAGGATTAGCCAGAGGTATTTAATAATCTACTAATGCATCCTAAGATACGATTTTTAGGTCGTCTCGTCGGCATCATTGGATCGTACATCTCCAAGAACGAGGAGAATCAAAAAGTTAAAGTCAATAGAGCAAGTTGCTTCTCCATGGCTACCGATTTTTTTTTATCTAAAATGAAAGAATTGGGCTTGATTCACATGTGGTTTAAACAAGATCATACTACTGCCACATGCCACGGCATACTATGAATCTATTGAGAATGTGAGTTTGGCGAGCCATTGAACTCTCGTTTCGTAGCAGTCCATTGGCCACGAATATCATGCTATTTGACCTCTCTAGATATTTTTTGTAGGGTACGTGAAGTCTCTCATGTACAGGCCTCAGCCAGCCACAATTCCACCTCTAGAAGACAACATTACAAATGCCATTGGCAAGATACCGGTCGTAATGCTGGAAAAAGTACGAAACAAGACATTCATTTATTGCACAAAATAAATATTTTATTTTATAGTTTTCAAAATTATCTGCATTTTCATTACTATTTTGCATAGAAATATTTGACAACTTAACAACACTACGCCATATAACACATCTTGTGAATACCTTAAAATTTTAATATCGCAAACTTGGCACTTCTTTTTAACTTTAATGCAGATTTCGGTGCATATCAGCTTCTTAGGCTTAACGCTTTTTTAACTAGTAGTTCACTTCTTTTGAGAGTCTTGGTGGCACTTATGTTTTTTTCATATTCAACCTTAACCATCTCGTTGTGGCCCCTAAACTCATCTTCACTGCTGCGTAAAGAAATCATCTTTCCTAAAATTTTTAGTTAGTTTATATTCACCTTTAAAAAATTTTTAAAACCTAAATCAAGTATTACTGTCTTAATGAAAAAGTTGCTGACCGCCAGGATTTATATCGAAGCAGTTCAAGAATAATCTATGTCGCAACTTTTCATTTGTATTGTTGTAGAATTAGATAATATAAAACATCTATTTTGCATTAAAAAAACTGAATCCAGATGCATAGATGAAAGTAAAACCAAAATTTTGTTTTATAGCGACGTAAGCAGTCATAGTTATATTCATGCGAAATTTTAAGCCTTTGTACTCTACAAAGCGCCGTTAGTGGTCATATTATATTTTGCGATATATGCAAGTAACGGTTCAATATAAAAATTATCTACCATAATTTCCGTCCAGAATTATTGTAAGGAGCGATTAAATTCTAGTACATAAACGTCTTGGTTCACTTCTCTACAAAGAAAATTTTTCCATTTAGGGAATACGAATTTTTTGTATAGCCAGCCCGCCAAATCTTCGTATCAATATACTCGAAAAAGCTTTACACAATTTGCTTTGTTATAAATACAAGGTGGCGCAAAATTAATCACCCTATTGTCAGATGTAAAAGCTTTTGCAAATGGTCAATCATATTTGATACATGTGAACTAGACAGCTGCAGAATAAAAACAGACTCTATATTTTATCTATTTTGGAATAATTGTATCGATTTGTTTAGCCAATAATCAGCCGGTGGTGTTAGCTCAGCTTGTGTTACATCGTAGATTTCCTAATCACCAGCAAGATCTCCCAATTTCACCATTCCAGACTTTTTTCTTTGAGGATACTTGAAGTCGTGGGTTTATGCCAACAAGCCTCAGACAATTGCAGATCTTATGGGAAAAGTTATGTAAAATGCAATAAAACGGGCACAAATGTGTTTTTACACTGGCGGCAACCACTTGGCTGATATCATAGATTCCAATGAACAGAAAAAATTGTACAGATCCAAATAATGATTTCCACCACTAAAAATATATTTTTTTAATTTAGTAAAAAGTTTATTAAAAAGAAAATAGCATGATTATTTTTGGGCCACCTTGTACTTATTGTATGATTAACCTGTTTTTTATTCCTAATAAAAATTTTTACAGTTTATTAAATTTTTTTTTTTACCACAGACAAAACAAAAAAACACTTCTTATCGTCATTTTTAAAAATATTTTTTAAGAGAAAAAAAAATTAATAATTTTAAAATTAAAAATAAAAGAATAAATGAACTTAAGCCAAAGTAAAAATGATTCACATTAAAATCCAAAATTAATAATTTTTTTGCAGACATTTGTATGTGTGAACATGTAAACAAACTTTGACAAAATGTCAAAATACAATAACAAAAATACATTCTTGACTTCTTGATGCCAAATAAATGTAACTCGTTTACTCGTTTACTTACATATATTGTTTGTATTACAAAAATTATCATAAAAACTTTTCCATCTCTGGTATATGAATTTTTCTTTACAGAAAAGATTTACAAAAAAGTTTATTTGCTTTAGCAACCAGCCTATATGATTATGCCTTGATTATCTATAAATAAAGGATTTACGGAAAAAACTTCCAACAACATTGCAATTTGAGGTCAAATTTATATTTAAAATTTTTAAAATGCGAATAGGTTTTTTTTAGAAATTTTTTTAAAAATTAAAAAAAAGATTTAAAGGTTTCTGTAAATAGAAAAAAAGCCAGCAATTAAAATAATTATACTGAAGTTCTGCATTTATTATAATTTTTTTTTAAATATGTATAAAAATTACTAAAAAAATTTCCTTAAAAATAAATATTTTTTAAAATTTCTTAATGCGGCCCAAAGCTGACACATTGTTGTAAAAAAGGAAAAATTACGAAGTGAGTATTTAAGTCGTTGCAAAAGCCTTAAACTTTCTTATTCAATATGCAGTTAAACGTACGAGCGTGGGTCACTTTGACCATATTTTTGTATAATTTTCGGCAATAGAGCATTTGTTTCTTGCCTTTTTGTTTCTAAGCTATATTTAATATCGATTTAAAATGCATAAAAATAAACTTAACTGGGCCATTAATGTTGCCACCACAAAATATTGAACAAAAACAACAACCTCAAAATATATTAAGTGTGTCTTGAATATACATGGTGTATGTGTAAATGAAATGGTTGCAGCAACTGCATTAATCTATAAGTGTTACACGTTAGTATTTTGAATATTTTGAAAAAAATTTACTTATTTTCACATCCATGTTGCATACATACAAATGAATGTTTTATTTTATGAAAATAATTTAGTAGCCAACATCATCAATAATCACCTAAATTGTCAACACAAAGATTTATGGTTTCTTTCATCTATGTGCTACACACACACATACACATATACATATATAATTATGCCTGGTATGTTTGTTGGTATAAATAAACGGTCAAGCTTTTTATAAACTGCAAATATTTAAAATAAATAAATAGTAACTTAGCAGACAAGGAATTGAGGAAAAGATATATTGAACTCCATTAAGAAAGAGTCTAAAACTATTTTTTTTAATGTGTCCAAAGTTCTCTTGGACACTTAAAATTAGCAAATCTAAAGGTTTATAATTTTTATATTAATTTATGTGAATTTAATATATTTGAATTTATTTTTATTTTATACTTTAATAACTGAATTAAATTAAATATGATTGAAATTGTTATAATTAAAATTAGCTACAGTGACAACACTTAAGTTCAGACTAACGCTTTTCAAAGTCACTCAACAGCCATTTCTATATTATACCTTAATTTTAGTTAAATAACTGAAGTTTGTTTAAATTGAAACTAAAGAAATATTGTCTTATAACCTCAAAGGTTAAATAAATATTTATAAATTAATTAAAGGAAAAAAACTCAATCTTCATCTCTAGTACAAATTATTGTCACTACCTGCACACTACAAAAAAAGGAAAATTAATCCCCATTTATTTCCTTCTTTTCATTCCCTAATTATAATTACTTTAGCCAGTAATTATATTTACAATTCTCCATTTTAGATTGACAACTCGGATCTACATAATCCACTGTCAGGTCCATAATAAGAAGTGCTTAATAATAACACACGTTATTACATAATGAAAAGTCAAAACCTTTTCTTTTAAGAACGAAGTACAACACATTTTATTGATGCCATGACTGCGCCAACAATACCACATCAGGACTATTTTCAATCGCTTTGTTCGATTGTTTCTTCAAAAGTAATTTTGGTTTTATATCTCAGGTCCACAAGACCTAAGTTTTCTCTAAAAGGCCATAAAAAAATTAGTCCCATTCGTACTGAACGATGAAAAATATATGTAATGCATATCAGGAGTTATTCTAATAGATACACCCCTTTCGCACTAGGCAAGTCACTTGCTCAAGTCTTGTGTTTATAGACAAAAGGGGTAAGGTCGGGTTAAGAGGAAGAAATTTGCTCATATTTGAGTACACACTTGCCTGTACTCGGCAAGTACGAGCAAGTTTTTGTTAAGAAACCAAAAACAAAAAAGAAATAAAAACAAACAAGAGTGCTATATTCGGCCATGCCGAATCTTATATACCCTTCACAACGTGTAGTCATACAACAACAATTGTTTATATCACCATTTATCTCATATGAAATACGTACATACATATAAAAACATACATATATAAAAACATCCCATTGTAATATTATAAATTTAGTTTACTTACTTTTAAAAAAAAATAAATTAAAAGAAAAATTAAAAATAAAACAATAAAAATTTGAACAATATATAAAATAAAAAAATTTTTTTGGCTCACTCTAACCAGTATACCACGTTTGTATGTATGTGTAGATAATTGATAATTGTAGAAATTTCAAACGAAATGACAATCCTATATATACCCTTTTTCACTGTGTGAAGAGTATAATAAGTAAAAGAGAACGAAACTTGGGCAAGTCAATTGCTGAGTCTGAACATGAAAGCAAGTTCAAAGAAAAATAAAAGAAAATAAAAAACTAACTTGAGCAAGTGACTTGCCTAGTGAGAAAGGGGTGAAAGTCGTGGAGGTTTGTTTAGAGCTGACAGCGAAAATGATTGGGTCAAAAGATTTCATGATAGGTGGAAAGAGTTAGGGCATGAATTAGGGCAGATTTAAAAGTGGTAGCTCTTTTAAGAGGCATGCATGAGATACCCCTAGACGGGCCAAATGTATGACCAGCGCAACTTTATTTTTCATTACCATAATTTGTTTCTAAGGCCTAAGATTCACTCCTAGGGGGATAAAATTTTTGACCGACCTCCAATGTTCTTAACATTCGTTCAAATTATACTTCCCTTTATCACCATCCCTTAGAGGGGTTGAGTTTTATGAAATTCTTAAATTAATTAAAATTTGTCGACTTTTGTGAATAAAATCAAAAGTTGCTGACAGCTTTTAAACATTTATGGCTTGTTTTATTTGCAGATTTGTTTTTTATATGTCTGCAAAAAATTAGAAGCCTAGCTGCATTTTTTAATTGTTTATGCATTCTTAAAAAACGAAAATTTCGAAATTTTGATAAAAAAATTTTGTTTCTAAAACGACTGCGGCTATTAGAAAGAAGTTTTACTTTTCTTAAAGTAAATTTTATTGCAGAATTTCGGTTTTATAATAAGCTAAAGCGTTTTTGAGTTACGCGAACATATGTTGTGCAACCTCCTCCATTTTCGAAATAACGGTATATCTCAAAAATCAGAGCCAATCTTAAAAAACTGCGGGCACCACTGAATTCAGCGTACCCGTATTATGTTAAAACGCCAGGTGCCCAGCTTGTCACGAAAAAAAGTGTAAATTTCTTCTTTCATTACAAGAAGGAATTCATCTTATTTGAAAGGTAATGAATGAATATAATAAATTTATTAATGGGGAATGAAGATTTTAGAATGAAATTTAAAAAATTTGTAAAGCTGAATTTATTTATGGCGACTTAAGCTGTAATTAGAGCCACTGGAACCGAATTACAGTGGTACCAGCGAATGGAAAAAAACAATCAATTTAAATACATTTTTTATGAAGAATAAAAGGACAAATTAAAGAATTAAACCGATACAATTAAATTGTGTTAACAAGTAAATAAACCAAAACTGTATTTCAATAAACGATACAAAATATCAAAGTAGGTTGTGGTGTATGTAGCTTATAACATGGTAAAGCTTATCAAGTTTGCTGATCTTCGTCTCTTTTACATGTTTTATTTTAAACTCCATGTAAGTGATATTTTTTTATTAGTTTTTTGACCCAGTTTCGAACACATTTTTTTTGTTTTTATTGTATTTACATATAAACATGTAAAACTATTAATGCATAAATTTTTACGATCTTTACGTCTTCAAGTGCCTATTCACACACACTTACAAACTATAAGATGATACGCATTTTTACTTATTTCCAGCTTTTGTTTTTATGTATGTTTTGCATAGCGCTAAAGTTCATTGTCAAGGTTTCCGAGAGAATGTGTGTTACTGGGTATACATGTGGGTCTGTAAGTGTTTTTTGTTTTTGTTAAAAAAAAGTTGTCTGATAGGCTGGTTTACGAGGCACATTTAACAGTTAAAAATATTAAATTTGCTTAACCGTTTTTAGTTGTGATATTTAGCATGATCTGAGCTTCTGTCAATATAAGGCCTTTCACCTCATATAACACCAGGAAAACATTTACATTAACGCAATTTATTCACAATGTGTTATATGTATAGTACAGAAATATATCAATAATATAACCAAATCTAGCTTAGGCTTTATAAAAAATATCCCCAAAATACTTTTACTATTTATTTTGGTGGCATTTGTTTATTAATGAACACATAATCTCTTGTTAACATGTATTGCTACACATTCGTTTTGAAGACAAATATAAAAGCGGATTAATAAAATAAAAATTATTTTTAAGCCAATTTCAATTTTCCTAAAACAAACCAATATGTCAATTTTAATACTTTTCCGTATGCTTTAAAATAATACATAAATTAATACAGCTCCACCCATATGCGCGTAAGCAGCCCATTTCATTTGGCTGCATCTACACGAGTTGTAATCAATTTTTCTTTTCATTGTATGCACGACATTTGTGGCATTTGCAATAATATAGAAACTAAATTAAAAATCAAAGAAACACTTATTTGTGTCTTATACACTTTAAAACATGAAATAGGCTTTACTTTCCATTTTAGAAACATGTTGAAAATATTTTAGCCATAAGCGAAAAAGCCTTAATTCTTTGCAAATTGATTGGGGACTAACAGATTTTATAAATTGTGTCTAAAGTACAAATCACTAGAGGTGATGTAGATTGTGTTTGGCAAGTCTAAAACAAAAGCGAGAGCATAAAAAATTTACCAAACTAAATGAAAATTAATTTAATTTAATTTGGAAAAAAATTTAATTAGATTTTAATTACTTTGCTGTCAAACAAACTAATTATAGTCACTCCAATTTAAAGTCCATAACAAACACACAGATTTTTGGCATTTTTAATTTTTTGTAGAATTTGTTGGAGTATGTCAAATTTAAACAAAATATTTAACACGTCTAAATTAGTTTATTTTATGGAACTTTGGCATTTACCTTACTATGGTGCACATTGGGGCATTTAGCAAAATAAATAGTCGTAAATAAATATTTTCTTAAATTATTTATTTCATTTGCTTCATTTTGACTTGCAGGAGGTAACATTTACAATAAAACTAAGTAGTACAGAAAGCCCTTGGAAAGTAATTAATCGAATACGGAATACCAGTCCTATAGAAAGATGTCAAAACCTAATTCGGCGGTAAAGCGTTGTGCGGCCATAGTTGTAATCAAATGACGAGCAACAAAGTATTACAAATTGTTTTCTTATATTGTTTAGGATACACAAATAAAAATGTTTTAGTTTTGCTTAATTTTGTTACAAACAAGAGATTGTGAAAAAAAACTTAAAAATTGCTGAAGTGCTATTATTTTTACCGATTAATTTTTAACGTTTTTCAATTAATTAATTTTCAATTAAATTATGTCACAGAATTTTTTATTGCGTTTTGGGTAAAATCAAAAGATAATTTTTATGGATTTAATAGACTTATTAAAACTTTGAAAGGGATGTTATTATTTTGACTACACCCGTATATTTTGGTCCTTGTTAATTTAAAAAAAAATGCAAAACAGCTTTAAATATAAGAACTACCGAAAATATAAAGACCAATATATATTTGTAAGGTGAAAACTCGGTTCTAGCTTATCCTTTTGAGGGGGAAGAAGGGAGCTTTAAATATGTATTATAAGACTTACATTCTCTCTTTTATGGCCACCAAAACTACTTGTTACTATTTTCCTTTCGATCGTTGATTGGTTTTGATCATTCAAAATAATAATAATTTTAAATAAGTTTTGTCGCTTCTACGCAAATGTATGTGTGTTCAAAAATCAAGCAAAAAATACATGCTACACAGAAAAAAATATTGCTTAAATTTGTTTAATTAATTGGATTTTTGATTTATTTTTAAATTCTAATTATACAGGGTGGACCAAAAGTCGCGCTTGCGTGTAAAAATAGAATAACTTTTTTGTTTATTATTATTTTTTATTAAATTTTTTTTTTTAATTATAACATTATCTTTGTATGACCTAAATTTTAATTATGAAAAATAATGTCAGAGAGATGACCACCATTTTCATCGATGCACAATTGGGCTCTTAAACAGGCGTTTTGCATAACTGCACGCAAGGTTTCAGGCTCTATTGCCCTGATCTCAGCTTCAATGTTGTTCTTTAGCTGCTCTATAGTTTGAGGCTTGTTTACATACACTCGTTCTTTGAGATAACCCCATAGAAAATAATCAGGGGCAGTTAAATCCGGTGAACGTGCTGGACAATCAAATTCTGAATTTTTCGAGATAATTCGGTCGTCAAAAATTTCATTTAAAAGCGTCATTGTGGCACGGGCCGTGTGTGCTGTTGCTCCATCCTGCTGAAACCACTTGTTGGCTGCCTCAGGGCGTATAAAATTATTAAGCATAGCGCGATATCTGTCCCCATTCACCGTTACTGTATTACCAACTTCATCCTCGAAGAACGATTAAAAGTAAAATTCTACCACTTTCGTTCGTTGCTCAGTCGTTAAATTTTGCATGGTGCTGTAACTCGAATCGATGAATAAAATCTGAAAAAATAAAAAAATAAAAAATATTAATAAACAAAAAAGTTATTCAATTTTTACACGCAGGCGTGACTTTTGGTCCACCCTGTAGTTTTCAATAATTTAATTAAATTTTTTAACTTATATTAAATATTTTCAAAAAACAAAGAGATTTCTGTCAGTTAAAAAAAAATTTTAAAAAATAAAAAATTTTAAAAAATATTTTTATTTTGTCGAACTTTTCTGTTTAAACTATTATTTAAATTTTTAATCAGGCTTGAGTTCATATTAATATTCTTTTTTATTTTTACAAAGAATTTTTTTAATTGTGATAAATGAAAGAATAAATCTTGAAAAATTATATTTTTACCGACACTAGCCGAGTGGAATGCATTTTCGAAACCAGCTACGATTTCATCATCAGCACTCTCTGATCGGTGGTTACATGTTGGTTGTAAATATCATCTATTTAACTCACGGGACTTATGTTAATTGAATTCGGTAACTAATTTTTAGTTTTTCCTATTTCATATATTTTTTACCACAATGAGTTAGATTGAAATTTTAACCAAACAGCAACCCTTTTTACTTTTGTTTGTTATTATCTTTCATTTATCACTATTTAAATTTAAAAAATATTATTTTGAATGACATTTTCCTGAAAATTTAATTTGAAGAAAAAATTTAATATAATTGTTACCCAAATAGCGGAATAATAAAAAATAGTCGCCAATCTGCACTTATTAAAATTAATTAAATTAATCATTTAATTAAAATCATTTTTGAAAATTATGGAAAATTTAATTAATTTTATAAATTGTTTCAATTTATATTTTTCTCAATAATTTTTCAATTAAAACTATTAATTTTCATTTAATTAATAGTATCATTTTGATGATTAGAGCAAAATTGAACAATTTTTTAATTTATAATGTTAATTTTGTAATTGCAATTAATATTTATTTTCTTCTGTGTTCATGTAACTCGTTTAGAAATTAAAGTCAGCAAGCATGAATTTATGCTTTCTTTTTAGTGAATTAGCTCAACACCATCTCAACAAGCATCAGCTGTTTTCGCTGGAAGTTTGCTTAATTATGGGCCCATTTCTTCTAAAATGAATACGTAAATAAAAGAAGTTGCCAAATTTGGCGGTAAAAACCCGAAGAGATACTCGGTAAACCGTAATATTGATCACTGTTTGATGTGGTTTATAGACTGGTTGAATCTTCTTCGGTTAGATAGAATATAAAAATTCTCGACGAGCTTAACGATGCACTCACTTCTCGCTATCTGAGATCGAAGTCCGGAATGTAGACAATTTCTACTTTCAACAAGATAGTGATAAAGCAGACAAGCGCAATCATATTTTTATTTAGAAATCGTTTTGACATGCTGATGGATGTCTCTAGATTAATTTCTTTCGGATTATTACAAAATGCTTTCGTACAACAGCCAACTAAAAACAATCTGGAAGCCAATTGTGGGTTATCGGCAGCAGTACTAAAAAGGGAGATCGAAACTTAGACTTAAGACCAGCTATAAACATTTAAATAAAGGCATCTTTTAAAATTCGAGATAACCAATTTAAGTGTTTTTTTTTTTAATAAAATAATTGAAAACCAATGGTTTATGAAAAACAATCAGCTGGCCGGTAAGTGTATTCTAGCGAGCCTCTTCAATGTGCTTTAAAGGTGAGATTGCCTACTTATTTGAAATAACTTTTTTGTTCGATCAAAATTGTTTCTTTTTTTTTACAATGTTTATAAGATTTTTAATACTGGCTTTCAAGTTCATATAATTTTTTTAATTGTTCTAATTAATAAGGTGCCCCAGTGAACTGTCAGTAGTGTGCTGGTCTGCTAGTTTGCGGGTTCGATTCCCGTCAGAGACTCTGAACTGCTCTGCTTTTCTTTCTCTACTATTCTCTTTGTATTCTACCTATTCTATTAATATGGAGCGTACAACATGCCAATTGGGCATAAGTGCGTACCTGTTGCGGGTTTGGGCTTTTAATGCCCCTCCTTTTCAACCTAACCTAACTTAATAAGAAATGAAATTTTTTACTTTTGATAATGAAAGAATGCACTGAAAAAGTAAGTTTTTAACCGACACTAGCCGAGTGGAATACATTTTCGAAACCAGCTACGGAATCAGTATTAGTTGTTAATATCATCTATTTAACTCACAAGCTGTTAGGAAATAGAATTCGATAATCAAATGATTATTGTATTTATATATCCTATCAAAGGTAAATGAGAACGAAATTAACTATTAAAGTCTTTTTCTGTTGCTTTAATTCTCTCTTATTTTATTATCACTTTTTGTTATAATTTTTTTATTTAATTTCATTTGCTGCTTGACGTCTTACTTTTTGCTAGAATCATAATTAGTATAGTTCGAAAAACTCTTAGTTTGAATTGAGAGAATTGTGCTGCAGAACACACATTACGTTCGAAATAAATAGGTGAATTCGCCTTAAGAATTAAAATACTTATTTTGCCAAGGAAGTGATTCCATTTTATTAACAATTAAGAAAACCATAGCAAAAATTAAATCATTAATTACGTTATGTTTTAACGTAAACTTTTATTAAAACAATAGTTTCAAATTACAGTTTAGTTAATTTTATTTCATTTATCTTATATATCTACTACGTACATACGTACGTAACAGCGAATCAAAAACTCAAACTTAACAATGTGTTGACATCATTTAAAATCTAGAAATTTATTTAACCAGTAATACAACAGCAACAAAAATTAATAATAAACCAAAAAATTATAAAAACCAGATCTTAAAATTTTTTTGTTTATTTTTACAGAAAAAAAATAAAAAATTTAATAAATTGAAAGAGTTAACTTTCAAAATATGTTTTAATATTTTGTTAATAACAAAGTTTGTATAAAAAAAACACCTCCAATTTAAACATAATTTTTAATGGTAAAAAACCTCAAATTTTATGTGTAGTTGTTGTAGTTTTGATATTTCTACCCTACACTGGCATAATGGAAAAGGCTACTTCGTGTTTGTTATGATGTGAAAAATTGTGCCACAAATACCTTAACATATACCGTTACACTACACATATTTATGGTGTTTTCCCTTCTGACAAAAATGTCACAAAAATGCTACCATCCGAGCGGGTTTCTGTTCTGTTCTAAAAATACATTCAAGAGTGGAAATAGTTTTCGTTTTGTTTTCGAAACATGATGCACAAATAACTGGCAGGAATATATCAAATCTTGAATCGTTACATATACATTAATGTCCGGTGTAAAATCAAGAAACAATGGGTGTGTGTAGACTGATAAATATTTTATACATACGTATTGCAACATTTTTTTAGAAAGGAAAACACCATTTATCCTAACAATAATGCCCGTCTCTTGGTAAAAAAAAAAGTTTGTCAACATAGCACGAGTCGTAATTTTATAAATACTCCAACGAAATTTTTTTTATTTAAAACAGAGAGGAACTCTAGTGAATTTGATATTAATCGAACAAAGATTTTACCTGCAGCCCATAGAAATAATCCCCCGAATTTCGACTTGTACAATCTCTTTAAAATATTTTTTTTTTTAAATTTAAACACAATTATTTGTAACAATTTTCGTAGTTGCCCGTACATCATTGGTAAACTGAAGTGGACCACTTTATCCAAAAAGAAAACGCAAGCAACAATAAAATCTTTACTGCTAGGATTTCAGGAAAAAAGTGGATAAATTTAAAAATACCGAATAATATGCCAATATTATAATGATTAAAGAATTTGAACCATAATTGCATAAATTTATGTATTTTTTGAGAATTTCTATATTAAACGGTTTTAGTTTTATTTAACACTAATACAAGTATAATTTATCTGTGGGTCACCCTTAAACTGTCGTCATTAGTATTGTGATAAAAGCGTTAAAAATAGAGCTTTAAGGACATAACTTACCACAAAAAAAGTTTACAGAAATTATAAAGGGTGGTTAAATTTTAAGGGCTGATGTTGATTTTGAATAAAACACAAATTATTTAGGAAATTATTGTCATTTTTTTTTATTATGATAATATTGGTGTGGTTCAATTATGTATTTAAAAAAGTATCGGCCAAATCATGTTTTATTCGGCGGCACACGTCTATCCGATGGTGGAAATTTTCAATTATAATGGTGATGTTCAATTGTTGGGCACGATACTACACTATCGCAACAAACAGCAACGTTTTCAGTTCAACGAACTAAGAAGGCATTCTTAGATATTTTCACATTTCAGACAGACCTCTTTTGCTGAAATTAAATTTATTTTCACAATTCTTCCGATTGCGGACAACTTTGAACGATTTTGCTTACCAAAGGAATCAAGAAGTGCACGAGATGTATTTTGATTTGAACGCATACTGCTCTTTTGTAGCTTTAAGACAATAAAGATTTTAAAAACTTTGGAATCCAGGTCAAATAGATTTAATGGAAACGCAAATTATTCTATAGAGTTCTATGATCGATCTTTTATTATTTCTATATTCTATAAAAGTCCAACCACCAAGGCGAATTCATATCAGATAACAACATCCCTACAACAAACACAAAAAGGCCCGGAGAATGTCAAAACACAAAAATACAAATTGTTTATTTACATTTAATTATAATTGTATTTTTTTATAAATTTACACGAAAATTTTTAAAATTAATAAATTTTTTTAATGTTTTATATAAATTTCTTCTTGTTTATATATGTATACACATTTGTGCTTTTAAAACATTTTTCACAATTTTCACAACTTTAAAGCACTAGGAGAAACACAACGGGAATTTTGTATTTTCTAAATTAAAAACATTAACAATTTTGTTTATTCTTATTATAATTTGTATTTTACTTATTTACCAATAAGGTATTGCACAAATATTAGTATTTTTATAATTTTTTTCCACAAATTTTATCACTTTTATAAACATTTTCAATCAACGCACATAAAAATTATTTTAAACGTAGACAAACTTAGACAGTGTGCCGTTAAAATAAAACGAGCAAAAAACAATCATCTGGCTTTATAACATCACCTGATATGAATTCGCCTTGCCAACTACCAAAAAATAACTATTAAAATTACAAAATTACAAAAATTTTGTTGTCTAAAGGCGGAGTGACAGCAAAAAAATTACCGTAAATAATTTTGTTTTTTTAAACTGAAGTGTAGGGATTGCTATGGTCGACCTAGGCCAACTCTAACATTTTACCGCGTCTTAATTTGTATTTTAGTTTTGGTAAGACAACTATTGCCTTGATGTTTAATAGACAACTAGAGCATTTCACTACATGACAATAATTGTTTGTTAACTTTTTTTAATTAAATAATAAATTAAATTAAATATTAAGCCATTATTTATTAAAGTAAGGTAAATTAGTGCCACAATTTTATGAATGTCTTAATCTTAACTACAGTACTGACTGAACATTGAATAAAAGTGTGCATCCACAATGATGAGTGTTTGATTATTTTAATATTTGTTTTTTCTTAACATAAATTTTTTTTTATTTATTTAGGACATTCTCCCAATAGTTTTTAAGATTTTTGTTTTATTGGTTGTTGGGTTGTTTGAAAACTATTGGGAGAATATTCTAAACAATTAACAAATGTAATATTTTAATATGAGAAATCTAATTTTTCGGTTGCCCTTAATATAAATATTTAGTTTTAATCAATGTGTTAGACAATGTGTTATCTAAATATATAAGGGATTAGAAAAATAAAATAAATAAAAGAGAATAAACTTGTTGATTGGGTTTATGAGGAAGTTTTTATTTTTGTTTCTTGTTTTATTTGGAATTCTCATATTTGGGGATTTACAATAGTGTCATAAAATCATATGTCCTATAATAATAGCATGAACAATTCAGACTATTGTGAACAACCCCTCATAATTAAGTGTGCTATTTTGAATTTAAATCAGTTACGGCTTTGGCTAAATTAAAATATTTTTTAATTGTTATCCATGAATTTATTAAATTAGATTTTACCACAATATTTTCCATTTTTCAGGTTTGGGGAAAATCACAAACAAATTAAATATTGTTTGATAAACAAAAAAGTCCTTGGCCGTTCTTATTTGACGCCGCCAGTGATTTGTTATCAAAAATTAGCAACTGCGCTTAAAGTTGGATGTCGGCCCGATAAAATTATACAATGAACGGCCACGGCTTACAAAAACTATTGCAGCTTAGCTTAGCCGTTTAGCACAGGTCTCTGCTTATTAAATACTATAGCACAATAAGCATAGCGTACAAAGTTCTATAATTATAAGACAATTTTTGTTTGAAAAGCAACAACAACATTTTTAAACCATTATAAAATTTCCATGTCATCTTACGTGACATTTGTACTCCGATAAAGTGGAGTATTTTTTGCAAAAGTAAGAGTAACTGAAACAAAATTAGGTTTTTATTCCATGCAAGGGGTACTTTATTAAAAAATTAATTATATTTTAATCATTTAATAATAATATATTATATATATATTTAAAACAAGAATATATCGTACGTGACATAAAACAGAAGTGATTTTGAGGTATATATGAAAATATGGAAAAATCTGCGAATCATTTAAAATCCATCATACTTAATTGAAAACAATCTTTAAATGATTTTATAATAAATTCAATTTAATATCGTTCGTGGCATATCGCACGTGACAAATTTTTCTCTAATAGTATTCTTAGGTAAGAAAATGCATATTATATTAAGAAAAAAGGTAAAATTCTAAATTAGGTGCTCTTGCGACTGTTCAAATACGAATGACGGAGTCAACATTCAACATTCAAGGGAAATAGAAAAAAAATTACAGCTAGTTGGACTCTATATTTTCTTTTTTCTTATGGATCTTGTTAATTGTTGTTGTTACCTTAATTTTAAAGGAATATTTACAATTACAATTTATTTTACCAATTCAGTCGTTAAAAAAATAGTTGATTGCAATTATTTAAAATAAGTCAAAAGGATAATCAGATTAAACTCTTATTGTTGCTCTCAAAATAGTTTAATAAGCTCTTAATACCTGCGCATATTAAATTTTTAGAGTTTTTTTTATCAATAAACTTATATTGGAAAAATTTCAAGAGTTTTAATTTTTACTGTTGTGGTTGACGTATTCATGGAAATTTATTTACCCCATAAAAACGTTGTTGCGTCGGTCACTGGTTGCGGCTTAAGAATCATGTATCGAGATTATGACAAAGGGAACAGCAACAATAGCAAAGATATTGTCACACTAAAAGCGAAAAAACATACGTCACCACATAGGCATGACGTCACCAATCATAACTAACCATACCAAATCGCATCTCCCAACTTAAGGTGTTTTCACATTGACAATGCGTTATTACACTTTAAATGCGTTTTTATCAAAACTTCATTTTCACACACTAGGTCCCTTTTCTCGGAGATGGTCACATATAGACCAGCTTAAACCCAACAAGCAATTAAACAAAATTGGTTTTTTCCTTTTTATTATGTATCACAAAGGTTCTATTTATTGAAGTACACTTAATCTCTTTACATTTTTTTATGCATAATATAAATTACCTGTAGTATACGCGATAAAGTGAATAAACTAACTTTTGACTGCCACTGTATACAACTGATTGGGCAAGTGTAGCTATTAAGAAAATGTCAATACAAAGTATTTAAAAAAATTTATTTTTACAGTTTAATATGTCGCTGATAGATAACACACCCAAAACTAAAGCAGTAGCCAAGGAAGCTGTTAATAATTTTGTAATATTTGCTCTTAATTAGAATGTTGCATATGTTAAAACATATTACCGTACAACTTACAGTACACACACACTTTCTTGTTACAGGCTCCTTTTTAATGCACCCGTAGTCAGATTTCTAAGAAAAAAACTCCTTTTTTTATTTTAATTTTAAGTTTTAATATTATGAAAAAGTGAAAAAAATGTTTCTATGTGTATAAAGCTTATTTAGTTTTACTTTTTTGCAAGTACAACCAGATTAAATATGTGTGAGTGTAGTTAGTAGATCTCCGGTAGAGAAAGGCATATTCACAGATGTTTCTGAATTATAGGTTTTTAAAAATGTATTTTGATATTCTTTATTTTAAAATAATAAAAAATTGCACAGCATGCTTTAGAAATTTTAGTCAAACTTTATGCAAAGAAGTTTATTACAATTCATTCTGGTCATATGCTTAAAGTCACAAATATTTTGAGTATAAATTTCCTCACTAGTTAAACAAGCAATTAGTCAGTTAGTTCAACCTGAAAAAAATTAAGAAAAAAAATTTTTGTTAGAAATAAATTTATTTTGCTGAAAGCTTTTAAATAAGAAAAAAATTAATATCACACAATTACATACAAACATATAAGTAAGTAGATACAAGACAAGTGGAATATACTTAGAAAAATATACAGTTACATGACGCGAAGCTGTAGGTTTTTTCTTCTGAGAAAAAAAAAATTGCATAATTGGGTCAATTACTTAAAGGCTTAACTCGGATATCAAGTTTGTTTTTTGCGCCTTTTCGTAAGATTCGTTTAAACGACACCCTACTTTTAGGTTGTTGGACAGGACGGTAAATAGAATTTGTATTGAAATGTAAAACAATACCAACAATTGCATACAAATATTTCTTTAAATTTTAATTATTTGTCGTTAGTTATATATATAAAAGAGTAACGTTACTGACGTGCAGCCCAAACAAAAAAAGTTTAAAAAGTAGTTTGGTCTTTTTTTCTTCAGATCCACTGTGATTTTTGAAATTCGAACTCAAGGAGGGTAAAAAGCTAAAAATGGATAAAATCGATAACTTTATATCTGCTTAACTAATATTGATACTGATTAATATAAAAAGGTATTTTAATCTAAATACTCAAATAATAAAGATTTATGGGATCGTTTTTTAAATTTTCCTCAGAAGTAAAAACTATAATTGGGTACTTTTTTGGTACTGTTTTTTGTATGCTATAAAACCCCCAACACGAAAAAACCCCAAGTTGTGCTAGTTACTCCACGGAAAGGTATTAATAGGAATTGGTCACTTTCTTCAAATTTGCATGTATGTATATGGGGTGAACAATTTTCCTCCCTTTGGTACTATTTTTGAACTTAACTTTTTCCCATATATTTAACAATAGGACATGAATTGATTATTGTCGCTTAAAAGAACATGGACAATTATGACGTAAAATTTTTGGAAACTTTGAGGGAAACAAATTGATTATTGTCTCCTAAAAGAATATCGACAATTGAAGGATCGCCGCGAATAACGTTGCAAATGACAAAATAATAATTTTTCAGGAGATCAAAAAAAACGTATTTAAAAGGTTTGATTATCTCTTTTTTTAAAATACTTTTCCTTTTGTACCTCTGTTACACTTTCGACAATTCCGTTCGTAGCATTTTGTTTACAACTTAGAACGTTCTTCCACTGGCTGACTCATTGTAATTGCGTTTTGACGGTAATAAAATACATAATTTTGATGTTTTGGTGTTTAAACAAATGTAAGAGAGTAATTTTAACGGTAATCTGCAAAAAACAACAGTTTTTACAAAATTTGTCTTTTACAACGTTATTCGCGGCCTTGCTTCAATTATTAAGGGAAATTTTTAAAAACTTCTAGGGAAACAAAAGCATACGAAAAATATTAAGACTTCTAAAATTGTGGGCCAGTTCGTATAAAACTTGTTATAGGGATTTCACCAGACATACAAAATAAAAGTTATTTAGTAAAACTGGAAACACATTCATAGCCGGGTAGAAAATTCAAAATTTTGGAAAATTGCTTGGTACTCGAAATTTGTACATTGATATGAAAAACCCGAAAAGGTACTTTTTCCATTTTTATCGTGCTTTTTGTATTTTTTACGTTTATGAAGCTAGAGTTTCGAAAATAGTAGCTACTGACTCTAGGTGTAAGTGAAAATTTTATGGGTACTTATTTGCATTTTATGGTACTTTTGGTATTTTTCGCGTTTATGTAGCTACATTTTTGAAATCAGTGACAATTGATCTGAGGTGAGCCTGAAAATGTGGGCGATCGAAAAGGTACTTTTTACCATTTTTATGGTACTATTTACATTATTTACATTTTAAAATATAGATTTGTGATATAAAGATTAGTCCAAGGTACCAAAAAGTTTCTTTTAAGCATTTTTTAGGTACTATTTACACTTTTTACGTTTATGAAACCAACGTTTCGAAATTAGGGACTATTGATCCAAATTGTGATTGAAAATTATATGGGAAACCAAAAAGGTTCTTTATCACACTTTTATGGTACGTTTGCATATTATACGTTTACGAAGCTAGAATTTTAGGTATTAGGTACTATTAATCCATGTTTATAAAAAAATATATAAAATAAAGGTAAGCAATAGCCCAAACAGAAGAACACATTTTCCCGTTGTGTCCCCATATTACTTTTCATTTTAGGTTCAAGTTCTTACAAGCTTGAGGGAAAATTGTTAAGTAATTAAAGAGGACCTGCTGGAGTACTGAATAAATAGTAAGAACTGCGCTAGAGAAATAGCTTAAAATTTCTTATACTTATAATAGTATGTCTATAGAGAGAACTTATGCTAATTTTTCTTTAAAATAAAACTTGCAAGTAATTTTTGAATAATTTGCAGTTTTTTCCCAATTATTTGTTTGAAGAAAATTTCAAGAAAATATTGTGCAATATAAATATGAAATTTGTTTAAGCATTTTTGTAAACAACAGATTAATTAAAAAATTTAAAATTAAACAATTTTATTTATATATTTCCTTTAAAAGAAGGATACAAGACTTTTGACTGGTTGATTTAATTAACACAAGAGTACAGGCCCTAAAAAAATATATTTCACTAATAACAACAACTGAAGTACATAGTGTGGAGTTTTGTATAGTCATTGAAATTCTTGTTCAAAATTTTTATCTTATATTAATCAAATGTGTCCTACTGCCTAAAAAAAAATATTACGCATAGCGTAACACACAATCTCTAATGACTGAACATTATTTTACTATCTGCTTCTGTGAATATATAATTAAAGCCTCATAGTAACAAAACAAAAAACTGACAAAAAAAACTAGTAAATTAAAAAAATCAATTATTTTTTGTCTGTAAAGCAAAAGGCAAAATAATATTAATAAAAAAAATTGTATCAATGATAGACAGCCACAGGAAAAACACTAACAAGTGTTATGAAAAATTTAACTTTAAGTCGATTAAAAGTTATAGACAGACACAGATAGATATAATTAATGAATATGCATAAATACATATAACAAAGGCATTTATAAAAGATTTTCTTACCTTTTACTTCAATTAAAATTTGAAGAAAATAAGAAGAAGAAAAAAAAAATAAAATTCCTCGAAAATATATTAAATAAAAATACTGAAAAAAAAAACAAAAAGATCAAATCAAACAAATAATTTAAAGTGAAAGTATTTAAATGCCATAAACAATTTTTTAATTTAAAAATTATGTGAATTATAGCGTTTGCTGTGCCCTGGTGTGAACAAATGCAAAATGATAAAGTTGTTTTTTTTTCATTTTTTTTTTTTGCTTTTATACAATTTGTATATTAATTAATGTTTCTTTATATAAAAATAAAATTTAAACAAAAAGGCAAGAGAGCGAAAAAAATGCGAGCAAAGCACAGATAAAAGCAACAACAGTACAACCTGGGGTTTTTTTCCTATTGAACATTTATTGTTTTTGTATTTGATTTTGAAGTGCTGAGAAATATAACAAAAGTTATAATGTGCAAAAATCTAGAGCAATTAGTTCATTAAAAATCATATAAATGATGCAATATAATGGCATGTCTTTTGCTGCTGTTCATGCTCTTAAAGTTCGCATTGCAAGCAAATGTTTTAAACATAAAACAGGTGTTTTGAAAAGTTACCGGAATTAAAACCAGTAAGAATGCTGTATTCGGATATGCCGAATCCTGAAAGCTCTCAATTAACAGCAAAATGCGGGCAAGTATTTTTTTTTATATTTTCCGTTAATAATTTGTTAATAAAAAAGTTAATTTAAAATTCAAAAAGAAAAAATAAAACAAAACAAAAATTATTAAATAACGTTATTGGTAAACAGTTTTTGAAAAAGTTGTAAAAAAAAATATTTATTATATTTTTTTTGTAATTTTTTATGTTTATTTATTCAAAATATGTTTTAAACAATATTTGCAAAATTACTTATAACCTAAGTAAACAGGGTACAGCTTTTTTAGTAAAAAATAACATACATCACACACTTTCTACACAAAACTCAAACCCAAACTCAAGCTTTCAAATTCAATCATTAAAAATACAGCTGAACAACGAATTATTAATACAAAATATTTACCTACCACCAAATAAAAAAATCACAACTTACGATTTAGAAACCGACATAAATACTACGGAACAGTATAACTTAATTTTAGGTGATATAAATGGCTGGAGCCCTCTCTGGGGTTCAAGTACGACCAACGAGCGTGGAAAATCATTTGAAAACTTTACAAATCAGAACAATTTTTACATACTAAACGATGGTCGACAAACTCACTACTCTACACACAATACCTTCACAGCAATAGATGTTAGTGCATGCACCCCTAACCTGTCAACAAAACTAAACTGGGATACAATAGATGACCTGCATGGAAGCGATCATTACCCAATCGTACTTCGTTTAGAAAAAAACAACACAATGGCACCCTTTTATCCTAAATTTAAACCCCAGTACGCTAACTGGCAAGTATATATCAACAGAATCGAACTTGAACTAAAAAAAAGAAACATATCTAACAATATCAATAAAGAAAATGCACTAATTTCCAAATCAATTCTGTCAGCCGCTAACATAAGCATTCCACAGACCAAACCTAGAAAATCAAACCACAACACTTATTGGTGGAACAAAGAGCTCAACACTCTAAGAGAACATAAAATGAATCTATGGCACCAAATAAAAAAAACACCAACAATTAAATTGTACATAGAATACAAAAAAACTAATGCAATATTCAGAAAGAAAATAAAAGAAGCCAAGAAGGCAGCATATAAAAATTTTACGTCCAACATAAATCCCAAAACAGAATTAGCTAGCATATGGCGAACAATCAGATCCTTTTCTGATAAGACAACAACTATACAAAACATAAAAACCTTAAAAACACCAAACGGTAAATTCACAACATCACCACAAGAAATAGCTGAAATTCTAGCCACACAATTTTCAAACATTTCCAAAAACACAAATTTTTCACCTGATTTCATTAGCCAAAAGCAAAATATCACTAACCAAAGTTACTCACCAGCACACGCTCTTAGTAAAACAGCCAACCAAATAGAAGAACCAATTACAAAATATGAACTAAACTTAGCCATAAAAACTACTAAAGACAACAGCCCCGGACCCGACAGAATAATGTACTCAATGATCAAAAACGGCCCTGATAGTCTTAAACGCAGACTACTAAAACTATTCAACAACATATTTACCAGCAGTATAATTCCTCAAGTTTGGAAGAAATCAACCATAATATGTATCCCCAAACCTCAAAAAAACAAAACCGAACCAGAATCATATCGTCCAATATCATTAATTTCTTGTACCAGTAAACTATTAGAAAAAATAATAGCAAAGCGCATTTTTTGGTTTATAACACAAAACAACTTGATTGATATAAAACAAACAGGATTTAAACAGAACAACTCAACACTAGACACTCTTATACATTTGGAATACTTTATTAATAAAAATCTCTCCTCCCACAATCATTGTTCCATATTTAGCATTGATTTTGAAAAAGCTTTTGATAAAATAGGAATTCATACCATCTTAACACAGCTCCAAGAATGGAAAGTTGGAAAAAACATTTACAACTACATAAAATCATTTTTAAGCAACCGTTCTTTCATTGTCAGCGTCAACTCCCACCACTCAAAGCTAACAAAACTTGAAAACGGAATCCCACAGGGATCTCCACTATCAGTCGCTCTCTTTTTAATAGCCTTCGAGAAAATAAACTTCTTAATGAAACACCACAAAAATATCCATCATTGTTTATACGCCGATGACTTCTACCTCTTCACAAAAATAAAAAACCCTCTATATACACAAAATACATTGAACAAAATATTTAAGGACCTAAATTCTTGGTGTAATATATCTGGCGCTTCAATTTCACAACACAAAAGCAAACATTTGCATGTCTGCCGCAAGCACAAATGTACAGTCAACCAATTTAAAATTAACAACTCCTTCTTCGAAGACGTTAATGAAATTAAAATACTAGGACTTATGTTTAACAAAACTGGAAAATGGAACAGCCATATAACTCACCTATCAGATAACCTAGCAAAACGACTAAACATCCTAAAAAGTATATGTGGTATTTCAAGTGAAAGCCATATTACTAGCCTCACTCACGCACTAAAATCCATAATTTTAAGCAAAATAGACTACGGCTTAATTATATACGGAAAAACAACGAAAACTAACTTATCGATAATAAAGAAATACTATCACCAAGCCCTGCGAACTATAACTCAAGCATTCAGAACAACACCAATACATAATATTCTTGCTGAATTAGGACTTCCAACAATAGAAGAAAGATACAATATACTCCTAAGCAACCAAATAACGAAAATATCTCAAATAAGAAACAACATTATTTTTGAAGATGCTACAAACTACACTAAACTAAAAAGAAAGCCAAAAGTGCATTCAACCATAGCTGCAATCTTACAATTTTCAAACGAACTATCTATATCGTTAAACAAACCACCGCCCATCAGAAAGTACTCTCCACCATGGACCAACATTGAAGACTGTTTTGTTCAAATACCAAATACCAATAAAAATAACGCTAATATCCAACAGCTCAAACAACACCACTTAGAACAAACAAACCATTACAAACACAATGATTATATCATCTGGTATTGCGATGGTTCTAAAACAACAAACACCAATTCATTTGCCATAGTTGAGTCAACAAATAAGATAATTAAAACTGGAATCACACCACATTATACATCTATCTTTACATCAGAAATAACAGCTATTGAAGAAGCAATCAAACTCAAACCAAAGAAAAAAAACCTTATTATATGCACCGACAGCCTCTCATCAATCAATGCGTTAAAATCGCATAAAACCTCTGACCCACTTACCAAACGAATAAAAGAAAACCTCCTTCGTAGCAAAACAACAAAAATTTTATACACCCCTGCTCACACCAATATTGCAGGAAACGAATTCGCAGATAGAACGGCTAAAGACACAAATAGATCACCATCAATACTAATAAATAACTACACAAAAAAAGACGTCAACAATCTTGCAAAATGTCATGCTCGACACAACAGTAAGAACTTACCAAATTCACACTATACAAATATTAATTCTTCTTTACAGAAAGTAATATATCCACACAATCTAACAAAACAACAACAAAAGCTCCTTACCAGGCTAAGACTAGGACACTCAAAACTTACACATGAACACCTTCTATTAAAGAACTCAAGTCCCCCAAGATGTCCAAAATGCAATAACAACCTAACCATCCCACACATCATAACATGCTTTAACAAAAGTAATCTACCAACTACTCTGAAAGAAGCCATCCAAAACTTAGATTATAAGATGATAAAAAAACACTTACCTTTAAACATACTAAACAAAATGTAAATAATAATGTAATGTACAAAAATGCAAATCTTATGCGCAAACGAGGCGAAAGCCCAAGTAGCTAGTCCTCATTTCATATATATTTTTTGTAAATTAACTTTACAATAAATAAATAATAAATAAATAAATAAATAAAAAATTAAAAGATGCTTCTTATTATATTGTGGTGTAATCATACAAGGTGATGTCATATCAGGTTATGAGGTTTGATAAATCTGTATATTAAAATTTTTTTCTGTGTAGTTTTAAATATTCTTACCCAAGACGTCTTAATTTTGCATGTGAATCAGGATCTATTAAGAATTCCTAATATAAATTTCAATACAAAAATTATATTATGAATATGTAATGAGCTTACAATTTTATTACCTAAATTCGCTTATTCAAAAACTGGTGCTGGTGGTTTCTTAGTTAAAACTATTTAAGATGATTTAATTAATTTTCTTGAATTACTAACACTTTTGAGGCTACATTCATTTTTTTCAGTGTTGTGATCTCTGTGATTTTAGCACTGTTTTTGTGCTTTTTACAGTTATTGACGGGGAAAATCTTCGAGTCAGTACTCGATGGATTTTTTTTTTAATTTTTAGTGCATTTCTTTTTCTTCAAATTCTAAATTTAACAATTTTTTTTTATGCAAACAATTTCTGTATTAAAAATGTTAGGTTAGGTTAGGTAGAAAAGGAGGGGCACTAAAAGCCCAAACCCATGACAGGTATACACTTATGCCCAGTTGGCATGTTGTGCGCTCCATGTGGGAACCGGAATTCGCACTTTAAAACCATAATCATAATTTCCCATAAATAAATATCGGACTAGTTCAAGAACTCAGTTCCCTCAATGTAATTCCTTATGGATCTCCAGTTTGAGTTCCCAATGAGGACAATGATAGAGATAGTGTATCAAAGTCTCATCCTCTTCCTCGCATGCTCTGCATGTTGACTCCTCAGACAGTTTCATGCGAGCTAGATGAATTCACAACTCCGTATGACCTGTAATCACATTGGTTAGTCTCATAAGTGTTGGTCTATTCAGTATCAGAATTTCCTTTGATTTTTCAAGATTTGGGTCACCCCATAGTATTCTTGTCACTTTACCGACGTCAGTGCCTTGCCATTTTCTGGCATGTTCCTCCATCGCCCAACATTTAACTTCATCCTTAATTCGTTTAAGGGGTTTAGCGTTATCCAAAGTTATATTACTCTGAAGAGTTCCCATTCTGGATAATTTTTCGGCTTTCTCGTTTCCAATAAGCCCGTGATGGCTTGGTATCCATATTATCTCCAGATGTCCGCAATTTGCATATGAGTTTATCTCGCTCTTACATTATAGAACGTTCCGATATTCAAATTTCTCCTTTCTCAATGTCTTAATCACTGATTGGCTATCTGTAAAGATACGAATCAGGGCTTCGCTATTCGTTTCATTTATCCATTTAATTCCTTTCGTAATCGCCACGATCTCAGCCTGGAAAATGGTATTGTGATCTGGTTGACGGAAGTATTTGCTTCTGTTTCGGCTTATGTCGTATAAGCCCACTCCAGTTTGGTCACCAATCTTTGAACCGTCTGTATAAAGATCGATTCCATGGGTGTTTCCTATCCTGGTTATTTCAACCCATTCTCCCTCTTCCGGTATTATGGTGCTGCAATTTGTATTTTTATATCTCATCAATAAATTTAAGAAAATTAATTTTTATACAATATTTCTCCAAATAGGAAAAACAATTGATTTATATTACTTGAAACTGAGTTGAGTAATGGTTAACCTTTCTTTATAATTTTTCATATTTCCATTATTTTTATGTTCGATTTTTTTTTAATTTCATTTCAGTCAATATTTAACACTAATTTTATATAAATATAACTTAAAGTTCATTACTTTAACAATTAATTGGTAAATTTATATTAATTCTATATACTTTGTTTCATAAATTAATCGCAATTATTTGCTTAAGGGGAGCTGTCAACACCTGTCTTTAAGTGGCCAAAAACACATTCTTTCATGCATGTACACACTCATTTAAAAAGTTGTCCACTTGATTGATTTCGTAATACTTATAGTAGTAGTTGTACTAAAACTGAACTAAAGCAACAACATTGAATCAAAAAGCTCAAAAAAAAATAATCAATTGAGTCTGTCGGGCAAAAGGTGTAAAATACAAAACTAAATAAGGGCAATTAAATAGATTTAAATACATAATTATGTACATATGTATGTATGTATTTGTAAACAACTACAACACTACAGTATTTGTTAATGTAAAACAATTTAAAAAGATTATAATGACGCATTAGTAATTTCCGTTATTTAATTGTTTTTGCAACGTCTATTCCACCCTATAAGCAACTCAACTCACTTTTAGTTAACTTTTTCGCAAGTAATTGTGGTTGATGCCTTATTATTTTTAATGGGGCTAACTGACTATTTTAATACTACAATGTTCTACGCAGTAGTCAGTTGTCCGAGACTCTTGATTACGTTTCAACTAACTTAAAGTTAGTTTAAACTTTTAAAAAAAGTTTTGAAAAGGTTTTGCTGCCATATTGGTGTAAGAATTTTAGAAAACAGTGATACGAAAAAGTAAGCCTACAAATTTTTACTAAAATTAAGAAACCAAAAGTTGCTTTGGTTGTGAAAGTTTATAATAGTGGAGATCACACTGAATTTGCTATTTTCGTTTAGTTGGACGATAAAGTAAGCGTAAAGAATTTCTTTAAAATTAAACACTGAAAACTATTGCCAAAATATTCAGTACAATACAATAATTTTGAGTTTCAAAAAATAAAATATTTTCCTACTTCAATCATAATTTTTTTAAGCACTGTATTTGAAAAAAATATCAATTTATCTTGTGGACGACTTAACCAAACACATACATGTAAAAAACATACCAAAAAAAAAATTAAAAAAAAAATATATTAAAAATAAAAAAAAGAATAAAAAAAATTTAACAAAAAAATTTTAAAAAAAATTTTAAAAAATTAATGTTTTCGATCTTTTTAATTATTATAAACAGTTGTTTTTTGTATTGAGCTTGAAATAACTTTCTTTTATAAAAAATAGTTTTAATTTTATTTTCCGATATTTATATATTTTTATATTTATATGTAGAAAATAATTATAAGTTATTAAATAATTTACTTTTTACATTAATTCATACGTCCATCTTTAGTTATTTGTTTTTTTTTACTGATTTTACACTTTACTGATATATAATTTTAGTGCCTTTAAGCACAAAAACTTCAAAAACTAAAACAGTAAAACATAACAAAAATACCGTTTAAAAGTCTTTTTGTCTCAGAGCAAAATAAAAGAAGGAAAACACAAGTAATAGTGCTATATTCGGCCGTGCCGAATCTTACATACCCTTCACACAGTCAAGCAATAAAATTTAATTGTATCACCATTCATCTCATATGAAATACGTACATACATATAAAAAACATACATATATGTATGCATGTTTAAAAAAAAATTAAATTAAAGAAAAATATAAAAAAAATTAAAAAAAAAATTACAAAAATATTAAAAAAAAAAAAAATAATAAAAATAACATATTAAATAAAAAATAAAAAAACCATTAAATTTTTTTTTTTTTGGCTCTGCCGGGATTCGACACGTTTCTTTTTTCTGATTTTCAATACCGATCTGCTCCCGAATATTTCCAATATTTAAATACTACTCGCGGGTCCATGCGATTCCGGAGCTCTTCAAAAAGTTGATTTCAACATGCACACGGACAGACACACTGACAGAGCTTAATCGGTATAACAAGCAAAAAAAATAAACAATCCTATGTTGGCCTTAAATTTGGATAACTTCTGCATTACTTTGTAGTTAGCTTGTAGTTAGTTAATACAAGCTAACTTTAAGTTCGTCGTTTTTGTAGTCAACTAATCATTTGCTTATAGGGCTGTACAATACAATAGACACAGACACACATGCACATGCCCGAATATAAAGAATCGAACAAGATATTGCTTGATAAACATTTAAAAACTTATTAAATGTTTTGCTGGCTTTTATTTCTTGTCATTATTATTATTTTTGTTGCTGTACTCTTAAAGAACTTAATTTAAGTAAATTTTATTAGCCGAATAGCAATTTAAAATTGAATTTCATAAATTTTTAACAATTTGAAAACTATAGCAGACAAATGTAGTTTAAGGTCAATTTTACATAAATATTTTGTACATTTGTACGAACATATGTTAATTGAAAAAGAAATAATATTTTTAAGAAGTTTATAAAAATAATAAATGCATTCATGAAATGCCATCGAATGCAAATTCAAATTCCTGCAACTGCGCTGAAATGTTTTTAAGTAGTAACGTGGCTCAAAAGTTTTTGTTTAAAAGTGATGGGAATTAATCAATTTAACTATTTGCTATTTTCAATAACAAATTTAATTTTTAAAACAGGCTTGCAAACGAATTTTGCAATATCAATATCAATCAATATCTTTTTTTTTTAATGTGTTTTATTTAGTTTTGTTTTTTTGTTTTTAAAGATATATCCGATTCCTGCGGCCTTATTTTGTAACTCGTTAAAGCGAAATCTCCATCGCTAAAACTCTAAAAATTTATTTAGAGAATAAAAATTTAAAACAAATTTTTTTATAGTTTTAGTGCTAGAGATTTAGGTTTAGCGAATTACAGAATAAAGGTGCAGTGTAGAGCTATGTAGCTCATGAACGAACGGGTTATATTAAACTAGGTGATCCGGTTCTGTTACTGAGCTCTTTTGGTTCGATGCTGTTCCGGGTATTTTATGTCAAACTTTCTTTCGTTAATGTGTTACACAATTGTTTTGTTCTTTTGTTTCAGTTGAGTGTTTGTGTATTGAAAAGAGGTGGGTTAAAGTTAAGTTTATTATATTGACGTACTGTTTATGTTTCCGAAAAAATCCTAACTTTATAAACGCCAAGTTGTAGTAATGGTCCCATATTAAGCTAAAATAAAATATACATTATTCTAGTCAAATGAACAAATTGTTTATATTTAAATAATTTAAAACAATTACATTTAAAAAAAAACTTCTGGAATTTATTTACATTATATAAATATTTAAAATTTTTTTGCGTGAATTCTTAAAAAATAGTATATTTCCTACTGACGTTCAAAAGGTAATGATTGAACGAACTGGAAAATTTTTGCAAATTGAACGAAAATGACCGATCACTAAAACGAACGATTTGGCACAGCTCTACTTCAGGACCCATTTACATTTACTTGATGACTCAGACTCTAAAAATCTATAAATACATTTTTTAAATTTTAGCGATGGAGATTTATTTTTAGCGAGTTAAAGAATATGGTGGCCGATCAAAAAATAATTTACTTGGACCTACAGGATTAAAGTTTGAATTTTGTTAATTAAGGAAATATACCCTCCTTACTTATAGATCACGAAAAATTACATTTTATCTTTCTAAAACAGAAATCATGTTGTATATCATATTAAAGGTAATCTGATAACCTTTTAAATGTAGGGCTGCCGAACACCTTCTAGAAAATGGCAATTCTGTATATATAACTTTGTATATTTTAAGCCCTTTTCCGATTATCAAGACCTCATGTTTTCAAATCCAGATATGTCAAGCTTCCGGTATCCTCAAGCTTCGCATTTTTCTCAGTTCTATAATATACATAAAAAAAATTAAGCAAATTTGGAAACACTGATGTAAAAAGCAGCATTTTTGAGTAGATTTGAGATGGTTCAACACATTTTTATTTACTTGAATACCACCGATAAGAGAGATAATGTTTAAATGTGAAGTAATACCCCTTTCGCATTGGGCAAGCCACTTGCTCAAGTTAGTTTTTTATTTTCTTTTATTTTTCTTTGAACTTGCTTTCATGTTCAGACTCAGCAACTGACTTGCCCAAGTTTCGTTCTCTTTTACTTATTATACTCTTCACACAGTGAAAAAGGGTATATATAGGTTTGTCATTCCGTTTGAAATTTCTACAATTATCAATTATCTACACATACATACAAACGTGGTATACTGGTAAGAGTGAGCCAAAAAATTTTTTTTATATTATATTTTATTAAAATTTTTATTGTTTTATTTTTAATTTTTCTTTTAATTTATTTTTTTTTAAGCACATAAGTAAACTTAATGTATAATATTACAATGGGATGTTTTTATATATGTATGTTTTGTATGTACGTATTTCATATGAGATAAATGGTGACATAAACAATTGTTGTTGCATGACAACACGTTGTGAAGGGTATATAAGATTCGGCATGGCCGAATATAGCACTCTTGTTTGTTTTTATTACTCTTTTGTTTTTGGTTTCTCAACAAAAACTTGCTCGTACTTGCCGAGTACAGGCAAGTGTGTACTCAAAAATGAGCAAGTTTCTTCCTCTTAACCCGACCTTACCCCTTTTGCCTATAAACACAACACTTGCGCAAGTCACTTGCGCAAGTAACTTGCCTAGTCTGAAAGCCGTGTAAGAAGACATATCAATATACCCTGAATATAAGTCGGCTGGGAAATAAAAGTGCATTAAACAAGAACGATTCAATGTTTATTACCAAATGGTAAGGATTGACTAAAAAAAGTAAAAAAACCAGTGCCAAAATGGCACCGAAAACATAATGGCCAATGTCATATTTTTGAAACCTCCTCAAATGAGAGTTCTTGATTACACTTTAAAAAATTTCAAAATTTCACTGTAACAGAGTTTCGGATTAAAAAATTTTATTTCGACTTGCTGAAAGTGAGTAGCAATGAATAGATTTGTTTGACAGAATGCAGTACACCATGAAATATTTCACCTTCAGTGAGTAGAAATGAATAGACTTGATTTACACAATGTAGTACATCATGAATTTTTCAAATCCAAGATCTATCAAAATAAAATGGTGGACATTATATCTTTTTCAACCTTTTAAATATGAATATTAAAAAAAATTTATTTTTAAAATTATGTCAAACAAAGTATGGCCCTTGAAGCACAATATTGGTTTTATATTAAATAAACCTCTCAAGTTGGATATCAAAGAAAGGAGTTGATAAAAGATTTTATTTTCAAAATGGCCGTCACAATAAAATGGATGATTTCTTATTTTTTCCAATACCACCCAACAGCGCTAGAGAATTGAAGGGGTTGACTAGTAAAGCTGAAATTATTCCGAACTAAAGATATTATTTGTACCTTTTATATGTTGTTTGGATTACACGACAATCAGGTACAAATTGGCGTAACTAGACCGTATTAGGGAGTGTAATACTTCTCTCTGCATTATTTTGGCCCCGCAACGCTATAAACAATTTGTATTTTAGTTGATAAACGCAGTAAAATGCTGCAGTCATTCTTACAATTTTCATATTGCAATATTTTGGTAAAGGGTAAATATATTACCCCTATTTTTTCGTTGAAGCAAGTTACTTGTTTATAAAAAAATTCCGTTAATATTTAATAATTCTTGCTACGATACTGTTCTCTCTCTCTCTATCTATTTTAAATTGAATTCAATAATGTACAAAGTCATAATGAAAAACACCTTACTATTGAATTGGCTGACTGGCTATTTGCCTAACAGCCTGTAAAAATGTATATAGTCGTTCTCAGACCCATAATAAACATTCAAAAATTCAACAAATTACAATAACATAGATCTATTCGTACTTAAATGCCTTAAAAAGCGTATTTAAATGTTATAAACTGTAAATGTGCTACAATTTTTTTTTTACTTGTTGTTGGCTTTAATAATGTTTTATACTGATTTCTTAGTGTCTATGAAAATCATATATAATCAATCAATTCAACGAACCATAACACATTCAACCGTTGTTCATTTACAACATTCATTCATTTACTCGTTGATTATGGCTTAAATGGATAAGAAGGCTGAACAGAGAAGAAAAAAACAGAAAAAGAAAAATACTAAGGCAGACATAGTTAAGTCACAAATCTGTAATTTAAAATCAATATGCATGATATTCTGGTAGAACTACTGACTGACTGTTTTACGGACGAATATGCACTGCAGCATTACTACTTACACGTATTTACAACTTGTAAGGCAATTATGTTAACCCTACGTTGCCACAAGCAAGTATTTACTTGCAGGTAGTGTATACGTATTACTAACGAAAATCAGGAGAAATGCCAAAAAAAACACAAAAATTTTTTGAGTGGCTACACAGCACAGTGCAAGTTCATTTTTAAAATGTCGTCAACAAATAAACTTCAAACAAATTTAAAACAAATGGCGCTGCTTCAATTGGTAATTAAGTGTTGTCAATAGCCACTATTGAACGTTACCTTTAGACATATAACTTTTTAAAAATTTTTTTTATTAAAAATTGATATTTATATTAAAACTTACATTTAAAATTAATATTTATAATTTTTCTTAATATTCTTCATATACATATATACATATTTATTAAGAAAATTAGCTGAATTATTTACCACAATTGTATGATGTATTAGTGAGTTAACAGAAAACTCAGTGTTAGACAACACTGTTTTTCGGCTTGTCACTTTACTTGCCGTAACTGTAAAAATTTTACTTGCTTAAAAAATTCTTCGCAAGCTGAGTCGCAGGTTGTCAAAGTGTAGTTGTGTTAGTAAAAAAGTGTTAGTGTATTGGTTTTTTTTCACTTGCACTTGCATGTGGCAACGGTAGGTAAAATATATTTTTTGTAGGCGTGTTTGGTTGGTTGGCTACATGCCAAAATAAAAAGAACAAGATTATAATAACTTTTGCCTTAAATCTACTCTTATGAAAAATTTGCAATAATTCCAAAGTATTTTTATTTATTTTTTTTTTTTTGCAAATAAACAGCTTAAAGCGGACAGAACAGAACATAATATTTTAATTGGTTTTTTTCCACGTTCAAATGTTAAATAATGTTTGCATGTCTAATAGTTCTTTGTCAAAACAGTAGTCAATCAAGCGAGAGTCTAAAATAAAATTGTTGAAAATATGTGCGCTAGTTAAAAGAACCTTAAAAAAAGCCGACTTAAAAAATATGTAATTTTTATGTATCAGAAATATTTTCTATAAAAATTACACACATAAATTAGAATTCTAAATGAAAAATTTATCTTTATTTAAAAATCAGCATGGTATCAAATCTTGACAGTTGCAAGTTCGTTTGATTTAATATTAAACAAAAATAAATTATAAAAAAAAAATTATTTTAAATTAAACTGCAAAACGATTTAATGTCGATTAACGGCTTAATCACAATTGTAGACATGCTTTTTAAAGCTTTTTTTATAAACTATTAAGAGCTTAAAATTGCATCACTCAGATCGAAGCGTAGATAGTGTTTGAGTTGATATTAAAGACCTGCGTAAAATATTCTAAAATTTCTGTGTTTGATTTCACACTTCTTTCAGTCACTATATTTCAGTGTAAACATAAATAAAAAACAAGTATTATGTTCGGCCGTGCCGAATATAATATGCCCTTCACAACGTGTAGTCATGCAGTAACAGTTGTTTGTATCACCATTCATCTCATTAATATGAAATACGATAAATATATATATGTTTCATTATCTTTATAATGACTTTATCCGCATAAAAATATCCTATTGTAAAATTGAAAAGCAAAATATAAAAAAAAAAAAATTTTATGTCAACTGGGATTCGAACCTACGTTCATCCGGTTTGTGTTGGTGTGAAAATACGAGATGGCCTAGGTTTTTTTTTTATCATATATCAGTTTTTTATAGAGCGATTTTCTGATTTTCAATACCGAGCTGCTCCCGAATATTTCAGATATTTTGGTATCTTACACGGGGCTTGAAAATGTCTGGGGGCTTCTGGAAGTTGATTTCAACATGCACATGGACATAATGACAGACGGACAATGCTTAGTTGACTCCCCTATTCATAAGTTTTCAGAAAATATACACTTTATGGGGTCGAAAATGAAAATTGCAGAAATTTCACACGAAATGACAAACCCTTACACTTACTGTGAAGGTCGGTAATCTTATATCTGCTAAACTAAACATGATGCAAATCAAATTGAAAAAGTATTGTAATTTGCACAAAAAATAAGCTGACAGGTTTCTGGCCTTTTTTTAAATTTTCAACCCCAAAGGGGAAAAAGCGGGTAAAAACTATAATTTGGTACTTTTTGGTACCCTATGTAACTACCAAACGCATATAGCTAGGACAAAAATTTAAACTGTTTTAAGTAACTCGCAAAAAAATATTAATAGGAATTTGGCACTTTTTTCAAATTCGTATGTATGAGGAGTAAAAATTGTACCTTTTTTCGGTACTTTTTTTAAAAGAAACTTTTCTTATATTATTCAATGGGACAAAATTTGACAATTATTATTTCCTAATAGAATATGGACAACTATTTAGGTGAAATATTTGGAAACTTTTTTGGGGACAAAAAAGGTACCAAAAAGGGGAAAATTCCGGAAAATGTATGTTATTCCTAATTAGACGGCCAATTTTCACAAAATTTTTAATTGGGATTTCACTAGACATAAACAATTATGTAATTTAGTAAAAATTTAAACACATTCATAACAAGGTAGAAAGGGGAAAAATCGGGAAAAGAGTTTGGTACTTTTTAGAACACAATTACTTTTATGCAAAAAAGAGTAGATTTACTGACTTTAAATCATGTCTATTAAAATATTTTGTTACATTGATATTTGAACATTTTAAACTTAGAATTTGGAACTTGGACCAAAAATTTACTTTTTCGCATTTCTATGGTACTTTTTGTATATTCTGCATTTATAAAGGTAGAAATGTAAAATAAAGGATTATTGATTCCAGGTATGACTAGAAATGTTATGGGTACTTGCTTGAATTTATATGGTACTTTTTGCATTTTCTACGTTTATGAATGTAGGATTGTACAATCAGGGACTTTTGATTCCAGGTCAGACTAAACATGTTATGGGCGACCAAAACGGTACTTTTTTTAAATTTTTATGGTATTTTTTGCATCTTCTACGTTTATGGAAGTGCGATTGTACAATCAAGGGCTACTGATTCCACGTGAGACTAAAAATATTATGGTCGACCAAAAAGGTACTTTTTGTATTTTATGGTACTTTTTATATTTTCTACGTTTATAAAGCTAAAATTGTGATATAAAGGATTATTGATTCAAATTGAGAATTATAATGATATTGGATACACAAAAAAAGCCTTTTCGCAGTTATATTGTACTCTTTTTATTTAAAGTAAGAACTGCGCTATCAAAGTAGCGGGTTAAATGCTAGTAAATACATATATCGTCACTCGAAAAGAGTTTGTTAGTGTTTTTGTTTATGTAAAAAAGCAAAACATAAAGCGATAATGAAATAAAGAAACGTTAATTATCGTTAAAGCAATCATACAATACAACACAAACAAAAAGTTTAAGTAATGTAAAATAGTAGTGTCGAGCTGCTTTCAAACGGGATGTATTTTACATATGACATTTCTCTTTTGTGATTCATATGTAATTGCGTATGTCTAACAGAATTTTCATTTCACAGTTGGTTTATAATTTGATGCTCAGTTACATATGGACATTTTTCATGAATATGTCAACCACGACTGTAAAAATAAAAACTCTTGAAAGTTTTTCAATATAAGTTTATTGATAAAAAAAAACACTAAAATTTTACTATGCGCAGGTATAAAGAGTTGGAAAAAAGAAAATATAGATTCTAATTAGCGGTATTTTTCTTGATTTTCCTTGGATGTTGTTTTGATGTCACGTACGTAGTGCAAAAACATTATTTGTCTCCGTCATTCGTATTTTAACAGTCGCAAGAGCACCTAACTAAGAATTTAATTTTTTTTCTTAACTTAATATAAGTTTTAATACCTTAGAATACTATTAGAGAAAAATATGTCAGGTACGATATGTCACGAACGATATTAAATTGAATTTATTATAAAATCATTTTAAGATTGTTTTCAATTAAGTATGATAGTTTGAAAAAAAAATATTTTGTTTAGTGTAAGAAAGTAAAAGAAGAAAAAATACCTCCCAAGAGTCGCAGATTTTTTCATGTTTCCATATATACCTTAAAATCACTTCAGTTTTATGTCACGTACGATATTTTCTGATTTTTCTGGATATTTTAAACAACAATGATTCGAATATAATTAATTTTTTTTAATAAAGAACCCTTCGAATGGAACATAAAGATCTAATTTTGTTTCAGTTACTTTACTTTTGCAAAAATTACTCCACTTTGTAGGAGTACAAATGTCATGTACGATGACATGGAAATGCCCGTATATAATGGCTACAATAAGATCATGATGGTTAACAATAACATCAGATTCGTCGAGGCCTTATTTACATATAATTTTGTTTATATGGAAACTACGCACATATATTTTATCTTATTTCCACACTTTCAATTACATTAGAAATAAAATACGCACATTTACATATATCAGGATTTCCGTCTCACCAAATATTTACTTATGCCGAAATACGTACAGATTTAGCAATTTCATAGTGTGTGTGTGTATGCATTTTTGCAGTTGTTGCGTTACAAACAAGTCCAGCTAAACATTTGCAAGTAGAAAAGATGAAACTTTAAATTTTTAAATAACATCTTTTTTTTTCATCACATCTTTAATAACCAAAAGTTTTATATTTTTACTATTCAATAGACAGCGGTAGCTTCTAAAATTTATTTTTTTCAACATTATTGCTTCATTTCATTAATTTCAATTAAATGCGAAAAGAGGCACATGCTCACATTTTTAAATAGAATTACATAGAGACATGCTGGAAAATAAAAATTATTTTATAGTGATACTAATTGAAAAACTCTGATACAATATTTTAATTTATATATAGAAATATTACGCAAAATATAGTCAAAAATATGTGAACATGAAATTTGAAATTATTTTAAATAATCATATATTTTTTGGCTACCAGCTCTTTGGTAGTTTCTTAATTAATTAAGCAATAAACACATATTAAAGTATTTAACTAATAACTAGATCTAAATGCATAAATAATTAATTATCGATTTGTTGTTGTATACTGTGGGCCTTTGGTCAGTTTTGCGCCGAAATGAAGAAAAAGAACTGTTTTGACCTTCTAGAATCGTTCTACCTGAAGGTTTTGGTTTATTGGAAATTCTTTAAAAACAATCATAAAAATTTGATTTTTTTTCTGCATGAAATCAAATACCAAATGACCTTTGAATTTGTTTTTATGTTTTTTTTTTTTTTTTTTTTTTTGGAAAAACAACAAACATACTTGTACACACTTTCATGCTTTATTTATTGATTATTGGTTTCAATGGTTAAAATTGTTAGTGTTTTTTTTATATAAATTTTTGCAATTAAAGTATTTTTATTTAAATACTAGTCGAGTAAATAAGTTTTTTGTTTGTTGTTGATATTATTATTATTTTACGCACTTGCCGGTACCACGATAAATTCAAATGAATTCAGACGTATTATGGTCATTTTTATACCCTTCACACAGTGAAAAAGTGTATATATAGGTTTGTCATTCCGTGTGAAATTTCTAAGATTTTCATTTCCGATCCCATAAAGTATATATGTATATTGCTGTCAGTCTGTCCGTCTGTCCTTGTGTATGTTGAAATCAACTTTTTGAAACCCGACGACATCGCCTGGACCCGCGTGAGCAGATCGGTATTGAAAATCAGAAAAATCGGTACATAAACAAATAACATATAAGAAAAAAAACAAGGCCACTTCTTTTTTTTACAACAACAACATACAACACATACATACATCCATACACACAAACGTGGAAAAGCCGAATTCGAACGAGCTTTATTTTAGTGAAAAACATCACTTGCAGAAATACATAGAGGGCATAGTAAGGAAACATTACTTGCAGAGATGCATAGAGAGCATAGTAAGGAACAATGTATGATAACTTCCTGCATATAATACTGGACTACGTGCTACATTGTAATTGAAATGGAGTACTTATAACATGGTCCTATATAATGCAGTCATGTTATCATTTATCATTTTAAAGCAAGATATTGTAGTTAAACGACAAGTGATCGTGTTTTAACGATTACATTAATTGTTGTCAAGACGTGTATAATGGTCGTGTAATTGCTCCATTTGCGACATTTGGGTGACTAGCCCTAGTTCATGACGGAATATAATTTAAATGTGGGAATGGACTAGTGGCCTTTTTCTCCAGGACTTTATTTATTGATTTATTGATTGACAATGGTAAGGAATGCCTTTAAACAATTTTTGTAGAATCTATGATAGCAAAGAAGAAGTGGAAGCTACTGAACCTGTTTCTGTAACCCCTTGAAAACGGGAGACCTGAGACATTGTAGGTAAAAAAATATTTTTTATAAGACGCTGATATTAGAAAGATTAACACTTTATTTAATAAAACAGGACACTTATGGGAGGATGTCAGCATGGCAAAACAAACTAGAGAGCTGCGTAAAATTCTCTTTAAGTATTGCGTTGTACTTGACACTACTTCCAATTATTATTTTTTTTTTTTCAGTATAAACAAAAATACCAAAACTTTGACTAAAACAAATTGATATTTATTTGCAAATTTTTCCCTACAGCTTTGATTAAATAACACAACAAAAAGTGGCAATGAAATAAGGAAACCGTTGCGTATGGCTGAAATATCAATTACCATAGAACATCAACATAAAAATGTAAAATAATTTTAAAAAGCAGTGATAATAGGTAGGTAGGTAGGTAAGGCCGGTCCAAAGTTACCCTCACACCTTCACTCGGAGACCATTACGGTCCATTGTGACGCCTTAATAGAGAGAAGAATATAATAAGAATAGAAATATTTAGAATAAAAAAAAAACAGAAGCAGACAATTCCAGAGTCTCTCGACTGACTTGTCCTTTTACTGTCTAGTCCACAGGGGCACTTGATAATGAAATTGAGGTCACTTTGAAGAGAAACCATTTTTTGATAAGCAGTTATTTTTTTATGTGTAAACTCAAGCCGTTACAGAACTTTAAGTATTATAATCTCTATTTAAGTTCCTCTTAAGTCTAGGTGTATTATTCATGCAAACATGTTTACCACTTTTACTAAATACAGCACTCTCTTTTGAAAATTAATTTAAGCCAGAACAAATGATTTACAATTAAATATAAACATAAAATAATTTTTATAGTTTGTAATAAAGTTTAAGAGTTAATTATTTTTTAAATTTTTTTTCATCTAAGTACCTTTCAAATGACTTTTGGATAATATTCAAATCGAAGTAAAAAATTTTTTTTTGTTTAACATCTGACTATAAACTTTATTATTTTATAAAGAAATATTCTAGTTAAAACATTAATAAAAATTGCGTTTTTTTCAATTAATTATTTTGCGACTATATGAGATGAGTCATGCGAGGGTGTCCTAGAGAACACAGGAACTCTATTTGAAAGAAATATGAGACAATGGACATTTGTGAACTTGACAAGACAACTCATTTCAAAATCTTAAATATTCCAGGAAAGCAAGAACGTTTTTTGAGTTCTTATTTTTTAATTTTAGTTTTTTCGATTCGGTTTCTATTTGTTATCTTTTAATTGGTAGTAAATGAATCGGAATATTTTTTACTTTTGACGAAAATATTTGAAATAATTTTAAAAGATTTTTAAGGAAATCAAAAATACAAATGTTTGCCTAAAACTAATACTTAAGTTCCTTGTTTTCTTTTGGTACATGATATAACTTGAAGTATAATTTGCCGAAGAATGACGATTAGTATAAACCCGAAAATTTTAATAACTTGACTTGAGTGGTTTTGTCAAAAGTCTACAGATCTGTATATGTGAAATGAAAATTTAGAAAAACATTGAAAATCATATATAGAGTGTGCTGGCTTGTTTAAAGAATTTATTTTAAAAATTTGGGGATTTGTTTTGTTTTTTTTTTTAATTAATTACACTTTTAATCCTTAAAAATTATTATTTTGTTATTCTCTGTGTAAAAGTGTAAGGATCTTTTGCATTATAGTTAGGTATTTTGTAAGGAATTATCTTTAACCGCCTTAAACTTGCACACATGCATTTTGGTAAATATTTAAAAGAAAAAAATATATTGAAAATTATGTCATGATAGTAAAAGTAGTTCCAATATTCAAAAGTTTATTGTTTTGTGCACTTTCGTGAAAATGTTCAAAAACAATTACTAACAAATTTAGCAAATTCAACAATACAATTTTTTTTAACCTAAATCAGTGTTCACTAAAAATCCATTCATATAAATTGAAATATTTGTTTAAAGATATATGCCACATACAAATTATAAGTTGTACTTCTTTTAAATATAAATGCATTTTTTACTTAGCAAAAATCTTTAAAATGTTTTTACTGTAAACAAGTAAAAATGTTATACTTGTTGTAACCTGATTTTATGTGAACAATGCTTTTAATATAAAAAAAAAAGAAATCAAATATACCCAATAAATGAAAGTAATCAGTCTGTGTCCACATAAAAATCAAAAACTACATATAAATACAATAAAATCTTAAAATCATTGCCATCAATTGGAAAAAAACGTGATTCAAGTCATGCGCCTGTGTACATTTGATGCGAGTTAACAGAAATCAAAATATCTAAAATTTAAAAAGTCTTAAAAAGTGCTGACACATTTAAATGTCTACTGAAAGGCAAATATAACTTTATATTGTCTTTTATATAAATATAATACGATTAATCCAAAAAAATTACAAACAAATTTTTCGATAATAAATTACAACAAAAAATTTGCAGTCAATATTATATTGGCAAAACTTTCTTAAAAACTTTAACTTTATGAAAAATTTTTGATAAGATTTCCTCTATATGTTTTTATCCACTTAAAAAATATTTCAAATACTTAGATATTTAATTCTAAAAAATTTTGGATTTTTTTTTGCAGATTTTCTATTCTAAAAAAACTTTCTAAAAAGTTATTAGTTTTTAAATGAAACTTTTAACAAATTAAATAATAACACTGCTCTGCAGCAAAATCCTCCATTTAATAAAACTATGTGGACTATATGGATTTTGACGCGCTGAACTCAAATCCGTCGTCGGTTTTTTCTATCAGATCTGGATTTTTTTTATGGGCGAGGCAAATTTTCCCCCCTAAATTAGTCAGGTATGGACACATATTTAATCCTAACTCGAGAACCAGTCATCCGATTTGCGATTGCGGTAAATTTACAATAAAATCCACATTTTTTAACCGATTTTTATGGTTTATGGCTTTTTTTATTTCCAAGACAAGTAGCTCTCAGAAAAAAGTTTAAAATGTTGAATATTGGCCTTATATTTTTTTAATTCCATTTTTAAATGGAAAAATATCACGAATTTTGCACGAAAAAAATTTTTTGTCTCCGTTAATTTCTAAATAACTCCAAAACGATAAGAGATAGAGAAAAATTTTATTCCACTAAAATAAATACAATTTTATTACACATTTTCTTGTATTTTATTTTTGAAAATCGGATGACTGGTTCTAGAGTTAGGAGGAAATAAGTCTCCGTACCTGACTAATTTAGGGGGGAAAATTTGCCACGCCCATAAAAAAAAATCCCGATCTGATGGAAAAAAACCGACACCGGATTTGAGTTCAGCGCGTCAAAATACATATAGTCCACATAGTTTTATTAAATGGGAAGACAAAAAATTATTTTTTGCAGAGCAGTGTAATTGGCCATAAGCACCAGTTGCTAAAAACAGCTTTATTATTTGAATTTTTATTTATCGAACTTTCTCGGTTTAAACTAATATTTAAATTATAATATTTTAATTTTCCACTTAAAATAAATTTTAAGTCATTTTCTATTTCTAAAAAATTTCTGCAGAAATTTAAATATATGATTATTTTTTAGAAATTTTCTATTTACAGAGAATTTTACGAATATAATCTCCTTCTTAATGACTAAAAATTTTTTTTTATAAATTCTAGGTTAATGAGTAATTGAAAAATAAGAACGACTTTAGTAGGCAAGAGACTACGGAAAGATAAAATTAAATTTTACGAGAGACGTAAAATTTATCCAGACAAGGAAGTTGACATTTTTCAAAGGTACAAAAATTCACATTAATCAAATCAACTTGGAATTAAGATTTGTTTAAAAAAAAATGAATTGGTTTACATATACGTGTTTAGATTATTTTATAGGGAATTCGATTTATATTTGGTAGCACTGCTGATTATTTTTTTCATAAATATTGGCTGATTTGTCAAAAATTGTTTTTGTTGATGGCTGTTTCATTTAATTCGGTAAAATATTTTTTATATTTTTTCTTCACACGATTCCATTAATTTGTTTGTGCAAATTCGTTCAAAGAAAACAAATTCAACGTAATAAGAAAATAATATGTATTGGCAAAGTGAGAGATGAAACACTTGTATATAGCAAAATATAAAGAGAGAAGGAGATGAGAAAAACGAAATACTAAGGAATAATTTTTTTTTGTTTATTTTTTTTTTATTAATTAGAGTCTAAAAAACAATATTCCTTACAGAATAATGAAAAATAAAATATAAATCACAATAAAAAAAAATAAAATTTAAAAAAAGAAAAAAATAATAATATTATATTAAACCTTGCAAATGAAAATTCTTAAAAAAAAAAATATTTTATATGCAATTTAAAAAAAGTCTAGAAAATTTCAATTTATTTTATTTTTTTTCATATTAATTGAGATACATATAGGAAAAATCAATTACTAAAGCGAAAGTCCATTCAAGGCATTATCGAATTAGCACATTATACCCATGTCATATTTTCTACTCTTTTTGATTTTAAAGTTGGTTTGTTGGTTACCGTGGTAGTTCACTACGCGCGTTCTAACAAGCAGAATCTATATGATACGGTTTGACGAGTCCACATCACTTGGCAAAATAGAAAGGGGTTGGTTGCTTGAATTTACTAAATTTAGCATGCTGTGTCTGTTGGCAGCCAAGACAGCACATTCGCAGAAAAGATAGAAAGTCAAGACAGCTGCGATAGTATACTTGATGTTTTCTTTATTATTCAGTGTCCATCAATATCGACAGCATCCTCTAGATGTCCTACCTAAAAAATTATGTAGGCTGTTAAGTATTAAAGATAATACGGCTGTTAAGTTGAGATTTTAGCACGATATGAAAAAAGGGCCACGTAAGCCTGGTCACTCTACAAGTATTAACTCCACGATTCCGTTCTTTGGCCTTTTTAAGAAAGTGCCTGGAGTTTTTGCCTTTAATAGTCTCTAACAGGATGGCGATTGTACTTGCGTTAAACGTATACAAAGTAGAGCAATTTAATGCCAGCCCATCCGCTTGCTCTTTACCATAGAGCGCAGGGATCCAGAGTAGAGTAACGTCAGTCTTTTGACAAATTAACAACTCTGTCCTTCATTAAATAACTAATTGAGACGTTGTGATGTATTACGTATGTGACAAAAGTACCGTCTGCATGCCTCCCAGATAGCCTCACTTACGCTACATTCATCCAGATGCCAAAAGGAGAGCTCTGTCCTAGTCACCAGAGAAGACACCAGATCCAACTTCAAAGCCATTTTAGAATCGTCCGTATGGATCCTGGTGTCAAAACTGCTTATAAAGTCACCCCTTTTCTACTCACTCCTGGAGGAAATTAGAATTTTGATCACAGTCTCAAAATCTATATGGGGTTGGTTGTTTCAGAATCGGAAGCAGCCAGGCCAGAGTTCTCGCATAACAATATATCTTTGTTTCAAGTTATAAGCCACCCTACTCTCCCATCAAATAAGTAAAATTGAGAGATGGCACTCAGAATGTAAATGTTATTAACAACCAAAATTCTGATTTTGTTCCTTAAAAAATTTCGTAAGTCTAAGGTCACACACAACGATTATAGTTGGGCAATTCTTGAGTTTATACATAGAGGTTTGTTACAGTTTTAGGTAAGGAGAATAAAAAGGGAAAAATAATCGCCGGTACTCGGCTATTTGAAGCAATTCTTTTTAAATTGAATATTTGACATTTCTTTTCATTCGGTGTTTCGCTTCTTGGTGTGTAAATAATTCGCAATTAAAAACGTCACAAATTAAAGATTTTAAATATTTAAAAATATAAAAACACAAAAAAAACAATTTTCTTTAAAACATTTTAATCGAAAGCGTGCTACAAATTGTTGACTATAATAAAAAAGATAAAAGTTAAACAAAACAGAAAAATTACAAAACAGAAATTGTGTGTGAGCATAAGTAAAAGCAACTTTAAAAGAAAATTCGGAAAAAGCTGGGCAATTAATATCGTCGTGTGTGAACGTAGACTAAATAATAAAATTTTATTTTTGGCTAATAATTTTGTCCTTTATTACGACAGCTTTTCCTTCTTATTTGTAAAAAAAAATTTAAGCAAAATATTACATACTAAACAAACAGAACTATCAATGGCATAAAGAACAATGTATAGTTTGTATCTCTGTCATTTAAAATCAGCTGGCTTGTTCTCCTGCCGCTTAGGAGGCTTAAAAAAAGAAAATAAGAAAAAGAAATTATTTTCAGCATATTTATGTTTACTAAACAGGCAACAGAATTAAGGTTTTCAACTTATTATTAATAAAAATATAATTTAATAAAATAATATTTTTACCTTTTACAAAAGTTCCAAAATATCCGACAACATATATTTACGTAGAGAAGCATATTGTATGACAGTTCATTACGATAAAATGCATAATAAATTATTTTATTAAAAAGTCGACATTTGATACACTTTAAAAAAATTTACTCACAAATCAAAATACAAGAGGTGAGGAAAAAAGAAACTACAACTAATACCACACCCAAATCCATTACAAACTATAAAATATTTAAATCAACGAGGGGCTTTGAAATAAAAAAAAAATATAAAAACTACAATTGCGACGAATTTGCAATACTTTTGCCAAGTTCTCATGATTGGCTTATGAATGAATATGAGTCATGACGGGAAACAAACTAAACACTTACTTACCATTACCATTACCACTACTACACTACTCTACTACTTGAGACCTAGAAAATAAAACAAACAAACCAACAAATAGTTAACAAATATTTAAAAGGAACAAAAAAAAAATATTTGTAAATTTGGCTTTTGACCAAAAGGAAATACATTTTTTTCTTTGTTTTGCAAAGCAACTAAACAAAAAAAAAAATAAAATATTATGTTAAGAGAAAAATAAATTATCAACAAGAAGCACGTTTAAACAAAAATTACCTTAATACTTTTAAAATGGCCAATTTCCATAGATTAAAGAGTTAAGGAAAAAAAATTAACAAAACAACAACAACAACGACAAAAAGAAACCAACCAAATTCCTGAGGCACTGTGACAAAAATATCTGCAAATAATAAAAAAAAAATTATAAAAGTAAAAAATAAATCATGGAAACTGTTGGAAACTGCTTTAAGTTGGTTCAATGATTACTTAATTTATCATAATATCCAACACACTACGAGGGTGGGCTATTATTTAGTAACCACTTACATATGTACTCGTATGCACGTAGGTGTCACGATATTGTAAGTATTTTATATAATTTCCATACCACACTTTAGTTTAATCAATAACTTATAGAATATATTACGACGTCCCGGGCATAAAATTGAAATTTTAGAAATAAAGATTTCGTCATGTGCATTTTGTAACGTAGAATGATGTATTTGGCTTACGGTAAGGGTTGCCAATTAAATAAATTTTTAAGACAACAAATCATTGCTAATTCTACATGAATCTTTATTTTTCTTTTATTTATTTAAAACTAGCCAAGCCCGGCGCGCGCTGCTACGCCCCTTAATGAATATTTATTGATTTTTATTGTAATGCAAGTGAGTGTACAATATTTCTGGTGTTTGCATTTGCTGTAAAAATTCTCCACTCTGAAGCAGGCGACATACAGCAGGCTATGTGAAAAGCATTGATTTAAAAATTCAATCCTGCAGCACGCAGAGTTTTTCCTTGTGCTTTGTTGATAATCATAGACAAGGGAAACTGTTGTCGCTTGAAGTTGGAAGGCAAATCGATGGGAACCATTGTAATGCGTGGAAATAGCTGCTAATAATAATTTATTTTTAATGGGGGTGGCACTGCCCACTTTTCTAATTACGAAGTTATATAGTCATGAAATCTCAAAATGTGTGCAAAGTTGCAGAAAAATCGGTCAAGTGCAAGAAGCTAAAAATTATAAAAAATTTTTTATGGGCGTGGCACTGCCCACTTTTCTAATCATGGAACTGAATTGTCATGACAGCTCAATATGTGTGCAAAGTTTCAGAAAAATCGGTCAAGTACAAGTAGCTAAAACCTTATTTTTTATGGGCGTATCCCCGCCCACTTTTTACCACCAACACTCCCTGGAATTTGTACTTTTATATACATTTTTATTATAACTTTTCCCCATAATCAGTACTTTTATATAAGTTTTACTCTTTGTACTTGATTTTTGAAAGCATAAATAAATAAATAAATAAATAAATAATTAACACAGACAGACAGAGTTTCCTTTCATATGTATGGATGTATAAATATCAAATTGCTTTATATATGAAAACATATAATTTGTGCAAAATAATGTTTGTTCTTAGTGTTTACGCCCATAGTGTAAAACATCCACTGGTGACGTCATTTCATAATTCTCGTTTAATTGATATATTTTGTACGTATTTACTAAAAGCTCTTTTTTGTTTATTATTGTTATTATTTGTTATTCCTTTAAACACCGAGATAATTGGTATGTATCCGAATTTTAATATTAGAAAAAACTAATACACCCGTGTTTTTCATTTTTATATATTTTCTAAAAATAGTTTGAGGAAAACACTTGGTTAAGCAAAACACAAATTATTTCCATAACTCTATGTATTAGGTTTGTATGGTGTGAGAGCTTGCAATTTGTACTGTCACTGTTTAAAATTATAACCAAATAGAAACACTGGTCGCATGAAGTTAGACTACCAGCACGAATTGCCAGTTTGATTTATATGTGACATTTAATCTTTCTTGAGAAAATTTTATGTAATATCTGAGAGCTTGTAGCCCTGTCATTCAAATCACAGGTAGTGCGAAATTATTAGACAATCTATAGACAGCTTGAGTGGAGTCTAAGAGAAATCGAAATCGATTAAGTTGTGTCCGTCTGTCCGTCCGTGTGAGCGTTGAAATCAACTTTTTGAAGTCGCTATATATTCTACGGAATCATATCGACCCCTGTGCGCAAAATTATCGTATATTACGTTTTTTTTTAGAAATCGACTTTTTTTATGCAAATTGGTTCTACATCCATTAATCCATCCGCTGATAAAATATTATAGCGATAACTGTTTTAGTTATGTAGCAGTGTTATTTACGTTCTTATTTATTTAAAAGTAATAAAAACGCTTTCCTGTAAACATTTTTTTTTTAACATACGATAATTTCGCGCACAGGGGTTGATATGTAAATATTATTAATTTATTAAAAATGATTTTGAAAAATTTTTTTTATTAAAAATCAGCGATTTCGACTTAATAGCGGCTGGGATGAGGAAAAAAACAATGTATGCCTCAGCTTAAAAAACAACAATAACAAAAGCAGGCGCTAGTAAAAAATGGATGGATTCTTCTTTTACGAATGCATGCGTGAATGTATGTACATCATGCTAAGAAATTTGTGGGTTTGTTTTTGAAGTTGTAATATTTTTTATCCTTATTGATATGTACGAATGTATGTAATGCGAAATTTTGCTTTTGTTTACAATGCGTTGCACGAGGTTACAAACTACATCATGACCTGATTAAGCAAGTGTAAACGTGTTCTGCAAATAACTTATATGTACATATATGCTTATAGCTGTATATCTACACTTTAGTGAGGATTATATAAAGATTTGGAACAGCTTCAAAGAATTAATTACAGAAAAAAGAAAGTCTTACAACGGCTGCTAACTATCAAAAAAAAAAAAAACGATTCCACCAAACGTCACAACACTCTTTAGGCGATCAACATAACACCACCAACCATTCCTCTCCCGCAAAAATAAAAAAACCATCGAAAATACTTGTGAGGTCGTTTGGGACATAAAACATCACCTTAAAATATAAAAAATCATATCCTTGTTCTTGAACAAATATTTCATGGCGCTTGAATTCATTATTTCTTAGTGTTGTATTGTCATAATGTGTCGGCTAGTGTCGGTAATATATACTTTACCAGATTATTCTTTCATTATCACATTATTAAAAAATTCTTTGTATAAATAATACCCTGCTCCGTTAGCATTTGATAGCTGTAAAAATTCTATGTATTTATACCAAATTAAATAATGCCTTCTCTGCAGTTTTTTCGCTGTTCATAAAATATATTTACAATTATATTTATATATATAAATACTTTATTCAAACATTTTAGCAAAATTTCCTTCAACCATTTTCCAATTTCTTAATTTTTTTTTTTTGTATATTTAGTTGTTAGACAATAAAAATGCCACCTATAGAATTTTTCGTCTCACTGAACGTACTTCTCAAGAGTTGTATTTCGAGTTTTGGACAATAAGTGAAACCATAAAGTATATATTGTTCAATTTATAAGTAATTTTTAGAATGGCAAATTGAGCTCAATTAAGGCCTTTAATTGCGAGAATATTATAAATTGACAATTAAGGCGCATGTGTGAACATAGCATCAGAATGTTTAAAAAATTAACTCAAGCCTGTTTAAAAATTTGAATATTAGTTCATTATGTGAAATTTTAAAAAGGTTTAAACATTTTAGTATAAAAAATACAACAGTTATGCCACCCCAAGTATATACACTCCTACATATTTTTAATTAATCTTTATTTAAACTGTAGTACTTCGTCACGTATTATATGAATTAGAAGAGGAGCTATGAATTGTTAAATTTAATCATTTTTTCTTACTTCAATCTAATTTTTGAAGAACCTTTTTTCCTGTTCAAACACCCATACCACAAATTACAAACTTCAAGAGGGCGGTATGTCAGTTGGATAATGTAAAGGTTACACTTGTAATTATAAGCAAGCATTTATCAATTTATTATTATCTCCTATCACTCCTAACACTCTGTTTTATAAAGGTATAGTTTTAGTCATAAGACATAATTTGCAAGTCTTTATAATATCTAGTAGAGTTAGTTGTGATTAATCTTCCGTAGAGGAAAGGTAAATAAATACCCGACCTAAATACAGGCTATTTAACATTAAAGAAAAAAATTGTTTCCAAATTGCTTATTTTATACCTCTCATTCTGTGCATTAAAAATTTGAGGACTACCCCAACCTTCTTGCTCTTGCTTTTTTTTAGTTTTAAAAACATTTCATAATTTTCATGAATAAAGCAGTTTATTATTATTTCAAAACAGATTCTTTAAAAAAAAATTTCATTGCAGCAGCTTTTAAAATTCCGATTCTCTAAAGACAGTTATTAAAAAAAATTGCCATTAACATCCTCGAATCTTTTGATTTCGTTTAATATGTGCAACCTAACAACCACACCTTGTATTAACTTTAAGTCAACCATACATTGTATGTTTGTTTATTGCTACTTAAGCTGCTGCTATTGTTTGTTTACTCGCTGCTGTCATTCAATATCTTGACTTTATCATCTTGTATTAACTTTGTTCACATTATACAAGCAAATGGTGTAAAATAAACAAAGACCACCACTTAAAACAATAAATGTTAATTTTAATTTGTTGCACTTTTGTTATTTTGTAGTTTGTTAAACATTATCCAACATACACACGCACACACACAGTCAACACCCAATATAATATGGATAATTTAAGAGCAGTGTTTTCCAAACGGTTTCATTAAGGATAAGGTCAAAATTTTTAAGGGATGTTGTAAACTTAAATTAAATTTTCCAATAAAAATGTAAATAATAACAAGGAAATAATAATTCAGGAAAATTTTCTATTTATAAAGAATTTTTGATTAACTCTGCACTTACTTATATAGATCCTCGGATAAGTTCTGCAATAATGGAATTTTTTAAATAAAACATTTATGCTTTCCATATTTCCATATCTGTGTGTTATAGATGTTTTACTAAAAAGCATGTCAAATTTACATGTGACATTTTAATTGAAAGGATTTTATCTAAATGTGGAACACATTTAGATGCTTTGATGCCTACAAAATGTTGGTGATTAGTAAACGTGTTAAAAGATTTGTGAATAAATTCTCCTCTTTTGTTGAAACCAATAACCATTACTTTATATTTTAGAGTTTTTAATAGGACCTGAAGAAAGAGGTTTTCGAAGGACCATTGTCGCAGCTGTCAAGATAGAGAGAAGGAGGAATCGGTTTTCCACCTTCTCTGCGAATGTCTTGCACTGGCGGATAAAAGACACAGATTTCTTGGCGAACATGTACTGGGCTACGGGGTAGATCTAGTATTCTTACTCTTGGATTTATTCTGCGATACATTAGAGCTGACAAGTGATGTGGTCCTGTCTAAACGGAGTCATACAGACTCTACTTGACTGTTTGCGTGCAGCGAACTACCACGGTAACCAACCAACCAACCAAGGTTTTTTATTTGTGAAAATAAAAATATAAAAATTAATGATGTTTTTAAATCACTGATTATATTTTAATGAAACTGTTTTAAAATCTTCTAATAAAGCACGCAATGGTACGGAAATTGCCAATCATAAAGAAAATTAGTTAGTTTTACCTTCTTCTAAAACTGGGCCTCCAAGTAGCAATTTTTATTGCTAAGCTTAAGCAAAAACCTCGAATGCATATTTTTGTTGTGTGAAGAATAGGACAAAAAAATTTCTTAATAAAATTTAATATTTTTGTTTTAACTTTTATGTTTTTTTAAGTATCTCATTCCAAATTATTATTATCAGGTGAAATTATTTGAATTTTCCTTAGTTTCTTCAATGAAAAACAAAAAACTCAAAGAAAATTAAACGATTTTGACAGCTTATTGCGGCAATAATTGGTCAAGCAATCAGCAAAGCAATGATTGCACAATAAATCGCTATACAGGTCAATTTGCGGTCTACACGTCGCAATTTCTAAAGACCCAATCATATTTGACAATTGCGACAATAAATAAAAATAAATTAAATATAGCTACTTGGAGACCACGGAATAATAACAAACTTGTACTCGTGTCGAACTTTAAAACACATATGCTTGATGTGACAATATGCATAACTCAATGGCAAGAAAAGTGGGCAGTGCTACAACTAGTAAAGAGTAACAATTATTTTTCAACTACTAGAATCGATTTATTACTTTATTGAGGACATTTCATCCCCAGAATAGTCTTGTTATGCCTATACCAATATCTCTCTACTGGTCTTAGCTCCGGTAAATTTGAGGGATTGGCCTCTCTTGGTACAAAAACATGATACCAAATCAGGCAAAAAATCTGAGGACACACTGTGGTCTTCTTTTTTTGCAAACATTGTTTAATGCTTATTTCAGTATTTATAGTGTGTACTATAACAAATGACATGCTGTTTTTGCTGCAACTGCATAAAGCGTGCCATTGCAAGAATTATTTTAACAAATTTTGTCTTCTCGGGCATTACCAGCATAAAAATCTTAAACCGGAATCTGCAAAATATCATGAGTATTTTTGGCCCATTTTTTCTAGGAACAATTTAGATTTTTTCTGTAATTTTTAATAATTTAAGCACGTACTTCTTATTGGTCGCCTATTTTGACCAAACTAACAACAAATAAACATGGTCGTCAATAGAGACAATAACTGGCATTATTTTCAAGGATAAATATTTCTTTCATAGATAAATATTTTTTGCTTCCGAAAAATCCGTGTGTTAAAATTTTTTTGATCTCACTTTTTAGTTAACGATTTAGAATACAAAACACAAATTTTGAGAATTTTTGTCAGTCTGTCTGTCTTTCTCCCTGAACTCGACTGGCTTAAAAACTTATTGATGGATTTCGATCAAATTTGATACAAAGAGACCATGATATCTAGGTGTGCATATAAGGTACTTTTTGTTACGGCAGAAAACTAACAGAAATTAAAAACAAGTAACAGTGTTATATTCGGCCGTGCCGAATCTTATATACCCTTCACAACGTGTAGTCATGCAATAACAATTGTTTGTATCACCATTCATCTCATATTAAGTACGTACATACATGTAAAAAACATACCAAAAAAAAAAAATTACAAAAATAAAAATATATTAAAAATTAAGAAAAAATAATAAAAAAAAATACAAGAAAAAATTAAAAAAAAATTAAAAAAAAAATTTAAAAAAAAATATTTTAAAAAATTTTGTACAAATTTTTTTAAAAAAATTAAATATAACTATAAAAAAAAATAAAATAAATTGAATTTTTTTTTTTATTTTGTCGAACTTTTCTGTTTAAACTATTATTTAAATTTTTAATCAGGCTTGAGTTCATATTAATATTCTTTTTGTTTTTACAAAGAATTTTTTTAATTGTGATAAATGAAAGAATAAATCTTGAAAAATTATATTTTTACCGACACTAGCCGAGTGGAATGCATTTTCGAAACCAGCTACGATTTCATCATCAGCACTCTCTGATCGGTGGTTACATGTTGGTTGTAAATATCATCTATTTAACTCACGGGACTTATGTTAATTGAATTCGGTAACTAATTTTTAGTTTTTCCTATTTCATATATTTTTTACCACAATGAGTTAGATTGAAATTTTAACCAAACAGCAACCCTTTTTACTTTTGTTTGTTATTATCTTTCATTTATCACTATTTTTGTCCTGCTCTAGCCACCAGTTAGGTAGCGATAAGAACAGATAATTGTTTTTAACAATCAATGTTTATAATCATTTGTTTTATTTTCTGTGAGGTCAGTATACAACGAAATGTTGACTGACTAACAGTGAATGAATGATTTTTTGCACCGTGCCCTGTGTTTATATAAATTGAATTTTTTTTTATTCATTATCATTCATTCACTGTTAGTCAGTCAACATCTGTTCTTATCGCTACCTAACTGGTGGCTAGAGCAGGACAAAAATAGTGATAAATGAAAGATAATAACAAACAAAAGTAAAAAGGGTTGCTGTTTGGTTTAAATTTCAATCTAACTCATTGTGGTAAAAAATATATGAAATAGGAAAAACTAAAAATTAGTTACCGAATTCAATTAACATAAGTCCCGTGAGTTAAATAGATGATATTTACAACCAACATGTAACCACCGATCAGAGAGTGCTGATGATGAAATCGTAGCTGGTTTCGAAAATGCATTCCACTCGGCTAGTGTCGGTAAAAATATAATTTTTCAAGATTTATTCTTTCATTTATCACAATTAAAAAAATTCTTTGTAAAAACAAAAAGAATATTAATATGAACTCAAGCCTGATTAAAAATTTAAATAATAGTTTAAAAAATAAAATATAAATAATATATTAAATAAAATTTTTTTGGCTCAGCTGGAATTCGATGCCACGTTTACTTTAACTAGTATGTATGTTGGTTGTTGTTGTAATTGTGAAAAAAACGAGGTGGTCGTGGTTTTTTGCTCATATCTCAGAAAGTTATGGGGCGATTGTGCTGAACTAGAGAGTTGGTAAAAATTTAATACAGCCACAGAAAAAAATATAATACAGCCACAGACATAAAAAAAGGAACATTGAAAAATGTGCACTAACTATCTTAAAGTGAAGCAGCGAAACCTATAATACAATTTGTATAAAGCACACTGAAATACAGAGGGGGTAATGTTTTGATATTGGAAAATAAAATTTTGACAAGGTGTTAGGCATTGAACTTGGCGCCAGTACAACTGTTATTTTTTGCTTTTTTAATTGTTTAAATGCTTTTTTAGCTATTTTCAGATCTAACAAATTTATTTACAGTTACCCAGCCTTCACCAGGGTACACTTAACATGGCACACGCAATGGTGAATTTGACTAAAATCGGTTTTTTATATAACAAACTTCATAAATATAAAAAATATACATAAAGTTAAATTAATATTTTTTATATAGAGTTTAACATTAGTAATATAAAGCGATAACGATAATCTGATCAGGACGTGTATTTTATTCAGTGTACCCTTTTCGTTGACGCTTTTGTTCAGATTGGATTAAAATTTTTTATTATTCATTATTTAAAAAAAAGGTTTTTTTATTTGTGTAATTTAAAATATAATTAAAGCAAATATTTATCTTGCAGGGTTTTTAGATAAATTCCCCCTCCATCTTCAATAACTCTAAGACATTTATACGAATAAACAGTTTAAGAATCAATGACTTTTCAAAATTGTATTGTTTGTCAGCGGCGGTCAGTCGATATTGGAAAAATCAGTCATCAACCTCCCATACATTTTAATTTTGTTTTCTGTTCGGGTGTTTACTTCTTCTACTTAAATATTTGTCCGATTTGATTCACTATCAATGACACCTGTTAGAGGCGGATATTGGCGCAATGTTAAGATTGCTTTAATTGAATTTAATTTTGTTTTATTTTTTCTAACGTATACTTTCCGTATGTAAGCGATATTAAGTGAATTTAATAAAATTATAAATAAATAATATTGTGCACTAAATGTTAGTATGTACTTTATGAGTTTATATATACTTAGATGTATTTAGTTAATGTTTGCATTGACATTGATGTTAATTAGATGCAGAGAAAAATCCGTAACACGCTTAAAGACAACATTAGATTTTGCATGACAATTGACTTAAATCTCTAAGTTAGTGTTCGTGTATCGTTTTTGTTATATTTGTATCCGTAAGAAAACGATTTAAATTTGAAAACTAATAACGAGTGGGAAAATACAATTTTATACAGACATATTATGAAAGTGAATAGACAATGTTCTCTGCATTATAATTGAAACTTAATTATATTCGTTTGGGAATCTTGTCAATAAGTGGTGGAGGTATTTGGGATTTTCTTTAAGTTCTCCTAAAATCTACAAGTGACAGAAGAGAATATTTATTTATACTTACATATTCATGTATAAGTGTTTGTAGCTTCAGGTACATTAACGTAAAGCACTTATTTCAGTTCCAACTGGTCATTGTATTAATAGCCTTTCTCAGCCAGATCAGCATTTCATTTTTCATTTAAACTATTAGCCAAATGAAATTAAATTTACCGAACTGGTAAACAGTTTCTGGGCACAGGTAGGTATTAATAATTAGTTAATTTAGTCCCGAAGAAAAAAATATATTTACAAAACAAAAAGTGAAAAAGGTCACTAAACATGTGCATAGGCTTTAAATTGAGCATTAAATCTATGTGTGCAAAAAGTTTAGGAAAAATCAGTAAAAAGTAAAACAGTTGAAAAATTAGGTTTTCTTTGTATAGGCCTATGCCTATGCTGCCTAGACTATACAGTGCAGACTGCGTGTATAGACTGCCCACTTTTCTAACAAAAAAATATTATTATCACAGGAAACCAATTTATGTGAGAAGTGAAAAAAATTTCGTTAACTAGAAATAGGTGTAAAAAACTAATTTTAAAGGTCGTGACACTAAAGGCAAGTTTAGACTATAATACAAGTCGTAAGATTTCAATTAAATTTTGTTGTAGCAAATTGTGATGAAATTCACTTCGCACTCGAGAAAAAGAGGGCAAAAGTATGATGTAAGTGTTTTTGCATTTACACAATTAGTGTGAAATAGAATCAAAGTAGAATGATTTAGAGATATAAACAAACTAAGAATCTGATTAACACAACAACTTATAATCGCGATTACAAAAAATAAGAAAAAATATTTACTTTTAAATTAAATAAGATGTTTTGCGTTTTCTACAAAGGTCAAATTTTAGTTTTATTCTTTTGTCTTTAGATGTTTTTTTTGTTGAATAAAACAATTTATGGTGTTTGCAGTTATACAAAAACTACAGAAACAACAAACCATTTTCCTCTACTTTGAGTTACACAATCAAGAAATATTCATATTGTTTTTGCAATTGTTATAGAATTACTAGTAAACCCTTAATGTGTTTGCCAATGAATACATTAAAATACAACTCTAATCTAATGAAATGCTTTATTTTTTAAAACGATTTTAAAAATTAAAAAATTCTGTCCACTTGTCGAATTTTCATCCGTATTTTCTCTCATTTCTTCTACTACTGATTACAATTTGCTTTAACACTATTCTACTTTCTACAATCTACACGAATTTTTGACATGTCGTACGATCCGTATTATACTTAGTTAAACCACGTTTTTTTTTTGCTCAAAAACTGTCGCAAACACCCTGCATAAAGTACAAACCAATATAAATTTTTAAATATTAAAAGAAGATAAAACAAATCATATATTTTAAAAGGACCTTAAGTAATTTATTTTATTAATTTTTTGTATTATAGTAAAATTTTATAATTTTTTTAGTTCTTTTTAACTTTTTCAGATATAAAATTTTGTAAAAAAAAAAGTCAAAATAATTTTTTTTATTAAAAAAAATCAAATTAATTTTTTTCCGGTTTCTGGGCCACCCTATTAAATTAAATTCAAATTATTTTACCTATTAAAATGACAACTTTTGTACATTTTTACACCAATATGAAATTAAAAAGCTTATGGACATCTAAAGTTCTAGCCGATGAACCTGACTCAATGGCACAGCAAGAGCAAGTGGAATTGGCTGACCAGCAGATAGAATTGCGTAAGTTATACGATCAACAACGTCATATCAGTAGACTTTACAATACGTTGCAAAAATGTAATAAGCGGGTGAGTAGTCGTGAAAAAACGCAAGAAACCTGTGAACAGGAACTATTCGATTACGTTCAAGCACTTGATCACTGTGTGGCCAAAACATTGTTCTCTAAGTTGGTTTAAGTTTAAATCAGGGAAAGAAATTTCGCAAGACTAATAAATACGAAAACAAAATACATACATATGTATAAATAATAATAACGTTAACTGAAATACATACCTGATTATTGGCCTGGTGTCTTGCTGCTGATGGCTGTTGGAAGGTGTATTATTAAATGTTTTTGATTTTCTACAAGTATTTGGTGGGCTGACATGATTCTTGTCAGCATATAAAAATGGTCATTATTAAAATAAATTATTAAATTTTCGCAATTTGTTTTTTGCTGTTATTTTTTTTTTATTACCCAAACGGGTGACTATTGCTGTTGGTTGCTTTACTATAAGATTTCTCGTTTATTTTTTTTACTCTTTGAATATGTTTGTATGTATGTACTAGTATTAGTTTCTTGAGCATTTGACCATTAAAAGTATTATATTTTTTATGGTCTTTAATAACAATAATAATAAAAATAATAACATTCAATGTTAATTTCATTATGACAACAATAATATGTTTTACTTAAGAGTTGCAGCTATTTATTTCGAGCAGAATTTGCTACTCTAAACCTTGGTACAGTTTTTTTTTCGTATGTTCGTATGTTGATTAGTCTACCTACAACAAAGGTCTATTTAAATAATAGATATTATTTATTACATTGCGCGATATATATTAACAATTATAATTGTAGTAAATTATAATTAAGTGCACTAAACAAAGAATAATTTTCACATTTAGAAATATTGTTGACAACCGAAAAAGAAATATTTTAAATTATTTCAGAGTTGACATTAGTTTTGCAAAATCTTAGTACTGATTGCCCAGCAAGATTTTAAATGGAGGGGAAGTACGTACGTTTAAATAAAATAAACATAAATCCAATGCAATTAAAGCTGGAGTTACATATCATCCGTTCATGCGTTGTTGCGTTTGATACTTTTTCACCATTTTATACGTTTTTAAATTCAAGTTACACACAACGCGTTTTATGCATCAACTTTTTTGTTAGATCAGCGTTGTGTTTATATTTTTATCAACTAAAAGCAAATTTGCCAAAATTAAAGTGAAATTGACATTTTAAGGGAATTCATGGAATTTATTATATTTTGTGCTACAGGGGTCTACAAAATGCTTGAAAATTACACGAGCAACCGTAACTCCAATTTTATCAATACCTCGGCTAAGAAGTTAGTCCCTTCAATGTAATTCCTAAGCTTCTCCTTTATTGAACTTTTTATCTTTTAATAATAAACAACAGAGATGACACTTAGCACATAACAGTTATCGATAAATAGAATGAAAATTTTGGTAATGAAAAAATTGTGTTTAAAATTAGTTTTTATGTATTTTTTCCTGACATTTTTTCACCTTTTATGCGACGGGCACAGAAGTAGAAATTAAACCTACTTTGTTACGTTGATACGTAAATGCATTTCTTGCGTTTTGCAGTGCAATTTTTAATATTTGTTAAATTACACTGATTCTACTTTTTGACAGATACATAAAAAGGAACGTATGGTATATAAATCCAGCTTAAGCAATACAGCGAATGAAAATTTCTTTTGCAGTGCCTGAAAATATATCAAATCAATTTTGTGCATTTTTCAGTCTTACTTAAACAAAAGCGGCAAGCGTTTTTAACTGTCAAATATTCGTATATCTAATGATGTTTGAAGCAAACCATATACTGTGGCAGCAACGCTTTGCTTTTAAAAAATCCAATTTTGACAGACCGTTAAGTTCTAAAGTTTTACTTATGTAATTATTGAAAAGGTATGATATTTTAACTATTTTCATGTTAATATAAAGATTTAAGCCAGATTTTTGTTTTTATTTTATTAAATTTATCAAAAAAAATAGGTTAGTTAGAAAGAGAGGGGCACTAAAAGCCCAAATCCATGGGAAGTATAAAATTGTGTTCAATTGACATATTGTGCGCTATAAAGCAGCGAAATTTCTCTAATAAGAAACCGTAACCCCAATTTTATTAATATCTCGGCTAGCTAAAGTGCCCCAGTCCCTTCAGTATAATTCCTTAGGGATTTCCAATTCGAATCCATTATGTATACCAAGTTCGGTATAGTGTCCACGTGAAAATTGTTGCGTCTAATACGCTTAAATGCAGGAAATAAACAAACGTTATATTATAAAGTCTCACTCTCTTTCTCTCATGTTCTACACGTCGCGACGTTACATCCGATATTCCCCTGTGAGCTAGATAAATTCTCATCATCGTGTGACCTCCTATTAAGCTAGTTAATTTGTTAAGCATTGGTATACTTAGTTTAAGAATATTTTATTCGTCGCCTTATCGATAGCAGTATTTTGCTATTTTCGAACGTATTCCTCCACCGATCAAATTTTAAGTTTATTTTAGAATCTATGAAAGGGCTTAGTATTGTCTATGGTGTTAGTGTTTAAAAATAATCCAACTTTAAATAACACTGCTCGACAAAAAATCATTTTTTGTCTTCCCGTTAATTAAAACTATGTGCAGTATATGGATTTTGATGCACTGAACTCAAATCCGTTGTCGGTTTTTTTCTATCAGATCGGGATTTTTTTTTATGGGCGTGGCAAATTTTTGCCCCTAAATTAGTCAGGTAGGGAGACATATTTCATCCTAACTCGAAAAAAATGTGTAACAAAATTGTTTTTATTTTATTTAAATAAAATTTTTCTCTATCTTTTATCCAAGGCGAATTCATGGATATTCATGGAATTCATGGATATGCCTTGCTTTTATCGTTTTGGAATTGTTCAAAAATTTATGGAAAAAAAAATTTTTTTTCGTGTAAAATTCGTAATATTTTTCAATTTAAAAATGGAATTAAAAAAAATACAAAGCAAATATTCAACATTTAGCACTTTTTTATAATAGTATCTAATTTAAAAAATAAAAAAAGGTATAAACCATAAAAATCGATTAAAAATTGTAGATTTTATTATCAATTTACCGCAGGTAGCCAATATTGACCAAATATGTGTAATGCAGCAAACAACATCAGAGCGGGCGCACTAAAGCGCCTTGTAGCAACAATTAATGGCAACTATTTACGAATACTTCTTATCCTAATTACATTATCCTTATCCTCCTGTTATGCTCTTATATCTCGTGGGGATTTTGTCACACGTTACCCGAGTAATATTTATTCTCGGTAAGATGTCGGTTATTCTTTGGATACGGTTTTATAATCACACCCGTTATAATAAATCTAGTAGCGGCCAAGATCGCTTCATATGTCAACTGTATCTTAATCAGCCGAATCGAGTGTACATTCTAGTGAGACCAATCAAAAATTCTGCAGAATTTTTAGTCGAGAAAGTTCACCTAATGTGCCAACCATTTAAAGAGTGGTCAAAACATTTAAAGAAACTAGATCGGGCGGTCTCTTGAAAACACTGTTGTTGTTAGCGAAAGTGAATTATTCGAAAAAAAAAAATAATCTTCTCAGATGAAGCGCATTTCGATATTAACTGCTTTGTAAATACACAAAATTGTCGAAAAAATTTGTAATAAAAAGAAATGTATCCAAAACGAGCCTTAGTTGTTTTACCATGATGTCGAATTAGCAGTGACTGTCAACGGCATTTGTTACTAGAACACTATTACGCAGTTCTTGAGGTCTCAACTCGACTGTATGGATCTGTATGATATGTGGTTTCAGCAAGATGGCGCCACTTGTAACACCGCGCTTGAAACAATCCATTTAATAATACAACAAATTATCTCAAGAAATTTTAATATCAACTAGCCATAAAATACCGTACTTTTTTTCTTTGGGATTTTGTGAGATTTCAAATTTACACCAATAAATCAAAAAGACTTCCTGAGCTCAAATCTGAGATCCAATGCATCATTGGTAAGGTTTAGTTAGCTATATCTCTGTGAAATAATTAGTACCAGGGGCGTTATAGCCACTTGACAAAAATTTTATGGAATACCTAATAGGAATATGTCTTCTTTACAATCTAATAAAAAGGTCACGGGTATCTCTCTTTAGTTTGAAATGAAAAAGTGCATTTTTACTGAGACGCTCTTTATTGAGGTTTAAGAACTCAATTAAACGCTTTTTGTGATAAAATTTAAATATTCAAGACTTGTGTCGGGGATCAAATTCTTAAAGTAATCAATATGTGTCTTTTTTTCCAAACCACCAAATATGTCATCAAATACGTTTCTCGAAACAGCCATGGTTCTATCGTCAGCACTCTTTTGATCGAAACTACTAGTATTGTTTAAATATTCTCTATATTGAAACATATTTGTAAATTTTTGGAGAGCTCTAAATTAATTAATATGGCAATAAATAGAGGCAGTCATGTTTTTGATCTTTCAGCAATTGTGCTAGTTTCCCAACATTTGTAAAATATTGTAAAGTACATACAAGTCTGGGACGTCAAATAGTTTGTTTCAACCAACACCAGGACAGACGGACATCACTTAATCGACTTCCCTTATATTAAGGTCTAAGAAAATATATACTTTTTGGGGTCGAAAACTAAAACAATTAAAAAAAAAGCGGCAAGAAAAAGTTACATATATATTCCTTAGGCACCACAGGTGAGAGGTGTGCAAATTATTTTAAGTAAATGTTAGTTTGACCACTTTGCAATATTGAATGTTGGCAATCATTTTGCCACATTTACAATATCTACCCGTATTGTAACGTGCAACATATCAAAAAAACATTCTCATGCAAACATTCCGACAAACACACATTTTCAAATGACAGTTACGTTACTTAATGACCAAGTTCAAATGCATACAATCAATTTCTTATTGTTGCAGCTTGTTGCTACTATGAGCTGTTGGTCCATTACACCCAGGCGTAAACAAAATTTTAGTTTTGAATACACAGATCGAACGCAAAAAAAAAATCATAAAGAAAACAAACAAATGCATAAGCATTTGCTGTATTTACAATTAAACAACATTTGCACGAATAAATAGCTAAAGTACTGGTTCAAGTATTTATTTTAACGGGCGATACCAATCACTGTTGAAATGATTTTAATCTCAATGAAATGACCATTAGAAAAACAAAATACTCGTAATACAAAAATAGAAACCGTATGTCTGTTCCCCCATACCGAAACGGGCAATTTGAATGTTTCGGTATTTTGGTTTTCTTTTGTCTGCTCTCGTTAGCTAAGAACCGCACCTATTTTGATGAACTTGAACTCTAAAGTAATAGTTGCACCAAAGTTACTATATTCAGCAGCAATCACAAACTATTGCGGTAAGATTGATGTGATTGTGATTTTTGTGCTCAGCGAGAGCGTATGACGTGACGAATGTAAATACAACAAATTTTAGAAAAAAAATTTTTATTAAACAAATTAAAATTGTTTTTTTTTTGATAGGAATATTTTTGAACATCTATGCAATACAATTTGCTTTAAAAAAAATAATGTCATTAACAAGACAATGACAATAAATCCAAATTTATTTAACGTCATCTTAAATACTTGTTTAGCAATGGAATTTAACAAATTCAATTTAAAATTGGAACTTGTTTAGGGTGTATGACATTAGTTTGACTGCCGAGCCGCATAATGATTTAAATTAATGGCGATCTCAAATTTTTAACGGCTGAATTTAAAGATCTGTTTGAAGCGAATTGTAAATGGCTTAAGTTGCTCTTAAAGCTTTGAATGGTTTTTAGCGATAATTTTTATACCCTTCACACAGTGAAAAAGGGTATATATAGGTTTGTCATTCCGTGTGAAATTTCTACAATTTTCATTTCCGACTCCATAAAGTATATATTTTCTGAAATATACGTCTGTCCGTGTGTATGTTGAAATCAACTTTTTGAAGCCCCCCGACATCGCTTGGACTCGGGTTAAGTATTAAAATATCAGAAATATTCAGGAGTAGATCCGTATTGAAAATCAGAAACATCGGTATATAAACCACTGAGATATGAGCAAAACCCCACGACCACCGATTTTTTTTTCACAAAAACAACGTTACAACAACAACATACATACATACAAACGTGTACACTGGTTAGAGAAAACGTGGCATCGAATCCCAGCTCAGCCAAAAAAAAAAAATTTTTTATTTTTTTTTTATATTTTTTTTTTTAATTTTTTTTTTATTTTTTTTTATATTTTTATTTAATATATTATTTATATTTTTATAATTTTTTTTAATTATTTTTAATTTTTTTTTATTTATTTTTTGTTTTATATTTATTATATATTTTTTAATATTTTTTTTTTTTATTTTTTTTTTTATTTTTTTTTTAAATTTTTTTATTTTTTTTTTTATTTTTTCTTTTAACATACATACGTAAAGTTATAATTTTACAATGGGTTGTTTTTATGTATGTATTTTTTTTATATGTTCATATGTACGTATTTCATATGGGATGAATGGTGATACAAACTACTGTTACACGTTGTGAATATAGCGCTCTTACTTGTTTTTAATAAATTATGAACAAAGTACCTTTCAAACTTGTAAGTGGTTGTAACTTAATTATATTATTGGTGATTAAAAGAAGTAGTGACTTTTTTTCTAATAACCATAAGCTAAAATATCCGCCATCAAAGAGCAGTTATCTGAGTGAGATACTGCAGGACATACAGGAAATATATATGTAATCGTATGATTTTTTCTTACAAAAATCGCTGGTGGGTGCTTTTACAATATGCAAGTTAGTTATGAAATGCCAGGCATCTTGAAATGTCCATCTATAAACTCAAATGGTTACCTAGTCGCTTAGCTTCGACAAGAAACCTTATTGCAGTTAGACTAGCAGAAAATGTAACTCTTTTATTTGTGGGGTGTAAAGAAGTTGATTGGTCTACCACTGCCACCATTCATATGTATGTTTACAAGGCTGCTCGAACTAATTGAACTGCGAAAAGCAATACTTTCGAACTTTGATAAATAAGTAAGTGATTAAGGCTGTAGTTTAAATTAATTTAATTTCTGCTCGATTAGCGACATTAATCCACAGTACTCAACATTATTCGTATCTTTGTAAAGTCATATGTAATGATTTTTTGTCTGATTGACAAAAAATATGATTCAGAATTTTCTCTTTACATTCTTTGTTTACTAAGGCGAACTTACATCAAGTGACAATGGGACTACAATAAATAGAACACAAAACAACAAGCCTTTGGTTTTTGTGAGAAGACCGCAACAACGCCAAAATAAATTCTTCCGATTCAAAATCAGCTGATTAAAAAAATTAAAACAAGTAGAGTGCTACCTTCGGCCTTGCCGAATTTGAAAATACCCAGCACCAACATGTACATTAGGGTGGGTTGGCCTCTATACAAAAAAAAAATTGTGCCAGTCATCCCCTAGAATCAAAGATATGTCAATAAAATTTCTAAAACAGGAAATTTTTTTTGCCACGTCCCAAAATACAGAACTTTTTGTTTATTATATATAGCGCCGCTATTTAAAGTTTTATTTTTGCACTGGGTGACTTTTCAGCAGAACGTCAAAGGATCCGAGATATCAGAAATGACATCTTTAGTATGACGTTAGATTAAAAAGTCGCCATAGTGAAGCCATAGTCAAGCGAGGAACACCGATATGCGATATGATAAGATCAGACTTTTATGTTGTAGGCCATATTGCTTTATTATTTTTGCCACCTTATCTGATTTTAGATTCTAACATTGTTAACTGTATTATACTAGTCAAGCCCTTTCATTTAATATCCATATTAATAGAGTTAAGAAAAAAATTAAAATCTTTACCATTGTGTTTCGGAACCCACCTTTGATTTGACACCTCGTCATTCATACGTCAAGTCCTTTGGTTTGATGGAAATATTGAGGTGGAATATTTTAAAAAAGTTTCAACTAGATATATTAATTTATTTTTGAAGATTTTGTATATAAAATCGATAATATTTAATAATTAATTGTAGAATGCCCCGCAACTCTAAATGTGATATGAAGACATTCAAATGTTGACTTCAGATTTATACCTGGCTACTCGGGAATATCAAGAAATCGTTGCTTGACTAGCCTGGCTGTTAATGCACGACCATCCAACAGGGGCACTTATGGGGCCCTGACGCTTCCAATTCAGGGATCTTATAAGAACTCTAACTGAACACTATGTTCTGGAAGTACAAGCCAGAAGATTAAATATCCCTTTCAATGTCTTTTGCAGAAGTTGTTACGACGACGATGCGGCTGAGACTGTATAATATTCCCTGTCAATGCCTGAGTTAGATACCGGCAGAAAAATTTTCTTCATGCGAGTGTATTTAAAGTTAATGCTAAGAGAATATGCTCATGCGTCGGGCTAGTTTTAGATTTTAAGATAAGGTAAAAGTGAGACTAGCTACACACTACATCAACTTAAGTATCACGCATCAAAATGGGATCAGTTGTGGAGCTAAGGGTAATGGTCTTTCGATTCATTAGTCTGCACAACCAAACTTTACCGATGGATAATAAAGTCATTTAAATGACTTCCATTGACAGATGGAATTGCTTCAGAGCATTTTCTATAACAGCTTTTAATTTTTGTGGCAGTAGCGCTCAATTTCCAAATTTCAGAAAAAGTAAGGCTCAACTATGATTTGAGATATATTTATTTATTTAAACATTTAGAATCAAGGAATATTAATTCATCAGGTAATTGCAGTTCGGAGAAATTTTTTTTATTTATATTTTTTATATATGAAGTTTGACATTTGAAATAAATGAGAGAGTAGAGAAATTTGTTTTTTATATATAGACTTTGACAGCTGAAATTTAAAAAAAGTGAAGAAAAAAATTATCAGCTGACGAAACAAGACTACCTGATGAATAAATATGCCTTGATTTAGAATATACATACATAAATGAATGAACCTAAATATATAAGTATATATAGCCGTAGCAACGGGGCCTCAAGCTTATGTTTTAAGATATAATGCCACACTATACTATACAAATATTTGGCTGCGATTTTCTCTGATGAATGGATGAATGAATATAATATTTTTAAAAGCCACGAACCTACACTTTTGCATAATAAAATGGCCATTCAAATTAAAATGAGTTTCATCACTCATAGTTTGATTTTCAATAAAGTTGGTTTTATTTCTGACCAACTATTCAAACTAGATGTTACCGATGAGCTGCGGGTTTTAGTTCTTGCACCACTGGCACTTTATATGGGAATGATATAACATTTTTTTTAATGCGCCGTAGTGACGTTTGAGCCAGTCCTAGCTGACTAGAATGCCCGCTGCTAGATGTCTTTGATATTTTTTTGTTTACATTGCATTGCATTGCTCTTCACGTTCAAAACTTTTCGCAGTTCGCAATAAATGTAGTCTACCAACCTATTGAAGGCAAATGCTTTGCAGAGCTAAATACTGATGTTAAAATGTCGATGATATGCTGTTTGCGTTAAAATGGTTTATTAATCGCTGGTTAAAAATAACAAAAATTCTATTATTCTGGTTCAGTTCAAAAACTCTCTTTATATATCGATTATTTATTTTCTAGAGATTATTATAATCCGGAAAAAATATACACAAACGAAATTGTTATTAAATTTTGTCACTTCTGGTTACTTTTGGCCCACCCTGGATAATTAAAGAAATTATCAGGAATTTTCAATAAAACTTAACTTTGTAAAAAACATTTCTATTCAATATTTTTAAAATTGGTCTTGCATAAAATTGCCTATTATCCCTGCTTCGATTAAACACAAAAGTAGTTGATACCATACTATTTTCTTATCATTTTTTATTTTATATTTCTTGAACAAAATAATTTCAAGAAACTTTAATGTGCATTGTTACATTGAAATATCCTGTTTAAAAATATTTTTTTCTTCCCCTTCATAAATTTATTGCAATAAAACATCTCCTTTGAATATGAAAATTTCTAAAACTAAAATAAGATTTAAATGCAAAAAATCACACACGCCAGAAATTCATAAAATTTTGCAAGAGGGTTTGTTTCAATCCCATTGCAACATTTTCAACGACGCCAGCCAGATAAATTGCCAAACGAATCAATTTCAAAAATATATTTTTGTATGTCCACACATACATTGCATGTAGTTATGTATGTATATATGTTTGTGCATTTGTGTTTTAAAATCGAATTGAATTGGAAGTAAAACTTCTTTAGCACAACCTGCTCTATGGTATAGATTTACAAATAAATACATTTTTCTAATCTAACTAACTACTATAAACGACAGACAGAGAAAATAAATAAAATAACACAAATATTTTGTGTGTAAATCCATGTCATTTTAGCACGGACTTGATTGAATTATACAGGTTGGAAAATATTTTATATTTCAGACTTTGTTTCTTGTCTTGTGTGCAGAATTTGTTTTTTAGAATTGACAAAAAATGATTGATTAAACTTGAATGCATTTACTGTGTGTTGCTTGTCATGGTAGTTGTTCTCGTACGTACTTTATTTTACGCACTTTTTTAACGCACTCTTTGGCAATTTTAACGAATACATATTTATAATAATTTCGTTTAAATAATGAATAAATAAAGAAACAAGAATTAAAGTTAAGTTTCAATATCTGTTAAAAGTAAGATAATGTTTTTTGCTGCATTGAAATAAGAGTGACGTAAAATAAAGTGTCTTAATTGAATGGAACTTTAAAATGTTGGCTGCTTAAAAGTAAAGAAAAATTATTTAGTTTAAGAAAATCTCAAGAAAAAAAAAAGACAATATGGGTGCAATTAAAACCAGGTATAATAGTAATAGTTTCATTACAAAATAACTTTGTTTAATTGATATTCACCATTGGTATGTATGAATTCATAATTTCCTGCATAAATGACGTATAAACTGGTGAATACATGTGTTTTATGAGCAGTAAAGTGGGCATATTTAGTTTCACAATGTATATGTAAATAATTTAAAATTTTGTTTTAATATTAAGAAATAATTTTATGATCAAATATTTAATTTAAAGATAAAATTTTCAACATCATTTCGTTTTAGAATTGTTTTGTCAATTTATGTATTAAATTAAATTTAAAAAAAGTCTTCCTATAAAAGAATGGTCTCTTTAAAGGAAATTATTTTAACCATAAATCTGTTGCAAAATGGAAAAACTACTTAAGTCAACAGAGCTTAAATTGAGATAATCATATTATTGCAGTTCCTTAAGTCAAAACTATCCACAGGTAAACTTTCAACTATTTTAGAACACTTTACAGGAACATAACAACTTATTGCCGATATATTTTTTCACAGGGCAATATCAGTTGAAGTAATAACTTATTTTAACGTATGATTAAGCTTAATATATAAAGATGAATACGAGCTTTAATTTTTAAGGCGCAGAATGGTCTTTATTTTAGAAGGAATAAATTTTTAAAAATCAACTCAAACATTTAAAAGTGCTTTTCTGGAAATCTATAAAAACAGACATAAATAGTTTTTTCTTATTGCCAGAGATATAAGTAAGCAAGTCGATTCTTTGTAATGCACTTTACACTTATTTCAGTCAATTAAAAAAATACACCATCAGAAAGAAATTTTCTTGCAGATGTTCAGAATCTGTGTGACTTGAAATTTCGTTTAGTATTTTAAAATGCTAATTAATTAGGAGTTATGGTGTTTTTATTTGTTACTAACACATAGGCAAACCGCATGTGTGTATGTAAGAAAACAAAAAATAAACAAAGTGTGAATGGTGATACCAAGAATGATATCATTCTTGATTGTCAGCAGCAGAACATTTCAAGCTTTGATCGGCTTAACGGTCTTGCATATTTCGGTTCGGGAAGGTAAAAAGGCTGTTGCAGGGTTACCTTCACACCCTGACCCAGTGACCAATTTGGTCCATAGTAACGTCTTAGTAGAATATAATAAAAAAAAAGAAGATCGAATGAAGCATTAGGAAAGGTAAAGAAAAAATCAAGTAGCAGTCTTCTGTCGCGCAGCCATTTCAATTTCATTATGAATCCTTTCAGATAATCGAGCCCATTGCCCGAGACATCGCCCAATTCGCCCAGGAATCTACTACGTAGCCATATCAGACTGCTATTGTACAGTCTGAGACATTGGTACAGAATTTGCCCAACTGTCTTCAACTTCTGTGGATCCTCATATAACCTGCATATACCCGACAGGTCCGATCCCATTCTGACCACCATTCTGACGACCAAACATTGGCCGGTGAGAATGCTTATCATGGTTCTGCCGCAGACCCTACCCCTGTCTAGAAGAGAATCCGAATCGCACTTTCTTGACATCAGCCACAACGCACGCGATACCCTGCAATCCGTTCGGTTACTCCAGATCCGATTAGTCTTGCTTAGAACCCGTCTACTGATCCTTCCCAAATAGAAGCTCATTGGAGGCCAGATACAGTTCATTGGAGCCTACCATTTCGGAACCTAGTCTCGCCAACTCATCAGCCATCTCATTGCCGTTGATGTTGCAGTAGCCAGGCACCCAGAATAGCTTCACTTAACACTCCTCTAAAATTCATTCTAAAGCCCTTCTACAATCATCGTCTAGCTTGGAGTTTACGTAACAGCAGATCATGGTCTTAAAAGTTGCATGGCTGTCCACATATATAGTGACCTCCGAGCACCTAGCGATGTTGGCCCTAATCAATTCCACGGCCCTCAAGTTCGGGGAAATCTCCACCTGAAATACACTGCAGTGGTCAGGAAGCCTATATGACTTTGTGATATTATGATTGACCCCTGCTACAGTGCCCCTCATCTTTAAGGCATCAGTAAATATACTATACAAACTTCTCTTATCAGTCATACACTCCCTAGCGGGAATTATCAGCCTCGGCAGGTGCCCAAAAACGACCCTAGTGCTCCCGAGGAGTCGGGAGAGCCCGTTAAGCCCAGGCAATAACCGTTAGTACTTATCTCATCCAAGATCCGTGAATGACCCTGCGTGAAATTTCCTGGAAATCCTAGCTCCCTCAGTCTAGGAATTTTCCTGGTTGAAATTCCCCTCACATACACAACAGAAGATGTAGAATAGCATCCAGGGCCGCCTGAGAAGTACTTCTTATGGCATATTTATTGTTATGAATAATTAAATTTAATTTAATTTTTAAGTGTTCTATAGAACATTTTTTTTTTATATTGTCACTCTTTATAAAATGCTTGAAAAAATAAAAAAAAAATTTGGAATGAGTAATTTTACAAAAACTTTTCGTATAGAAATTCTTAAAATTAATTTTGCCTAGACTAACAGTTTATATAAAAAAAATTATTTAAATTTCTTTGCAGTATTCCAAGTATTGGTTTTAATCCTGACGAAGAACTGGCACCATTCAGTGCAAATCTTCGAAATGCTACAGGTTCACCCCAAAAATGCAAGAACCTGAAAAGAGAACATCACAGTGGAAGAAAAGAAATCTTGAGCTCAACGCACAGCAGCTGTACAGTGTTTGATTTACTTATTTCCAACTTATAAAAAACATTTCTGAAGAGAAAAATTTCTATTTGGTACAAAAAATTCAAACAATACTTTTCATATATCTAAAATGGATATCCAACATCGGGGATATTCCGAAGAGTATGTAGCTAATGTCGGCGGCATAGACGTATAAACGGTTGTATGGGAAGACAACAAAGTAGTTACATTGGCCTCCTGATTTTCGGGCCAAAATTCTGTATCTGATGTTCGTATATAAGACAGAAAAAGTACAAAATACGTAAAAGTCTCTCGACCACATGTTGCGAATATAACCAACATATGGGCGGTATAGATCTGATTGATAGCTCCTACAAGTTAGAATTGAAGAGCAAACGTTGACAGGTGCGCATGTTTTGTTATTATTTAGATTTTAAAATGTCTAACTCTTGGTTGCTCTATAAAAGTGTACGCGAATATAAAAATCTACCAGTAAAGGTAATCATGCTGTCGGCAAATTTTTGATTGGAAGTTGGCAAAACTCTTTGTAAGTAAGCACGTCGACTTTTGCTTTATGCTAAATGAAAACAAAAAACTTTTTTAAGAATTTTCACGATCGTCTTAACTGAGTGTAGAAAAAATATAAATGAAATCTGAATTCCTAAAAATTTTAAAATTTTAATTTTTTTTTTGTATCGATGTGGCTCGTTGTTGTCTATAGGCTACACTCCCTTTTTATGAATTCATTCCTTTTGATAAATTACTAGAAAACCCCCTGCACACTTCGTAGTGCAAAAAAGAAAATAAAAAAATCAATTCGAATTCATTTAAATTAATGGTTTGATTAAAATCGAATTGTATTTCAGTTTTTCAAAATATCAGCTCAAATATTTTCAAATATTTCGAAATGAATGCAGTGTTCCCTAAAATGGCTGTAACTATGAACCAATACACATACAGAGACCGTTTATACATAAAAACCTTGGAATTGACGTCACCTTTGATATGAACTTTGGAGAAACAAAGTCGGTTCACGCATTCCAGAGAACATCAATTACTAACACAATGCAACTTATTTTTATATAAGTATATAGTATGAAACATTTTAAAATTTTACAAAATACGTGTATACTTAAATTTGTACATCTTTGTGAATTAATTAAGTATGTGTACTCTGAAGTTGATGAGTTGTTGGTTAAAATAAATTTTCTTTACTCTAGCATTTTAACTAAAATTCATTTATTAAAAAATTAAACAAAACTACTACCATATGATTGTTTGTAAAAAATATTTATTAAAAATTATTTAAATTTCTGCATACTGCAAGTATTTCAAAAATTTATGATATTTGTTTAATTACTGATTATTGTTGTTTTCTTACTTTTTTTTAAAAACTCTCTAATTTTTGGGAAATTTAGATTAATTTTAAATAGAAAATACTATAAATCCTTGAGCTATTATTTATTTGAAATATTCCATGAATGGCTAATTTTAAGGAAAAAAGTTTCACTTCAGTATTATAACCAGTATGTAGTAGCCCTTATAAAATTCGTTGCAACCACAAATAATTGAAAGTTTTCATAACATCAGTTAAACATATAGATGTGTATGTGTGTAACAAAAAATATATTTTAAAATTTTATATTATTAAAGTTACTAAATATTATTTATCAGTATTTTTCTAAAACTTCTAACTAGCTGGCTTTTAACTAACCAAATCCATAGATATTTGTAGCTTTCAGCACATACCAACCAGTTAATATTGCAACGAATTTTTTTTAAGTGTGTGTGTGTTGTTTTTTTTACCATAAATTGCTTAATTTTGTTTAAGTTTTAATTATATTAACCAGATCATGGTATCAATTAAAATTGTCTGTAAGCAAAAACTAGAAAAAAAATAAAATAAAAACGAACAAAAGCAAAAGAGAATGACAAGAAAAGTAACTACAACAATGTAAGTTTCCATGTGTATTTGTACACAATTATGTTGCATGTAAATTGTTAACAACCGCTGTCATTGCACTACTATACTGTTGCACTACACATGTTACTGTTGCAATCAAAGCCGGCATCCGACAAGTAAAAGTTTTTATTTTTATTTTTCTTTTTTCATCTTGCATTCAATAGAAGTTATGAAAAGAGATTTAAATTGTTGGCAAATAATATGCATTTAAATGTGTCAATAAACTTTACAAATTATTGCGATTACAAGTCAGGCAAAACAACAAAGTTGTGTCATAAAGTTGTATGATAATGGCGGCTGATGTAAAAGTGAAAAAACTAAATAATAGACGATGGGAAAGAGTTTTGGAAAACTTTTATGTTTCTTTAAACAGAATTTGTTTTAGTAAGTCCTTAACAATATTTGCAACATTAAATGAGGAGCCTACTGGGAAAAGATATTCGGGATGGAGAAATTTCTTTTTATTCGACAAAAATTCTTTAAAAATTTCATTATTCAGTTTGTTTAGAAAAATGTCTACGATTTTGATATTTAATGTGAGGACCACGTTAATATTTTCTAAATACATGCTGGTTGGGTTAGATACAATTTAATATGTTGTGTATTTAAACATTATCTGCCGTATTATAATATAGTAAAGAGGAAATGTGTGTTTGTATGTTGTAAGTTTTATACGAAACTACTTATTCAATTTCTAAGATTTTCTCACCAATGCTTTAGGTCTATAAATATACGTTGTACCTCCCATACAAATTTAACACATTTTATAATATATTTTGAGAACATAGCAGCTGTTTCCTTGAATCTTTGTACAAGATACTACGATAATTATATCTTTATTTGAGAAAAAAATGGTTAGGATGGGTGCAGGGGGAAGGAAACCCCTATACAAAAAAAACAATTTGATGTCATATATAGGAAACTTTCAACAGAATTTAGGTGAAACTTTGTACGAGCAATTTTTGACGGAAATTTCCTTACTACAACTAAAACGGCAGAGGCAGTGTTATCCCCCCACGAATTAAATATTTTGTCTCACCATTATATAACACCTAACAAATCGTGTCAGCAAAAATGTGTAAATTTGGTTAAATAGCTTTAATATTAATGGATAAAATGTATGATAGTCTAAACTATTGAAAAGTAGAATGCACACTAGGGGTACAACCCAAATAAGGCCCTATCACCACGCTGTAGCCGATGTTGTGCTGAAACCAAAAAATGTTTACTCAGGTCATTTCGGAACAAAAACGTTCCACATCAAAACCAATTTCTGAAAGCACTTTAAGTTTTTTTTTAATTTTTTCTAAACTTTTTATTTTTTCAAAATTTTTTATTTTTCAAAATTTTTTATTTTTCAAAATTTTTTACTTTTTCCAAATTTTTTTATTTTTTCAAAATTTTTTATTTTTTAAAAATTTTTTATTTTTTAAAAATTTTTGATTTTTCCAAAATTTTTTATTTTATAATTATTTGATTATTTACATTTCTTAACGTAATGTGATAATATGATAATTATAATAAAAATCACAATCTAAAAACTATCTTTGTTAAGTGAAATTAACTTAAGATTAAGAGTTTATTTATCATTTGATGAATTTGTAAAGAAAATATTTTAATTTTTTTAGAACTTACTGATCCCAAACTTAATCGCATTTGATGCGGGGCCGTTTTTAACGATATCGAAAATCTAAAGATGCAGTTCTTATTGTTTTTTGTGCACTACATGGTATGGATAGGGCCATTTTGATATTTTCCAAAATTATAAAAAAGTTATATCCCTAATGCACACACATACACACTGCTAAATATGTGCGCATTGAAAAATTAAAAATTGTAAATTGTAAATATCTTGTGAGTCCCCTAACTGTTTTATCCTCATCGTTAACTTTAACTTATCGTCAGAATTATAAGTAGTTTTCTTAAATGGAATTTTGTTTTCAAAATATTAATAGTTTGCTTGTATAAATAAGAGTTTTTTATTTGTTTTTTTATTTTTTTGTGCATAACTTAAAAAGTTTACTTAATATCAATTTTAGCTTAATAGTTTCTTAATAACCACTTACAACCAAACAACCAAATGCAAAACTACACTCTCTAACACAGTTAAAGATTTAGACAGTCATTTAAGTGTTCCAAAACAGCCCACGTTGAAAGTGTGTGTTTTATTTTTTTTTCTTCTTAAGCAAATTAAGAAAATTTTAAATACAGTGTATTTGCAGCAATTTTCTATCTAAATATTTAGTTTCTGTTAACAACTGTATAGTTTTTTTGTTTGGTTTTTCGCCAATAACCTGATTGTGTTAATTAACATACTTAAATATAGTTAGTCGATTTTTTTCATAAAATTTTTTAATTTATAATTGTTATCAGAATAGGCATCAACACTTAATTAATTTTATTGCAACAAACTGTAAAGTAAGTAAGTAAAAAAAAAGGAAAAACATACAAGAGATTTTAAAAATGTTGCAATTTTTCATTTTAAAGAACCAGAAAATCGTATTTGTTTTAATTTTTTTTATAATTAATTTAAGTGCTATACTACATTAACACCTAAGCCAAATCTAGTAAGTAGCAGATTTTGTGTTTCATTTAATTAGTTTTCAATAGATTTCCCATATAAAACGGAATCTACTTTGCCACTAGATTTTGGCGAAATTAACTTAAAATTCAATTGTGGTTATCGCATTGTATTATACAGAGAAATACAACGCTGCATAAAGGCGAATTTAATGCAAATTTATGAGGTGGTTGCAATTGGGCAAGCTTAAGAGTTTGAGTTTTAGAGGCACAGACAGGCATAGTTTGCAATAATGCAAATTTTTCACGCTTTACACGACAGTGTTAAAGGGTATAAGAATATAAGTTTGTCATTCCGTTTATAATTTCTACATTTATGATCCCATATATCAAACAAATACTAAATCCTTATACAGGGTGTCTGGTGGAAAATTTATATTTTTAAATACGATTATTTTAAAAAGTAATCAAAGGTGTGGAGGGAGGTTGGCTCCTTTGAAATTATTGATTGTGCGGATTTGTCAGTCACAAAGTCGCAGTGATCGATTGAGTGTCGCGCGTTCGTTGCGGAGACATGTTGTAATAATAATGATTCTTACGTAATTGCTTGTCGACAATTTTGCGCAAAATTTGGTATTCGGCGAATATATGATGGACCGAGTGTAAATTAAATTCGTTCGTAGGTGCAGAGGTTGCGCATGACTGCTTCGGCTATGAATGTCATACGGCCAGGGCTAAGTCCATCTTCAAGGACTCATGAAAACATTGAACTGTTATAGGGCAGTTTACATGAAGAGCAGTCTCACTGGGACTTCCAAGTGCGATTATTTATGAAATTTTTAAAAATAATCTAAAGTTCCATCCTTTAAAATTCAAATCGTTTAAGAGCTAAAAGGAAGTGATTTTGATTTACTCAGAAATTTTTGTGAAACGATGTTGGAGCATTTTCGCACTATAAATCCTATTTTTTGGAGCGTCGAGGTTGATTTTCACTTATACGGCCACGTCAAAAAGCAAAACTGACGTTATTAGTCTCCAAGAACCCGCAAATCTCGATTGAAACATTAAAAACCATCGCATTGCTTCAGGGTAACTGTTTGGTGAGCCTTATCCATTCAAAAGTTAATTGGACCTTTTTCTTTACGAAAATTCTTGAGGCCACGCGACAAATGTCAACGATGAAAATTATCGACGCATGATTACGGAATTCTTTTTGCCCAAAATGGTGGTGGTTTTAACAGGATGAGGCGACTGCACACACAGCCAGACAGATTCGATGAATTTGCCTTGGGGAATTTCCCCAAAAACTGATCAGTCTAATATTTGTCAAATAATCAGCTCAATTGAACCAGCGTATGAAGTAGAAAACCAGCCTCCTTTTGAAACAGTGTGTTCAACTGGAGGAAAGACATCTGGATAACATACTTTTAAAAAAATAAAATCTGCATTTTCATTCTATCTTTCAATGCTCTTAATAAAACTTTGTGTCAATTATAACGTTTTTTATTTTAGTTTGCAAACATAAATCTGGCTTAAAAATCTTGTAAAAAGACATAATATATATAAAGGAGGTCACATATAGTTTTGCAGTTTTCAAAAAAACGATATACAGTGATTATATCTACCTACTGGAAAAATCTTTCATTATATTTTAAACTCTTTCACCCAAAAATAACAGTAGTATCCCTAACTTACAATTTTTACAGGCGATTATCAGCATTACGCCACTTGTCACAGGCAATATACACACGTGAAAATAAGGGTTAAACAGCGTGACTTGTTATAGAACATACTAGTATTGTTGTCACAGAAGCTTAAAAGTAGAATAGGATACAACAAAACCATTACGGCAGTATTAATACAAAGTTGGCCAAGAGTTATTCCTTCAAGTAAAAATTTAAATTGAGAAAATTCTTATTCACGAGTAACTTTAAGTCTACTCTGTAAAAATAGTTAAACAAGCTTACTTAGCTGGTACAGCAGTATTACAACAGAGTGAGTTGTGTGTACAACAAACTGATTTTAATAACAAGGTGCCTAATAATAAGTGGAATAATAAATAAAGTACCGTATTTATTAATTACTGGAATAATACACAAAGTGCGGTTAAAGTTCAATTTATTGTGTTAAAAATCAAAAAAGTTTAACTGCCATTCAAAGAAAACAAATCAACATTTATAAAAGATATTGTATAAACGTAAAAATATTTCATATAAAGAAATTTTAATTTTAATATTTTTAAGTTTTTTTTTTAATTGAAGGTCATTTGTGTTATACAAATAAATTAAGAGAAAAACAAAATCATGTGACATTTATTTCTAACAAAATAATTTCATACACCCAATTAAATCTCTAAGGAATTGCTATTTAAATGCACGTTTTCAACACAAAAACAAAAACACAATCACTCATGCAGTTCTGCTTATTCAGCATACAACACACAACTGCACGTCTTAAACGTCTGATGATAGAATATTAAATGCAACATTAAATATTGCACTCGACCATATTTGCAGCTTGATTACAATTGTTATTGCCTTTGGAAAAACTAAAACAAACAACAAACTAACAGCATTAATAACAATTAGACTTTTGACTGGAAACAGAGAAAAAAATATTCGTTTTAATGTTCATAAAAAATCTAATTCATTTTTAAGCCTTAATCATAATAAATTCAATAGAACAACACACACACACACAACAAAAACAAAGCATAAATTAAAAAAAAAAAACAAAAAAAACAAAGAAACAAGACCGGCATTAAAACAATTTGTTAGAAAAATACTTAAAATCACTATTTTAAATTAAATGAAAATAAAAAAAAAAAATAAATAAAAAACTTACAAAAAAAAAAAACTTGCAGCAACATTAGCAGAAAATTTTTAACAAATCTTTTTGTCTTATGTACCGGTAAACAATTAGACAGACGGACTGAAACAATAACTAACAAGTCGTTATATTTGAAAAGATTAAAATTCCCACATGTACCATTAGAAACACAACTAATAAATAAGAATATGTTTAGAACAAAAAAAAAATGTAAAATTACAATTGAATTAAGAAAATTGTATTTGAATACGTAAATACATAAGATCTAGAAAAAAAAAATAAAACAACAACAATTTTTTTTCTAAATATATTGTAAATTTTCTACAAGTCAAATTTAAAGTTTGTATAAAAAGTAAAAAAGTTTTCCACTTTTTATTTACTTATTGGCAGTTTCCTTAAATTAACAACAGAAATTATCGACAAAATAATTATTTACAGAGAATTAAAAGAGATTTATTAATATTTTTAGGGTAGTGGAACTTTACTTCGTGTCCTTAATGATGAGCAAAATATATAAATAGACTAAACATACACATGTGGCCATTAAAATAGGTACCATCCAAGGCGAATTCAATAAGGTGAACTCGTCGCTAAAACAACTACAAAGTGCAAAAATACAACGTGTATTTTGTTACTGTAAAACAAAACGATATGTCAAAAAGTTGTATACGAATTCACAAATACTTGTAAAGAAAAACAACGTTTGTTTACAAATTTTTAAGAATTAAAAAGTTAACAACACAATTTGCACACAATTTTTTTAATCTTTTTTACAACTTTTCACTTTTTTCACTATTTGCTTGCAAATTCTTTACGATTTTTTACAGTTTTTCACAATTGTTTTAAATTCTTGTAATTTTTAATAAAACACCGCTCACAAATGTCAACAATAAAAAAACACACACAAACACAAAAATTTGACAATTGGTCCCTAGAAGTAGTCAACAGCTGATGATCAGCTGATCTAATAAGTTCACCTTATTGAATTCGCCTTGGTACCATCCTTATAATTATAAAAAATGAATGTTTTTTCGATTTTATGTTAACTAAAATTTATTCTTAGTGTATTATTATTATTCGAAGCATAAAAATAATAAGAAAAAAGTTATTATTTTAAAATAAAAAATAATCTACAATAAAAAAAAACAAAATTCACTTGGTTATAAAAATAGGTACTTTAAAGGAATTGTGGGAAACTAAAGAAGTTTTAAGTAATTTTCAACATAAATAGCACTATTTAAGCTCTATTGCATCAGCAAACACTATGTCCACAATTATTATACCCATCACACATTGAAAAAGAGGGGGGGGGGCTTTAATACCATGTGAGATAAGGTCATGATGGCTTTATTGCTCAATTGAATGGGAGATAAAGCCATAATGGCCTTATTGCCCAATCATTGAGAGGTAAGGCCATATTTAAAATTTTCGAAATAAAGAAATAAAGCCATATTTTTTTTCGCAAATGAGAGATAAAGCCATATTTTTCAGAATATTGTTATAATTATTTTTATAATTAATTAATTTTTATTCTTGTGACGCACGCAGGAAAACTTTATTCAGCGAAGCCACCTGTCGCGTCCAACTGGAGGAGAAAACCCGTAAGCACGGCCGCAGGCCGCCACGCGGAAAAACTTTAGTATGCGAAGCCAGATCGAATCTCAGCATCGAATCTCGAATCTCAGCTGAGCCAAAACAATTTTTTTTTATTTTTTTATATATTTTTTTTAATTTTTTTTTTTTTTTATTTAATATATTAATTATATTTTTATTATTTTTTTTAAATTTTTTTTTGTTTTATATTTATTATTTATATTTTAATTCTTTTTTTTTTTAATTTTTTTTTAAATTTTTTTTTAAATTTTTTTTAATTTTTTTTTTATTTTATTTTATATATTATTTATATTTTTATTATAATTTTTTTTTTGTTTTATATTTTTAAATTTTTTTTTAATTTCTTTTTAATTTTTTTTTAACATGCATTCGTAAATTTATAATTTTACATTGGGATGTTTTTATATATGTATGTTTTTTATATGTATGTACGTATTTCATATGGGATGAATGGTGATTCAAACTACGGTTATTGCATGACTACACGTTGTGAAGGGTATTTAAGATTCGGCACGGCCGAATATAGCACTCTTACTTGTGTTTTATAACTTTATCTAATCTGTCGGGCATAGAAGAGATTAACTTGCGGCAAGTCTCAAGATGAGTGTCATACCATATTTCTTGCACTTTTTGCCATAACTGAGTCTAACTCTGAGATCTCCCCAAGGATTCTCAATTGGATTGAGATCAGGTGATTGGCTTGGCCACTCCAAAACACTAACTTTATTTTGCTGAAACCATCCACTCACTAACTTCGAAGAGTGTTTCGGGTCGTTATCTTGCAACGTTATCTCCAACGTAATGGCATTTCCTCCTCAGCATAAGGCAACATAACATACTACAGAATATTTTTGTACCCTTCCTTGGTCATTATATCTTAAAATTAAATGAAGAGGCCATACGCCACTCCAAGAAAAACATCCCCACCCATGATGTTGCCGCCACCCTGTTTAATTGTTTTTTTAGTGTAACGTGGCTTGAATTCTTGAATTTTTGGTCTTATCACATTCCGCCCAGCATCGTTTCCATACAAATTAATTTTAGTTTCATCACTCCAAAGTATGTTATGCGCCATTTTTTAGTTCCTTCTGGGCCACATTATGTCTTTTGGAGATTTGCAAATTCTCTCCTCTTCTGTAAATTTCCTTTTTTTAGCAATGGAACTTTTCGAGCTATTCGTCCCGGAAGATTAATATCACATAAACGACATCGCACAGTTCTTGCTGAAATTTGATTATTTATTTCAGCTGCTATCGCCTTAGAGGACTTAAAGGGATCTCGTTTAGCAAGCATTGCTATGTATCCACAAGTAGTTGGGCTGGTTTTTTTGCATAGCAAAACAACAAAATTTTTAGACCGTCCAATTGAATCGGCTATAAATTTAAAGGATTTATTCTGTTCCCGAAGCTTTTTAACTAGTCTCCTCTGTTCTTCAGAACAATGCTGTGCTCGATCCATCTATTATTGATGTTAGTATTGATATTAGATTACTATTGAATTATAATAAGATTACCAACCTTGAAATGTCCAGTTCGACCTTAATTTTTGGAATATGCGAAAATATTCAGCAAATAACCTATTTTATTGGCCACAAAAATTTTCTTATTTTTAATTAATTTTCCTGTGAACGCTAATAAAAATGTCTAAAAATAACGAATTTTCTTATATAAATATAAAAAAGTGTTGACAATTAAAACCATGTAAAGTTTGTAAAAAAATTTATGCATTAAAAAAAACTGAAAATATGTAACAGTAATCAGGGTACCTATTTTAACCCTACAAATACTTTCTTCGTCGAATCGACGAACATCGTTTTTTAATTGTCATTTAATTCGCATATTACTCACGTAAATTTTCTTAGTTCTCTTGTAGCTTTAGTTGTTACCAGGCTGCTGAAGTTTTGAAACACACAGCTCCGTAACTGGTGTGTAAGTGTGAATTTTTTAAGTTGGTTTTCGTCGAAACGACGAATAAAGTTCTTTATGTAACTTTTTGGATTAATTTTTGGATTGTATACAAAATGAAGTGTTGATGACTGTCAATCAGACAACAGTACAGAATCAAAAACTAACGCCAAAAGAAAAATTTGTGCTTTTGTCCATACAGCAAAGGACGAATGACAAAATCGGCATGTGCAACATGCAAACAGCATATCTATGGAGAACACAAACTTGATATCTGTGTCTCTTGCAGAAAAAAGCGTCCAAACTAAACAATATTGATCTTATTTTTTAGTTTGAAGTAACTGTTTTAAGAATATCTGAAATAACTGAACACTACGTGATTTAAAATACTGCCTTTTAAGACTTTTCAAAACTCCCTTTTCTAAAAAAAAAAGTTGAATTTTTTTTTCTTTAATAATAAACTTAAAATAAATATGTTATATTTTTTAGTTATATGAATACAAACAAAACAATATTGTTATCTAAAAATAAAAAAAAATATATTTTCTTATATTTTGTTGAATCTGGAGGGGATTGTAAATAGGACGAAGAAAGTACTTAGTGCATTAAAAATAAGAAAGTCCATCTAGGGTAAATGTGTACATATAAAGTTTTAAAAAAAAAAATTTAAAAAAAAACATTAAAATCCTTTAATTTTAGTGTGACTTGCATAATTTGCTTTAAAAAAATGTAAAAAAACGTGTGCTGGTTTGTGGTTAGTCACAAAATTTTTGACAATTAGATTCAAATACACAATAACAAAATACATGTAGTTTAGTGTTTCTGTAGGAAAGAGATCACCTGATTGAATTCACCTTGGTTTAAATATTTTAATAAAAAAAATACAATAATTTTAAAATGTTCTCGTTTATAATTAATTATTTCGAAAGTTATTCATCACTTATTTAATTTGACAAACTAAATAAAAACAAAAACACATACTAAGATAAATACATGGAGCTTGTTCTAAAACATTTTCTCCCTCTAAATAAAATTGACACAAACACTACTGTGCCCATACTCGTCAACTAAAAAATGCCTGCCTAACTGGATATCAATTGTTAAGCCGCTATTTAAGCTTGTGAAGTAACAATCACAATCGTCTAAATAAAGAGAGAAAAAAAAACCGAATTCAATTTTTTGTATTTTAACAATCAAATCAATAGACTATTGTTATTGCTACGCACCCACTACGCATACATATTTGACATTTATTTTGCACTTAACTGTCAAATGATTTTAACGACATATTTTGTGAAATGCCATAAAAATTACAGCATGAAGTGTGTGACAATAACAAAAACCAATGACAGTTATATTCGACATTGATAATGTGTGTTTTCTGTGGATGTCATTAAATGTTAGAGAAAAAATAATTACAATTTTTTTATTTTGTTCATTAAATATTGAAATTTATTTGCACAGCTAGGTATTAGTTACAATATTCAAAACAATATGATAAAGGGGTTAAAAAAGGTGTAGGAATGATATTTAAGTTATTTGCCATTTAGCATAAGAATAAACCATATTCCTGAACATGTTGCAATTATGGTGTAAGTCAGGGGTCACTAGCTGGCGGGCTGCGGTCCGAATCCGGACAATAGACCTATTTTATGCGGACGTTGTGTTAACAATACAAAATATTTAACATTTCGCAACAACAAATTCATGAGAAATATTTTCGTCTCGACATCAGCCTATGGTGATGATCCGTTAACTAACAAGTAATAGGGAAATCTATGCAAAAAAAGATAAGTTGGGCGCGAGAACACAAAGAATTTCATTAGTAATATTCATGTCAGCAGAAATATGCAACAAAATCTCACACATACACTTGAATTTAAAGTATTTAAAAAAAATTAACCTTGAAACTTCTTACTTTGTGTGGGTCAACATTTAATAGAATTTAATGAGAATAGCCTGCACAAGCTTTACTTCAAACTTTAGACGGATAGTCCAAGACAAAAAATGTAATTTTTTTCATTGTAAAAACCCTCATTACTTACTTCTTATTTTAAACATTTTTTTTTTTTTATAAAATAAAGCACCGAAACGTATTCGGTTTATTTGTCCATTGATACAGTCTCTAAATATTTTATTTAAATAGTTCAATTTACTACCTTCCGGAACGCGACGGTCGTGATTTAAAAAAAGCGGACCCCAAATGAAAGTAGTTGGTGACCGCTGGTGTAAAAATTAGCTAGAGATATAGTACAGGGTTGGATTCAGTGAAAATTTTGCACTTGTTCAATGTGAATAGCATTTTGCATGACTACTAATGCATAAGTGCAAAAGGAGGCATAAAGAATGCCTTCTCCAAATACTAAATAATTAGCCTTTAAGGTGAATTCACCCATTTGTTCTGAACAAAATTTTTTCCGGAGAATAACATTTTTAACTGAGAGTTTTCTGCAGAACGATTCACCCATTTCAGAAAATTTTCCCGAAAAAAACAAAGCTGCCATATAATATAAAAATGCAAGAAGTTGTACAAAGTGGCAGCACCGCTACCAAACTTTGTAAATAAATACAATCGTAAATTATTTCATTAAAATATATGTGAAGAAAATGTCGGATGGAAGAAAACTAAAATTATTATTTTTAATTGAAGTGCATAAAGTCAATTTGTTTTTGTATAATAAATGTACTGACACTGTGTGATGTAGCAACCAAATTCAATTTTCATGTCAATATTGAAAAAATTGGCATCCCAATTCAGTTTCTTCTGAACAAGAATTAAAATTAAACCAATTCAAGAAAAAACTTTCTGAACAAAATAATCTCTCTCTCTCTCAAAAGTAAAACGTCAATAGAAAAAAAATTTGTTCTGAACTAAAATTTTGTGGGTGAATCCAGCTTTAGTGATGTGCTTTAAAATACATACATGCAAATGCATGCAAAAAATCTTGAATAACTCATGTAAACAGACATCGTGAAACATTGGTTTCTCTTCATCCACTGTTCGTTCGTTCCATGCACTTATTGGAAATGAGTGAAATTTTTTAATATATTCATATAAACACATTCCCTTCGTTAATGTAAAAATCATAAATGTTTCACCTTAATTGAACCACTACATCATGGGTTGAACTCATGCATTAATTATTTCTTCTGCATGTCTGGGTAATACCGTAGATGGTGCTTCGCTTTTATTATTTGAAAGTTTATCAAGTATTGCAAATATCATTTCAGCTACTGTTTGCGTTAAGTGATTCTTCAGCCAATGCCCAAACTCCTTTTAGAGGCCATATATTTTAAACATTTTCTAAAAATTTGTTGTAAATCATTTTGTTCTGGCTAAATTCATTTTCTTATTATTAAACTTTCTAAAATATGTTTTTAATATTAAATTGTAAACATTACAGAATTGTGAAAAATTTCCCCATATAAGTCGAGTGAAATGCATTATCAAAACCATTTACGTCATCGTCTACTCATATGTACACTAGGGATACAAATTTTTTACAATTTTTGAAAATATCAAGATGACCCTGTCCATACCATGTAGTGCATAAAAGACAATGGGGCATATAGTCATCAAAAAAGTCGACTTTTACAGTACTTAAGTCAATTTCTTAAAAAAGTCTACTCTAATTCATTCATAGACAACTTAAAGTTGGTTTTTAACATTAAAGTCGGCTCTAAATTTAAAACCAGCTGAACCTGTTGTTAACTCTATTTACAATAACATCAGCTGTTCATTGTAAAGTTAAAAGATTTATTGAAAAATAAAAAAATGCCAAGATTTCAAGATATTGAAAGAGATTTTTCAATAACTGGTGATTGTGAGGATGATCTTTGTGTAAGGAAGCCTAAAAATTACAAAAATAGATTTAATCCCTTCGACCTAAGCGATGAGGATTTTTATTCCCGCTACAGATTTGACAAAATTACAACTCGTTTTTTGTTAAGCTTTGGTAAGATGAAAGCATCGTTTCCCTTTTAGCTTTTCACGAATTTTTTTTTTCTGTATTAATGAAATATCATTTCCTCTGTTTTCTACCACATCCAAGTGTGCGTTTACACACTCCCGGAGGCATTCTTTCTCAGAAGCACTCCAATTTGCATCTCTTGGCTTCTTCAGTTTCTGAAAGTAAAACATTTATTAAATGCCAAACTAAAAATATATCACACATATGTACATGTGTATGTACATACATAAATATGTTATTGAGACTTACCATTTCTGTTTTTTCCATTATTTTAATAAATTTTGGTTTTATACATAGATGTAAAACGTTTTAAAATTTTTATTTTTTATTGTTTGCTTCAACAAAAGTAAACAAAAGAAAAACAGCTGATCAAGTTGCCATTTTTTATTTTTTAAAAAGAAATTGTATGCCAGAGTTAAACAAATAAGAGTTGACACCCATTTAAAGCCAGCTCAACTTAAAGTACACTTTTTTTTTACTATGAATACCAAAAAGATAGTAAAAGCTTTTAACTTAAATATTAACTTTAGTAAGAGCCGACTTTAGTTTGCGACTATGAATACAAGCCAATAAGTTCTAAAGTTCTAAAAAAATAAAAATATTTTCTTTGTAAATTCATTAAATGATAAATAAACTCTTAATCTTAAGTTTATTTCACTTAACAAAGATAGTTTTTAGATTGTGATTTTGATTATAATCATAAACATAATTACATTAAGAAATGTAAATAGTTAAATAATTATAAAATTAAAAATTTTTAAAATTTTCCTTATCTCTAAAACCTATTGAAATTAGTGAAATACAAGGATTTTTTAAGAACAACTATTCAGGTTTATATTATTAAATCACATACATATATAATGTGTTTTTACTCAAGCATAGTTATAAAACAAAAAAAGATATGCACTCTAAGCCTAAAAGTAGTGTAAACAAAATTTATGACAAGTTCAGGAACTAAAAACAATTATGTAAAACAGCTACATATGTTGTTAACTATTTTATTATGAGTGCTTTTTCCATTTTTTCTTTAGTTTCATCTCTAGTGCATGATCAAGATTTAACAGATAGTTTTGTTCCAGAAATCACCGATTGCTTAATTGAAATTAATTTTTTTATAGTTCTTACTGTGGCTTCGTTTATATCGAACAAGAAATGTTGAACGTTCTCCATTTCGAAGGTGGTCTAAAATTTCAATTTTGGTTTACAAAGTAATGGCTTCACGTTTTAGTTTTGTTTTTGTAGTTTTCGGCATTTTCTTTAAGGGATACATAAAATATTTAACAAAATTAAGAAAAATTAAAATTAGTGAATAAAAAATATTTTTTTGGCTTTCCATTTATGTTAATTCGTTAAAATTAAATTTAATGTAATGCTGTAAAATCAAATTTGTTTATGAAATATTCCTTAGCTAGCACGTCTGATTGCCTGGATAGTTAAAAAAATATTAACACATTCTACTTGCTGTCACAAATAAATTTGATTGATGCACTTAAAGGGAATTCTCCTAGATTTGTGCTATTTACAATTGCTCTGACCAGCAAATTTGCTTGTATCGACAAAAAGGGAATTCCCCTAAAATTGTGATATAAACATATTTCGTAAAATTAAATTTAACAAAAAAAAAAAAAAAATTAATGCCAAAAGCTTTTGAAACGTGCTATATGGAATAAAATCGTGTAAAGAATTTTATATTTTTTTATTTTCAAGCTGTGTTAAATCAAAACCGTGTAAAAAAAGACCGTGTAAAAACAGAGTTAGGTGTAATTTGAAACTTCTATTTTTCTAACAGTTTAATGAAATTAGAAAATGGCAAGCATAGCATTTGTTTCTAAGTTTTTCTTTCGTTGTTTTCAAATGACATTTTCTTCATGTTCATATTCTCTCTCATATTCTTAATACATTTCTGCCAAGCTTTCTATATGCATCCTTCGGCCGGCAGTATTTAAAGCATTGTATTGTTGTTTTTTTTTCTTTTATAAGTTCTATCAAGGCGATAATATTTTAAAAATTCTTTTCAAAGTAATTCAAAGTAAATAAATAAAATTCCAATCTTTCAACAAAATTTTCAAAGAACTACTTTTGATTTTCCATTTAAAGAATTTATTTCTTAATAAATTTATTTAAGTAAAACTGAAAGCATTTAGAGCTTTCGAATTTTGTTTTTAGTGTAAGTACAAAAAATGCTAAGCTAACAGTGTGTTTGAATGTGTTTGAGTAGACAGTCCAACGGATGCGGAAGGCAGTAGCCACATGTGGCTTTTAAAAGGTAAAAGTAATTCCTCTACATAAAAATGATACAAATAAAATGTAAAACAAAAATTAAAGTAAATTATGGGAGGAAATGTTTTGTAAAAGTAAAATATTTAAAGTGTTCAAAAGCTTGATAGCTGTAGTATATTTAACATCTTAACTAGTGGCGGTTGTAGCAACACATGTTTGGGTTGAACATACAGCAAATGAAATTAAATTAAGGGCAGATCAGAGGAGGTAGACGTATATTCCTTTATTTGTGTTTATTATTATTGTTTTATATTTTTTTTCAATACAATATTAAGACTGGCTGATTTGGCAGAAGAAATTTTTCTTTCGATGAGGTGTACCTATAGAAAAATCCCCTTAAAGACTAGGCATCAAATGACAGTATTTCATTGCCTGTCTGTATTGTACTTTAAGTATTGAGATAATGACAGAAAATTTTAATTATTTACTTAATCGAAATCCGTAATTTGGCTATAGTAAAAGATTTTTGTTTAGACATACATATAGAATTTCCAATAGCGATGGCTGTAAATCTAGCTTTCATACTGATGAAATTCACGATCTGTTTGTAAATATAGAGAATTCCGTGAAGTTAACGGTACGCTAATGGTTAATCCAAATAGAAAATACGACATATAATGGACTGATTCATGACAACATTTATGGCTTTTGATAGTATTTAGTCAATTCGAGTCCAAAATATGTGATACAAGAAACTTCAAAAGCTGTAGACGCTAGTCTAACAAAGGATTAAAATTTATCAATTGAACGTCGTACTCAGCAACTCGGTCTCTACCCTTCCACTGCTTTAAAAATTTTGAGTAAATACCTTCTTCTACATCCATATAACTTCCAACTGGAGCAACAATTAAAGCTAGCGGATCATCAGTTGCGTGGTGCGTTCGCTTAATTAGGCTGAGAATAAACTGGAAGTTGAACCAAATTTTATTATAAAATTATCTTCAGTAGAGAAACTAATTATTTATTTATTTATTTAAATTTTGGCAACCAAGCCTTTAGGCCATAATCAGCTACAAACTTCTTCTTATTATTAGCTTAAGGGATGTGAAAACAAAAAGTATTTTCAATTCTCTAGAGACCATACAACTCATCAGGCTCTAGGTTTTTACCACAACCCCAAATAAATTACGGTTTATTTCGGTTAACATTACAAAGGCGTTGTCACTTTCTTTGTCTTTAAAACCGAAATTGGTGCCAACACTACAAGAATGGTGAATGCTTTGAAAATCATTTCAAGAAAAAAAGGTTCCAAGAAGATAGCACAACATGCCGTACAGCGCGTGAAATCATCACTTTATTTATCTCAAGAAATTAATCTGTGAATTGGCAACCTTGACAGTGTAATTTGACATCTTTAGACAAGCTTTTGTAGGGTAAGGCAACAACGTTTGTTTTATTAAAAGCCAACAAGCAGCGCACTCTTGACGAAATAAGACCGTGTTTGATCGAAAAAGTAATGCAAAATTTTATCACCAAGATAGTGTTTTTAATGCGCATGCGCAGAAATTATTTTTTTGTTATAAAGCAGAGTTATCTGTTTACAATGATTAAATTAAATTAAAATAATTTCCATATTTAGTAAAAGAGTCCTTGGGGTACCCCAGCTAAAGATAAAAGATTTTTACCATATTTTATAAGTATTCAAATTGGAAACATGCAAAAATTATTCCATTACCAAAAGAAAATGGAGAATGTAGACCAATAGCTATCTTGTGTTTTCTTTCGAAAATACTTGAAAGAATTTTATATAAGCAAATGATTTCATATATGAGTCATTCCATGTCAGACCGAACACCTTTTTTACACCACCTCTTCCGATTTTCTTTAAATTTGCCAGACGTATTAAACATAAAAAAATATTTTACACGTGTTTCGTGAAAAAAATTAAATATTTTTTTTAAAAAGTTATTTGCGTTTCAATATCGTCAAAATCGTGAAAAATCTTCCGACATGACAACATTTAAACTAATGTTTTTATAAAACTAGTGAATGTATTTTGAAGCTCAATACCTTATTTTAAAGGTATTTAAACCTTCTTTTAGAAAAAATATTATTTTTTATAAATTAATTTTTTTTATTATTAAAATTTGGTTTTTTTAAATTAATTTCTGTTTTCCACAATCTTCGAACAAGTCAAAAAATCCGAAAAAAATATTTTCATAAAGGTTAAAATATTCTTAACATTCCCTCAAAATTTTCAGAGTGGAGGTTGAATGGATTCTATTTTTTTACGATTTTTTTCCATTGCAGCACCACAAAAAAATTACATTTTGTATATAAACATTTTATTTTCAAGCATGTTAACGAAAATGTCAACGCATGTATGTATGTGTGTATGTATTCAAAAACACACAAAATTTGATACTTAAGTAAATCCCAGCCCTCGTATTTCTCTATAACTAAAATGTAGCCACTTACTCGTAATATAATACCTAACTACCCATTAGTAATAACGAATTTACATGTTTCAATATTTTTATGGTACACCCAGTTCGTTTTTTTAAAAAATTTAATAAAATTTTAATTATAATTATAAAATTAAGGTTTTTGGGTTAAGCAAGCCTGAATTTTTTATAAAAATATAGAAATTAAGCAAGCGGTTTGAAAGTAAAAAAGTATATTTATATAACTAAAAGTTAAATATTTAATAAGCAATTTTCATTTTTATATACATTTTTTATAGAAAAATCAGCTGCAAATGATGTAGTGTGAACTTTAATTTGTCTCTCTTGGTACGGAATAAACGCATGGTAGCCTAAAGTACCTGGTATCATTTTTGCTTTAGTAAACCGTTCTTTAAATTTTTTCTCATGCTCATTATATTGTTCCGTACTAAAAAATTCGCAATTTATGTTTTTAACATTTTGTTTAACCCATTGATAAAAAGTAGTCGGGGTATTGATTGGATTGTCAACATTGGTCAAACTGGCTCGGGCTGCTAATCTTTTAATTGTGCCTCCAAGCCCACCGCAAGGGCCCTTTCCGTGCGAAGTTGCAAAGAAGTGCCACTCTGCTTTTATAGCGAAATCATCTTCGTGAAATGCAAGATTGACAAAATTTTTCTTGTTTTTATATTGAGCACTTGTTTGACAACATTAAACGGATTGCAACAAAATCTGTAATTCGGTTTCATTATTTTAATATATTTAACAATTTTTTGTTCCCTCTGAAAGCACTGAATTGAGATAAACGAACTTTTCTTGTAAACTAAAAATCACCTGCAACATTGCTTTTTTTAAAATAGAACATACAAAAACATTCTAATAGCAAAATAGAAAAAGCAAAACAAACAAATCTCCAGAGCAATATGAATTTTGATTAAATATTTACTTAAGTATCAAATTTTGTGTGTTTTTGAATACATACATACATACATACATGCGTTGACATTTTCGTTAGCATGCTTGAAAATAAAATGTTTATATACAAAATGTAATTTTTTTGTGGTGCTGCAATGGAAAAAAATCGTAAAAAATAGAATCCATTCGACCTCCACTCTGAAATTTTGAGGGAATGTTAAGAATATATTAGGCTTTAAGAAAATATTTTTTCAGATTTTTCGACTTGTTCGAAGATTGTAGAAAACAGAAATGATTTAAAAAAAAACAAATTTTAATAATAAAAAAAAATTAATTTATAAAAAATAATATTTTTTTTAAAAAGAAGGTTTAAATACCTTTAAAATAAGGTATCGAACTTTAAAATCCATTCACTAGTTTTATAAAAACATTAGTTTAAATGTTGTCATGTCGAAAGATTTTTCATGATTTTGACGATTTTCAAATGCAAATAACTTTTAAAAAAAAAAATTTTAATTTTTTTCCCGAAACATGTGTAAAATATTTTTTAATGAAGACTTCGTTCTCAAATTTTGAAAGACATCGGAGACATCAAAGTCAATTTTTAGCAAAAATCGTACGGTTTGACATGGAATGACTCATATAAATATGAACAACATGCTTTCTAGTAAACAATCTGGTTTCCGCGAGAGTCATAGCTGCGTAACGGCCCTTGTTGAAGTAGGTGAACGCATACGACAGGGCTTAGAGGATGGGTATATAAATTTCTTAGTACTTCTGGACCACTCCAAGGCATTTGACACTGTAGACCATACCACATTAATTAATAAATTAAAACATTTTTTCAGATTTTCTGCAACATCAATTAACCTTATTTCATCATACCTTTCAAATCGAATTCAATCGGTTCTTGTAAACAATGTTTGGTCTGATAAGATGATACTCAAAAGGGGAGTGCCTCAGGGCTCCATCTTAGGTCCGCTTTTATTTTCTATATATGCAAATGACTTGCCAAAAATACTTTCAAAGTGTAACATCCATCTTTATGCAGATGACATACAACTTACTTTAAGTATCCCAACTGAACACATTGCCATTGGTATCTCACAGTTAAATCACGAATTAAATCAAATTTATCTCTGGGCTTGTGCAAATGGCCTCTGTTTGAACCCTAAAAGATCTAAATGTATTGTAATCTGCAAAAAACGTATAAGTTCGTTTATTTCCGGGGATATCTATCAATTTAAATGGTGAGAAAATTGAAATCGTTACTAGAGCGAAGAATCTAGGTATAATTTTTAATAACCATTTACCTTGGACAGATCATGTAAATTCACTGGTTGGTCAGTCATATTTTAAATTAAGATCGCTCTGGTCTACACAATACTTTACACCCATCAGAATTAGAATCTTGCTTGCCAAGTCATATTTGGTTCCTTCCTTATTGTATGGGTGTGAATTATTTGCTAACTGCGACTCTGTTAGTCGATAAAACTAAATGTTTTATTTCACAACATTATACGGTATGTGTACGGATTGAGAAGAACTGATCATGTTTCCTCTGTTTGTAAAAACCTTTATGGAGTCAGTTTCGATAGCCTACTCAGAATACGCACTTTAGTATTCTTGCATAAAATAATACATACTAAAACTTCTAAATACATATTTGAAAATTTATGTTTTTTTTCAATCGCCACGAAACCGGAATATTATAATTCCTCGACATCAATGCCTAGTTTCAGAATGGCAATTTTATGTACATGCCGCTAGACTTTGGAATAATCTTCCACTATGTCAACAATTAAATGGCAAAAAATTTGTATTTAATTCTTTTAAATAAAATTTTTTCCAGTTAAATGTTTTAAATAGAAATGTGTAGGTTATTATTATTATTTTTTTTTTTACACTTTAATTATATATATATTTTTTTTATTATTAACTTTTAATACGAATTTAATTATTGCAAATGTTTTTTATATTTAACGCATTCCGTTTCTGTTAAAGTCTTGTTGTACAGAAAATAACCTATTAAATAAATAAATAAATAAAATTTGTAGATATTCAAAGTAACAAAGAAATGCTTAATATTTATTCATAAACTGACACTATAAATCCTCAACTAGCTAAATATGCATCAAATGATTTGAGATCAAATAATGTTGTTCCATTAATTTCATTAGTAAACCATAACTCAAGGCGTGTCCTCTCATTCAAAACATTAATCGTAAGCAAAAACCAGTCGGTAGTTTTCTTGTTGTCTGTGTTTGTAATTGTGTGTAATTAGTTATCAGCAAAATGAACTAAATAGTTGTTGTGCTGCTTTACAACTCATCAATATTCGGGGTGTCTTCAATGAAATAAATCAAGAAAAAGGTTAAAAAATAACAATCAATTTGCAAAAATAATTATGCACAAAAATGTATCTATTTATCAATTGTTAACGCAAAGTAGAGAGTGGAATATTTGCTTTTAAAAGTTTGCAAAAAAAATAAAACCAGCAGTTTGTTTAAATGCATGTATTCATAGAAATTTTTATTTGCAAAAAAAAAAAATATACACAAATTTTGAAATGGTAATATATTTTTATTCCTTGGTGAAGGAAATAATCTTAACGCCCTAATAAATCTTATATATGAATGAAAGGAATTTAAGTAAAATATTTGTAGTTTATTTATTTGGTTGTTGGGTTTAAGCTGGTTTATATGCATTTCACTGGTGCTTATGCCAGATCATCAGTATACCTTTTTAAGTAAAATATTTGTAGTTTATTTATTTGGTTGTTGGGTTTAAGCTGGTTTATATGCATTTCACTGGTGCTTATGCCAGATCATCAGTATACCTTTTACACAAATTCTTGAAAACATTAAAAATGTTATAAGTTATATTTTCAAATTCTCATTAGCAAAATGAGAATTCAAAAATAAAACAAACAAAATTCCATATTTGGTTACATTAGTGATAAGAAGGGGTAATAATTTGTTAATAGATTGGTACCAGAAACCTACTTCATCTGGAAGAATCATAAATTATTATTCAAAACACCCCAAGGGAATTGTTATTATTACGGCAGAGAATTTAATTGAGAGAGTTTTAAAGATTAGTGATACAAGATTTCATAAAAGGAATATAGAAAAGATCAAAAATATTTTAGACGATAATAATTATCCAATCCAGGTAATTTGTAGATTGATAAGGCAATATAAAAATAGGAAAAATAGTAGCACAAGATTGGCGATTTATAAATCATTAACTTATGTCCCTCTTTTATCTGAAAAATTGAAAAACTCGAAAATTTACGACTATGAAAAATATATAATAGCCCACAAAACATATAACACGTTAGGTAGACTATTTAGTAAGACAAAGGATAAAATAGATAAATTTGAGATACAATAATACATTAATTTTAAACAAAGAAAACAATTACAGACGTAGGAATATGTTAGAAATGTTACAAATTATTAAAGTACCACCTACACAGCGAATTAACTATAAGACTGATACAGCAAATGTTGCCCAGAATTATAGATATTTAGTTGATAAGATATGAAAACGGTAGTCTTAGTATTTGTTTTAAGTATTTGTTATTTTTGTAAATTATTACTTTGTGTATAATATGTAAATGAATTATTTTCGTTTGTTTTGTATATTTCAAAAATTGTTTATATTAAAAAAATATTTTCCCGCCTTTTTTACAAAATAGTTTTTTTTTTCCTCCTAGACTGGAGGGCCAAAAAGTTAAAGCCTTTTTTGTTCACCCAAAAACCGGCATTGTCCAATAAAGCCTGTCGGACACACACACAAGTGTGTTAAACATACTCACATTTAAACATTTTGTACCTTCTTGTGGTTGAATATTTAAATTACTTTTACTTTCTAAATAGCTTTGTGTCATTTGATATGATTAGAAATGCTCTACTTTAAATTCGAATAAAAAAATTGCCAGCTAAAGTAAAAAGAAATATTCCAATATCAAACTCAACTGAAATGCCATGATTCAGCAATAACACTCACCAGCTACCTACACATGTTAAGTACCATAAGTTGCAGAAAAATTTTTGATTTACAGAAACATAAAGAAATTGCAGGTTAAACCAAAATATAAATGAAAAAAAAAAACGTTATATAACATACATACATACATAAATCATGATGTAGGAAAAAGGAAACAATTAAGCAACTGGGCTAATCAATCAACTTCCGATTTTTTAAATTATTTTAAAAAATAGATAAGAGGGCTATAAGTATCTACGATTAAAGTTTTATATCATGCATATAAATATTACAAAGCGGTTTAAATTTTTCTTATTTGCATTGTTCAGGCGTCAGTCTATTCATGATAAAATGCCAAACTACAAAAAATGGACGCCAGTTAAAAATGTGTTGTCAGCTTAAAGTTCTATAATTCTATAAAAAACCACGCGGTATTATGAAAATTAAATATACAATAAAATGAATTAATTTGTGAATTGCTTATATATCTTCGTCTTACGAATACAATTTGTTAGTTTAAATATAAATGATATAATGAAATTTTGTAGTCGCATTATTCATATAATATTTGAAGTATATAAAACTATTAGGTTGTGGATATTTGATATCGGTATTTCTTACAAGGCTGTATTAATTTTGAAGAATTCGACCTTATATCTTTTAGTAAATAAATAAAATAATAATAACATAAAAATTATTTAAAATTCTGTGATAAAACGTAAATCAGTTTCGGATTTCAACGATATTTTCTGAAATTATTTTTATCGCTTAATCATCCTTTACTAAAATAATGCATAAAAATAAATGTTTTTAAACTACCCTAAAATGATTATGATTATTAAAAATTATGTTATTTATTTGTAAAAATCCAAAAAAAAAAAAATTTTTGTCAGAGTAACAACACTACTTGTCTACACACCTTGATTAACTACGAAGCGTACTATTTCTGACTGTTTTTTTTTAAATTTTTTCATTACTCATCTCTTTATTATCTCAGCTTAATTTTTTTTTAATTATAAGTATAAATATACTAGCGCCTTAAAACTACTTTCATTATATATAAAAAAATTGTTTTTTTTTAACAACAAACTGAATTTTTTCGAAAAAACATAAATTTAAAAAAAAAACTAAATTTTTAAAAAGATTTTTTCTAATTATACCCTTCACACAATGAAAAAGGGTATATATAGGTTTGTCATTTCGTGTGAAATTTCTACAATTTTCATTTCCGACCCCATAAAGTATATATTTTCTGAAAGCTTATGAATAGGGAAGTCGATTAAGCTCTGTCAGTCTGTCCGTCTGACCGTCTGTCCGTGTGTATGTTGAAATCAACTTTTTGAAGCCCCCCGACATCGCTTGGACCCGGGTAAGAAATTTAAATATCAGAAATATTCGGGAGTAGATCGCTATTGAAAATCAGAAACATCGGTACATAAACAACTGAGATATGAGCAGAAACCCACGACCACCTCGATTTTTTTTTCACGAAAACAACATAACAACAACAACATATATACATACAAACGTTTATACTGGTTACAGAAAACGTGGCATCGAATCCCAGCTGAGCCAAAAAAAATTTTTTTTTATATTTAAAAAATTTTTTTTTAAATTTTTTTTAAATTTTTTTTTCATTTTTTATTTAATACTAGCCAAACCCGGCGCGCGTTGCTACGCCCCTTAATGAATCAAAATGCATTCTGAATTTTAATTGAATATCAAGTGCAAAAACCTAAAAATTATAATTTTTTTATGGGCGTGGCATTGCCCACTTTTCTAATCACGAAACTGTGTGCAATATGTGTGCAAAGTTTCAGAAAAATCGGTGAAGTTCAAGTAGCTGAAAATTATAATTTTTTTCATGGGGCCCACTTTTTTTCATGGCCCTGCCCACTTTTCTAGTCATTATAAAGTCGTAACAGCTCAATATGTGTGCAAAGTTTCAGAAGAATCGGACCAGTGCAAGTACCTCAAAATGATACCTTTTTTATGGGCGTGGCACTGCCAACTTTTCTAATCACGAAATTATTTAGCTATGACAGCTCAATATGTGTGCAAAGTTTCAGAAAAATCGGTCTGGTGCAAGTACCTCAAAATTATAACCTTTTTTTATGGGCGTGGCCCTGCCCACTTTTCTAGTCACGAAATTATATGGTTGTGACAGCTTGGTATGTGTGCAAAGTTGCATAAAAATCGGTCCAGTGCAAGTACCTCAAAAATAAAACTTTTTTTGGGGCGTGGCCCCACCCACTTTTCTTATCACGAAATTATTTAGTCATGACAGCTCGATATGTGTGCAAAGTTTCAGAAAAATCGGCCAAGCGCAAGTAGCTAAAAATGATAACTTATTTTTATGGGCGTGGCAGCGCCCACTTTTTTCCACTTATAAACACTCCCTGGTATGTGTACAACAACTTACCAAAGTCTGAGCCCGATCGGTTTTACAGTTTCGGAGTCTATAGCTAACACACACAGAGTTTCACTTTTATATATATAGATATTATTTATATTTTTATTATTTTTTTTTTGTTTTATATTAATTATATATATTTTAATTATTTTTTTAAAATTTTTTTTTTTTTTAATTTTTTTTTTAATTTTTTTTTTAAATTTTTTTTTAAAATTTTTTTTTTTTATTTTTTTTTTTTTTTTTTTTTTAACATACATACGTAAATTTATAATTTTACAATGGGATGTTTTTTATATATGTATATTTTTTATATGTATGTACGTATTTCATATGAGATGAATGGTGATACAAACTACTGTTATTTCATGACTACACGTTGTGAAGGGTATATAAGATTCGGCACGGCCGAATATAGCGCTCTTACTTGTTTTTTAACTACGGTTTTCGGCTTTTTTCACTCGTGTGGTATTTTGTCTATAAATTAGAAAATAAATGCTACAAAACAAAAGACTTAAGACACAAGCCAATGCATAGTTCAGCAACAAAAAATAGCTTTTAAGAACGAACACAAATTTAAAAATAAACAAAAAAGGTGAAACATGTAAGGAAAAATTATCAATTATCTATCGATTTGAAAATGTATTATTTTTGAATTTAAAATTTTAATAAATTTTTGCTTATGCAAATTAAAAAAAATAATATTTTGATGAAAATTTAAAAAAATTTTTTTTTTCAAAAAAGAGATAATTTTTTGTAATATTACTTATTTTTATTTTTAAATATTGTGCAGTAGAAAATTTTCAGTGTTAAACATTTCTTCCTTTATTATCAGCGCTGCCAGGCATGATAATATGTACTAGTCAGGTTGATTTAATTTTAAACTCAATCAAGAAAGTTTTCAGATTTATTTTTATACCCAACAACAAAGAAACATTATGCGAGTAACCATCTTATTATTCTTATTAGTATACATAGAATCAATTATTTTTGATCCCATGAAATATATATTTTCTGAGTCCTGTTGATAACTTTTGCAATAAAATTTGTTGATCAACCAAACAAGTTGACTTTATAAAATCGAAAAACATTGCGGTAACGGTAGAGCCTTCATCCAATCCATTACAAGAAAATTTTATCACATTTAATACAGCATCGCCTACATCACAGCCCTATCTGAAAAAGTTTAAAATTAATATAAATAACTGCTGTTTTCCCAGTCCTCCCTTCAAACCTACCCTGTAACTTACGAAAAAAAAGTACTTTAAATATATATGACCTATAACCCACAGTGCAAGTCGTATTTGTTAGAGTATATTAATTTGACTTGCAATATTTTTTAGCCAAAAAATACATAAAACGTTGTTTAAACCTACAACTAAATTAGAACTAATCATTTAACATAACCATACAAAATAAAGCCAAGAACGGTCGTGAACAAGAATGGCATGTTACATGAACAACATGAACATATGTTACATGCCCACTAATGAGTTTTAAGATAATGAAATACTAAAAATAATAGCAACAACTGGAAAACAACAGCAATAAAAAACATGAAATGCTATAGCTGAGATCTAGGAAAATCCGAAACCAATTGTACTTGTTTGCCCTAAATAAAATCACGACTTGAAAAGGAACTACATAAAAGTGACATAATAAAATCAGTTTTATTTAAAAATGCGATTAAGTTAGCACGACACACACACACATACAGTAAATTATTATTTGTCGAATGCAAAGGGTTGTTAGATTATTAAAAATAAGAAAAGCTCTTAGTAATATTATTCTAAATTAAATTATTAATTTTGTTTAAATTTAATTAATGCATTAATCAATTTACCTAACTTTGGGAATAAGACAGTCAATGCTATGTGTAGATTGACATTCATACCAAATATGTTCGCTATGCCATTTGTGATTTTAGCACAATGGGTGGGAAGTAGAATTTAAGCGGCTTGTGTGTGGATTTGTAAAACTCCAATTGACATTCACTTTACAATGTACTGTAATGATTTTTAATTGTAAGTTTTTATAGACTAACAAAAACATGTTTCCTGATAAACATATGACCTGATTTTTATTTTGCTAGCCCTACAATGTGTTTTCAACAATATTAACTGAACATTTTAACAACTGAATTTTTGCACAATACTTATCAAAAAAAAGGAAGTATTCCAAAAAAATATTGATTGCTTTTAGTTAAAAATTATTGAATAATAAATACATCAAAACTTAACGTCTCTTATAGTTAAATTTCAAAACGATTATTAATTATATCCCATCTGGTATATAATAATAAATGAGCCCTACATATAAGGGTGAAGTCACTAGAGCTACTCCTTTGTTCGATATATTTTTGAAGTACGTTTAGGTTAATTAAGATTTAATTAATGATTTTTGAAAATTTATAATTGATTCTCCCAATTATATATAGTATACTGTCATAAGTGTAAATGATTTATAAAGTCATGCAACCATTTGTAAACTATTTCTTTAATTACTTATTGACACTTGGCATACTTGCCTTTTAAATACTCAATAACCAAATTGAGTATTAAAATCAGAGCAGAACCTAAAACAACATGTTGCAAACAAAAAATTCGTGCAAAAATTCGTTTATGTTTTAAAGTTTTTTTTTAACGATTTTCTTGCAAGAAACTTAAAAAGCTTTCACATCCAGCATTAAAGGTACCAAATACACATACATGTATAAAAAACAAAGTCCTGCATTAATGCATTCACTTCTTTAAGTCACAATGAAAACAGTTTAATACAATGATACTATTCACCACATACCTTACACCAAATGTAGGAAGTAAATGAGTCAGACAAAAAAATCATTCACTAGTCTTGCATTCACTAAAATATGATCTTTCTTTTTCTGGTGTATTGCGGTTGTGAGGACTGCAGCTAATTAATTTTCCTTAACTATAAACTACTTTACTTAATTTTTTTTTATGACAATTTTATGAAAATTTTGATTTTATTTTTACTTTGATTAATATGTTTTTTTGGTTGACTTACAAATTTTGATTTTATTTTTTTTAGAAATAAAAACCGAAAAATTTAAAAAAAAAAAAAGAAAATTTTATTATAAATAATCAATAATTTTTTTACTGTTAATAATCGCAAATATATGTATACAAAAAATTAAAGAACAAACAAGATAATAGATACTTACCAATCTAGTGGATCAAAACCAATTCTTTTAACATTTTGCAAAATACGGAAATTGAGAGGAAAATCTAGGCAGAATTCATTAAGTTGTTGCATCTTTAAGTTAACAAGAAAGTCAAATTACGGAAAAAAATTCTGATTACCGGAAAAAACCACCAACGATTTGGATTTTGATTTGATGAAGCTTAGCACAAGTGGTTTCATCCCTGAATTTCATTGGTTGACTGTTTAGATTTTAAAATAATTTTTTTTAATTTTTTTTTGTTCCTTCCTATAAATTTTAGTACTCCAGCCTTATATATAATATAAAACCTATACATAAAATTTTACTTACAATTATTTTTCTATACATTTTTCTTTGTATCTGTATTTTTAAAATTTCTATTTAAATTACTTTAAAAGGTTGAAGATATTACGATAATTTTGAATTCTACCAAAGAAGTCCATCATTCATCGGAACGTGCAAGTTTTTTTTCTGGTGAGTTTGTCATTTATTTTCTTACATAATTTTTTTTACCTAAATGATAATGAATTTTTAATTAAATTAATATCTTCATATTAATTCAAATTTAAATTAAAGAAACATAATTCCATTTTTTTAGTCATCATGTCATTTCGCCACTAAACCTGATAAATTGTTTTTTTTTTTCTTGACACATTAAACAATTGACATTTGATTATTTGATTTTTTTTATTAAATTTTTTTCGTTAACTTATTTTTTTTTTAATTTTCAAATGTTATGATGTTAAGATTTTTGGCTTATAAAACTTTTATAACTTTAATGAAAAATTATGTTTACTGAAATTTTATAAGATAAACATATGTAATTGAATTTATTTCTTAATTCCACAAAATGCTAAGGTAGAGTAGGTTAAAATACAAGGGCCATCTGTGATAGTTTAAAAGATAGCATGGTAGGGAGGGTTAAGAGGTGAAAAGATAATAACATAAGTCTTTTTATTTTGAATCAGGTAAATGACAACTGTATTCATATATGTGTATGCAAATATACACTAGATATATGTGTATATTTATAACTTGATTTTTTTTTTAAATATTTGCTTATAATGTTTTATTTATTTTTTTTTGTTAAATTATTATTTATTAAATTTCGAAACAGCTACCTACCTATATTTTAAAAAATTTATGTAGCGAACCGGAGTTTACCAAATTGGAAACAAGAACCATTCCAATTTCCCTGAGCACGGTCAGATTATTAGGTAGCAATGTTTCAAAATGTAGGGCTTTCAATGGTCGTTCGTGATCTGTACACCAATTTGAAATCATGTGTTCACTAAAAACACATTGTACACTTATTTCTTTGGCTATGTTATACCAAGAATGATAGAAGAAAGATTACGACAATACGAACTCAAAAATTGAATGTTCTGCGCAGGTGGGTTAAATGACGTCATGAAACAGTCTGACATTTAAACATAACAGTGGGACAATTTCTTAATTTTTCCCATAAATAATTTTATGAGAAAAAATTTTTTTTATTACTCGTATTTTTTTCAAGAATAAAAATAGTAAAATATTGAATGAATATATAAAATTAAGAATAATTTCAAATAAAGATTAATAAATTTTAAAATATGAATAATATCTATCTATTACGTTAATGTTTTAGTATATTTTCTTTTTCGGCTACTTATATTTTGTTTAATTTCCGCATTAAGCGTTATTAATCTAAAATACATCCTACATCTAAAAAAAAGTTTTTTCACTTCTTCGCTGGCTTTTACGTCCTTTGTTTCCAATAAATGTTTTTTTAAATAATCATTTGTTGGAAATAATTTGTCTCCATTTAGCCGCATAAAACTATCATCACAAGACTTTAAAATGTTTATTTAAGAGATTGATGGCTTACTTAAGCCACCTTCACTTAAGTGATTAACCCATGAATATGATGAGTCTTCTAGGGGCTTAATGGCAATACTAGGTTCTTTGTTTTTTAATTTATGGCAAATATAACCGGCCAAATTCTCTAAACCATCACAATTTATGTTTTCGACCTCACTTTCGTGATTTTCTTCTTGCAAGTTTTGTTGTTCGATGGCGGGATTAATGTGTTGAAGTATTTTACCTACAAAAATCAGAAGCAAAATTAGCTCTGTACTACAAGTACTTAAAACTTTGAATTTACCTGTTAAAGAATATTGCTCATTTTCTAAATCAGGAGTATTATCTTCCTTAACATTTGCATCAGTGCCTAAGATCCCTTCGTTATACCCAATAATATATGATCTAAGTCTGTATTTAAATTCTTGATGGTCAGGATGGTCGTAAAGACCTCCCTTGGATATAATTATACCAAAAAACTTTTCAAGAACATCCTGATTTAGGCGATACGTTAAGATATACTCAATATTATAACGACTCTTAAGTTCACTATACATGAGTCTTAACGCATTATTTGTTTGAATAATGCCTGTTCAGTAAAATAAATAGATTCTAATCAAACAGTTTTCAACATTCAAATTAAACTGTATACCTTTTACCTTAGTATTTTTATGGTGTCCTTCCGTTTGCAAAATGTTATCCAAAGCTTTCTTTGTTGCTCATTATTTTTTGGAAAAGTGTAAAAGGACACATCTAAGATAAGTTATATTAAAAACACGCACAAAATTAGTTTTAAACACAATTTCTCACTTGATTTCTTTCTATCGTTTCGCATGCATTTGCCCACTGCGCACTTCATGTTTACAATTTGCTTCAAATTTTTGAACAAGAATTTTTTACACTTAAAGCTTTCAAATAGCCTCCACACACGGTTATTATTATAATAATTATTTTTTTACACAATATTTAATAGATAAAAACACAATATTCTTGATCTATAACGAAATATGATAAATTAATTTTTTGAGAATTGTCAAACTAATTTTTGTTGTAGGGTTACCAAGTCTTACATAACATATAAATTGTTTCGAACAAATTTAGGAATAAATCGAGAATATATTTATTTTAAATATGAATAATAAATTAAAAGTTTTATAATTTTTGATTTGTCTTGACTCTTCTTGAGTTTTAGGTATTTTTTTTAATATGTTTTTTATTTTTTAAGTTCAATATTTCGAGACTCTACAGGAATAAGTAACCAAATTAAATATTTTTAATTTGAAAATAGAAAATTATCAAAAACATATGTATGTACATGTTAGTAATGTCAGAAATTATTAAAACCAACATTGGATCCGCCTTGCTGATAAAAAAACATTTTTTAATGTTTATTAAGCGCTTAATTGGCGGATACCTGTAGGAAATTTGTCAAATAAGCCTGTATTAAACATAAAATATTTCTTGTGAATAAGGCAAATATTCATACATTTAATATACAAAGAAACGCCAAAATCAGAAACTAAAAATATAGAATTAGGTTTTTGTCTTAGTTTGCTTGATTTTATTTCATTCTTTTTTTATATAAAGTGCATTATGTAAAGGGACCGCCAAATAATTTTTTTTTTGAAAATGCTATAAAAAAAGTGTAGCTTCGGCTGTGTGGCATGTAGCGCCGTCCTGTTGAAACCAAATGTTGCCAATATCCTCCCGATAACGATCGCCATTGACTACGGCCACTCCTTGCTCATTTTCGAAGAAAAATGGCCCAATTATGCCTCTTGACCAAAATCCGCACCAAACAGCGACTCGTTTAGGGTGTATCGGCTTTTCAATGTATGCGTGCGGGTTTTCAGTGCCCCAAATGAGACAATTTTGCTTGTTTACATACCCGCCAAGATCAAAATGAGCTTCATCTGAAAAGATGATTTTTTTGCCAAAATCGGTCAAAGTAATGTCACAATATTTCCCAGCGTTGTTCAAGCGTATACACAACTATATTCGTTCAGCGGAAGAATAAAACTAATTATCTGTCAAATCATACATGAACTGGTGTTATCATTCATGAAAAAAGCACTAGTTGAAAAAAACGTTAAATGGCGGACCCTTTATAAGGTTTAATGTTATTATTTAAGTTAAAGAATTTTTGTTTATCCTATGGAGTTAATTTTAATATATGTAAGTTGTCAATTAAATTTCTGGTTCTCAATTTTATAAAATTTTCCTGAAGAAGATACACAAAGTGATACCGAAATATTGGAGCTAAAAAATAAAAAACAAATTAATAAAAAAAACACCTCAAGCTCATAAAAATATTCAAGAATACACACATAGCCCTAAATATTTTGGAAGTACATAGAATAGGTAACCCTAGCTTGGGTTAAGCTACGTCATCTAACGGGAAGACATGCGCATGTCGTAATCTCTTTGTATATCATTCTTGATGTTATACTATATAAATAAAGCTGAATTATTCCCATGTGTTTCAAATGAATTGTTTGTCAGTACAAAATTTGACGTCTTACTTTTTGAAAGAAGGAAATAAAGTTCTTTGTAAACTTTTTAACTTGAATAAATTCTTACATTCTTAATAAAATTCTTAATTACAAATTTTCTTGTATTAAACCAATAGCAATAACATCTTATTGTTATATGTTTTGACAATAATTTAATAATATAATAAATGTTTAATCCCACTTACCTTAAAAATTTCGTAAATTGGCAATACTTTCCCTCATTCATATCTTTATTAAAAAAAAACTGGTACAACACAGTGAATGAATAATGTGTAGTGTGAGTATTCGTGGCTGTTTTGAGTAACTGTGCTAATGACTCACATAACAAATAACACAAGTCTGAATGCAAGGAATAATGAATGTAGAAGTGTTCTTTGTGTTTCACATTACTCTCATTCAACAGTGTGTGGTATGACATAGTAAGCACGATTCAGTTAAAAAATTAATGTACAATTTTACGATTTAGTGGCATTAATGCAGGACTTTAATAACAAACATACACACACGGGTTGAGACAAGTTTATATAATAGAAGTTTTTTGTTTCCTAAAAACATTGTAGTTTTTTGCTGTGGATTATCAACGATTATAAAGGAAACAAAAACCATGTTTGGCGAGCACAAAAAAATTCTTGAAGCAAGCATTTAAAACAACGACAAGAAAAACAAAACACACGGTTTAAGAAAAATCGAAACAGCCAATTGTTTTGATCTGTTTATTAGTGTGTTTATGCTGTTTCTGTTGTTTGTGTTGTTTGTATCCATATAAAGCATAAAAAAGAACTTAAAAGTTACACCAGCATCATATCCAAAGTAAACAGCCTTGACGTGGTCACCACAAAAACCACATAAATCTTAATTATATGGATAGATGAATATATTTATGGAGCTTTTCGTTTACAATGTTGCTATAGAGAATTGTTGCCACTTGCAGAATTCCATATTGAATATAGTTTTGTTGTTCTTTATTTTTAATGAAACTAATGATCATAAGCGTTTCATATAGACTTAAGTATTATATTTAAATATAGGAAATATGAAAAGTTTTTTGCAACAAACATTTAAAGGCTGGCATTTGCTGGGATGGCAAACATTTATGTATTAAAGGAAAATATGAATAATAACTTATTTATGGCCAGCACAAAACGTTAACACTATGAGCTTAGTGAAATAAGAAATAATTAAATTATTTTAATTCGTTAAAATATTGTTTTAAACTGTATAATGTTTTTAATTATTAGTTTCCTAGAAACCGATTGAAAATAGTTTTGAGAACTATTACAACAAGTTGTTGAATTTACATGTCAAAATGTCAAGACTATTAACACCCTTACTGTCAAATCAGGCATAACGGTCTCAAATATAACGGGATACAGCAGCGATAATGAAAATTATTAAAATATTCACTGCAACCGCAACGATTTTTTGTAGTTGCATTTATTTTATAGTAATAAAATAAATAATTTGCATAATAAGTTTTTTTGGGGTATCATCTTTGTTCACTTCTATTTTAAAATTTTTTCTTTGTTCGCTATAAATACCTTCAGACCCTTACATATATTAAAATATGTTCTAAGGGAGTCTGGCAAGCCGACATTAGAATATTTTTATGTACATCGTATAGCCCAAATACAAAAAGCTAGCGGGATGAAATTGGAATTCATGGAAATTCGAACTTTAAAATGGTAAGGAAGGGTAAAAACGGGTGAAATCTTAACCTTTCCTTTATATCTGCTTAAGTAAAAATTAGGTGTTTGGGTTTCCTTTGTTGTCAATTGTCAACTCCTTAGGAGTACCCTATATAGTATATTACAAATACATAAACATTAATAAATAAATTTAAATTGGATTAGTTATTTCGAAAAAAAAAATTTATTAGTATTTTGGTACTTTTCGCAAAATCGCATGAATAAGGGTGTTACCGCCACTACTCTTTATCATTATAAGAAATTATTGTTAACTTCACGCTGTATGCTAACTAAAGGCCATCAATGTAAATGTCAAAATATTGTATGTACTTGTTGAATGAAATTTTGGTCAGTTTACAATTTTGAGCGCCATTAAAATTATTAATGTTATTCTTTACAAAAACTTGCCAAAAATAGCATGAAAACAGCCATTTTTGAGGAAGTTAAAATACAGGCCTTCATTCATATAGATCTGCTCTTGGCAGCCATACGAAAAAGAAAGAAGAGTTCTAATTTTAATAGAGTTAGAAAGTTATTACTGAAACTTAACTTAAAACTCTGTGTTTATAATCTATAGTGGATGCTAGGATTCTTAGCCTAATTGCTCGTTAATAAAGGGATAAAATGGTCCTTCTCATTGGTACCTAAAAAATTATATTTAAATATTTTAAAAAATAAATTACTTTTGATATGGAAAACTCAAAAAAGTACTTTTTCCCATTTTGGTACATTTTGGCTCTATTGATCTAAGTTGAGATCTAACATATATTGGTCGACACAAGGGTAGTTTTTTCGCATTGTATGTTACTTTTTGTACTTTTTTCGTTTTGTACCTAGAACTTTGATTATTAAGCTCTTCTTGGTATTAATGAAATTAACTATTATTAAGTGCAAAAAGAGCCCTACTAAGTGGAAGATCGCATATAAAAATCATGCCTTCTAGAAGTGCTCTAAGAAATTGATAAGATCTAACTAATCGGTTTGAGAAGCGCTATTTAGTAATGAAGTTTTCTAGTGGGTTTAGAAAATACTCTAAAAAGAGACTATTGTTTTTTACATTGAGTGTAAGTAAGTTTGCATTTTATAATCTGAAAAAAAACTGAAGAAAAATTAACTAAATTTGTGAACTGAATGGTGACTTTTTGCCCACCATATACTATTTAGAAGCATGGTAAGAAAAAAAATGCATATAGGATGAGTGAAGAGGAATATAAAACAAGTTACACTAGTAATAATAAACTATTAATTTTCATTAATAAATGCTAATTAGTTTAATGTTAATATTAGTACAAAATGAAAGTGCAAAGGCCTGGGAACTGCTATGCGATTTAGGTTCAATTTGTTTTACATATGGAAGGAAATAATCCTTTAAGAGGAAAAAAATGTCCTATCTCATATCCTTGAAACTTTGGACAAGTTGTCCTGTAAAAGTTGACATTTATTACACGCTATTACTATTTTGCTTTATTTTCCTCATTCATGTTGCAACCTCGAACTGAACCTGAGTAACTCATATGAGCGTATGTAAGAGGTGTTTTTTAAAAAGGTATACAAATTTGATATGAAAAAAAACAAAGATGAAAGTTTTGAAATTGACATGGGATTTACTTTATTCGAGAGAAAATCTATTGGTACAATAACTTAAATATGAATTTTGGTATAGACCACCATGGCTGGCATGAACGTAGTCTAATCTGGAGGTCCAATTTTCGATTACGAATGTTGTTCTCTAAGTGGTTAATCGTTTCGTTCTTATCGTTGCACAATAACGACTTCACATATCCCCACAGAAAATAATCTTGCGGTGTTACATCGTACAATCGTTTAGGCCAATTCACATGTTGGAAATGTAAAACCAAGAGGTTACCAACGTTTGCATTAATAAATTAATTGTGGAACTGGCTGTGTAACATTTCGCGCTGTCTGGTTGAAACCACAGCTCCTGCACGTCATGGCTGTTCAATTAATAGACGTAAATGTTGGTAATCTTGGCTCCATAGCGATCGAAATTGACTGTAACTTTGTGAACAGCATCGTTTTTAAAGAAGTACGGGCCAATGAATCCAATAGCCTAAAAAGCACACCAAACAGTCACTTTTTCTGACTGTAACCGTGACTCAACATACACTCTAGGATTATCATCACTCCGAATTCTGCAGTTTTGTTTATTGTCATATCCATTCAAACAAATGTAAACTTCATCGCTTAATAAAATACGCCTTGCTATTCATGCGTCAATCTATTCATGTTGAGGAAGGTAAACATAAATCACTTGACAACTGACAAAATGGCCGCCAGTTGAAAAGTGTGGCCAACTTAATGTTCTATACCTCTTTAAAAAACACCCGGCAATTGAAACAGTTTTTGTTGTATTTAACAGACCTCTCATAGAAACAAAATTATTTATCAGCATGTGCCTAAGTTTAATTTTAATATTATTCATAAAGTTATTTACAAAATGTTTTTGTGGTTTTTGTATAAAAAAACAAAAAATACAAATTATTATCAACAACTTAAATCCAAAATACTTAGTGAGAAATGCATACATATTTTATTCAAGCCTTCTCTCGTAACGGTCGTGATATACAAATACTGAAATTTAGTTACAGAATTTGGCTGATTTGTTTAAGTTTAGTTTATTATGCTAAACTGTTTAGCACGTATAAGTGCATATTTGTGTATAAAAAATTAAAAACACCTGGCATAAAACTGTGTGGTATTTCTGTTTTTTTTTGTTTTTTTTTTATTTTTATTTTTGTATACTTAAACAAACATACTCGATAGTCAATAGGAGGTATTTATAGCAGCATATTTAGATTAAGTAGTTTAAGACACTAATAATAAAATGTTTGTTAAAAAAAATAAAGTTGGAAATAATCACATTATTTTATTTAAAATAAATAAAAACTTCTGTTTTCGTTTAGCACTTGTGCGGCAGAACAGGTACAATAATATTTCTTGGCTCTGAATATCAATGTCCATGTCAAGTTAAGTTTTTTTGCTTTACGGTAAATTTACAATACACCCTTTAGTATATAGTGATTTAAGAAATCTCAAGGCCGTTATGAGATAATAACTTTGAGCATTTCTCATAAGTGATAAATGAAAATTTCTTAAAATCTCATTTATGAGAAATGTTAAAAAAAATTATGTTATACAGCTCGTAAATGAAAACTTCTAAGTCCTGGTTAAAAGCTATAAACAAAATTGTATAAAAATTATGCAACAAAATAATAAATAAAATGTTTGTATAAAAAATAAGTTGGTAATATTCACATTATTTTATTTTAAATAAATAAAAAATTCTGTTTTCGTTTACCAGCAGAATATACACAATAATAAGTTTTTTTCACTAATATATAAAAAGAGGTATTTCTTGGCTCTGAATATCAGTGTCCATGTCAAGTAGAGTTATTTTGGCTTTGCGGTATATTTTTAATATACTCTTTAGTATATAGTGATTTAAGAAATCTCAAGGCCGTTATAAGATAATAACTTTAAGCATTTCTCATAAGTGATAAATGTAAAATTTCTTGTGTATCTTTTATCAGCAGTCTTTATAGTTTTGATAAAATGAAATTCTACTTAACTATAAATATGTATGTGTCTGATAATCTTTTTTTTTTCTCTGCCGTTTTGTTGAAAAACAATATTTTAGTCAGAGATCATGAATGAGCAAAAGCAAAATTTTTACTTCACATAAACGTGTTAGACTAAAACAAACATTTTTGGTGCTCGTTAATGTGTGCGAAAAAAATAAAATCTTGGAGATCTCATTTGTGAGAAATACCAATAATGTTCATGTTATACAGCTCATACATGAAAACTTTTAAGTCCTGATTAAAAGCCATAAACCAAATTGTATCAATATTATTTGGAAAAATTTGTTAATTAATAAAGGGTCCGCCAAAAACCTTTTTTTTTTGAAAATGCTATAAAAAAAACTACTGAATTTTTTTTTCTTCAAAAATTTTTCTTCAAAAATACGGCGCATAACATCGAGTGTAGCTTCGCTTTTGTGGCACGTAGCGCCATCCTGTTGAAACCAAATGTTGCCAATCTCCTCGTCTTCAATTATTGTGAACAAAAATTCGTTCAACATGGCACGATAACGATCGCCGTTGACCGTCACGTCCACTCCTTGCCTCTGGACCGAAATCCGCACCATACAGTGACTCGTTTTGGGTGTATCGACTTGATAATTTTTTTGGCAAAATCGGCATCTTCTGTAAGTCGATCGCAGGCCCACTTAGCGAAGCGTTGGTCAAGCGTATACACAACCATATTCGTTCAGCGGAAGGACAAATACATTATAAACAAGTAAGAGCGCTATATTCGGCCGTGCCGAATCTTATATACCCTTCACAACGTGTAATCATGCAATAACAGTAGTTTGTGTCACCTTTCATCCCATATGAAATACGTACATACATATATAAAAACATCCCATTGTAAAATTATAAACTCACGTATGTATGTTAAAAAAACAAAAAAAAAACCAAAAAAATAAAAAAAAATTTAAAAAAAAAATTTAAAAAAAAAATTACAAAAAAAAAATTAAAAAAAATATTAAAAAAAAATTTATTATATATATAATATATATAAAACAAAAAAAAAAATTAAAAAAAAAATAATAAAAATATAAATAATATATTAAATAAAAAATAAAAAAAAAATAAAAAAAAATTAAAAAAAAAATATTTAAAAAAATTGAAAAAAAAAATTTTTGGCTCAGCTGGGATTCGATGCCACGTTTTCTCTAACCAGTATACATGTTTGTATGTATGTATGTTGTTGTTGTAATGTTGTTTTTGTGAAAAAAAAAATCGAGGTGGTCGTGGGTTTTTGCTCATATCTCAGTTGTTTATGTACTGATGTTTCTGATTTTCAATACCGATCTACTCCCGAATATTTCTGATATTTTAATACCTCACCCGAGTCCAAGCGATGTCGGGGGGCTTCAAAAAGTTGATTTCAACATACACACGGACAGACGGACAGACTGACAGAGCTTAATCGACTCCCCTATTCATAAGCTTTCAGAAAATATATACTTTAGGGGGTCGGAAATGAAAATTATAGAAATTTCACACGGAATGACAAACATATATATACCCTTGTGCACCACTGGTGAAGGGTATAAAAAACAAAAATGTGTTGTTTTTCCTTGCTCTGAATTTCAGTGTTCATGTGGATTACCGTCTTTTGGCTTTTCAGTATATTAAAAATTTACCCTTTAATAGATAGTGATTTGAGAAGGGAATTTTTACATCGTTCTAAGTCAGCGTTGTAGGTATATTTTGAGCACATTTGATATTTCCCCTAAAAGAAAATGATTGCTCTTTGATTGTTCTACAATTATAAGCTTTTCACAAATTTTTTAGAACGGAGAACGGACTACTAAAAAAAAGGCTTTTAAGCAATGTAGAGAGAGATGGAAAATCTAAAAAAAAATTGTAAACTAGACTTCCAGAACGCCGGAAAAATAAATCCTTTTTGACTTTGAACACAAGCATACGCGGATATATGTGGAATAGAATAAAATCTAAAGTGTGTATTGAATTCCACAAACCATTAAATCAGTGTCAATTTTTATTTGTTTAAATTATGTTTCTAAAACCTTTTAATATTTATTTACTTAATGTTAATTGTTTTTGCTTTAATCATGATATTAGATAAATTTATGAAAAAAAATTAACTAGAGCTTTAGTCAAATTCTAGCTTAACTTTCGTAAGTCATGGTATTTAAATCAAAAGCATTTAATTCTTAAAAATAATAAAATTATTTTTCTAATGCATATAGTAATTGTTTCTGTTTTTATCTCTTCCACATTGGGCAGTGTCAGGTAAACTATGGAAATTGAAATCGTGCATAAGATTTAAAAACAAATAAAATAATAAAAATATTAAAAATGTTTTTTTTAAAGTCATATGCCAGGTAGGTTTGTTTGGTTTGTTTGGTCTCTAGTGATTTTTTGCGAAGTGAGTTCTTTGACCAGCTAATAAAGATATGATCTTTGATCTTAAATATGAGCACGTTTATTATTCCTTTCGAAATTCACTTACAAAAAAAAAAAAACCTTGACGTCAGTAGAATGAACAGCAACCACACACATTAAGGATATAAAATAATAATGACTTAAAAATATTATTTAGCATTTTAAATTTGTGTGGCATATTTATATTTAAGTAGTTTAACGTATTTTGTAAAATTTTCCGTATTTTTTTTAAATTTCCAAAATACTTTTTTTAAACAACATAATGGATAATTTAAAATACTTCGAAGGACGTATTTATAGAAGAGTTTTTAAAGCGTTTTTGATGACAAAACACTCAGGGTATGTTCTATACTAATGCAGTATATTGTCTTTGTATCATACAAACAACTTGTGATTAGGGGAATAGAAGAAAAAAATTATATTATATAATCCCATTTGATTTGAAATTTTCTACATTTTTGGTTACACAAAAGAATTTTCGGAGCAGTGTTTTCCACACAAGAACCATAGAAAAAAAAACATTCTGCCTGTTCAACGATGTCGAAAGAAAACCCAAGCGAAATTTTCATTCGTACAAATATATTGAAAACAACAACAAAAATTAAAAATTTTTTGTTTTCAACTTATTTGTACGAATGAAATTTCGCTTGGGTTTTCTTTCGACATCGTTGAACAGGCAGATTGAGTTGCAGGTAGATGATAACTTTTGGAAACGAATGTGATGTTTGCAAAATTGCGAAAACGATTTTCGTTATATAAGCTGATCTTATTCCATTGATGCAATTGTGAAACATCTTCCATATTGCCACTCTACTTCACTAATAAACAATCTAACTGATTAGCATATTTACCCCTTTTTACACACGGTAGAGTTGATCGAACATAGACTTCAAAGTACTGATCTATACATTAGATTGGTATCATATTTGCGATTGCAAGGATATGGTAAAAAAACCTGATCTTTTATTAAGGTTTTTTTTTTATGGCGTAATTTAATGCATTTTTTTACACAGAATTTTTTTGCCTGGAGCATTGTGAATTCGAGCTTTATAATATTTATTTTATTTGAGGTAACATAACCCTGCCCATTTATATATTATACCGAGCCATCTTACCTTTTTGTATGACTTTATTCAGAGACTCTTAAAATGTTTTGATTAAAAATGTCATTCATGTTTTGCCTAAAAGCTCTAATCTACACAGAATTAGGTAGACGCCAATTATAAGGGATCTACAAAATTTTTAGATACAATTGGATGTCTAATATAGAAGATTGTTAACAACATTAAATAAAAGTGTAGGACAATGAACCGGAAATTAATCATGAATTCTTTTGATGAAAACTTGTCAACAAAAACTCGTGTATTACGATCTCTGAGAAATAGTTTCTACAAAAGCTTAAACGTTTTGAAAAAATTGCACCATGATAGGTTCCACCGAATAATTTTAAATCATTCAGAGCCTCTTCTTTATTTGTGCCAAAATATTAAAAACTATTATAAAAGTTTAATTTACAAAGCTGCATAAAATATTTTCTAAGGCCCCTTTCGCATTAGGCAACTTTAATTGCGCAAGTCTTGTGTTTGTGGGTGTGAGAGGAAAGGTCGGTGTGAAGGGAAAAGAATTGCCGAGATTTGAGTACAGACTTGCTTGTACTTGGCAATTCTGCTTCTGCTGTCATTCTTGTCTTGGAATATTTATTTGTTTTTGACATTGTCTTTTATTTCTTCTTCGGTGTGTTGTGTAATTTTGTGTGTGTGAAAATTTTATTTGTTTATAAGTGAATCAAATATTTAAAAATTATGAAAAATTGAAAGCGAGATGCACAAGCATAAGCAAATTAAACTTGCTCAATCAAGTTGCTCAATGTGAACATAAAAGCAAGTTCAAAAGAAAATAAATAAAAATTAAAATTATACTTGCGCAATTAAAGTTGCCTAATGCGAAAGGGGCCTAAGTTAGATATTCTATTTCACACCATTTTCAATCACTAAAGTTCAGTTTGAGCATAAATTAAATAAACATAAATAACAAGACCTTACTCTCACTAATATATATTAATTGTCAATCGAAGAGTTTTCTGTACTGCTTTGTAGTGTTTTGCAACAAAGTAGAATAACAAAATTAAAAGTGACAATGAAATAAAAAAACGGTAAATCATAGCAAAAACATTGAGTACAATAGAACGTATAAGAAAAACGTTAAAATATTTTTAAACCACAGTGTGAGTAAATAATTGGATTAAGGGCATTTTTAAGAGAAAATACTACTTACGTTTGTAAGCGATTTCCTTTAATATATGTGAAATCATCTCATTAGATCACATTCAAAGTTAAAGTCTCTATGCAAGTTTTCCTTTGGTCTAGGTTCATGTTTTGAATGTTCTATTTCTGTTTTGATATTTTATTTCATATTTGATCGGATTCCATTGTATATTTTTTCCAAAGATTTTCTATTTCAGTTTATTTAATAAAACACATTTATTTTTGTTAGTTTGTATTTTATAATCAGAGAGTAATATACACACATACTCTATTCACGGTTATCATTAATAAAATTCCCTGTGGTCATTTCCGAACTTTTGAACAATTGCTGTTATGAATAAAAGCCTTGTAAAAACTTCAAAATTTTTAAGCTCAAAAAAAATACTTGTGACCTCCCCTGCTTTAAAAAATTCTACACAATTCTAATGATACACATGTGAAATGTTTTGACAATTTGTTAAGAATATTATTCACCAGGTATGCCATTTCATTCACATGAAAGTCACAACACGAAATTAAAATCCATGCGAACAACAAATTTTATTCGAAAATTTTCACATTGCAGAATTCATGACAGCCGTGATTAATTTTAATGAGATTTGTTTTAAGCTATTTTGCTAATACTCGTGCAGCTCTTTAGTTTAGATCTAGCAAAGGGGTGGCATGGTGTAGTAGATAGAGCACCAAATTTTAAACTGAAGGTCCTAGGTTAGACTTGCGGCAGAAACAAAAAAAAGGTTTATCGCCTTGTTTTAGTTTTTGTAAATCATTCAGCCCCCTGCTAAAGTCGTTGTAGATAGGCAACTAGAGATGGGCAATAACATCATCAAATGGCAGGATACAGTAGACTAATGATTAAGAAATAATTAACGAAATTAAAAAAAAGGATCACCGTTGGAGTCTCTTACAAAATCATATCAACAGGCATACTATAAATTATTTTTTAAATGCTGAACTATACTGTCTATAGCTTTAGGCAATGACAAACCTCAGGCTATTGTGAATTAAATTTCAATAAGGTTAATATTTTAAGAAATGAGAATTAAACCGGCAAAGCTCTAATATATGGAGAGTTTTACTGAGTAGAAAGCCCTGAAACGAAAGGCTAATAGACAATCAAGACAACTGATTCCAAGTAAGAACAATTTGTCTGGCCTGTTTTACCTTCGAGGTAAGTTTGACAGAGTTGCATATTCTCCTTCCGTGACTGGTTTTAGAAATATCAGTGTTGCTTGCAAATAACTTGCCCCACACTATTTTGCCCAAGACTTTAAAAATTAAGCAAACAAAATTGGAGAAAATTATATATTAATAGAACATAATTTCACTATTAATACAATTTTTTTATGTAACCACTGTTTAAAGAATTTTTGGTAAAATAATTAACAAATTTTCTATTTATTCTAATAGACGAAAAACAATTCAAAAATTTTTTTATATTCTAAAATTATTTCAATCTCAACCCACTTACATATACTGGCGAAGTCCTCATTTTCTCTCTACATACTACACAACAACTTTATTTATTAATAAAATAAGAGCTAAAAGTATAAATTTTGTTCAAATATAACAAATGTTTGCCTCATTATGTCTTTAATTAAATGAACAAAAATTATCAAAGATTTGTGTTTAATAGTTGTTGTTAAGTCAATAGGAATGGTAAATTAAAACAAAGATCACATAAAAACAAAATACTTTTCCTTTTGAATACAGTGCATAAATCCTTAATAACGATAATTAAAATTTATAGTCTACAGCAGCTCCAGAGCTGGTTTACAAGTCAACATATAACATCCACATACACACAAAAATAACTATTAAAAAAATACTTTATTGTGTTTTCTTTTACACTAAATGGTTAGTTTTTGTTTTTGTTTAAGTTTCATTTTTTTTATACACAATAAAACTACAAACATACTAAATAACACTAAACTAATAAATTAAATAATAAAATGGATTATATGGCTTGATAAATTATATAAGAGGCTAAAAACAATCACCGACTTAGAAGTACTGATGAAAATGACCAAGACCGTGCTGGAAAAAAATAAAATTTTACAGCTCACACAACACCAGAAAAACCAATGTGTCCTACTCTACTTAACCATAAAAGGAAATATTTGTACGTGTACGAAGAAACCACCGAAATTTGTAACAACTTTGAAATATGCAGTTAGTAACTCAAACTTGGCCAAATAAAAATCAATTGAAAATGCGAAGACTCTGTAAGCGAAGTAGAGCTGCTCCACACTCAAACAATAGAAGAAAAAAAAGTAAATTAAACCCATGGCGGCACACTTACAAATATAAATAGAGGAGACTGTGCTATAAAAGATGTTGGCTTTCAGTGCAAACAGAATTGTAAATTGTAAGTTTGCTAAAGAAAAACAATTGACTCAGGGATGGATGGTTATCTTAACTCTTATACTTTTGAAAATTTTTTCAGCTTCAGTTGAGATTCCTCTGCATATAAAATTAATCAATCTCTGTTATTCTGAATAAAATTCCACATGAAATTTTCTAATTTTGTGAACAATTGGCATAATTAATAAAAGTATTTTGAAGATTTGGGCTTCGAAAAAATGCGTATAACTTTGTTTGCTTTAGTCATTTCGAGGCTATAAAAGTTAGTTATGCTTTGACTCCCTTTTAATTATGTCTTCGAAAATTGGAGAAAAGTTAACGTCTTTATTCCAAATATCGGCAAAAAAAAGTCTTGAGAATGCGAATTTGTTGTTCAACTTTTTTAGCTCAAAACGCTGAAATTACTTGATTCTCTTACTAGTCAACGCATTGGGAGAACCGTCAGCTTGTAGTAAATATGACGACTATCTTTCAGGGCACCCTATATGAAATCATGGGGACATAGAAGGGCCTTCAATAACGTGACAGACCTTGCAATACAACATCACTTACTAGTATAAAGGCTGAAGAGTATATTGGCAACTGGCTAGTATCCATGTTGTGTTAAAGAGTAGTAAGTACACCCATCAAGAATAGTTAGAACATATACGCCGTAAGGCGGTGTAATCTCTCCATTGCTTCGACTTATTGTTATTAACTTGATTCTTGTGGTTTATGCAAACAATAAAGTAATACTGGTAGCAGGACTATTTCCGTTTTTGATTAGTAATATCATTACCAATGCCTTGGGGTTATTAAGTAACTGGGCCAAAGACAACGGTCTAAGGGCAAAGCGAGTGAAAATGTATCTAGTATTTTGTACAATGAGGGCCAAAATCCTAACTTTTGAACTACTTTAACTGGGATTCGGACATTGTCATGGTAACTAAATATCCAACACAAAGTAAAAAATCTACGGTAGCCTATTACAAATACCGTAAGCTCTGTAGTATGAAATAGGGACTGAACCCGAATATGGTTAAGCGGATGAATACGAAGGTAGACGTCAATGGATCTCTGGTATGGTAGAACCGTAGAATGAGACGTAACTAGTCTAGAACAGTTGTACAGAATCCAATTATAAACATTCATTGGAATTACGTGAGCAATGCGAACTGGTCCTTCAGAGGCGCAGAATACTATGTTTTACTTGGTTCCCATTGACCCATATATTGTGGCCATATCTGCAAGTAGTGCAATAAGGATGTAAGAGATCAAGAGCGTACGGGAATTTTACCCAAACTCCCTTCGATCTTAAATCAAGCTTTTGAATATGTTACCCTTTATATGGACTTTAGCAGGGCATTTAAAATTCAATTTTGCTCCAGGAGTGAGTAAGATAGAGGTAACCTTGGAGGGAGCCTCGACATCAGGATCTATGGTAAAGGATGGTTTAAGGAAGTAAGAAGAAGAAGTCTTCTTACACAATCTGGGATAGAGCTCTGTTTCCGCCTTCCGAATCAATACTGCTTATTTCAGGCTGAAATATTTGCTATCTGTGAGGCATGTGGGATACTAAATGGCAAGAATATTCATGGATATATTAGTCCTCTTGCCACAGTCAGGAGGCACTTTTGATACCCAGGTCAAACACCAAGACATCCTGATTCAGTCGGTCAATGTAGGTCAATTAACTGACGTTACTCTAGTGTGCGTCCCTGCGCATAGGGATGACTATAGTAGTGAGAGCGCGAATAAGCTAGGCAGGAGTGAATCTGCTGAAAATATCTTTAACGCAAATGCTGTCGCAATCCTGTCGGAACTGTTACAAGTAATATCTCCAGACACATTTTTAAAAAACCCGAGAAAAGGCGTTATGGACTGAATACATGTAAAGTGGCAACCAACAAGCCGAGGTCGAAAGGACATCTTGAAGTAAGTGGCGGTTCTTTCGGGTCACTGGATGTTGGGGCTTGGACTTATCTCAACACTGTCACAGCTGTCTGTAATTTAAAAATCTCTGCGAATGTTTTACTCTCGCTTCTAATAGACGAAGAATCCTAGGTAAATATAAACTGGATTAACTCTCCGAGAGGTCATACTGAACAATCTTTTGACATATCTTACGGCTACAGGGTTAACTAAGTAAACTCCAACTATTAGGTATATTATTCTATTTAGATGCAGTTCACAATGGAAAAATGGATTTCGGGTAAGAAAAACATTTATTCGGAAATTTTCACGTTGTAAAATTCCCTTTACCCGTTGATTTTTTTAAGATACTGCCTGAATTTATTTTTTGACAAAATTTATCAATAAATGTTAAATGATTCCATTCGTAAGGAAATAAATGTGATAAAATAACTTGGCAGGGCAATTACTGTAAAATGTTTATACCTTAAACTACTCAACTTAATTTGAAAAGTCCAAAAGCTTTAGAAAATACAAAAATATTTTTTTTTTTATTATTTGTTATTAGTTATTTACCTCCCTGCTATCGTTGACTTTATTCTCATTGTGTTATTGGTGGCATAATGAAATCGATAAGAAATTGGCAGACTACATTACCAAAAAATACTTATTGCTATTTGCAGAGGTCGTGGAATGATGAGAGGTTGATAGTTATTCTCCATCCTTTAGTATACAAATAGTTTTTAGAAACCAATAGTTAAATACTATTTGGCAAGCAAATTGATTGTATTTTCCAACCACGAAAACAGTTTAATTTTGAATTTTTGATTAGAAAAATATACATTTTCATACAACTAAAAACAAAAGGCAATATTGCTGCAACCAAACAGTAGTGACCGAACAGTAGTTGCCATTAAGTGTGATGAAGTTAACCTCACGATTGTTTGAAAACCCAAAAACAAATTTCTAAACTGTTAAAAGTTTATTGTGGCAGAGCTCTACTACTGCAAATTACAGTAGTTTGTAGTGCGATTATGCACACTTTAGATTTTGGTCATAACGATGGTGGGTGGGGGGTTGGTCTCTACTTATTATTCTTGTTAAAGTGCTAAAATGTTGTCTCAACGTTTTGTCTTTGATTCAACGAACCCTAGCAGGGGGTTTAATGAAAAGGTATTAAATGCTAATATAGTATACTTTTGCCAAAGTGTAAAGTTGTTAATTGCTTGTGTGCTTAATATTATTATAAATTTGTGCAGTAACTTAATTGAAATATTGAATAAACGCAATCGCCTTATTAAGAGCGCCGATATCCTATTTTCTGGTATCGTGTAATATTTACAACAATGTTAAATGAATGGGACCTTGTAATATTTCTGTCATTTTCGTTATGAAAGCGACAACACAACGCAACCCATAATAAGGCCGAATTATTTGTGTGAATTATATGTGCTATCGCTATGTATTTGACAAAATTGCTGTTTAATAGAGCTCTTCTTCAGTTACAGTAAATATATACATGCTGGTTTGATAAGATATACTATGAAGATCAGTTATGAATTATAACAGACATGCTACGTAATAACACACATTATTCATTTACATTATTTCCGTTAAATTATATCCAAATTGTTCTATCTGCGAAGACTATTTAGCTTATTTTTAATATCAAGCTGTGTATAAGCCCCCATAAGTTATTTGATTAAATTTCATATTTCCGTACTATTAAAAACCTAAACACTTTTTACTAGCAAATAAGTTTATCTTATTTAGTCTAGTTGAAATATATGAACAACTTAATTAACAGAATTGTTTGTAACAACGAAAAATCTCTTGCCAAAATATGACCACAAAAATGGGTGTTTCTCATCTGCACCTGTTTTTTTTTTCTCCATAGTCTCACCCTCCTTCTAAATAGGCCACTTCATATTCGCTTCATATGCTGTGGACTTGTGGGTTTGCTTCGGTTCTTGCTAACACTAACACTCCATTATTATAAATTTTCAACACCTTATCATGGTCTCTTATACACAAAAATGTAAAACTACTTTTTACAACGAAACTAACTTAAACTAAACTAAGCAAAACTGAAACAGAACTAAGAAGTTGTGGTTGGTGTTGAGTTTTTAAACTCTTTTTTATGGTTGAATCAATAAATTTGAGCATCGTGCATAACACCTTTAACCGAATAAATAAAATGCTAAAATCTACTCTGTTACAAGTATGAAAAAGTTTAATTCAAGTCAAGGAATTCAAAATTGTAATATTCACCCACTTAACGTGATTGTTGTTTGGCTTTTCCAGCTGGTTTTTTATATAGTTTTGTTTTTTCTTCTCTTGGTCAACACTCTGACCATTTCTTTTCTTAAGCTTGCATCGTTGCATTGGATCAGAGCAGAGCTTGCCAAACTTTTTTTTAATGATATTCAAAGAAAAGACGTTAAAGTAGAAATATTTTTCGTATAAAAACAAGGCATATTTATTCATCAGGTAAATGCAGTTCTACAACAAATACAACAATGTAAAAACAACATATATCTTGTTGCAAAAATTTTTATTTCAGATGTCACAGTCAACTGTATAATATAAACAAACAAAAAATAATATAAATAAAAAGAAAAATAAAATATATTTGTTAAGATACTTTTTCACTTGAAACACGGGACAAACGGTAATAAATATGTACTTGTATTAAAAGCTTGTCATAAACAAATTTCGCAACAAACACGTAAAACTCATATTTGCTTACTCCGTTTGTGGTTTTTGTTCCTTAAAACGTGGCTCAATTAGTTTTTTACAAGTTATTTGGAATTCTGCCTGTGGCAATGTATCACAAGTCATTGGAGCGTCTGTAAAAAAATTACTTTAAACTTGAAGATTTGGTTGCTGTTCGGGTTCAACCCAAAGAGAAAAACGTTTGCTGCATCGTATTATAAGACATTGCAACGTCTTTAACGAGATGGCTTTGTGCTTGTAGATTTGGTTGATGGTCAGGTTCCTGCCAAAACAAATTTGTTTGTGGAATAGGTGGAACTATTGGAAAAGCATTTGACAGTAAAATTGCTTTACGTCTCATTTTTAAAATCTGCATTGATGAAAGATTATCCTCACATAAAAATGCATTTGATAAAAATTTTGTGTGAGATATCTCACTTCTCTTACCAACATCCTTTGGAACTTTAAATACAGTCCCTGTTCCACTTACCCTAACTTTTTTGCATATAAAAGATTTTGCCATGCCTAATAATAGGTTTCAGTTTTAGCACAAATTTTATTTTTTATAAAATATTTTCAATATAGCACTGTAAACACCATTGAAATTAAATTAAACAAAACAAAATTGACATCTGAAATTCAAAACAAATGAACAAAAAAATAGTCAGCTGTTCAAATAAGAGTACCTGATAAATAAATATGCCTTGGTGTAAAGAAAATAATTATTGAAAATGTTTTAAAAAATGTGTCAAATAAGAATTTCTCTGAAAATTCCTTTTATTCCTATAAGGAGCATAAGGGCGTAACAAGTCTGTTTCGTTCAGATCATAAGGTTAGGTTAGATAGAACAGGCAGCTGTTGTGCCATTCACTTGGGTTAATCATAGTTATCCCTTTGTGATACCCGAATGGGATAGAAAATAAATGGAAACAGATCAAACCATACACTCTGGCGGGAATCGAACCCGTGACCATCAGACCAGCACACTATGACGTTTGCAATGGCATTGACTTTCTTTCAGATTTTTCGAACTTTTGTTAATTCAACTTAAATATGATGGTTTCATGTATTAGCAGATCACCTTTTGTACCTGCTTTGCTTTGAATTGAATTTTTTTAATTGCTTGGCAATATCATTATCATCTTTGCGAAGTCAATGACCTATTTATTTCCATTTCTAATTGATTTGTTATCTCTTGTCGTGAATTGGAGAAAATATATTAGAATAAGCTAATACGGCACATTAATAGCATTGAGCCTAATTTTGATCATTGGGTAGGCTTTTTAAAAACTTTAAATTAAGTATTAAATATATGTATATCCAACAAGATAAAAGAACAACATTAGTGAAATAAACCTGAAATAAATAGGGTAAACCAAAGTACACAGCAAACGGCAGCGGATGCCATTCAACTGTTCAGTTGTCTTTAAGTTTCAAGTTTTTCGCATGTCTTGTATGTTTGTCTGTATTATAAGACTTGATATTCTTTGTAAGGCAACTTTTAGTTTGCCAGTAAGCAGCGATTATTTTTCCATGAACCTAAAGTTCAGACAGAATTCCATATTGCCTTAAAGTACATATATAAAACCATCATATAAGATTGGGAGTCACTGCTTTATAGCGAAATAAGTGCAGATTACTGTTAAGCCGTCAACAGTTTCCCAATTTTATCACTGGATAATTGAGAGTGGCTCAGTGTGCCTGACATCGTTATAAGTTAAAAGTAATGTTATTTTTATTAGAGAATTTTGTCAACAATTTAATCTTGTTTGGATGTCAGTTTATAAAGAAAAAACGAAAAAAAAATAAAAAAAATTAATTATTTACAAGACAAATCTATTTAATTTGTATTTAAGCTAAAATATTGATTTTTGAATTTAAGTAAAAAAATTTAATTGTGGAGGCGCATATAGTGTTTAATGAAGTAAATGTTTCTTTTTAATTGGGAAATGGCTGCGATTGATAGGATTTTAAAATGGTTAGTTTGTTTTATATATTTAGAAAATGTTAGAAAAAATGCTTAATTAATTTAATTATTTAGTTCATTTTATGTACCTATCTCCTAAAGAAGAGATTAAAAATATTTAAAAATAATTTCATAGAAAACCTGGCAACTTAATTAAAGCCTTGCACACATGCGCACAGTTAAGTTGAATGTCAAACAAAAACTTTTACTCGTACTTAGTAGCAGTTGTAAGCGGTCACACAAAATACGAATATTCATTGTTAAATTTATCACTTCACGTTTTCTTATAAACAGTGAACTTAATTAAAAATACTTTTACGTACTAAAATTGTTTTTAAACACAACACCCACAATGGGTTTTTTTTTTTCCTAAAATTTTATCAATGAATTTATTTGTACTCTATTTTGACTTCCGTAACAAAGTTGTTTTTATAAAAAATTTGGCAAAAAAAAACTAAATGTTTTAATCGTCAGACATCTGTGACAGACTCACGTAAGCCCGAAGTCATAATATGCCAAAAACAAAGAAAAACGTATTCATACTTTGGACATAGCCAATGGGTGCAATGGGTGCAACAACACAAAGTTGCATTCATTCAGTCGCACTTGTAGTCATCAAAATGATTAATAGATCTAAAAGGCTTGATAGTTGTTACTATTTGACTGAAAATCAGTTTTCAATTTTTACTACAATATCATTACAACAGTAAAATTATCGGGGAACTTTGAATCATGTAAAAATACAAATATTGAGTGTGTGTGGTGGTGCAGTTGCAAAGGTATTTAGTGTGGAGTATAACGAATAGATTGTGAGCTCTGTATGTTAAGAAAAATTAAATACTTTTCAAAATTAATGCCTAATTCTTTTTGGTTTGATTATAAAATTTTCAAATATTTTTTCTAGAAAATCGTTTGATCTCTTTTTACTAACTATAAATGTAGGGTTTATAAAAATTAAATTGTTAAATGGCCGTTTAAGAAAATTATCTTATACAGAAGCGTTTAACTACTAAAATTGCTTTTCATTATATTTTTTCTTTCTCCTTTTTCTGCACCAAATGGTCATAAAAATACACACATATACATTGAAATGATTGGCCATCATCGATCATTTGCCGCCAACCAAATCAGTATTCATCACGAAGAGAGGCAGTTTAACTCTACTCAGCACATTTTAATATACACAAAGAGTGATGAGAATTTAGCTATTTTTCCGTCACATTTAACGATTTCAAAATCTGTTTAGCGGCAAAAACTTCTGTACAATTATTACAGGGAAATCTCATTTAATTAAATTTGTTTTTTCCGCGACATTTAATGAGAATGCAAAAATAAATAGATGTTCAATTTATGGATAAGTTTTTGGTTGCAGTGTGTATATCAAAATTTGCAACATGAAAGAAACAGGTTGCAAAGTATGTACCTACAATGGTATAATTACATAAGGTGATAAAAGGTAAAGGAGAGCATTTTGGTCTCTCTTTTTATATATAGAGTTTGACAATTTGTGACACTAAAAATCTGTTTTTTTATATTTGGAGTTTGACAAACATTGTGACACAAAAAAAAATCTGCTGGGCTGGCACCGACACCTGTATAAGTGTAACCCTGGTAGCTACCATAACAAACAACTAAATTACACTCTTTTTAGTGAGTTTTGTTAGCGAAGAGTACTCGGCCTCCTAGAGCATAGCATGCTGATCTCTGATGTAAATAGATGGCTGTTTCTGTGTGGCTTCCAAACAATATATTTTTTAGGTGTGTCTTTATGCGGATCATGTTAAAAGTAAAAAGCAAAAAAAAAAACCTCCACCTTTATTAACTTGTCCCAAATGTGTGGGGCAGCCAGTAGTCACGTTTACATGTAGGAACAAAATTGCATGAAATTTAGTGAATATTTAACATAATAGAGAGCGAGTGTATATGAGTGAGTGTAAGCGAAACGAATGTTACTTGACACAGTCAATGCAATGCAACTTAAGTGGTTTATATATATGTGTAATATGTACGTGGTCATTTGCATCTAAATTTAACTACTGCTCAATAAAGAAGTATGTGTGGCTGATTTTAATATTAGTTTGTTCATATTTCAGTGTATTTTTGTCAGTAAACGCACTTGTTACTGATGGTTAAAATTTTAATAGATTTGTTTGCAACTACTAAAATTAATTACTAAAATTGACGTCAGAGTTTAATGAGGCAAAGTGAGAATGACTTAAAATCATTTGAAAATATGAGTAGCCCTGGTATGGTCAGTCTTAAAAATTTTTGTTTAGTCCTAAGGTACAAGGAGCTGCGAATTGCTTCTTTAATGGATATCAAATAATTGCGCAAATCTATTAAAAGATTTAATAATTTTGTTTAACCTTGTTAATACAGAATCTATTCCTCTTTAACCTTGTTTTACTATAATTTCCCACTCTAGTCATTTTATCACTTAACTGTGTAAATTTTCTTAAAATTATATCTCTTTTATCTTGTCAAAATCCAAACGCTGTTGTTAAATGCTTGTAAATATTTCGACGTATGTGTTTGAAAAATGTTAAACATTATTTTAAATAAAATTGCTTAATAACCAATACTTTTTGTAGCAAACACATTAAAGTGACAAAATTGGCAAAATTTATATGAAAAATTATAATTCGCGGACAAATTAATGTGCTGCGAGGATAATCATTTGATAATGATTTATGCGATATTTGTTTTATTATACAATAGATAATTCTTCCGCATGCAAATGCTTTTGGTTTTCTATTGTGCCATAAAATGCTGTTCATGGATACTTTTTTTCTTTTTTTCAACATTTTTTATATTTTCACTCAGCCACACATACACACACAATCTCAAATTCCAATGATGCATTAACGATGCAAAAAAAAATGAAAAACAAATGAGTAAGATTTAAAAGGAAAGGAAAAAAGTGTAAAATAGCGATCAAATATAATATGTTTTTCTCTTTATTTTGGGAAAGGTATAGATTGTTGCGTACGAGGGTTGCATAACCTTTCTAGGTGCATACCAACTTTCAAAATACTGATCAAACTACTTTCTGATTCAAATAATAGGTTCTTGTCTTTCTTTGTATATTTTCTAATTGAAGTATTTACAAGGGTCAAGTTTATCTGAAAATTTACAATATGAGAGTTGACTTCAAGTTCTTTGCGGACTTTAACTTTTTTGCGTAAACGAAGAACCTCTATTGGATATGCGCGAATAAAAGAAACAAAAAGAATTTGCGAGTACGGCATTCTGTAGGATCAAGAGTTTGTCAACTTTTATTTGTCCTTGTAAGGGATGTGTTATTTTTTAACGAAACTTTCACTGGTTACCCTTGCATGGGATCCAGGATATGGTGAACTTGACGGTATTTATAGAGCTGACTCACTTGCAAAATCTTATATCAATATAGGAAGAAGTAATATCAGTGATATCAATTGAAAGTTAAATATCCGATTTTGCAAGAAGGCGACTAAGTTGCCAAAGAAAAAAATTACCGAACCCGACTAAGTTGCCAAAGAAAAAAATGGGAGGGATAACAGACTAAAAAGATCTGTTTGTATAAAGGATACAATTTGTTGTAAATATGCCCAGAAACCATCAAAAGAATTTTATAGCGGTCATTACGGGACAGTGACATTTTATACCACATAAAAATAGCTTAAGTAATCCTGACATCGACTTCTGCAGATGTTGTGATGAAGAGAAAAAATAGGCTTCTAAACAACTCCTTTGTCACTGCCCAGCATTTGGGGATCAGGAAAGAAATATTTGCTGTCCGAACATGTTTTTCAACAACAAATTTTAGTATTATCCACACTTTTTAAATTGGGCAGGATTGCTGAATTATAGGAAGAATGGTGAGATAAACACATGTTTCAAAAACGGCATTACAAAGAGAATTATGTTTTGGAGTAACTGTCAGAGTAATCTAATCAAAGCAAAAAAAGTAGCCATTTAAGCTTTAGCTAAATAGTGTCAAAATAACAAAAATTATTCGTCACTAAAGTAGGTAACGTTAGGAGCACTAAAAGCAGAAATCCATTACAGGTATACACGTATGCCCAGTTGGCATGTTGTGCGCAGAAACACAGCTTTAAACTATTTGATATTTGCGTAGTTTAGTATTGGCAATCCTAAAAAAACAGTTGACAGCTGATAGCATAGTTTCCTTTGGTAAGCAATATTAGAAAAATAACAAAAAAATCTGCCGAACACAGATTGAAAATTTCATATAAAATTTTTACGGAATATAAGTCTGACTTTAAGTTATTGAAAACTTTATGGGGGTAGCATCAATTGTCAATGCTTAAGGCAAGGAAAAAAGTTTTAACCCTAGAGAACGAACGTTTGTTGATTTGTCGAGAACATAATTTACATTTTGTACAGCGTTAGTTGCTGAGTTCCTTCTGCAGTTTTTATATGTAATGAATAACAATGTTCAGAAACATCGATTTTGTAAAAAAAAGATTATTTTAATTTATAAAAAAGAGTAAAACAAAATGTCGTCATCGAATCGAAGATCATTAGTTGTAACGGATGTAAAATATGGTTTGTACTCTAAAGTTAATAACCATAAGGATAAAAAGATCACCCATTCAATTCCTAGGTCCTTTACAACACAACAACAACTTAGAAATATATGTGTTTTATTAAGTGGAGTTCACACCACATTTAATTATTAAATTCTCTATCCTTTTTTTATATATAGAAAGTTTATAAGTAGAAAAAATTCTGTATTAATTTCATATGTGAGGGCTGCTTTTCTTTCCACTTATACCGCAACCCTCGTACAAAATCTGCATAATCGTAATAGTGCATTCAAAAGCCTTTGCATAAATTTACTACTTAAATTTTTCATATCATGTGTACGCTCGCAGTAAACTTTTTACAAATAACCAATCATTATAAAATTGTGAAAATTATAACACTTGTACTACTTATATGCATACAAACATGTAAATATTATTCGAAAGTTACACCTGTACTTTTGCCTTATATTATGTAGATTTAAAATTATTTTTTAAATAGTCCGCAAATAGTACAAGTGTTGAGGAATGACATTGTAATTATTAGCCAATAAATATTTTTATGACGCGTTTTAATGTTTAAGATCAGCTACTGTTTTCACAGGTACAACACCTTCACCATGCACTATGGCATGTCAATTGCGTAAGCTTTAAGTGTTGTCAATTTAGTTGCTGTTATTGTAATCTCCTACAGGAACTTCGTACATAGGAAGTAAAGGCAGTCATTTCAAGGATTAATTAAAAAAGTTTAAGAATGGTGAAAATTGAAATCACTCGCTTAAAATATATTAAGTTCTACATCACTAAACTAAAAAATAAATAAATATGAAATAGGTAACGGTGCTTATGTGGTGACGCGTTTCAATTATACATTGTGAGAGAAAACTGAAAAAATAGGCAGAGAAAAGCCAAAAAGTTTTCATAATTATATCAAAATTTTCCTTAAGTAATTTTAAGAAAAGTCATAACTGTTATTATGCAACCATCAAATTTAGGTCTGATTTGACTGCTTTGCTTAAGTTTGTAATAAAAATTATTTGTCGAAGTGATTTTGTTTTTAATGTTTTAATTCGAAATGCAAAACAACATGGATTTTTTCAGTTGAAGTAGACATAAATTTATTATTTGGGCTCACCCAAGTAGAGATTAAATTTTTTTTTATGCTGAACAAATGAGCGTCATTTTCAAAAAATTTGATCCGCGCATCGGTGTGCCTCAGATGTAAACAAACGAATTAGTAAAAGCATCATTCGTTGAGTTTACCAACCAAAAAGGTCGTCGCGACGTCTGTTAACTCTCAATATTGTGATTTGGTACGAGTGAGTCACATGTGATCGTAGATATATACATTTCATCACGAATATTTTGTTTGAGTCGCTCCATCGTTTCTGGTTTCTTTGCGTAAAATGTCCAGAGCAATCACCATCATCATTCACTACACAAAAAATAGAGCGTCTTGTTGTCACGTTGTTTCTCCCAAAAATTTCCCATAACTTTCTCATCGTCACAGTAATCGATGATTGATTTTGATTAAATGATTTAACGATTAAACCACGTTGAATTACCGAATGTTTTTCCATAATAAATTCGCCACGTCTCTACTTCACGATTGCCAAATAAGAACTGCCAAGACTACTGTTTACTAAAATGACTGCTAAACAAAGTAGTACACCTTCCCGGCGGCTACCCTGTATATAAAATTATAGGCTTACGAAAATAGAGTGCGTGATAAAAAATACTTTTGTCATAAGCACATCTGTATTATTATCCCATTTCAAATATTATTATGCAATATATTTAAAATTTGCATAAACAAGCTCCTATACCTCTCAGATTACGTTGGAACTTTTCGTTTGTTCTCATAAAATAAAATTATTCTCACTATTGTAGTTGTGGGGATATGAATTAAACTATGAAAAAAGGGTTTTGACTGCACAGTGCGTCGTTTATATCGTGTTGGGTTAGATGATATAAAAAAAGGAAGTGTTAAATTAAATTGCAAAAGGGACATCTACGAGGGAACATCCTATTCAAGAAAGTGAACTATCTCCAATCGATGTGTTCAGAGGTATATCGGTGAGGTGACTGTGGGATTTGAAGGACATGTTAAAAGGTGGCTGGTTATAAGAGGTGACTGTCTTTAAAATAGGCATTTGTCTGCAATTACAGAATTCAAGAGGAACGAGATCCTGAAAAAGCTGGCAACATTGTTGATAGTATACAAAAATTATTTTTTTAAATCTTATTTTAGAAAAATTTATTTGAAGGTCAGAAGACTCTGTTTAGTGTATATAAAAAAGTCATTGCCATCACAAATGGTATTTAAAATTATCTCTTCGTTTAACACAACAAAAAAGACAATATTTTTTTTAGCAACTAAAATTAACTGATATTAGAAAAATAATGGTTTCATTTATTTTAACAAACAAAACTAAAACAAATCGTGTTTTTAATCTAAAAAGCACCGTCAAAAAACGTGTGACAACGTTTTTTTTTTATTTTTTTAATAGAATAGTGGTTGGGCAAAACTGTTACCGAGTTTTCAGTGATTAATTAAAACAGTCAGTTCGGGTTTAGTTAAAAAATTAAGATTAAAATCGAAAGAAAAAAACATTAACAAAATGACAATTGTTAAGCCAAATCTTAATAGAATATTGCAATTATTATTTTGTTATACAATTTGTTAAAAAAAAAATAATAACATGATTTTATGTAAAAAATTTCAGTCTATTGAAACTTGTACACTATACAATATACACCCTATGCATTAGTTAAATTCTGATATTTAAATGAATTTTATTTAAAAAAAAGATCAGCCATATTTAAAGAATTCAATTTAGATATATATCTGTGGATTTTTTTAACAAAATTGTCTTAGGTCGTCATAATTGAATTTAAGTTTCTTAATATTTAAGGTAAAGAACGTAGTATTGTTTATACTAATCTGCTTTCTTCCACATATAACTCTACACGCAAAGAAAATCTATTGTTGCCACATGATCACAACGATAATATTATATTCATAATAACAACATTTGATTGAAAAAAAATATTATTTTTATTATTTGTTTTAACAAGATAATCAAGCATTTGGTTAAATCAGGTTACCCTTTAAATATAATATGATCTCCAAATTTTATTACGACGAAAACAGTATTGTGACATTGCAAAAATAATATAATATTCATTAAAAAGAATATTTTTTCGTTAAAACGACAAAATCAGATTAAAGCAGGTTTTCTTATTGTCACAAAGTTTTCAATAAAACTATGCTCTGTTGTTGTTTTACTTACCCTAAACTGTCAGTTATCAAACACTTTACTGCATTTAATGTCGTTAAATTCATGTCCAGCGTTCATTTTGGGGTACATATTGTTAATGATCTCAAAACTAAAATGACAAAGTTATATATAAAACAAAATGTTGTACATATTGTAACTATAACTTACAATAATAAGAAATAATAATAATTTATTATAAAACATTTGCTCAACTAATTGTTTGTCCAGCTGCATTTGTGAAAATCGTGATTTTTTTTTTCTTTAAAAACATGATTTGTTGTTGAGGTAACTGAAAAAGATAAAGAGATTTTTCATAAAAAATTACTTAATTTAAACAAAATTAAATTGTGAAAAAAACAAATGCAATGTATTTATGTTTTGTTTATTCTTGTGTTTGTTTCATTTGCAATTTAGACGCTTTTCAAGGTCAATAAGCGAAAAATGTTTGTCAAATACAGAAAGACGAGTTATGATTTGGGCATCACATTGTTGTCATTGAGTTGTAATTTTGAATTTAAATGTAGCGACAATTATACTTATTCAGCTTGATGTCGTTAAGACGGTTAATTGATAATTTTAGAAATAGCATGTGCGCGAATTATTGTTATAGATTTGTGGCTTAAGTGAATCCCACAAGTAAAAGTTAAGCAGGATCAAGTCGAGCAGTTATAATTGAAAAATAACTTGAGCAATATTACTGCTTTGGCGTACTATTTAAAAATACAAATTTCAATAAATCCAACAACTGAAATGAAATCTAGTAAAACTGGACACTCGATTTGTCAATTAATAATTTTATATCCTGTGAAATTTACAATTTTCCTTTTTCTTAATTAAATATTTATTATCAATATATTGAAATGTATTTATCATATGAAAGACCGTAAACTGTAAAATGAACTGAAAAAAATTTTAGTTCATCAGGGTAAAAAAAAGTGCCCTTCAGGGATTATCGTGCAACCTTAAATACTTAACCCAAAAGATAATTATTAGGTGCTGTTAAATCTGGTGAATTGGTTAACGTGGTAGTTCATTGCACGCAAACAGTCAAGTGGAGTCTGTATCACTCCGTTTTGACAAAATCTGGCGAATACGTTGGCCAATTTTTTGTTTTTAATTTACTGAAATTTGACTTAAAAGTGCCATTGTATTTTCGGCAGTGTGTGTAGAGGCTTCATCCTGTTGAAATCACATCTCAGGTCTGTTTTCAAGAGCAGGATGTTCCATCATACACCGATACCACTCTCCGTTTACGGCTTATTGGAGCAATTGATGTTATTTAAAGGATGTTGGATTTTGAGGAAACCAGAACTTATTAACAAAACCATTCGTATATAAATGACCTTTATACTGATAATCATTTATTTAATAAAGTTGGTTACATTTCTCGCTAACTATTGGAATTAAGCTTCAAAATTAAGACGTTGCCGATGATCTGTGGGCTTAAGTTCTTGCATCCGCAGTACAAATTCAACGAGGTCTACCGTTTCTAGAAAATCTCTAACCGTCCCATGTTGGTGCGATAGATGAAAAACGAATTCAATGATCAATGAATCATTGCGAAATTCTGACATTAAATTTTCGACGATATACATTTTGATGTTAATTAAAGGTTTTCAAATAAGAGTGATATGATTTATTTAAAAAAACACACACACACTTATTGTTAAGGAAATTCAAAAGTTTTTTATTTAATGTGAAGAATCGATACAATTAAGATTTAAATAAAATGTCATTCAAATGGTCTCCACGACTTCTTCTGCAGGAACGAATTCGATGAAACCAATTTTCGAGCATTTTTTCCACTAAAGTCGTGTCGTGTGTCATGAATGGCACGTTCAATATTGACTTGTCAAGCTTGAAAAGAGTCTGGTTTATTTCGAAAGACCAATGACTTCAAATAGTCTAATAGTGTTAAATCACAACTTCTTGGAGGCCATTCAATATCACAATTTCTTGAAATAATCGAATCTCCAAACTTTTCTCGCAATAAATCAATTGTTGAATTTGCTGTGTGGCACGTAGCCCTGTCTTTTTTGAACCAAATGTTGTCAAGATCAACTTCTTCCAATTTTTCTTCTCCTTTTGACACCAAACTGTCAATTTAGGTGAATGTAATGCTGGTTCGTGAATAATTTGTGGACTTTCTTCGCACCAGAATCGACAGTTTTGTTTATTTACTGCACCACTTAGATAAAAGTGAGCCTAGACTCGAAAATTGGGTACATTGAACTTGTTCCTGCAGAAGAAGTCGTGGAGGCCATTTGCATGATGTTTTATTTTGAACTTAATTGTATCGATTCTACTTCACATTAAATAAAAAACTTTTGAGTTTCCTTAACAATAAGTATTTTTTTTAAGAAATCATATCACTCTTATTGAAAAACCTCTTATGTTTCACAAACATTTTTGCTTTAATGTGAATATACACTACATCTTAGATTTAAAGAACGCATTGTTTCGTAGAGCATTTTGCCTCAAGAACAGGCGACAGAGGGAAAAATTGAAACCCTTTAAAATAAAATTGCGATATAATATTCTAAAGAAAGAGATTAGGCCTTCTCTACCAGAAAAAATTGTCAGAATTTCTTAATTTTTTTCGTGTTCTATATCGTAAAGGGTGATTTTTTTGCTATTATCTTTATGGCAACACTGGTTAAAACAGCTGATGCACGTTTCGTGTTTTGTTTCACTGTCACACATCTTCAGTTGGGTCCATAATTTAACCATGAATCTCTTACAAACGAACAACGCTTGCAAATTATTGAATTTTATTATCAAAATGCGTGCTCTGTTATGAAAGTTCATCACACCTAAATCCTTCCGCAAAATTTTCCACGTTGTTGAGTAACAGAGGTCCAATTGCTGCATAATAAGCAGAATCGTCGATTTTGGAGTGAAGATCAGCCAGAAACATTTCAAGAGCTACCAATGCATCCAGAAAAAGTCACAGTTTGGTGCGGTCTATGGGCTGGTGGCATCATTGGACCGCACTTCTTCAAAGATGATGCGAATCGTAATGTAATTGTAAATGGTGAGCGCTACCGTGAGATGATATCAAACTTTTTTTGCCCAAAATGCAAGAGCTTGACTTTCATGACATGTGGTTTCAACAAGACGGTGCCACATGCCACACAGCACGCTTAACAATGGTCTTATTGAGAGGCGAGTTCGGTGAACATTTTATTTCACGTTCGGGACCGGTCAATTGGCCTCCTAGATGCTGCGATTTAACGCCTTTAGACTATTTTTGTCGGGCTATGGTAAAGCTCATGTCTATACATGCCCGCTTAAATTGACGCATTGGAAGACAACATTGAAGCATTTATTCATGAGGTATGCCCAAATTGGACCATTTGAGGCGCAGTCACGGTCAACATTTGCATGAAATAATCTTCAAACATTAAATTATATGGACCGATTCAAATAAAGATTTCATGATTTTTCAGAATTTTATGTGTTTTTTTCTATAGCTCTTAAAAAATCACCCAATATTTTTTAAGGATAAATTCTTTTAACTAAATTTTTATCGAAAAATAAAATCAAATTCGTCTTCAATAAGATTGAAATTCTTAAAATTATTTGATTTCAAACCTTAATCAATAAACTTTTACATTAGTACAACATCATTAAAAATAGTATCGAAAAGTTTGCTTTACACACACTAATACCCAGTCTTAAACATTAAATTTAACTTTAAACAGCAAATTATTTATTACGTAGTCAAATTTCAAAGAAACTCTTTAAATTTCTTACAAATCGCACTTAAATGATCTTCGACATGGTTTCTTTCTTCAATTGTTTTATCCCCTTCTTTCAAGATCTGCATCATCGACAAAATTTTTCCGCATATTTGCCACTTTTATCGTTGACAAAATGAAAAATGTGAAAAACTTGTCAGTTTCTTTCACTAATAATCAATTGATGTTTTTCTTTTATTTGTTATTGTTTTTGTTGTTGTGTTTATCTAGGCACTGTAATAATACATTTAAATCATGTAAGAAATGATTGATTTTTTTTGTGACTTTAACATACGAGAGAGTGCAAGAGTATGTGAATTTCGTAGGGTAATTTAAAACATTGCATGCTGTTTATTGTAGACAGTTGTTGTAAAAAATATTACCTTTGTTGTGGTTGTTGCTATTTTATTTTAATATTTGAGTGATTTATGAAGACCACAATTGACATATTGGTAGTCGTAAGACAAAATATATAGAAAAAGTAGAGAAAACAATGTAACAAAATGTAAAGGTACCTACACGATACTTAAGATCAGACGGGTGCTGGTGTTTGACATCTGCATGTGTGTAAACAATAGGGAGGCACATATGCCAGTGTACTGAATTACGTTAGCGATTTTCATTAGATTTTTATATAAGCCTACAAAGTGATATCACAGATGTGTTTATTGCAATGAAAGAATTAACGTCCTATTGAAAAAAGCTCAATTATACCTTTACTTGCACATAAAAAGTGTTACCAGCCTTGTACTTTTTGTCTTACATTTCACGTTGCGCTTAGAGTGCATAAAGTAGTCCTTTTGTTCAATGTAGCGACTCACATCAAACAATACACATCAAATACATAAAAACTATGTTTATTGTTGCATTATACTTATAGTTAAATACAGTGAACTGTTTGGGGCAAGTGTGAAAATGCAACTTAAATTTTCTTATTTCATACTATTTAACAGGGTATAATAGAGTTTCACTTCTCTTTTTTTTATTTTCATTTCTGTTGAAGTAGGAGTGCAGGGAGCAATAATAACAATTTGCATAACAATGACTGGCTCTGACGGCAGTTCCCAATACTGACAATGATGATGATGATGATGACGACGAAGAAAAGAAAAAAAAGAAACACAAACGACATTGCATGTGTTCCAAACATATGTTTTTTCATACGACTGGGGCACATGTATATAATCGTATAGTTTGTTTATATAAGTGGTTCCAAACATTTTTCAAATATGTTCCATTTATTCGTCTTAAAAAATTACAAAATCAGAATGTCTCATAAAATGAGACCACCTATTTAATCGTTAAAAGTAAGATAGTGTACTGATATTACCAAATCAGAATGTCTTATAGTGACTTAAAGTTTGACCACCATATTTATAGGAAACAAAAATCATTCCCAATAGACTTACAATAGTTGGATTAGACCTTTAAACATGTACATGTACACAGATACTGGATGGAACAAAAGCCAGTCCTGCATGTAAGAACTGGATAACTTTTTTGTTTATTTTTAGTTTTTATTTTTCTAAAATATAACATTAACTTTATGTGATATTAATTTTAATATCAGAGACATGACCACCAATTGGATTTTTAAACAGGTGTTTTGCATAACTGCGCTCAAGGTTTCAGGCTTTATTGCCCAGATCTTAGCTTTAATACAGTGCTTTAGCTGCTCTTTAGTTGGAGACTTGTTGACATGCGCCATTATTTTAAATAATCTCATAGATAATGCGGTCATCAAAGCTAAATATTAATTTGAAGGACTAATTGTGGCATGGGCCGTATATGATGTTTGTCTATCCGGCTTTAACCACTTCTTGATTCATTTTGGGACACCTTTTCAAATTAGTTTTCTTAACAACTTTTTTATTTAGTTTTCTATAAAACAAAAATTTTTTTAAAATTATCTCGGTGTAACTGCTGATGTATTTGGGAGGCACTGTTTTATATGTTCGTTAATACCCTCCACCAACACCAAAAGTGATAAATGGTATATATAAGTACACCTTCTTATATGTAACAACTGCAAAAATATTTATTTAAGAACCTACAAGTTAAAAATATTCTTAGCTGTCGTGATTTTTTGAGACGATTAAATGCTGATTGCTGGCTTGTGAAAAACATTTTCACACCCAAATGTTGTATTTTTTCTTTTTTGAATTGTCACGTAAAGGGAATATGATAAGAATTAGACTCAGTTGCGCTACACTCAAACTATTGATATCAAACGTAGGAGAAACAAAACTGCATTTTTTAAATTACGAACTTTTTATCTAACGCCACAGAATTATCAATAGTTTAAGATGACAACTTTCTGTTAAAATAAATTTGTGTAAGGAACTCTATACATATTGAATCTTTTGTAGAGAAAACGTATGGTTAATAATAATTATTTAAAACTATAACTTAACTAGAAAAGCCCGGCGCGCGTTGCTACGCCCCTTAATGAATAAAAATGCTTTCTGAATTTCAATTGAATATCAAGTGCACAAAGCCAAAAATTATAACTTTTTTATGGTCGTGGTACTGCCCACTTTTCTAATCACGAAACTGTATAGTCATGATAGCTCAATATGTGTGCAAAGTTTCAGAAAAATCGGTGAAGTTCAAATAGCCGAAAATTATAATTTTTTTCATGGGGGTGGCCCTGCCCACTTTTTTAATCACGAAGTTGTAAAATCATGACAGCTCAATATGTGTGTGCAAAGTTTCAGAAAAATCGGTCAAGTGCATGTAGCTAAAAATGATAACTAATTTTTTATGGGCGTGGCCCCACCCACTTTTTACCACCCTGGAATGTGTACAACAACTCACCAAAGTTTAAGTCCGATCGGTCTTACAGTTTCGGAGTCTACAGCTTATATGATATTATAAATTCACTTTGTATGGGAGCTACCACGCCCACTTATGCGATCCTGCCCATTTTCGGTACGGCTACAAATAGTAACAACAAATGATGCCGCACGAATTTTCGAAGCTCTCCCTTTCATAGTAATCAAGATATATGATGTTAAAAATTCACTTTGTATGGGATGTGCCACGCCTACTTCATTAAGGAATATAAAAAATAGTTATAAACTTATTCTCAGACCTATAGAATGTGTATGCCAAATTCCATTGAAATGGGTTCAGCGTTTCAAAGGAGTTTGGTGACAAACACTGTGACACGTGAGTTTTATATATATAGATACATGGGTAGATTTAATTAAATTATTTTTGAGGAGGATATACAAGATTCGGCATGTTCTTTGTTACTTTTTTTCCACACACACTGCATATATGTTGTGGCCACAATTTCTAGCATATTATTTCATTCACTGGAAGCTGGGTGCTGTCTCTAATGTGTAGTGGTTGTGTGTATTAAAATACTTACAAGTTTATATGTTTGTATAGCGAGTGTGGTAATAGCGTTTTTTGTCTGGCTGTTTTTTCTTTTTAAATTCGTTGCACTCGTATGATGCCAGCCCTGAAGCGTCATTGTTGGTTGTTTTATTTTTTTTCTTTGTATCTTGGTAAAACCTTAAGAAAATATATGAATTTTCTGCCATAATAATCATTAAACTGTAGTCATAACTTTATGCCTGTTACTTCTGCGCCACTCTTTTGTGTGTGTGTGTTTTGTTTGGTTTTTTGCATATTGCTGCAAGAGTTCAAATGCTTAAAATGCCGATAATGCTGCTCCTGCTTTCTTTAAGCATTTTAATGTTCAGACGTTAGAGTAGAGAGTAGGCATGTTCAGTTTTATCTAGAAAACTTTTTTTTATTAAATCATCAAAAAAATATATATTCTGAGTTAAATTTATTTTAAATGTAATACTATGTTCACACAGGCGCCTTAATTGTCAATTTATAATATTATCGCAATTAAAGGCCTTAATTGAGCTCAATTTACCATACTAAAAATTATTTTTAAATTGAGCAATATATACTTAATTGTTTCACTTATTGTATAAAACTCGAAATACAACTCTTGAGAAGTATGTTCAGTGAGAAGAAAATTCTATAGGTGGCATTTCTAATGTCAAACAAATAAATATACAAAAAATAAAAATTAAGAAAATGAAAAATTTTTGAAGAAAATTTAAAAAAAATTTTTGAATAAATTCAAATACATATAAGTATATATATGTATAAATATAATTATAAATATATATTATCAACAGGAAAAACACTGAAAAGAAGGCATTATTTTATTTGGTATAAATACATCGTATTTTACAGCTATCAAATGCTAACTGAGTAAGATAAATTGAGTATGTCTGAACACTTATTTTAATTGCTCAATCAACACTAAATTGAAACAATTAAAAATATCTGTCCGAACAGGGTATAAGACAATATGAGTTTGAGTGTTCAATAATAATAAAATTTTGAAAAATATTTTAAGCTTTAAAAACAAAGGTTTCTCGTCATATTTTTAGCAAATTTTTTTATGAACAGTACTTTTTTGTACCCAGGCTCCTGTTTAAACACATTCCCGAAAATCACATTAAAATCGCCCACAAACCCAAAATATATATCGTTATTAAAACTTAACCATAATCGACCCATAATTAAACCTAGGCTCTCCGAAAAATTACCCAAGTCTTCATAGTTTCAATATTTAACGTAAAGAATGCAACGCAATTTATTTTATATGCTGTTATGTAGGTTACAATATGATCGATCTTAACCGACCACAACTTTCTTACTTGTTTTAGTTTGATTCATTGTTTGATCGCTGTGTAAGTACATTGTACTTACATCTAGTAATTGCATGATAGTCTAATAATACGAGTACATACATACAATACAGGCGACCAAATTTAAAACAACCGTATCCAAACATGCAATTAAATGACATGTGGGCTGTTCAGCTAATGCTGCCAGCCTGCCATTACCGTTGCTGTTACTGTTGCTGCGTTACGTGCATTTCAAAGAAACAAAAAGTAAGTGTAGAAATGTACCACATATTTCTAGTTAAAAAAAAAACACTTTCATTATGCTTTACAACCAAGCGTGGATCCCAGGGGAGAGGGCAAGGACATTTCCTTCCGCAAACCAAATTTTAACCTTTGAAAAGTAATGGTTTTGTCAGCCATTCAACAAGAAATTCATATTTTTTTAACAAAAATTTCTCACACCCCCTAACAGGTAGTTTAAATCCACGCTTGATTATAGCTGAGCGTTAATTTTTTTTTCTCAAAGGTGAGATTGATTGTTATAGTAATAATGACCCTGTAATGACTTGGATTTACGGGTATAAAATATTTAGTAAAAACCTATAAAAAGTTCAACGTTTTTTAGACATATGCAATAGCTAATGGGTGATTTTTTAAGCGTACATTTTTTATTGGACAAAAAAAGGCATTACATTTCCAAAACTGAATGAAACTTTATAGCATTAAATTCAGTCAGATGGCAAACTATATATAAACAACTAAGAGCACTATATTCGGCTGTGCCGAATCTTTTATACCCACCACCAATTTTGTGTACTTTTTTTTAGCACAAAATGCATTATTTTGTTATTAACGGTAATCGATATGGAATAATATCTTTATATTAAAATATGTATCACTGTCTTTGTATAACTTAGATATGCTAGTAAAGTGTTTTCGTAAATTTAGTCTTTCAATGAAAGTGGGCGTAAAGTAGGCGTGTCATTAACATTAACTAGAGGAATATATGCAGCAAATTTCATCATCATACCTCTAATTTTGTCGGTTTTACGAGCCTAAAAATTTCATTAACGGTAGATAACGTGAAAAGTGGGCGTTATAGTAGGCGTGTCAAAGTTTTTTCTGCTAATGAATACAACTTAGATGTTTCAATGTAGTCCTTTATTATTCCAAAATCTTTATTCATAGAGAAATTATATGAATATGAGGTTAAACGTTATATGGGAGGTGGGCGTGTCACATTTATTTTCTGTAAGAATAAAGGCTTTGTCCAAAAAGCAATGGTTGCAAAATTTCAGAGTCGTACATCCAATTTTGTTGCTTTTATGACGTTTTTGTTTTTAATTATACCGAAAAATACACTGTGCGGTAAAAATTTTCGTACATTTTGATCGATAACTCCTCTCCTAATGCATAGATTTAGGCAATTTTCAGGGAAAAATATTGTTTTTACTCAGGAAATATATATTCGAAGTTTCATGACTCAACGTTAATGCATTTAGACACAATTCCATTTTCGATGTTCGAAGGACACGGTTTTATCGACCTACTCTTGCTTTACGAGCTATAACTCTTTTTCTAATATTCCAATTTAGCCCATTTTCAACAATAAACAAACCTTGTCTATAAAAAAGATTCTGGAAAAATTTGATCCCCCTAGCTTTTTCGGTGCTACTTCTATCGTGCTTTCGGCGGACGGACGGACAGACGGATGGACATAGCTAGATCGTCATAAAATCAAACCCCGATTCAGAATATATATACTTAATGGGGTCTTAAATGGATATTTAGATGTGATACAAACGGAATGACAAAATGAATATACCCCCACCATTTTTTTGGTGGCGGGTATGAAACTGAATGGAAATAACCATAATTCGATTAAAATGAACCACTTCTGTATTGTTAATGATCACTGGAAAATTAAAAATTTGTTTTTCTGAGGGGTGTTTGTATTCCTTTAGTTTGTCTTTTCAGAAACGTACATCAGCCCACATTCTTGTTCTATCAAATACCAAACTCTTAACTATAACTTAAAAAAAAAAACTAAATTCTAAATAAGTTTGTAAGAACATTATTAAATTGCAGCTATTTTTCTAATATCAAAATTAAGTGAAATCATTTATTCAAAAAAATTCAATTAAGTGCCTGACTGTAATTTAATTTTTCTAGAATGTTTATTTTTTTTTCTTACTAAACACATACTTTAATCTAGATCAACGCTTAGACAAAACCCCTTTAACATCAAAATAATGAAGCCAATACTTAATGTGAAATAAATTACTCCACTAAAATGGAATTAAAAATTTTTTTAGAAAAAAAAAAATTAATAATAAAACGTTAATACTGAATTAACGACATAAATATTGCAAATGACTTGATTTGGCCAAAAGTTTATTATTTAGCAGCAAGATCCTAAGAAAAATTGAAGCATGTCTAAAGAAAAACTATTAATACGTTTGTTTGCCGTGGAATTTAATTAAAACAAATTATTTTTGTATTTCTTTAAGCTAGTCAAAGACTTCAAACATATTTCTGTAAAATCTGTCCGTCCATCCGTCTGTTTTGTCTATAAGATCAATTAACAGCTCAAGGTCATCTGAACTCCAAAATCTGCACAAGACTTTATTGTTGGCAATATAATGTATTCAACACGATTTCCAAAATATTTATTCACACATACATGTAAAGGAAAAATATGAACATGGCAAAAATAAATTATAAAATGTTTGTTCTTATACTTAATAAATAAATGCTAGTGAAATAATTAATTCTTATTAAGAACAAAATTTAAAAACAGTAGTCGTTGTTAACACCATGAAATGAAATGTTTTCAGCTGATAATGATGGCAATTTTTCAGCACTATGAAGTGTGTAGCACTACTGCCAAATAATAGTTTAATAAGTCCCCCAAATTGACAAAAAAAATTCCCATAAATTTATTTTAATCGTAACTCGGAAAATGCACGGTATTTATACTGTGTATTTTGTTGGAGTCTTTGTTATGAGTAGCAAAATAGAGATTAGAGTATATGACATTGGCGTAGCTACAAATTTTTTCCGGGGACTGCAAAAGCTTAACATTTTTTTCCAAATCAAAAAAGTTAATTTTGTATGTAAAATAAATGAAAATAGTTAATTCTTTTCCATCTCCCAGAATGTTCTAGTTATGCCCCTCGCATATTGCCGTGTGATTTAACCGTTTTTTTCTTATTATAGGAATCTTATTAGTTGAAGGTTTATCCTACATAGGGACAGTTTAATATAAATCGAATTTTTTCATTAATGTGTTTTACAATTCACTGAGAAGTCGATAACACAGTTATGAGCTTTTCCAGAAAACCATGCTTTTTAGTTGTAAAAGAGTGAATTTAATGGAAAGTGTTCCCATTAAAACGAATCCTATATCTTTGTGTACACGATTGTATACACTTATTTGTAATCAAATCATCATTAATGCCTGATCAAAAGAAATTTCCTACGGGTCACCCTATTTCTTAGAAAATAAGATATTAACGAAGCAAAATAAACACAACTACAATTTTTACTTCCCATTTAAAAAAATAAAACCCCTTTACTAAAGGACATGATACAAAACTTGGCAACTCTAAATTAAATTGTCGTGTTAGGAGTTAGATGTGGCGGTCAGTGATCACATTATCGAACACGCCCGCAAATCAAATAACTACTGTAAATAAATAAGATCTATGAAATATGTTTTAATTATTTTTCGTTGATTTTTTTCGATGCTTGTTTTTGTAATAATTAAGTATTTTTATAAACTTTTTTGGTATTTTTTTTTTTTTGCTAAATACAACTAATGATGAAACCAGGTGGTGCTAGAAGTACAGCACATACTGTCGAGTAACACATGCTGTAATATTTTACGGGGTTTACACGACGCTTACAAAAACATGATTTTTAAAGTTAGATTTCTTTAAATTTCCTTCAAAGAGCCTTCAAAAATCATAAACTTTCAAATGACGACTTTTTGCCTGTACCATCACATATTCGTTTTACATTTTATGCTAAATCTAAATGAGTCAAATTTGTGTAAAATAAAATTGGAAAAAGATCGTGAAAAACACGAAACATGTTGTTTAAAGCCTTTACATGATGAGTGGATATCATGTTTGTCTACCGGTAAAAAGTTGTGGAACGAAATACTTTTTTAAAAAAGGCTCATTACTTTAACAATTTTATTATGCAAATGTTATATGATATGGCAACTCAATTCAGCTAAGTCTGGGGAGAAATTTTCATTGACTTAACTTGACCATTGTTTTTTGAATGAATTTGAAAATATTAACAATTTTATATAAAAAATTAACTTGGTTTAAGATTTTTTAACAATCAAAACACAAACCATAGCAAAAACAATTTTTTAGCTCTTGTTTCTATCACAAAAAATTTAATAAAAAAATATAAAATATTTTTATGAATACTGCAGTGAATGTTTAATTTCTTATGAACACAAATAGATTTCGTTATATACCGGAGAGTTAATTATTGTTCTGCGAAAGAAAGGGGTTTGCAGGGAAGATCATACGGTATCACCGTACCTTTCACTGTACAAAAACTTATATGTATTTAACAACAAATGTTGCCATCATAGGGTGGCAGCCAAAGGTTACAGTCACATTTCACAGTTTTACAAATCGAGAATTGATACCCTGAACTTGTATTACTATTTGTTTTTTTTTCACGAATAAGATAAACAAACAACAGCTGGTTTTAAGAGCATCGTCTAATCCACGGATATTTTATAACACGATAAGTACAATTTTTTTCCTCTAAAAAATTAACCCTTTAGCGCCTGCCGTGATCATATGATCACGCAAATCGAAAAAGTTTTGAAATGAGTCTTTGTACCCGTTTTAGGTTTAAAGTTCTTATTTTAAAATTAAAAGGGAGATTCACACAAAAGACAGCTTAGTGTTTATTTTTAATTGTTTTTGGAGATTTGTTTTTAATAGATTCATTTGCTTGTGAAACATGGAAGCAAGCACTAGTCTTGAATATTGCAACGACGCAGTTACTGATGTACATACGTTTCAAGTAAGTAATATTTTTTTTTTTTTTTTTTTTTTTAATTTATTATTTTTACGTATAGATTATTTATCATAAATAACTCATTTATTGATAATGTAATTAAAATTAAAAAAAAAATTAATTTCAATACCAAAATCTCATTCTAAATATACCGTAATCATATGATCACGCTAGGCATTTAGGAGATCAAATTATAGAATATTTGGCTTTTTATTTAGGGATCTGACGCATTAAGAAGCGATGGCTGTTATCGAAGCCGATGATGATTTGGCAGTGGAAAATATTTTTATTGAGCCACCTGCTGTAACTGTAAATTCAGATGAAGATTTTGCAAATAAAGATGATAGCGGCTTAGTCGATAATTTGAATGGTCGACAATTACTAAGTCAAAGTGAAATTATTTTACCCAATCAAAGACGTATAGTAAGTTTAAATTATTTTACTATGGAAGTTGTAGATGACCAAGGTCAAGAGCAACTAAAAATATTCCATCAAAAAAATTAAACCAATTTTCGTAGAAAAATTAGGATTTATCTAAAGATGATATATGTTCCCCTAGCCCGAGTTACTCAGATTATAGATATGAAACATCAGTGCAAATCTTTGAACAAATATTTGATGAAGATGTTATGAATTTGATTATAAACGAACTAAATAAATACTCAGTTCAGTCAAATTTAAAACATCTAAATCTTTCTTCTGAATAACAAAAAGTATTTATCGCAATTTTGTATCTATCCGGATGTAATTCTGTCCCGAGTAAGCGATATTATTGGGAGAATATATAATAGAACTTTTGGCGTGGAAAGACGAACAATTTTATATTTTAGTCACTACAAGACCAGGATTTGGCACAAATTTTTTATATTTTATCATTCTTTTTTTATAATAAATTCATTACGATTGGCTTATTCACAAGGGTATCATAAGTGTCATATTGTCATAAAGCCATTATAATTTTAAAATCACTGAAAATTTTTGTATTGTTTTGTATTTTGAAAATTCTTAAAAATTAGGACTTTATAACAAAACGACCTAAGGACATCTTGCAAATCAGCTAAATGTATTATCTTCCAGAATTGAAATAAAACTAGACTGCTATATTCGGCGGTGCCAAATCTGATAATACCAGTCACCATCTTGTACATAGCATAATGACGTTAACGCAGCATAGCCTAGATTCCAGATTTAACATTGTACGCAATTTTACTTTATTATTTCCGATTCCATCTTTGAATGTTCACATACTTCGCTGTGTTAATGCTCTTTCATTTTAAACCGATATTGTTCAGGTAAGAAATACAATTTTTCCGCCATTTTGCTTTGAACGTCATCTGGGATTTCACACTGTTGCATAGTTTGCTGCATTATACGAGTCATGCCGTTTTATTTGATTTGGAGGGTTGATGGGGAGAAAGCTATAATAATTATATTTGACATAAAAATTCGGGGCTTCTAAAAGTTTATTTCAACCAAGCCATATACAGGCAGGCAGACAGACATTTCCGACAGACAGACAGACAGACAGACATTGCTTAATCGACTTGCTTATTTATAAGCTTCAGAGATGGAAAATTAGTATTTTACAAAAAACAAACCTAATGATGAAGCTATCATACCCTTAACACCACAGGTGAAGGGTATAAAAAATATATGAAAATATTTTTCTCTACTGCTTAAGCTCCTATCAAATCACTATTTATTTGCTATTTAAAAGTTTATTTAAGCTGAGTTTTATACGTTTAATAAAACTACAATTTATTTTGTGCAATAAATTTAAATGAATTTTAGAATCATTTTAAAAGGCACCACCTTCACTTTTATTGTTTGTTTTTTTTACAAAATTTTTGTTTTAGCTTTCAAACACCCAAAGTATTTTTTAATTTATCGAAAGTCTTTATAGAAAAATACAAATTTAAAAATTGAACAAATTTTTAAATAGTTTTCAACAAATCAATGCAATAAGACCTAGACGACAAACAAAGCGACCAAACAACAAACAAACCAAACGAAGCACCCACGCCCCAAATGCCAAAAAAAAATAAATGAGCAAACAACACTCTAAAGCATTAATACCTTTTTGCCATGCTACAAATATCAGTTTTATTTTCCGAAAAAAAAACAAACAAAAAATATATTTCAATATATAGACAAAACTATAGAAATTGGAGCATGAAAACCGTAGGAAAAAAATTGTGCTTTAGAAATTAAAAGTAACAAATAAACGTGTTACCGGAACACCCAAAATATACCATGAACACGTAAACTCAAACAAATATTTTTTTTTTTTAAATAAATCACGATTTTATGCAAAAACTAAATTCTATTTTAAAGACGCAAAAGCTACACACAAGTACAAATAAATAAATTTGTTTAATTATACCCTTCACACAGTGAAAAAGGGTATATATAGGCTTGTCATTCCGCGTGAAATTTCAACAATTTTCATTTCCGACCCCATAAAGTATATGTTTTCTAAAAGCTTATGAATAGGAGAGTCGATTTAGCTCTATCAGTCTGTCCGTCTGTCCGTGTGTATGTTGAAATCAACTTTTTGAAGCCCTCCGATATCGCATGGACTCGGGTGAGGTATTAAAATATCAGAAATATTTGGGAGCAAATTGACATTGCAAATCAGAAACATCGGTACATAAACAACTGAGATATGAGGAAAAACCCACGACCACCTCGATTTTTTTCACAAAAACAACATTACAACAACAACATACATACATACAAATCGCTTGGTCCCGGGTAAGGTATTAAAATATCAGAAATATTCGGGAGTAGCTCGGTATTGAAAATCAAAAACATCGGTACATAAACAACTGAGATATGAGCAGAAACCCACGATCACAAACAACATTACAACAACAACATACATACATACAAACGTGTATACTGGCTAAAGTAAACGTGGCATCGAATCCCAGCTGAGCCAAAAAATTTTTTATTTTTTTTTATTTAATATATTATTTATATTTTTATTATTTTTTTTTATTTTTTATTTTATATAATATTTATATTTTTATTATTATCTTTTTTTTAATTTTTTTTTTAATTTTTTTTTTATTTTATTTACTTATATTTTAATTATTTTTTTTTTTTAGATTTTTTTTATTATTTTTTTTATTATTTTTTTTTATTATTTTTTTTTTAACATAAATTTAAATCTATAATTTTACATTGGGATGTTTTTATGTATGTATGTTTTTTCTATGTACATATATATGTACGTATTTCATATGGGATGAATGGTGATACAAACAATTGTTATTGCATGACTACACATTGTGGAGGGTATATAAGATTCGGCACAGCCGAATATAGCACTTTTACTTGTTTTTGTAAAGTTTGATTTTGGTTTGTAGTTTTTATTTTTTGTGTAATTTTATTTTTAACCATTTGGTAATTTGTGTCTGTAAAGACACCATTTATTTATTTGTTCTTTTTTGTGTGTTCGGAGTCATGTGAATTTGTCAAAATTGATAACGCAACTATTGCGGTGAGAGGTTTAAACTATAGGGTAGAGATTAAGAGGCGAAACTAATTTGCTAATGTAGTCAAGGACATGATGGTCTGACGAAAAGTCAACAATATTTGCAGTTACCAGCAAGCAATGCAACTACAATTCAGCTGCCAGCTAAAATCGACCCTTAAAAATAATAAAATAAAAATTCATTATCAAAAGTTGTACAAATCTACTTCAAAAGCATGCCTAGAAGTTTAAATTGGAACATTATAAGTGCAACATGATATTAAGTCACAGGTTTCTTAAGTATAAAGTCACAGGTTTCTTAGGACAACAACTCATCTCTATTAGTAACAAACAAAAATTTTGTTAGTTTTCGCTCATCTAGGGTAAAACAGATAAATTTCTTTTAATTCCATTTTAATAAAAAACAAACTTTATAAAATTTCCTTTAATAATAATTTTTATAAATTCTTTAGCTTAAATATTTCAAACCATTACCTTTTGATAGGACTTCAAAAACAAATTAATTCATTATAATTTATCTTCCATTCTAAATAAAAATAATCATTAATACTAGTTAAAACACCAAATTTTTGCCATTAACTATTTTTTAAAAAATTTTTTTTTCATTTTTTCCTGCCTTTTAACATACAAAATCGAACCTATTGGCCTTTTGGAAATCTCCAAAATCATTATTATTAAAATTTTTCTTATGCCACCACAAGGAGTTTGCAAATTATACATTTTTTTCGTCTCGTCTAATACGAAATAATGCAAAATTCAAATCATTTAGCATAATTTGATGGCTGTTATTGCAAATTATTTCTCAATTACCTCATAATATTTGGTCAATTTCATTTACATTTTGTTGGTCTCCTATTATTTTCATTATGATTGTTGTCCCTAGAAAAAAGTATTATTAACACAAATTGCTTTGAGAAGTATGTATGTATATGCACCACAAAAAGGTAACGAGTTGGCGCAGGCATTACCATGTCTACCTTACAATAGGATAGTTAAACAAAAAGTGGGGAAGAAAAAAACTTTTAGTCACGGTTTCGCTATTGGCAGGGATTTTTTTTTTTTTTTAAATTTTGAATTGGGTTGATTTCAAAGCTTTAACATAGAAAACAGATCACAACAATATCCATAATGCTGCTTAATCTATTCGTTTTTTGTTTTAAGTATTTTTATACCCTTCACACAGTGAAAAAGGGTATATATAGGTTTGTCATTCCGTGTGAAATTTCTACAATTTTCATTTCCGACCCCATAAAGTGTATATTTTCTGAAAGCTTATGAATAGGGGAGTCGATCAAGCTCTGTCAGTCTGTCAGTCTGTCCATCTGTCCTCCTGTCCGTCTGTCCGTGCGTATGTTGAAATCAACTTTTAGAAGCCCCCCGATATCGCATGGACTCGGGTGAGGCATTAAAATATCAGAAATATTTGGGAGCAAATTGATATTGCAAATCAGAAACATCGGTACATAAACAACTGAGATATGAGGAAAAACCCACGACCACCTCGATTTTTTTCACAAAAACAACATTACAACAACATACATACATACAAACGTGTATACTGGTTAGAGAAAACGTGGCATCGAATCCCAGTTGAGCCAAAAAAAATGTTTTTTTTTTATATTTTTTTTTATATTTTTTTTTTAATATATTATTTATATTTTTATTATTATTATTTTTTTAATTTTTTTTATATTTCTTTTTTAATTTTTTTTTATTTAATATATTATTTATATTTTAATTATTATTTTTAAATTTTCTTTTTATAATTTTCTTTTTTAAATTTTTTTTTTAAATTTTTTTTTTAATTTTTTTTTAAATTTTTTTAACATACATACGTAAATTTTTAATTTTACAATGGGATGTTTTTATATATGTATGTTTTTTATATGTATGTACGTATTTCATATGGGATGAATGGTGACACAAACCACTGTTATTGCATGACTAGACGTTGTGAAGGGTATATAAGTTTCGGCACGGCCGAATATAGCGCTCTTACTTGTTAGTTTTATGTTTTTTTTTGTCTACTTTTTAGGCTTTTGATTTTTACAGGCCTGCGGCCAGCACGAGTTTACTGTCATGCACGTAATGTTCAGAAGTATACAGACTTGTCGGTTTTAATTTGTAAATAGTTTAAATTTAAAGCTTTACTTGCCTAATTCTTAGTGACTTTTTTTGAATTTTTGTTTTTTTTTTGTATGTTTGGCAACCTACAGATAAATGCTAAGTAGTTTCTTTCGAGATGATAATATAGAATATTGTGACAAAATAACGTCTGGAGTATTTGTTTTGCCCTTATTTATTTATGAGAAAAATAATTAAAAATATTTTTGCATTTACTTCTTTGCTTACAGACAAACATACATATTAGAGCAACATTTTTTTAATTTAAATTTTAAAACCACTTGAAGTAGACTGCTTTGTGGAGGGGGATCTGCAAAACAATTTAAGTTTTGGCAAAATTAAGAAATTATGGAAATTTGTCTAGAGGTTGGCTGGAGCTTTATTAAAGATTTATTATCAGGAACATTTTGGAATTGGAATTTGTTATTATAATAATTTGTTATTTTTTTTATTTACTTATTTGTTACTAGACTGTACCCGCGACTTCGTCTGCGTAGTTATCGGCAGGGAAGGTAGCCTATTTATGGAATAATTCAGGTTGTTTCCTATCAATTCAGCAAATTTTATTTGAATCCGTTTTTTATTTTAAGGTCAATTGCACTTAGCAAAAAATGTTGAGCCTCTGAAAAAAAATAAGAATATATCACAATTTAAGATCCAACTGTAAATTCGAAAGGTATAGCGAAAATTTTAAAAATATAAACCCTAAGTAAGGCAAAAAAAATTTTTTTGGGTTGGGTTGTTTGTAAATACGTCCTTCCTTTTTTTGGTGTTTAGAGCTGGCTTCATAAATCATTCACTAAACACATTTCGTCTTCTATTTTTGTGATTATTTAAACTTAAAAGTCTTCGCCAGGAAGCCCACCATCACTTCTTACGTTAAAGGAGACAATTAAAATACGTTATGACAAAATTCAGCTGCACTAATGCAAAGTTGTCATAAAAAATCTCAGCCAGCAAGACTTGGAAAAAATTGTCAGTGTTGATAAAGGTGTGTTTTTTGTATAATAATTTGAATTAATCGCTTATTTTGGGACAACTCTTATTGATCTAAAACAGAATAAATGACGTAAAGAAACGTTGTTATTTTTCATGTATTATTTGATTTATTAAATTTGTTACGTATTTTTTTTATATATATTTTTTTGGCAATACACCACTCAAACAGCGGCTACTTTGAAACATGATTGTTTGTTTTAAGCACCCTTTGCAACAATTATGTCCTTAAATAGAATAAATTTTACTTAACGCACTATTAAGTCATTCCGAGCCGAATAAGGAAATAATTTGTCACATATTTTTTGAAAGATATTTTAAACGTGCAACTTCAACGATCTCTAATTGCTAGCGGTAGCTATAAATCACATAATGTTCACAACTGTGTAAAAGTTGTTGAAAAATATGTCAGCGGACACATACTAAATTTTCCAAGCCGTAAAGACAATAAAGACAACTCAAACTGTCCAAAGGTTTTGTTTTTGCAATTTTAATTAATTAAAGTTTATATTAATGCAAAAAAAGAAAAACTAAGAAGCATAGGCCCAACAAACAGATAAACATTTAATTTCAAACAAAATAATTGGCTTAATCAAAATGAAACATTGAAACAAAAAACTCTACAAATACCAAAAACGGACAAAACAACCAAGTCAGTGAGTTCGATTGTATGTTTAATTTCATTGCACTTGTTATGCTGTCGCAAATGGAACATTCTTTTTCTTATGCACCTTGTATGTATTTATATCCCAGCAAAAACTAGGTGATGACTTGCTTTCACAGAACAACATATGTTGTGGGTGACCTTTACATACCGACTGTCTTACTAAGAAGTAAACTTGATTTACAATTTGATACAGTTGTACATATTTATATAAAAAATTTGCTTAGACATGCTTATTGTATAGTTTTGTTTTTGCGAAAATTGTTAGGTGCCATACAAATAACATTTTATGATTTTCATTATGTTTAATTCAGTAACTGCCATATGCATAAAACTTTTTACAGATTTATTAATTAAACTTCTAAAGAAAAACAGTTTCATATAACCTCTAAAGGCCTCTGATAACTTTTATGCATACGGCAGTTGAAGCCAAATTTTTCCTTCAATCCTTAAATACCCGAATGACTTCTATAAATTATTACAATTAAATAATTAGTTATTTAGATGATTAAAATCAAGTAACAAATTAAATCATTCTTTTTAAGGATGTCAAAAGCTTAAAAAGGGGCTTCTGAGGGGCGTTAAAAATCTAAAACTGACTAAATTTTATATGTATATTAAATGTAAAAAATTTAATTTTTCAAAATCCGGCATGCTGCAATGCCCAGCCTCAGAATGCCCTAGTATTTATTGCTATAAGGATAAGCATTTCTTTGAGTCCCTTTTTGTAAGCGAGCGTGTTAAGTACTTGCCTCCAATTATATTGTCGTGTTGAAATAATGAGTTTAAATGCCAAATTCTAGGTAATAAAGAACTGCTTTTGAGTACTTTGTTATAAAAAATTTTGCTGGGATGGCCATAAATGGGAGCAGTAGTGTGTTTATTTGGGCGCAAAAAAATCCAATAATATTGAAGATAACGTTTTTCGCTTTTTAGTATCTTTAGTAATAATAGTCATTAACTATTTATCTAATTACTTTGTACTTTGGCTGGTAATTCATATTTTATTCACACAATTCTTAAATATTTGATCCATTCATAAACTGTCATAGATGTTGTACGTGATAGTAGTAGTTGTGCACATTTTGTTGATTATTTTATGTATTAATTCATTTTTACAACCTACGGCTCCTCTGATAGGTTGTAAACTGAGGAATTGTATTGAGGAATAGTGTTGTAATACTAGTTCTAGTATTCAAAAAAAAAAAAAAAAAAGATCGTAAATGTATATTAATAGGCAAGTCCATTTTTGGTTAGTTATTATACTAAAGTATATTTTTCAGTTGTACTCAATTTACGTCCGATTAAAATCGTTTTAGTAATTTAGGAGCTATAAGCATTTAAAGTTGCCACTAACACATAAGCACATCACATATATGTAACAAAAAATAAAAAACCTCATGTTACGTGCGTTACGTTGAAATTAATATGTGGTTAGTTACTACAAAAACTTAAACGTGAGAAATTGTTATTGGTTTTGCCTTGACAATGTTGTAAATCACATACATCTTTAGTTTTAAAACGCAAAATCCTGTATAAACACTTTTTAATAAATCCAAATACATACATAAGTACATATGTACATATGTATGTAAGTAAAAGGGTTTTTAATTGTAAAACTGAGAAATGAAGTTTAAATATTTTTTGTTTATGATTTTTAGAACTTCAAATAGAATAAGTTAAATTTTTTTTTTTTTTTTTTTTTTTTTTTTTTTATTTATATAAATTTTATACTAATATAAATAATTTAATTACAATAGTTTGTCTCAGAGCCTAAAAGGCATTGCTGAGACGCGAAGGCAAAAAAATATTTACTTATTACTCTTCTTGTAGCCATAGCAAATGGTTAAATACCTCAAATGGCTAAGAATTAAGGCATTAAAAACTGAAAGTTTAGTATATTTATCAAACTTATTTTTGAATTTATGTAAAATACAAACCACTTGAGGAGTTTTAGTTCTCAAAATTTATAGCTGCTCATTCCAGTTCTTCAATAATGGCAGAAATATCATAGCAATAAAATTTTTATTAAAAATATCTTAAAAGCTGTGCAACTAGCATTTGTATGAGCAATATATGTACTATATTGGCCAATTATTCAGGCCAGGTTTTTGTATATAAATATTATTTTATTATTTATATCTGATATTTCGCTACCATACTGGATAGCTTATTTGGGAAAAACAAATATTTAAATATTATTTTTTAAAAAGTTGAGAAAAATTTAGATTTTTGTAATTTTTAAAAATCGTTTGTAAATTTTTTCCATAACTTAAAAGCAGTTTGCATTTTGAAAACTTACATATTTAAAACAAATTAATGTTTTATTTTTCTATTATAAAAACTTTTTAAAAATAAGAAGCAGTGCTGCCACAACCAAAAAATTTTTACAACCAAAATTCGCTTTAAAAGTTACCAAATGAGATAAAAAATAACCAAATTTCAATATGTGGTATTTTTACTAAATAACATTTAAAATGCATAATATACATGTACATAAAAAAATGCTTGTATAAACATGTACATATGTATGTAAAAAATAACAGTTTTTAATATAAAGTAAACAAAACTTGCAGTTCATAGTATAATAGTTTGAGACCATAGATTTATTTACTTATTAAAAATTCTTGACTTGGAAGCAATAGTTCAATGCTCATTTGTAAGGTAGGTATATGCCAGTCGGAAGCTGATTAATTTTTTCCCGTTTAGTTTTCCGTTTTATTGTTAAATTTTGTTTTTCTTTACACGTTTTGTTTTTGTATTTGACAGCCGAACAGTATTTTTACACAAACAGCAACTTACGTGCATATTCTTTATAAAAATTTACTTTGTAAAATCTTTTAATTTAATGTTGCCGCCATTACAAAAGACATGTCATTTCTGTAGTACAGAGTTGCGATCATTTAGTAAAATTAAAAGCTGTTGACAGTATTGTAAAAGAAGAGTATTGTAAACAAGTGTGTAGCAATCAAGGCGAATTTATAAGAGGTGGCTGCACTATCGATTTTAGTCAAAGCTGTTTTTTTTCAATTGCCCTGGTAGCAATACTAAAAATTTAAGAACATAAAAGCTTCAAAAGTATAACATAAAAAATATGTACATGTGAAAAATATTCACATCTCCACATTAAAGAAAAAAAATAACCACTTTTGGTTAGAAATAAACAAAAAAAGGCAGCCCTGATAAAAAGCTCTCTAAACTACATATTTATAAGTTGACAGTGGTTATACATACGTATAAACAGAGAGAAATTCAAATTTTATCAGGTTTGTCCGCATCGCAACGTCACATTTACGCATAAGTTCCTAAAGGAAAACAAATCAGCGGATTCGCAACGTGTTCGTTCACGTAAAAGTAACAAGGCCTTTATGATGCTATGATACAAATGGTTTTTGCGAAGAGTATTTTTGTGATTGATATAAAAATCAGAAAAAATAAAGTATAGGCACTACTACTGCTGTAGTGTCACAATAAAACCCGTTATTAAAAAATAATATCAAATTCATATTTTAATGAAAGTTTTAGCCTTTACACCATTTTAATTTTAGAAGATAAATAAAAATTTTAATATTACAAACTAATTTAGGTGAATTTAAATCAAAATTAATGGATGGTATCAAACTAAATGTAACTAATATAAATTCCAGTTACTGAAATATCCTGTAGAGACAGATATTATAGAAAATAATTGCTGGTTAAAATTTTTTTATAGAATATCCCCACAAATTTATTTTAAATTAATTTTGCATTTACTTACAAAATGAGATTTTCTTTTTTAAATTTTAATTGTTCTTGCCCACTGTAATTAAGCTCAGAATCAAGTAAATACTACAAACAGAAAATTGTATATAAGTAAGTGTCATTAATGTCGATCGCACTGAATATTTGTTATTTATATATAATATGCCATTAATTGTTTTGAAACATGCAATAATTCAATTGAAAGCAAATCTCCATTTTAAACAAATAGCATGTCGCAAACATGAGTACATACACAAATGTTAAAATTTCCCAGCACATTTCTTAATCCATGCATACGTTTAGTTTGTGTTCACGTCTGTCATATATGTATAGCGATTTGTCGCCAAGTGTGGCGTTTATATACCCACCCCCAAAAAAATGGTGTGGGGGTATTTTCATTTTGTCATTCTGTTTGCAACACCTTCATATGTCCATTTAAGACCCCATAATGTATATATTTTTTAAGTTCTGGTATAATTCTAGGACGATCTATCTAAGTCAGTCTGTCTGTCTGTTTTCTGTCCGTCTGTCTGTCTGTTTTATGTCCATCTGTCTGTTTTCTGTACGTCTGTCTGTTTTCTGTACGTCTGTCTGTTTCCTGTCCGTCTGTCTGTTTCCTGTCCGTCTGTCTGTTTTCTGTCCGTCTGTCTGTTTTCTATCCGTCTGTCTGTTTTCTTTCCGTCTGTCTGTTAAAGCACGATAGAGCTCAAACCTCAAATTTTGCCAGAATATTTCTAATACTTTTTACTACATTTCTAATTAAAATAGGTTTGTTTTTATTAAAAATTGGCTTATTCGGTATATTTGGAAGAGAGTTATAGTTTACAGTGCAATAGTAGGTCACAAAAACAATGTCCTTCGTACATCGAATCAAATGCGATTGTGTCTAAACGCATTGAGGTAGAGCGATAAAATTTCGTAAGTATATTTGCAGAGTAAGAAAAAAGGGGTTTCAGATCGAATTGTACGACAATTTATAGTGTTTTTGTTGGTCTATTAAATATTTAAAACGTAATAAAACTGACAAAATTTATATTGTTATATGAATGCCTCAAGTTGTTATTGGTTATTTTTTTAAGATTCTCCCCTTAAAGAGAAACTTTTTCTTGTATCAAACACATGGTAGCCAGAACAAAGAAATTTACCTAAATTTATTCAATAAAAATATCAAATAAAAAAGTAAGCACAGGCAATATTTCAGTCTTTTCTTCCTTTACTCCAAATTAAATTACTCCAGTAGGTTTTTCTTACTAGAATGGCAACAAAAATGTTAAAAAACAAATATACATAACTTATCATGAAATTAAAATTTCTTTAACTTAGATTTAAAAATATCTTAAAACATAACTAAAATAGCAGAAAAAATGTCGTCATCTACTCATCAGAAAAGATACTTCAATGCTGATCAAAGTTTCGCAAAGTCTCTTGGCATATTAATATAAAGTATACGATACAGTACAATGGTAGAGTTAACTTGAAAATGTTTATTTATGTTGCAATTAAAAAGTGTTGATTTATTCTTTACCAGCAGCAGTTTAATCATGAGTCCTTTAAAAAAGGTAGCAGCAAGTATAGTAAAATATAAAAAATACAATTAAAGTAAGTAAAAGCAGTACGGAAGACTACTTGGCTTGTGTTGCTTTCGGTTTTATAAATACAGTATAACCTCCGTAGTCCGGACACTCGCTAATCTAGGACTATCCAGTACTCCGGACAGTTAAAAGTCCGGACATTACTTACTGTTTTGTGTTTGTTTTTTTGGCGTAGAATACGTCTTACCTTACGGTACAGGGAGTCATGTCAGATTGTTATTGTTGTAATCTTTATTTCATTGATTATGAGGAAACGGCGAGATAACTTTTTTTAAAAATTTTTTTGTAGGTAAACGAAGATGTAATTTTTCGTTTGATATACATTTCATATTGGTTGATATCTTCCTAATATTTAAAATTCTCAAATGAAAATTGTTTAAACACATACACTCAAACATATGTGTGGTGTTTGGTTGAGTGTTTGTGTTTGTAGCGTGAACACAAACTATGCTGCTGTTTCAGTGTGGACACAAACCTTCGGCTGTTGTTTTGATTGATGAAATATTGAAATTTCGTGTATTTACTTATGTATTTAAGTGAAACAAAATGTTAAATGTGAATTTGAATTTAACATGGATATTATCAAAAGTAACTATCAAATAAATAAATTCATTTGCTTATATTATTTATCATTCATTTATGTCTTATCGGATGGCGTACTCTACGTTAAACTTAATGGCCGTGTCTCTGACACAGCCTGCAGTGATAGTCTGCTGTTTTTTTTTTATTCGTTATAGTTCATTATTTGATATATTCAGGAAAACCAAGACTTCCACAATTCTCTAGAAGCAATTCAGGAAGTCCATGATAATCTCTCAAATAAAAAAGCTATTGATCTTTTTGCAAGAGGAATTTTATGGGCCCAAGAATTTTAAAACAAAGCAGAAAAACTGCATAATAAAATTGTATTCAAAGAAAAATTAGTTTGTATTTCAATCCATATTAACTAACCTAACAAGCATATTTTTAGATTTTTTTTTTTTTTTGTAAATTCATTTTTTAATTGTATGAACTTTATTTCTTTTTATATATTTAAATAAATTTCGTAATAATAAAAACTAAACATACCTAAGTTTAAGGTTGTAATATTTCTTTTTCTGTAGTCCGGACGATCCAGTAGTCCGAACGAGGGGTCGAACTCTACTGTATAAAGAATTTTCGCATGTTCATGTTTTCTGTAGGGTAAAAAAATTTTGAGGGGTGTACTTATTTATCATTACCTATTTGTGATTAGATTGTAATACATAAGTAGTTCGATTTATTACAATAAAAGATTATTGAAATCCGACTATTTTCCATACACGTTCACATACTACATACTCTATATGATAGTTATTTATATTTAATGCTTAAAAGCGTTTTAAAAACGGATGTAATTACTTGCTGTCTTCGAGTGGCTCGTGCCTCTAATGTTTCGTCTATTAACGACACCCAAAGTGATGTAATTAAAAATCAATTTTTGGTTAAAATTTAACGATTTAATCTTAGAAAATAATTTGCATATTCTTGTAACGAGAAGCAAACAAAAGCAACAGCATACGAATAACCAATAGCAAAAATTCGAACAAGAGCAATCAAATTGTAACAACATAGAAGATTACCTTGATGCAAAATAACAACCACAAAACAACAGCAATAATATTTACATGCATATATGTATGTGTGTATAAGAGTACACACAACATGCATGTTCTTGATTTTTTTTTTAATATTTTAAATTCGATTAAAACTACTTACTTACTAACCAATAGTAGTCGCATAATAAGCAAATATATAAAATTAACTGCAAAATAATACAATTATAAAAGTGCGTAACTTATGATTATGAAATGAGCTGTATAATTTATTAACATTTGTTGTAACGAATTATTAACTCTGCACCTGCTTATTAATTTTTTTTTATTAATAAGTCTGAATGTCTGATTGGCTGTACTTGCTTTGAACGATGAGAATAACACACTTTACGTGCTAGTATTTAGTAACAATTTAAATTCTTATTCAATTTATTAATGAGATCATTGATTAGTCTTAAGCCCTAGGTCAAAAATATGGTATAAATACATGATGTTTAAATATGTCTTACTAGTTTCTGCAGAGAGTGGAAAACGATTAAAAATAATTTTAAAAGACATTGAACTGTTAATTTTTGTTTTGCTTCCAAATAAGTAAGTAATTTAAAAAATGGTGTTACATTTAACATTTAGTTAAGATTTAACAAGTTAAGATTCGAAATCACTTAGAAATATTTATTAAATGGTTGTATGCAAATAATCAGGCGGCATTTATGTTACTAAAGTCATACACCACCAACTCTCTATAAGTCAGTCAGTATAAGGAAGAGTTGTCTAGGCTAGGGCAACTGTCTTAAATTACTTAAATTAAATTGGGTCCCTACGCATAGGGGCTACTATGGTAATAAATGGGCAGACGAGCTGGCTAAGATATGATCTGCTTTGAATATTTCCAATGTTAATTAAGTCACAATTTTATTGAAGACCTTTAAAAGCAGAGTCTTTGGATTCTTTCTTGACATTGCTAAAAACTGCTGGCGGAATTTTGTCACATGCAACAACGTAAGGCTGATGTGGCCCTCCTTTGATACTTGACGTACGGCGAAACTCATCAACCAGAATCGTTGATATTTCAAAGTTGCTGGCAGTGTTAGCAGGTCACTGGATGCTACAAAATTACTCAGAACGGCTCCGTCTCACCTCTAATGACCATTGTCGCAACTATAAGTATAGGGAAAAAGAGGAATCAGTTTTCCATCTTTTCTGCGAATGCCCTGCCCTAGCTGCGAAGTGCCACAGATTCCTAAGCAAACACATACTGGACAACTTAGTGAATGTATCTACAATCGGTCTAAATATCCTATCGAGATACATCGACGCGACAGGGTGGAAGTACTCCTTCGTCCCATGGTACTTTTGTTTAAGGAGACCTCTTTCCAACGAGTGGTTTGGTATTGTCACAACGATGTTTTTTGGACTTCACTTGACAGTTTGCGTGTAGCAAACTACCACGAAAACTAACCAACAAACAAATAATTCATTTGATGTTTAGGTTCGTAGTATACCAGTCTGCCAATCTGGGGTTTATAAAACCATTAAGAGTCTTTAGCTAATTATTAGTAATGAAAAGTATTATATGTAGATAAAATTGTTCCCGTAAATATATGAAGGGTTGGTAGTTAAAAAACAATTGTTTGATTTCAAACACTGATCTATGGAGTATGATATCGTTCTAATCTGCGTTGTTGCTTTGCACGGTGTTATGGATCCAAGAAATTTGTTGTTTGATTATTACTCTGCTGCTTGTAACATACTTAGTTTGAGCGACCGCCTGAAACTTTCACAAATATGCAGCTACATCGCATAGATCTAAAACTTCATACAACCCAATCAGAGTTTTTAAAAACTAACATCATACAATCTTAGTTTCGATTTAAAGTTAGCGATTCGCCAATTATCCATACTCAAACACTGGTTTTAATTAAAAAAATGTTCTGTCATTTGTAGGTGCAGCTCAATCGTATATTCATAAGGTTTATGCGTCATGGCAGGTTTTGTACACATACCTGTATGAAAAAAAAATTTTTTTTCTTCATTTTAAACCCTTCTCACAAGAGTGTAGGTATAAGTTTGTAATGCCGTTTTGATTCCTTAGAGATAGAGAAGTCAATTAGGTCATATCCTTCTGTCCGTCCTTCTGTCCGAGCGTTGTTGTCAACATTTTGAAGACCACACATATACCACGGACTCGCAGGTAGTATCAGTTAGTCAGAAATACTTTCGAAAATCTTAGTATGGAAAATGAGAAATTTCCACTAATTAGCTGCTGAGATATGAACAAAAACCACATATGGCTCTGATTTATATTGAGATTGCAAAAAAAAATTCTATTTAAACAACAACAACAAAAGAAGGCGTTAGTTTTCGTTAGTTTACTGTTCGTTGCACAAACATGATCACAAGAGGGTAGGTAATGATGACACATCATAAATCAACAACAGCAAATTTTGAGCAAGTCTAACTGCCTGTTCAACGATGTCGAAAGAAAACACAAGCAAATTTTCATTCGTGCAAATATATTGAAAACAACAACAAAAACTAAAAATTTGTCTTTGTTTTCAACGTATTTGTGCGAATGAAATTTCGCTTGGGTTTTCTTTCGACATCGTTGAACAGGCAGTAAATATGTTTTACAATCAACTTATATGCATATGTTTATTGTTTTGTAAAGGGAATATTAAAATTTGCCATAACCGAATATAGCGTACTTGGTTTCTTTGAATTTGGTAATTTTTTAAAAACTGCAAAGGTAAATAATTTTTATTTGCGGCTTATTATTAGGAAAAAAATTTTAAACAAGCTACAAATGCAAATAATTTATAGTAGACAAAAAATAAAAAATTAAGTTTGGGACATGCAGACGTATTATTAAAAAAAAAAATTGGCACTACTTGTGAATCCCATGAAAAAAACAATCCTCTGAATTGATACAACTACCTTATTAATATAAAAAATATTATTTTAAGTAATAAAAACAGTTATTAAACTTTATAACATATATTAAAAAAACATATCCAATAAGAAATAACTTTTTGAATGACCTACGTCTATTCTAATTAGCGTGTGTGACTGCCATATTTTGAATATGTTACAAATAAAACAAATATAAAACCTTGTGAAAAAAATAAGTAATTTCTGAAAATAAATTGTAGAAATTAAGTACCGCAGTGGGTATAACTACGACAATTAATATCCCTAGAATATAAGCTGCTTATGCTATATTGTGTACCAATCGGTTCTACTTAAAAAAGGAACAAACTTGAGAGAATTTTCAGAAAATGTCGACTTCAGATTTTTATTAGTCAGGTTTGCAGCCTTATTCTGTAACAGGCTAATGCTAGTCTATCGCTAAAACTCAAAAAAATTATATTTAGAGATAATCGTAGCCTGAGTCTCCAAGTAAGAGGCCCTAAAGCTTATTCTGTAACTCACTAAAACTAAATCTGTAACATTGAAACTCTAAAAACTATATTTGAAAATGTTTGGCTTAAATAAAATTTTTGGCGATAGATATTAAGCTTTAGCAGTTTGCTTTTTTTGGTTGACAATATATCTGTGGCTTTGAGCTAAAAGGGCAAATGTCACTTTTTTGCTCTTTTGAGTTAATCATTGCATTAGATTTGTTTTCTTGCTCTATTTCATTATGGTAAAACAGCTAAAGTCATACTTAAGCCAGAACAGATTCATAAATAAAATGCTGGCCAATGTCACTATGAAAGCATCTATAAAAGTTAAAGTTAAATTCTAATTTTTTCAAAAGTAAATATTTTGACATTGGCCCTGTTAGCTCCAAGCCACAGATATGTACTTATATGTGCTTTTTTCTACTTACTTTTTCCGTTTTTTCATTAACTTCATGGTTACTTATTAAGTTTATTATATTATTCTCTCTTTTTTTTTTGTGTACAATATACATGAATAATGAGTTGGAAAACGCAATTCAAATAAATTATATTAAAAAAATAAACCTATTAAAGACTTAACTAAGGCAAAACTTCCATTTCTATATAAATTTATTAAATTTGTCGTAACGGATTTGCAGGATTTTAACCTAAAATTAAATTAACAGACAGTTCAGTAACAAGAAATATATCTCAGCTATTTTCAGTTTAAAGTCTTACCATTCATTACTTGCACAAATTCTGAAAAAAAACCAATAAATATTATTTATTAATAACTTATCAAATAGCTAGATTTCATATAAATATTTCAACTCACCATCAAAATCAACAGTACCCGAGCCATCTGAATCAATTTCCTCAATAATCATATCCAATTCCTTATCCGATAATTTGTCGTCCAATTCCTTAAGAATACCACGCAATGTTGCCACTGTTATATAACCCTTGCCCTCCTTGTCGTAAATACGAAAGGCTTCTTTAAGTTCACCCATCAACACTGGTCCATCCTCATCAACCTCCACAAATCGCGAAGCCAACTTACAGAATTGCTTAAAGTCCAATTTACCGGAATTTCCCTTGTCGACTTCTTTGATGAGATTTTTGACCGCCTTTTCGTCAAGTTTTTGGCCTAAAATTTCTAAAATCTGTACAACATCGGCATGTTCTATTTGACCTTTATCCTCGGGATCGAAGGCTTTAAAGGCATTGCGCATGACTGTTAAAAATAATTATTGGTTAAAATAAAAATTTTGTAAAACAGAAAAAAAAATTGTAAAGAAAACAGTCTTACTTCTGAGTTGCTCTTTATCGTATTCGACATCAGCCTGAAAAAGTATTGAAAATGCAAAATAATATTAGGGTAACGTGTGCTATAATATATTCATACGGTTTTCCGCATTCATAAAACTTTTAAAAAGGTTTATAGAAGGTTTATTCAAATCTAAAAAATTTCTATGAATACGGCAGTTAGTGTTTTTTTCTAAGCATGAATTTATCAATACTCTAAAATCGTCTCTTGTTGAGCTAGTGTTGGTGTTTTTAATGCACATTTTTTCACATTTTATTTTACAACTGTTTTTCCAATTGGCCGCTTAATTAAAATTGCTTAAAGGACGTTAAATATGTTTCAAAAGAATGGATGTGTTTTAATATTATAAAAATAAAGTTTTGTAAATATGTCTCTTCCACTAATATCGCCATTTTATTGCCCACCTCCTTCCATAAAAGAATTACTTCCCAACTAATATTTTTTCCTACCTGGCTAAAGATTATAAAAAATAAAAAACTCTATTTTTATACCCTTCACACGAACGTGTAATTGGTAAATATGTACTTATTTATATATAAGTTTGTCAGTTCGTTTTAAGTTTCAACAATATTTTTATTCCGAATCGTTATAGAATTGATCTGGCTAAGTCCGTCGTTGTAATCACGTATACTTCAGACTCTTGTATGGTATCGATCTTATTATTGAAAATTTGTAGTGTGTGTATATTACGAGCTGAGATTTGAGTGAAATAACACAATTGCCTCTGTTGTTTATCCAAAGAAAGTTAGAATTTGCAACTACTATCGAACTTTCTTAACTGATGGTGTGTTCACAGTGATAATGCGTCACGAAACTTTAAATGCGTTTTTCTCAAAACTTCATTTTCACACCCTTGGTGCCTTTTCTCGGAGAATGTCACATACTTTCGGTCTCATGTAGAAAGGCCCTAACTCAAATATTAAATATTTTAAAGAGAAGGTAAAAACGTAACAGAAACTGTATTATCGTAATGTAATTTCTTTTGTAAAATCGCTTGTAAAACTGGTATTTTTAATACTATTACGTTAAATTTTTGTGTGCAATATATTGAATTCACTGAAAAAACTCAATTTCGTTAAAAGTACGAGTAAGGGCCTTTCTACATGAGACCTACGATATACATATGTATGTAATTGTCAGTTATGGACTTGAAACTGTTAGTGATTATTAGTACCATAAATGCCGCATTAATTACAGTAACATCGTTATCTTTACTGATTGGCTTTAATAGACGGAAGCGCCAGTCCTGATGTATAATCTCTTGAGTTAAATTGATCATGTCCCTTAAGTCCATGTCCATGATTACGTGTTCTTTTATAAGGTAGAGATAATTGGTTTGTTGCATGCGTTAGATCACCTATTGGAGTACTGTATGTAAGAGAAGAGAATTCCAGTCGGTTTTAAAATATGTGCAGCGAACGAAGTGAACTCTTCTTGATGCTTGAGTATATTTTAAAGCTCAAGTGGTGTGCTTTTACAAATAAGGTAATGATGATATGGGATAAGGGATACTTAGCTGTAAATAAAAAGGCAGATGAACTTGCAAATAGGGATCTACGGAGATATATTATGACTCAGAACCCAGAATTGCCCTGGATTATGGGTTAGTGCGGTCAAAAGTCTTTCAATGTGTGGACTCTATTATCCTGCAAATGTGGGTTAAGGAAACCACCTGTTGAGAAGCTCGTATGGTGCTCCAAGTGTCTTTTGTCATAGGTGCATTAAAGGTACTCGGATTTAATCGGAGCACAATAAACTAGACACCTAAGTTTGCTAAAGGACATGGAAACTTCAAATATTATCTGAAGAGGATACAGCTCGAGGTTGATGATATTCGTAGATGATGCTGAAGAATACTGGCAAGCGGAAGAATGAGGATGATGTGTAAACACACATTAAGTGTGGATATTATGAGAGACAAGAGTCTAAAGGAGATGTTGCCGATTACAAAAAACTGGGCGATAAGGATAAGTCGTTAGCATGAAATCGTTTTCTAGTCTAAAAAAAAACACCGGTGTTAACACGGGAACCAGAGAAGGAAGATATGCCGATATGTAGCATGGTTGTCACTGGAGAACGAAATAGGTCGAGAGGGGATCCGAATTTGTAGTGGTTTGGTTTGATATTATCTCCACACATACATAAACATACTTTCTTATTACAAAAATGGATTTTCTGTAGATTTCTACTTAACAAAAGAGAATTGGTTTTATTTATGTTACAGATTTGTTTTATTAGATTTTATTAGATGATTCATAACATCATCATAAAAACTGTCTAGTTGTACTATTTGTCTTATATTTTTATATTAAAAATTTATTGATTTAATTTTTTAGTTTTTGTAACAGCCTATCAATTCTTCGAAACAAACAACAATTAATTCAATTTAATTATTTTGATTAATGCTTTTATTTTATTATTTTAAAATATCAAATAATCTCGATTGCCTCAGAAGAAAACTAAAACTAAAAAACATATTTTGATTCATGTCACCTTAGCCGAGTTGCCACATCCCTCCTATATTTTTAAGCTTCAACTTCACTTTAGGCCTGGGTCCGTTCGAATCTATATTCTGTGATGTTGATGGTAGTTCCGGTGACAGCTCATTACCGGGAAGACAATCGTTGGCGGAATCAACGTCTTGTTGAAGTTCGATATGTTCTGGATTTACAACTGAAGTCCTAGTTGGTTTGGCTAAAGATGGCAGCGATGAGTCAGCTGGAATTTTTTTAACATGAGTAATGTTTCTACGATACACTCTGCCATCTCCTGATATCACTACATCATTTCCCTTCCGATCTGTTACTTCATATTCAGTTTTCCCAAAAATTGTAGATAATTTATTAGAAAAAACAGTATTTCGGAGCAGTACCTTATCCCCAACTTTGATATCACAATCGATCGCGTTTCTGTCAGAATCGGCACTTTGTTTCCCTTTTTCTTTCTAAGCAATGTCATTGTCTCTGGCTTCAGAGTCGATAACATTATCCTCAACGTCATTCAGCGATGGAATCTTGTCTCTAATGACTCGATTAAAAATAAGTTCCGATGGAGCTTTCCCAGTTGTACCATGAGGGGTGACGTTGTACATGAGGGTAAACCTGCGAATCTCTTTTTTATAATCCATACCCTGCGAGTGAGCAATTTGAAGACGTTTTACCAGCGAGCGGTTTAAGTTTTCGACCTCTCCATTGGCTTGGGGCCAATAAGGCGGTGACGTCATCAATTCAATATTATTGGTGTTGCAAAATGCCTTGAATTCTTCAATAACGAATTGGCGACCGTTATCGGCTGTTATCGATTTCGGATATCCGTGTCGGGCGAATATCTCCTCGAGAAAATCAATAATTTCTGTTGATGTTATCTTCTTGATAAATTTAAGTTCATGGTATCGCGAATAGTAATCAATTATTACACATACAAAATCGTGATTTGGCAAAGGGCCTAATAAGTCAATTGCTACACAAACCCAGGGACTATCTGGCATGGTTCGTCTATTCATGGGCGCAGGTGGTATCGGTCGAGATACCAACATACATTCCATACAGCTCTTAACATATTTTTCTATATCTCGATCGACCAACGGCCACCAAATCTTTGCTCGAATTCTGCGCTTCATTACGGTTTCGCCTGGATGGCCTTCGTGCGCTAGATCTAGCACTCGTTTCCTCAAGCCTCCTGGAATCACGAGTTTCGTACCTCTTAGCAACAAATTTCCCAAAATACTGAGCTCAAATCGAAATGGATAATACCTATTCTTAGTTGCTGTACTCCAGTTGTCGGTATTTATACATTTTACTGCAATCAAAAGTTCCTCATCTTTACTATTATGGTGTACAATTTCCAAAACCGTTACTGCTCGTGGAACTGAATTTTCTATGATAGAACAAATGCTTAATTCGCATGGCTTGTCAAAGGTAACAGCTGTATTCACATTGCAGAGCCTGGATAGCGAGTCTGCAATATTTTGCTTTCCTGCTTTATAAATAATTTTGTAGTTAAACGACTGCAGTCTTAACACCCAACGTTCGATACGAGCTGGCGGCTTCGACGTTGGCTTAAAAATAGCTTCGAGTGGCTTGTGGTCTGTTTCTAGCTCAAATTGAATCCCTGCTAAGTAGTAGTAGAATCTCTCTACAGCCCACACCAGGGCAAGACTCTCTTTTTCCGTTTGTGAGTAGCGACGCTCAACTTCAGAAAGTGCTTTACTGGCAAAAGACACAACATACGGAGTATCTTCAGTAAATTGAATGAGGACCGCTCCCAAAGCTACAGGGCTTGCGTCAGCAATCAATCGTGTTCGTCGGTTCGGTGAAAAATAAGTTAGTGTTGGAAGCTCCGCCAACTTTTCCTTGAGTTTTACAAATGCATCATTCTGTCTTGTGGACCATACAAATTTTTCATTGGCTTTTGTGGTCGCCCTTAAAGGTTCAACCAGATCACTTAGGTCTGGTATAAATTTACCTAAATAGGTTACCAAACCTAGAAAACTTCGAGTTTCCTCACGGGTGTTTGGAGCTCGAAAATTTAAAACGCTGTCGATTTTGTTCGGGTCGGCGCTTATGCCATCTGGTGATAGAATATGGCCCAAAAATTTTAAATTTTGTACCTTCCATAAACATTTGCCCTTATTTATGGCTACATTAAAGTCATTAAATGCGGTAAGAACATCTTCCAAGTGTTTATCATGTTCCTTTTCAGTTGCGCCAAAAACTATTATGTCATCCAAATAGTTTAATGCATTTTTACATGGAGCCAAAATATTTTCCATAGTCTTTTGAAATATTTCCGGAGCTGAATTCACACCAAATAACAGTCTTTTATATCTAAATAAGCCTTTTGACGTTATAAATGTTGTTATATACCGGCTTTCCTCTTCAAGCTCCAATTGATGATAGGCATTTTTTAGATCAAGCCTTGAAAAGAATTTAGCTCCTTGCAATCTCGTCATAAAACTTTCGAAAGTTGGCAGGGGATAATTTTCCCTTAAAATTGCCGTATTTGCACGTCTCATGTCAATACATATTCGAATGTCTCCGTTTCCTTTGAAGACAACGACCACTGGAGAAATCCAAGCGCTAGGCCCAACAACCGGTTCAATTATATCCAGAGCTAATGCCTCATTTAGTTTTGCTTCAACCTTATCCTCAATAGCAACTGGCACTCTACGCAACGGTTGTTGAATAGGTTTTATGGAGGTATCGACGGATAAGCTTACTTTAATTCCAGCAATTTTATTGAAAGGTTCTAATTTCTCCACATGGTTTATTCCTATACCCAACTTCAATACGCCCAGTTTTATGGCGGTATCTTTACCCAGCAATGATTGCTCGCCACGCTCAATAACATAAAATGTTGAAATCAAATTAGAACTTCTCTCAATCCCAATAACAGCTTCAAAAACTGCTTTTATCGTAAGTGGCACGTTACCAGCATATGCTTTGAATTGGTGATCTGATTCAAATCGAGTATTCCACATGACTGCTTTTCCGGTTTTCAACAAATTCCAATCACCTTCACAAAGGAGGTTGTATTTTGATCCTGAATCTATCAACATACTTATCTTTTTACCGCCTATAAAACACGGTATTATCTCGATCGCAGATTTTCCGTTATCAAATATTTTAAAACAGCAGTCATCATTTGAATTGGATTGGCCATCAATATATCTTATCTTGGAATAACTAAAATCTCGACGCTTCGGATTTTTACTATCGAATGTAGAAAATTTCCGTTTGTTTGAGCCAGTACAGCATTTCCGGGCAAAGTGTCCCAACAAACCACATTTGTTGCATTTCACTTTCCTGGCTGGACAATCTACACTGTTTCCGTCGTGACTGTTTTGTCCACATCTAAAACATTCGCAGTTATTTGCAATTTTATTGATTTCAACAGTTGTACTTGGAACCTCCATTGATTTTGATTGAGCATTAATTTGCTCATGGACTTGACAAATTTCAATAATTTCTTTCAAGGAGTGCTCTTTTTCCAATAACCTCTTTTTCAAATCTGCAGATGCCCAGGAGTCAATAAGTTTGTCTTTAATGCTGATTTCCAGAATATCGTTCTTCGTTTCACCAAATACACACCTCGAAGCCTGTTGCCGCGTCCTTAATAAAAATTTATTAAAGGTTTCACCATGTTCTGCTTTAAGTGATCGAAATAAATGCCTCTCAAATGTTGAATTTCTTTCTGGGGAAAAATAGTCAGTCAATTTGTCAACTAATGTTTTATAAGCATCTTCTTTTTCCCCACAAGTAAGTGCACCTGGAATGTTATATGCAACTTCCTGCAATTGAGTTCCTCCATAATGTAACAGCTTATTCTTCTTCTTGACAGGATCTGATATTTCTTCCACCTGAATGTAGAAAGTGAATGCTCGTAGCCACTTTTCCCACTCAGTACGAATTAGCGATTTGTCAATCGTTTCACAAAGAAATGGCCTAATTCCATTTGTCTCATTCATGTTTGGACTAAACGTTACTGTTTCGACTGATCGTCCGTATTTTTTATTTGTATTTCATTTGCCCCACTGGCCCAGATCTTATTCCAAATGGATTTTCCAAATTGAAAACAGATTTTGTACACCTCACTCGTGCTTGTTCTTATTTTAGTTCCTTGAACTAAAACACAGAATTTGTTTGCCTAACTGGCAATCTGAAATCAATAATGAAATCATTTAAGTAAATCAATTTGGTTTCTACTTCTTATTTCCAAAGATTTCCTTTAATGCGTACAAACGCTATCTTTTATTTCTTCCATATTTACCTCGTCGCCAATGTAACAGCCTATCAATTCTTCGAAACAAACAACAATTAATTCAATTTAATTATTTTGATTAATGCTTTTATTTTATTATTTTAAAATATCAAATAATCTCGATTGCCTCAGAAGAAAACTAAAACTAAAAAACATATTTTCATTCATGTCACCTTAGCCGAGTTGCCACAGTTTTTATTTTTTGATTTAATAATACAAACTTGAATATGTCTTAGCCAGGTGACACAACGGTTATAAATATTATTTAAAAGAAATATACGTTTTAAAAATTATAAATACGATTTTAAAAACTTTGGGAACAATAAAACAAATTAACAAAAATAAAAATTAATTTTCCAAAAAATTTGAAATAAAAATAACAAGCAAAATTTGAGAAAATGTATTGTAAATGTAATAAAAATTTTGATTATGTAGTCAAAAATTAAAAAAAAAATGTTTTTCGAATCCCTTTTGCATTTGAAGTCTTCAACAATTTTATTTTGAGTTACAAGCAATCTATTGACAGTTTTCCAGATATCAATTTTTATGTGTCAAGTTTTCATCCCCGTTAAAAAATTGATCATTAAAATACAATATAAAAATCATTATTTTGTTTTTATTAATTTTTTGTTTTTATTAAATAAAGTGATTTTATACAGTGGATTTTAAAGAGTTTTTAATAAATATTTTTTTTTTCTTTTTGAAAATTAACAGAAATCAAATATGTGGTAGTTAAAAGATATAAGAATTTAAATACAGTTTAAATGAAATGTCTTCCCTTGTCTTCACACCACACTTACAAAAAAAAAAAAACAAAATATAAAAAAATATAAATAAAAACAATGTGGTGATGTGAATCATAAAAATATTTAACCTGCAATTAAAAGAATTATAAAACTTATGTTAGAAATATTAAGTATATAGAACAAAGTCTTTATTAGGGGCAGTGGGCGTGTGAATAAGTTTAGTACAAACTATTGGAGGTGAATTATTAAAAAAAAAATGCAAATTTTTTTAAACACAAACTTGAAGATGTTACGCAAACTACTTGTGGGTAATCATGAGACGACAACAATGTCTACGTTTAAAGGGATTTTGAACAATTTGACGATAAAGGGTTAAAATCGGGACCCATTTCGGAAAACGGGGACGGAATGTTGGACGACAATAAACTACAGGAGCTGTTGACAGTGAAGCATCTTTATAGGATGATGGTCTGTATAAATGAGGATTGTGGGAAACATGCCAGACATGTTGTATGCAACGTTCATGTAAATTGTTAAGCGGACGTAACATTTGCTGGAATAAACGTTGAAATTGCATTTCAATGCGACGATGCAAGAGCTGACGATGTTGGGGACAAGGACAACGACTGGGAGTAACATTAACCAACAAAGGATCAAAGGTAAAACGTTGATGGACATACAAGTCCTGATAATTTTTACCTGTCATCACTTGCATGAATTCTGAAATAACATAAATTCAAGTTAACTTGTGTAAATAATAATATTTCTTATTAGTACTCACCATCAAAATCCACCGTACCCGAGCCATCCGAATCAATTTCCTCAATAATCATATCCAAGTCCTGATTAGACAGTTTATCATCCAATTCATGTAAAATTCCCCGCAATGTTGCCACTGTTATATAACCCTTGCCCTCCTTATCATAGATGCGGAAAGCTTCCCGCAGTTCACCCATCAGCACTGGTCCATCCTCTTCGACTTCCACAAAGCGCGAGGCCAACCTACAGAATTGTTTAAAATCTAATTTTCCCGAATTTCCCTTGTCGACTTCTTTGATTAGAGCTTTGACCGCCTTATCATCTAGCTTTTGTCCGAGAATTTCCAGAATTTGTATGACGTCAGCATGTTCGATTTGGCCCTTATCCTCGGGATCGAAGGCTTTGAAGGCATTACGCATGACTATTAAATAAAATCGTAGGAATTTTTTTTTTAATTTTTAATTATCTAACAACATAGTTAAGGGCGTATAGCAAAATATTTTGTTTGACTCTTTGTAATATTTAAAATAAATTTAAGCTGGCAGCCTTTATCTATCCAACCGTTAGGATTAATTTGATCATTTAAAGGGATTTTGAAATAAACTTTTTAAATTAATTTGTTTAAATAGAAATTTTTTAACCTTCTTTCATATAAATATTTTATGTGACTTTTATTGTGCCCAACTTACTTCTCAGTTGTTCTTTGTCATATTCCGGTTCACTCTGCCAATTTACATGAAAATAGAAGAGAATAATTTCAAAATTTTGTAAGATAATTTGCTGACAAATTGAAGCCAAATGTTGTTGTTAAGGTGCCGATAGGAAAATACTTATGGTGGTGTTTAGAGCAACTGGGTAAATTATTTGTTTCTAGGATCAGCTTAACCACAAATCATGTTGTTCACATTCATTTGTATGTATTATTAATGTCATTTATTTAGTTTTGTTAGGATATTTTAGCTTTGTTGGCCGATGGTGGCAGGATTTTTGGATAATTATTTATTGCGCTTATTCATACCATTATTAGAAGCAGGTGCTGAGTTAATATTTATATCAAGTTGGTTAATGTGCCCATTTTGTTAAGTTTGTTATAGGGATTTTGAAGGTTATAATTTGTTGGTAAATAACATCTGTAAAGGTATTCTAAAATCTTAATTATTGTAGTATTCTTTTCTATATTTGCATATATTTGTTAAATTATAGCTTACATGTATATTATTTCAGGGTTTTTTTATTTTATATTTCAACTTATATTTACACAGTTAACTTTCTCTACCCATTACTAGAAAAAAATTATCTTAAAAATTCCCGTTTTCTTTTTGCATTAAATTGTGAGATAAATCAGTTAAATATGAATATACCAATGAAGAGTTCTGATAATGAAATCGTAGCTTGTTTCGAAAATTCATTTCACTTGACTAATGTCTTATCAACTTTTCACTACTACTAATGTTTAAAGCATTTCAATCTATATTTTTTAATTTGAATTTATGTGAAATAATTTGTTGCTCACTTTCAACAAACATTTTGTGTAAATGAGAGTTAGTCCCATTTCTGAATAATTTTAAATTAATTTCTTGTAAAACTGCTTTATTGTTTTTAACTGTTTTATAACTTAACGAATAATAAGTTGCGATAACGATTTTTTTGCCAAAAAAAAATTAATAAATTTGCTTAGGCAACGTAGGAATTTCTCGTCACTTCTCTGCATGCACTCGACCTGATAAAAAGTCTCCTAGCTTACCTCAAGCTGATCTCACTCAAGAAATCGTCATTGCAATAAACAATAAGAATACCAATAAAGAATCTAAGGTTTGCATAATAAATTGCAAATGTGAGTACAATTTAATTATTTAATTTAATTTATTTAAGTTTAAACAGGTTCTTCTCCTGTCTCCATTAAAATATTGCCTTAATTCCCTAGATGTTCAGTACTATTTACAGATATTTTATGCCTCAAGGAATTTTTTGTGAAAAAACTTTGGAAAAGTCAGTTATAAAACGGCAAAGTTATAGGGTTTTGAAATATATATATATAATTTTTTCATATATCAAGGTATTAAAAATAATAATTAAAAACACCAGAATACAAACCGTGATCTTAAAAAATAACTGCCGATAAAAATAGATAAATCGGTTTGAATCTAACTGAGATATAAGCATGAAAATACAAATGTTTCAGTGTTTTTCTAAAATTTAAAAATGAAAATAGATGTTTTCAGCTTCTGAAAATTTACATTACAATAAAAGGCTTGACTAGCAAAATATAAAACATCATAAAATGGGTTAAAATCTATGATGGCCGCAGTAACAAAAGGGCGTACAATAAATTGGTCGTAAGTGGGTAAAATCTAGTAATTAAACATGAACCCGCTTTAGGCTCTCAATACTGGTATTAAACGTGGTACTTTTAGAAACATTAATCTATAAAAAGGTGAAATTCAAGATGGCGTCTGAAATATAATGGCGGATATATGAGTCCAATATAGCAATTACGGCTTTGCCTTCTTCAACCCAAAGGTTGAAAGGGTTGTCCAATAGAATAAAGTAAACAATGAAAAAGTAATAATCCAGGATGGCGCCCTAAACAAAATTGCGGATATTTTTTTTCTCAACCTTATTAATATCGGTATCAAATGAAAGGGTCTGAGTAGTAGAATTTCAATTTTATAACCATAAAGAAAAGTTTGGTTCAAGTGGGGAATCATTCGATTCAATGAATTTGATTGTCTGCTTTCTGAACCACGATATCACGGGAACCTCTGAGCCCCCAGAACTTGGTGAGGTCTCTTCGAAGAGCACGTGGTGGCTGTTGTTCTTCCCAAGCGGGAAAACAGATTCGTAATTGCTTCTGACGACGATTTATGTCTCGGGGTACTGTTGCCTTCCGACAAAATAGAGAATGATGGTTAAATGGCTCACAGTGTGATGACGACACTGTGAACTTCGGGCAACCATTTAAGTCTTGGGGTGCTGTTGCATTTCAACAAAAGTAGTTACATGGCGAATTTGTTGGGCTTTTTGCAGGAGGCATACCTGACTCTGTTGCCAATCAATCTATGAAGCGAAAAACACAATTTAAGGGGATATATATCACGAGCTCTCGATCTAGGTGCATCTACAAGAACCAAGAACTAATGCAGGTAAGGTTGTTACCTGTAACATAACTGGGCTGCACAGCATGATTGCAGGGGCTGTGGTTATCATTCACGGACCGAACTCAGTGGTAAAGCCACCGTCAGAACACGCCGTTAGTCAAAAACACGCATAGCACATGTATTTTATCTCACTAAAAAGCCAAATTTTTTTTTATATTTTATTTAAGTATCAAATCATTCACTCCACCTTAAAAAAAATAATAAATATTTAAGCCAAAAGTCAAAAGTGACATTTTCCAGTCTAGAGACAAAAATTAATTTATGCAACTTTTATACTACCGGCTAATATTTTTCATGTTTAATAAAAAAAATAACAGTAAAAGAACACATTTTTTTAAAAATATATTTTTCTTAGGTTATAATAATGATTTTCCTTGTGCACATTTTCTATTTACATTTACACACATTTGCACATTGTATATTGTATTGAATTAAATTCTAGAAGTTCTTCGATTACTTAAGAGAATTGAGCATGAAATCCTACATTTAACCTCTAAATAAATTAGTGCGATTGATTAATGTGTTGTAGATTAAATAAGTGTATCTTTTTAAGCAATCAAGGCCAATTAAACAAATATTTTTGATATTTTTATAAAAAAAAAAAATTAATAAAAAAGAAAACACCATTAAATCAGGTGTTCTTATTTTATAATACACAGAAATTTTATTATTTTTAAACTCATGCTGGTTTTAATTAAATTTTGTTTTAAATTTCAACAGTTTCAGTAGACAAAAAACTTACCATTTTGTATGAATAAAATTAATCCAAGTGTTAATCGGAATTGAAGAAGATCCTTTAAAGAAATTTAATTAAATTTTTTTTTAATAAATATTATAGTTCTTTATATTATTTTACACAGTTTTTGGTTTTTTTTAATGAATTTTTATATTTACTTTAAAATTTTAAATATTTAAAAAAAAAAATAACGCCAAGAACAAATCAGTTGCAAACACGAAACAATTTAACCGTTAATGTGTGTTTACGTTAGAACACTACGATAATCACTCAAGTCTAGTGATTTGCATCAATTAAAAAATTACCTTTCGATCAGATCGAATTAGTTTGAAAATGTATTCTGCTCTACTCTGTAGTTTGGCTAAAAAAATTTCTATTCAGTTGTTAGATGCTGAAAGAAAATCAAAACTCATCGTTTGTGTTTTTTGTCGCATTATCGAAAAAATAACACAATAACAACAACACAAATACTTGTGAAAAGTATGTAACAACAAAAGCAACGCAATGCTAATGCTACTGATGTTGTTGATGATTTAAATTTATTCGATGTTTTATATGCTCAACATGTTGTTATTGCTGTTGCTGTATTCGAATCAATTCAATTAAAAATTTCTAAATAGAGCGACATATATTTTTCCTTTTTATTGAGAAACATTGATATAATTAGCAATGTAAGATAGAGAAAGAGTGTGTGCGAAAAGAAAAACAAAAAATAATTTAAAAAAAAGTATTGCAAATAATGAGTAAATAAAATCCCCCATAAAAGAAATTAATGAAGCCGATATAAATGAAGAATGATGCTTTAACGAAAAATAAGTATTTAATCACATGCGAATAATCACAGAATTAAAAAAAAACATCCAACATACATACATACTTACAAGCATAAAGAGAGACAATTTCTTCGAAATAATTGGGGTTTTCAATTAACAATATAACATGATGGTGGTGCTAGAAAACATGCTTAGAGCTGTGGAATTTTAATTAGATTTACTTAGAAGTGTTAAAAGGACACATCCATAAATGTTTAATTTTTAAAAAAATAAACTATATTTTTTCAATGATTTTTTTTAATATTTACAATGGCAAGTGGACGAACAAATCCCTACCGATCATGCATGACCTTGAATGATATATATTCCCATTATGGAAATTTGAATACACTATATTGAATTTATTCATTAAGCGCAACCAGAAACGGGAATAAAATCAAAAATCTCGCATTAATCAAACATGACTGAAAAAACTTTGTCAAAATTCTTAGCTGCTGTAGGAACGTATGAAAAGAATGAGGCTATATTTTTCGAAATAATCTCCATTAAGATCAATACATTTTGCATACGTGCGAAGTAATTTCTAAGGCACGTTTTCAATTTCGATAAAAGTTACTCCAAATTAGATGTGCCCCGGTGGACTAGTCAGTAGTGTGCTGGTCTGCTAGTCTGAAGGTTGCGGGCTCGATTCCCGCCAGAGACTCTGGACTGGTCTACTTCTCTTTCCCTTCTTTTCCATTCTTTCTCTTCTATTATATTATATTCAGGTATCACAAAGGGACCAATATAATGAACCCGAGTGAGCTGCACAACAGCTGCCTGTTCTACCTAACCTAACTCCAAAATATGTATATTGAAAGCATCACCGGCGTCATTAGGTGTTAAAAAACGTTACCTCGCAATTTATTCTTTATGTTCGGAAATAAAAAGAAGCAATTGGGTGTCAACTCATGACTAAAGGGCGGATGACTAATTAAATCGACGTTTTGAGTGCTAAGAAAGTCTGTTCTCTAAGCTGATATATTCCAGCTCTCATAGTTGCGGTTGAGAATGATCCATTTTTGGCGTTGTTAGATTTTTTTATTTATCCAAATACTTCTGGCAAACAAATGGTTTTTTAGTATTCAGAAGTCTCTGTTTTTAGTTGCATCAATAGAACGATTGAGATTGGTACAGTTTTTTCATAAAAGACAGGCGGCCATTATTTTCGAAGTGCTTTGAGCAGGGGTTTGTTTTTCTTGGAAGACCAATACATTTGTCTGCTACTTACTTACGAAGTCATATTAGTAAGTCCACTATTCATGACCTGTCACGATTGTCTAATTATGCAATATTGAATGTATGCTGGTCCCACTCATTTTTTAGATTGCCTTAATCTCATGGTAAGTCATGTAGATCGTCATATATTGTCAAAAATCATAAAAATAAATTTTAAACTCAATTTATTTAAAAACTTTAAGACATACCCCAATGATTTAAGCATATTTTTTTCATTGTCTTTAATCAGAAATTACCACGAGAAAATAACCATTTAAAATCGGTTTACATTTACGAAAGTTACGGGCCTCGAACGGTTTCTTAAAACCGAAGTGGTTAACTTTGACGAACTATGGAGGTACAGGGTAGCTAAATAATAAACAATTGAGTAAGTTGGTCCTTTGACCAATTTAGATGCAATTATGCATAAAAAATGTTATTTAGAAATCAGAATATCTTAACATCTTTTCTTGAAAAGGAACCATTGTGAAACGTAAGGAACCCAGCAAAATAACGCATTACAAAATAATGTGTTGAAAGTGATAGAAAACAGTTCCTCAGTACTTATAATTTGGCATCTAAACCCGTTACTTTAACACGGCGATGTCATTGGAGGCAAGTACTTACCACCCTCGCTTACAAATAGGAACAGCGTTGTAAACTTAGTGCATAATGCACTGTTTTTAGTGTTTTTTTGGCTCTTCGACGCATAAAATTTTCGTGTTAGTGCATAGTGCTTTTTTTAGTGCTTTTTTTCAAATTCAGTGCCACCAAATTATTCACTACAAAATAAATTTTCGTTATTTCAAAAAGCAAGCATATCATTTTTACACAGCAAATCAAATAGTTTTCTTACATACTTCTAAATACAGCAATATGCACACGATAGATATTGTACTATAAATACAACCATTTTTTGATTACTTTTTTGTGCAACTCTAAAAATTACTTGCCTTCATGGCATATCGAATGCGGTAGTCCTATTAAAACAACCAAAATATTTTCTGTTTACATTTCTATCAGTATTAATCATTTAGAGGTAATTAAAAACAATTATTAACAATAAAATTAATAGAAATTATATTTTGTATTTGTAATTTTAGATAAAAATGGAATCAGAAAAAGCAAACTATAAACAAAAATATAGAAAGATTTGGGAGTCACAGAGTGAACTAAAACAATGGATTCGTCCATGTCTAAGCAATGAACAAAAAGCAAAGTACTTTTACTGCAAATGTAACATATATGCTAGGTACGTAGACCTAATGCGACATGCTGCATACCAAAAACTTATAAACGCCATGAGCCGCCCTTTTAGCGACAAACGTCATATGCAACCAAAATTAAGTTTTCAAATAACACCTAAAACTATTGGTTCCAAAAAAAAAAAATGTAGAGCTTTTTTTTTTTTTAAATTATGCACTTTTTTCTGGGTTTTGGTGCTTTTTAATATTTCAAAGTTGACAACACTGAATAGGAACTCGTGTAAGTACTTATAACGATTGTTTATAAATAGGGATTTAAATAAGTACTTACTTTTATAGCAATATATTAGAACTTGATTTAAATAACCTACATAACCCATTAATATTATGGACTTACAGAAGTCGTTCGGTTCTTTTAAGGACGAAAATTCGGTAAGACTACTCTTCGATTCATTAATTTGAAGTTAAAAAATCAGCGAAAATCTATAAGTCATCACTTTGTTAATAAAATGCTTTGCGGCTGCTGTCTAAATCGTTACTACTTATACCCTATGCGTGTTAAACTTAATGAGAATTATAAAAAGTTGTGTTATTTAATGGCATCTAGCAAATTTCGCATCAAGAAATCATATTGTGTGTGCATCTAAGCAAATGTCTGAAATAAGTACTTACGTATCATATTATAAATCAAGTCATTACTAAAATACTTCTTCGTATGACAGACGATATGTAATAGTCATTGAAAAATATGATGTTTAGTGAGAGTAAGCAATTACCTAGTTTTTGTTGGGATGATTTAGTTCAGCATATCTAAGAACCACGGTTGAAAACATTTATGTAGTTTTCTTCATTATCCTACTAAATTGAAAAATTCGAAATTTAATATTTTCATACGCAGGTGGCATCACTATTAAAAACATTTGTTTTTACGATATTAAAAAAGATTTAATTTTAAGGTGCGTTAAATAATAGTTAAACACAAACATAAAGTGGCCTTCATTACAAATTTCTTTACAATAATATTAATTGTAAATTTTCAATGATTCGAAATATCATCAGTTTAATTTTCATACATAGACAAACTTACATACATACGTGCATAAATTTCAAAACTCTCTTTTGTGTTTGTAAATATTTTCGGTTTATTGTGTTTATTCGTTTAAATATTTTCTATACGATTTTTGTTTATAGATGAATTAATTTAATTAATTATCATGTTTGTTTTGCCAATTGAGCAAATGTCGCATCAATACTTTTTGGCAATTTCTATTCAATTTTTTTCTTTGTTTTTAGTTTTTTTATTAATGTTTTATTTAGTTCATATAATTTATTTCGACTGGTCAAAATCAATTGAACAATAATAAGTATTTTGGTGCTGTTCAATACAAAGTTTTTTTGTGATAAAAAAAATGTTTTATTAAGTCGGTTTGTCAAACGTTAAAAATAAAAAATGCACATTAAGGCGTACCAAATTACAAGAAGAAAAAAAGTTCATCAAACACCTTCGAATAAAAAGTATTTTTTCAACTACCTCGGGCTAGTATTTACTTGAGAGTTGCATAAAAAATTTTTAAGATCAAATTAGACGTGACATAACTATAATTTTAAAGCCATAGAGACCAAAATTTTAATGGTTTTCTATGGCGTTACGTCAAGCCATCTATAATAAAAACCATTGTCGTACATAAGTTTAGTTCAAACAGCTGTTTCGTATGGTTAAGTTATGTTTAATTTAACCATTATACAGTGTTCATGTTTTTGTATCCGTATCCGTGTTTAATGTTTATGAACACAAATGGTCGTGGAAATTACCGAAGATATAAAAAAACCTACGTTCGACAAAAAAACTATAGTCTTGCAAAAGGCGTTAAATTAGACCATGTGCGGGGAATTTTTTTCCTGGTACGGTCTAATGTACTTTTTAAAAGACATGAGATTTGTGTACGTAGATTGGTTTTGCAAAACTCACACATACTTAAGCATGTCTGTAAAGCGAAGATTTTTGTTTGTTTCTAGCCATTAACTTACATTTGTTTTTTTTTGTTTTAGTTCAATGAATTTGATCGCATTAATTAAATATCAATTCAAATTAAATAATTGGCTTTTCGTTGATGATTCATTTCAATAATATTTTAATGAATTTTTTTTAAAGTGATTTTGTTATTCCCTGTGTAGTAGCAAGAAATATTCAACAAAGTCTGTATATTTTTTCTCCTTATAATTTATTTTAGTCACCTATGTATATAAGGGACTTAGGGACTAAGTCGAACTAAATGTATTATATTAATATGAACTGACTTACTATTACTTCACAGAGAGTGTAGGGGTATGTATGGGTTTTATATATCGGGGAGTCGATTGAGCATTTTCCGTCTATCCGTCAGTCGGTTTGTATGTTGAAATCTGTTTTTTGAAAAGCTCCGCCAAGACCCACATATGGTATTATATTATCAGATATATGTGGTAGCATATCAGTATTAAAAATCAGCACTTTCTGAGATGTGAGCAAATAAACACTATTTTTCCCTTAATCTAACCAAAAATATTTTTCCGTCCCTACACATTTGTAATTTATATAATTTATAGATATTCTATGCATCTAGAGAAATTCGTGAACAATTTTTGAAACATCTTTTACTAATCGCCAGTATTTATACCCTTCGCAAAAAGTGTTAAATTATATGTGCTAAGAACAAAAATACGCTATGCGATATGGCTCAGAAATTTGGATCATAAGCTTAAATTTTAAATCAAAAATCGAAAATTAAAAATAATGACATTGCATTTAAGAGTTAAAAAGTTTAAAATTTCTAAATTTCTCAACTACTTTGAAACTTATATCACTTTCAGAGAAAGTACAAGGCTTCTAGATTGATTTTTTTTATACAAATATTCACAAAATTATTAACAAAATATGGGTTTGATTACATAGAAGAAACAGGCATAAAAAGCCTAAACCCATGAACGGTTTAGATGAAAAGTATGACGAAATAGAGTCTTCATTGAAACTTTCATATTTATCTCGGCTAAATACAGGATACTGGATAAAAGCAGTTTTTAAAATTTTTACACTTTTCCTCGCAAGCTCTACTATTTGCATATTTTAAATCAACTAAACAAATATTTATATTCGAGTTGAAAATGTTGTGTGACATATAAACATTTTGCTTCATTTAATAAAGAAAAATTGTATTTTCTTGAGCTCTACAGCCTATAGAATTTTTGTTTTTATTTTCCACTTAAAACTGCAGAAAAAAAATAAAAAATAAATTTAAAAATTTAAAATAAAAAAGAAACAGAACAAAAGACCAATAATTAGTATTGTTATGTGTATGGATAATATCAAAGCAAGCAACTAAAATTTCGGGTCCTTTTCCGACCCATTTCTTTTCCTAGTAACTTCAAGTTTACAGATCGACATTATTTCTTTTACAAATTACCGACCAACCACTGAGTAGAAAATGATTTCACAGTGTCGACTTGTGATAGCCGACAATGCATATTGCACAGAACTTTGTAATTGTCAGAATCTTTTTCAATCTGAAATTTGCCATAGCATCCACATTTAATGTGTACTTGCCTGTGATCCTCAATCTTCGCCAGCCAATACTGGACATTCTGCAATCAATCATCATCAATTTGCATATTTATCAAATAATATTTAAAATTTCTTTGTTCCGCAACAAACGCATATATTTAGCTCATCGTACTCCGATTAAATCATAAAAGCTTTACTGCACCCTTGCTTGAGACTATTTAAGCACCATAGTAGCAAAAGAATTTTTATACTGATCCTTTCTTTGCAAGTTCGGTGGCTGGTACTCGGCCACTTATGTAAACTTGTTCATTTTAGCCCAACACCAGCTTCATCTCATGTGTGAAAGCACCCATATTAAGCTTTAAAAAACGCTCAAACACCAAAGAGAAATTCAAAGACCATCAATTGCATGCGTTTGATTATCAAATGGTTACCAAAAGCAATGAAAACTCTTTTCTTTTGTATTTGACACTCGAATTGATTACCTAACGCGTGCAGCAAACCTAGCACTTTTGCCTGATTAATGGGACACGTTTTTCCCTAGAGTTAAGATATAACACTAAGATAAGTAAGTATACACCAGCACCTGCTATTTTGTCCATAATGAAACCAACTGTAAAAATCCTTTTGCTATGAGCTTGCGATGCAGCCTTTTGACTACTTTTACTTAACTTATGCGCTCCATCGGCATTTGAATCTTCCTAATGGCTTTATGTACGAACTCCAAGATTCTTTAATATCCAAATTCGAGCCAAAGTGATACCATGTGATATCGCTTCTCATTAATGTTTGAAAATGATTTCATGCTTATAGACACTGCGGTGTCCTTGGACCACTTTTTCGAGCATTGGAATATAAAGTGTCAATTGTTGCTGGTTTATTAGCATATACCAGTGACTGCTCGTGGCCTCATAAGAAATAATCGAGAGGTATCAAATAAGACGACCTGGGAGACCAATTTGTTAACCTTGTTGAAGGGTCAGTCTGTCCATGATGATTTGTCAGTGTACACTGATCAAAAATATCACAAAGTAAGCATAGGATGATATTTCGTTTGACAGTTAGCCCTTTTGTAATTCTTATCGGCCTTTAAAAGAACACCTTAAATAAAGCTGTTTTATTGAGCCAAATTCTAAAACGAGTAACTTTATTTCGGGGACATTTTTAGTGATATTTTTATACCACCAGCAAAATTAAATAATTATTTTTACATGTTCCACACCTTGTGCCACAATTGATTTATAGAAGAAAATGTTTGGTAAGCGCATAATTTCATGTTTCAGACCATCGTATTCGCTTTCAATATCATGCCATTTAACTTGGACAACATTCGCAACGTTATTGCTGATATACGGCCACAAATGTAGAAAAAAAGTCATCAAAAATTTAACGTCCAGATTAGACTACATCCTAGCCTAGTCTTTGCAGTCATATGGTAGAAGTCATGTTTGAATTATAATCCCAGTATTTTATAAGAATTAAAAAAATTAATTTTAGTTTTATTTTATTTTAAAATTCCATGCCTTTATTTTTGAAAAACTTGACACATTTAAATATGTCCCCTATAAGTATGCTTTGCTTGACTGGATGAGTTTAACTGTTAACATTTCCAAAATTAATTTTTCTAATACCCTTATATTATAAAGACTACAAACAAATTTTATAGCCTGGTTTTGCCTAGTTTGTTAAGGTATTAACAATTTTATTCAACTTTGCTTACTAGCCCTACAAGAAATGAATGACTGAAACTAACACACACAAACTATTTGTACTAACACATTTTCAACAATTTTATATTGAATGTTACCGAAAAAAAATGCATAAGCGAGAGTGAGACAGTTAATCTGTGTTGAATTTTTGACGTTCAAAAGAAAAATTTTTTTTAAAATAGTGTTAAATTTTTTACATTACAATAATAAATATATCTTAAAATAGTTTTTCAATAATTTGGATTTTTTGACGAGTGTTTGCAGAAAATACACAAGAAGTAAACGGTAAGTAAAGGTAGGTAGGTAGGTAAGGCTGGTGCAAAGTTACCCTCACACCTTCACTCGGAGACCATTACGGTCCATTGTGACGCCTTAATAGAGAGAAGAATAAGAATATAAATATTTAGAATAGAAGAGAAAGAGAAGCAGACAATTCCAGAGTCTCCGGCGGGAATCGAACCCGCAACCCCCAAACAACTGACTTGGCCTTTACCGACTAGTCCACAGGGGCACTCTACGGTAAGTAAAAGAAGTAGCAGAATTATATATATTTATGTATATCCACATTTTCATAATTTTCAATTTTTTAGTAACCCAAGCCGTAATACAAAGGACGCCTTTATCATGCACAAGGATTTAAATGAGCCGCCCGGAATGATGGACGATTAAATAATATTAATACTTAATATAAAATATAAAAATTAATTTAAATAAATTAAAATTGTGTTTTATTAAAATATGTATACTCGTCAGCTTTGACCAGTATATTCATCAAGTATGATTTGTCAACTATGACTGGTATATATAACAGGTATGATTAGTCAAGTGTGACTGATATTTACATCATTGCTGATTAGCAAACAGCAGTGGAGTGAGCAGTTCAAATATATGTTCAATAGTCGATATAACTCATAATTTAAAGGGAGATGCAAGATCACACGTACACAAAAGTTTCCATAAATTTTTTTCATTTTGCCCTTAATAACTTGATAGAAACTTTTGACCGATATATCCATCCCAGTGACAGTCATTTGACCGGTCCGGTTCTTGTAGGGAGATTTATAAAAATATAAATAAATAAAAATAAAAACACATAAGTGTTCAAACAAACAAAAAAGGCATAATAAATAATTATCAACTAATTGTAAACAATAATGAATTTACTTTCGTTAACTTTTTGCTGGCAAACAAAACACAACAGAAACATAAAAGATTTTTTCATATAAAAGGGAGAATAAAAATTTTTTTATTCCAAACACTAGTATGCAAGTATGTACGAAATACATTTAAATAACTGTAAAAAAAAAACAAAAAAACAAAACAAATTTCCAAAGGAACTCTCCAGTGTCCAAAAGTAATAAAATAAAGAGTTTGAATATGATGAGTGTAAGTGCTTGAAAGAAGAAGAAAAATTCACATAAAACATAAACAATAACATTCATAAAAATAATTAGTGTGTCACCACAGTAGTTTTTTTTTGTTTCTTTTACAAAAAATTATTGATATAAAAATGTTTGTTGTTTTTAGTTTAAATTTCATTTTATTTGTTTAAAGTTATTGTTATTATTAAATTTAAATTTTATTAATTATAATTAATTAAGATGTTGTAAGAGTGTAAACATATTGGCTTTGGTGGGTAAAATTAAAATAAACGTAGAATTTTGACAGGAAGCAGTTCTAGTGTTTCATCTAAAACTTAAACAAATTTAGTCATCACCACCAGTCATTACTTCCATGAATTCTGCAATAAGTTATAGAAAAACATTTTAATCAGAAATTTAAATCATTTTCGTTTTAATTTATTTTTTATAACTCACCATCAAAATCTACGGTACCAGAGCCATCAGAATCAATTTCCTCAATCATCATGTCTAGATCTTCATTCGTTAGTTTGTCATCCAATTCACGTAGAATTTCACGCAGCACACCGGTGGTTATGTAGCCGTTGCCCTCTTTGTCATACAAACGAAAGGCTTCTTTGAGTTCTGCTTGCATTGCCTCAGCATCTTCCTCAACCAAGAAACGGGCGGCCAGTGTTGTAAATTCTTCAAATTCAATTTGTCCTGAACCATCCTCATCGACTTCAGCGATAATATCAGCTAAAGTGGCCTCATCCAACTGATGACCCAACATACTGAGAATGGTACCCACCATCTGGGTGCTGATGTAGCCCTGTTTTTCCGGATCGAATGCATTAAAAGCATTGCGGAGTACTACAAATGAACAAAGAAAAAAATCTCCATTAGTTTCCTTTCACTTGTGAAATGTCTGTCTGTGTCTGTCTATGTTTTTGCGTCTACAGATTGTCCCAGATTGATGTCTTGTCCATTGTTTGCTCTCATTTTTAAATTGTTAAATGTTGCTGTTGTTACTGTAATCTTTTTAATCATAATCTTGGTCGAAATGTGTCACTTGTATTATGAAATATTTTTTTTTTCGTAAATTTTTAGTAAGTAACTGCACCTTTCTAACGCTTAAACAACATTCAAACAAACAAACAAACAAAAAAAGTTCAATACACAGGTATTTAATAGCGTATTACAAGTATTTAATAGAAATCTTACGAAATGTGTAAACAACAGTGGGTTAGTTGAGTGCAAAATTCAGTCTCAAAATAAAGTCTCTTTAAAAAGCATATATTTTTTTCATATTAAAGCAAAAATAGACCGGTAGAAGAAATTAGTTATAAAGTGATTTTTTTTCTTTTGCCTTCAGGATGTTATTTAAAAAAAAAACAAAATTTTACGTTCATAATTTGTTAAAAATAAATAACTTTTTATAACCAACATAAATTTCGAAACGTTTTTATAATAAAGACACTTTTTTTAAACAATTGTTTAAGATATTTTCGACAGTTACAGAAATATCTTCAGAGGAAACTGTGCTGCAATAATGCAATTGTATAGGGTGAACCAAAAGTCACCAAGGCGCTTAAAAATAAGTATGGTGTTGCAATACATCTGAAAATATTATTGTGCCTTACTTCTTCGAAAATGATAGTGTAATTGCTGTAACCGTGAATGAAGAGAGGTAACGGTGTATGACAGAATATTCTTTTACTTCCCTTACTTGAAAGCAGACTTCGTACATATTCTTTCAGTAGAATAGGGTTTCTGCCCTAGAAACATTGGCAATTTTAAAATCAAATTTTTTGGAGCTCGAATATTATACAGAAATTCAGAATGCAATGAGCTAGCGCGTTTGCCAAATGCATATGCGCGCGATTATTTTCTTTGCATCATTTTTAAAGGAGAGAGTATGTGAACAAACCCAAAATAATCGCTGTAAAATGTAATGAAAAGTTCTCTAAAATAAGACCATCTTTGAGTATCTGAAAAAAGGTGTCATTTAAGTCACATTATTCTCCATATTTAAATAGTGCATTTTTATAGTTTTTAATTTAAAAAACTAAGTATGTAAATAAATAAACCCCATGGCGACTTTATGTTCGTCCTGTATTTTGTATTCCGTATCAACTTTCAAAATGTAATTTTGGGTTTGCATGCGAACATTTTTTATTTTATCGGTTGTAAATTTTATTGATAAATGTCAAATAATATTAAACATCAAGCAACAAAAAAACACAGCATGGAAATGTTGTTAAAATCTTACTCCTGCAGAGACACAAAACAAATTTCAAAACTATTTTAAGTACAATTTTTTTAATCAATTTAACTACACATTTGAGTCAAAAATATAATACAAGTTGTTTTAATTTTAGGAAAAAAAAATAATATAATAAAACATAAACATAAAATTTTAATTTTCCATCCCTGTATGAATCAAAAAACATATAAAATTAAATTCTATTGTGTTACAAAAATCGTTTGATTTAAATTGCCAACAACAATCATACAATACTGTAATTTAATACAAAGAAAGTTAAAGTAGGACATAAAAGCAGAGTTTTGAATTGAACATATGTAGTGTGTATGTAAAGGGTGTTTTTTTAAGCCCGATAGAACTTGAAATTTTAAAAAATAACACAAAAAATTAAATTGTAATCAAAAATTTTTTTTTATTCGAAAGATCAATACGTGACATTAACATTTGAAAATGATTTCGGGCATATGGGCACCGCGGCTGTTCTTGACGAAGCGCATTCTGGACGTCCGTTGTTTTATCGCAAAATTGTGTTCAGCGATGAGGCGCATTTTTGGCTTAACGGGTTTGTTAATAAGCAAAATTGCCGCATATGGAGCGAGACCAATCCACAAGACACCCTACAGACTCCATTACATCCAGAAAAATGCACCGTTTGGTGCGGTTTTCACGCTGGTGGCATCATCGGACCTTATTTCTTCAAAAATGAGGCCGGAGCTCGCGTTACGGTCAATGGAGATCGTTACCGCACCATGATCAATGATTTTTTGTTTGAAAATATGGATGACATTGATCCGGAGGAGATGTGGTTTCAACAGGATGGCGCTACGTGCCATACGGCGAACGCAACCATCGACTTATTGAAATCAAAATTTGGCGATAAGTTGATTTCGAGAAATGGACCTGTCAATTGGCCTCCAAGGTCGTGCGATTTGACACCTCTCGATTATTTCCTGTGGGGCTACGTGAAGTCACTGGTTTATGCTGATAAACCAGCAACAATTGACGCCTTGGAGGCCAGCATTGTTCGTGTTATTCGTGACATACGGCCAGCAGTGCTCGAAAAAGTGGCCCAAAATTGGACGTCCAGAATGCGCTTCGTCAAGAACAGCCGCGGTGCCCATATGCCCGAAATCATTTTCAAATGTTAATGTCACGTATTGATCTTTCGAATAAAAAAAAATTTTGATTACAATTTAATTTTTTGTGTTATTTTTTACAATTTCAAGTTCTATCGGGCTTAAAAAAACACCCTTTATATCGCATTTGTTGGTCAGAGGCGCTGAAAAGCTCAAGTATATTTATGCATGAGCAGTGTTGCCAATTTGGGGTTTTAATGGAGTAACATAAATGACAGACTAACCAATAGTTGCAAAAGTACTTTTTGTAATTTAAGAACCAAAATTAAAAGAAGAACAAATATGGAGTCTTTTATTATGCACTTTTTATCTTTCAATTTGTAAAAACAAGCCCAAATGTAAGACAACACTTAAATTTTTTATTTGTCTAAACGCCTATGGATTCCATTAGGTCAATAGTATATACTTGGCATATAAATCAGGCTTAACTTTATTAATAGCATGTCACGAAAATTTTTAGTACCAAAAAGGTTTTCTTAAATCGTTTACTGAGTGCTTCAAGAGTGCTTTTAGGTAGCATTACTTTTAAAAGCCATGTACCGCTCAAGCCTCTATTTTGCAAATAAAAAGCACTAATTTCATCCCTATCACTGCTGAAAAATGTACTTGTAAAACATTTAAAAAAATATTTGGTCGGAGGTGTTATCAAGAAAATCCTGTTAGAAAAACTCAATTGGGGTGAATGCATTTTCTCAGTGGCCACTTTACAATGTGAACTTCACATCACCTCAATCTTAAATCGCTCGTGCAGAATGTCAAATATTTGTCCAAGTTGTGTACATTTTACATTTTATTAGATACTTATCCCTCAATTCAGATCAAAAGAAATTGGTAGTGAACGACCTATAGCACTAGCTGTTGATTGTAATGGCCTAGCCAATATTTTCCTAAAAGATGTATGAATGACACTGCCATGTCAAAATCGACACCAAATACTTGGACGCTTATGTATCTAATATGTTTGTTGACTTACATGTTTATCCTAAAATTAAGTTTCTAAAGTGGCCTGAAGATGATTTTTTTAATAAAATTCTTCGAGGAAAGAAACGTTGAAAGTAGGCAGTATTGTTCCAGAAAGCAATCAATGAAAACATATTGGGATTTCGAAATTGCAAATTAAAAAGTCAAAAGTCTTCATTTAAATGCACGGCAATGAATCAAACACTTTGATGTTTCTTTTACGATTTCGCGAATAATGGCGATGTACTTTGCTGACTTTGATGTTTTTTGCCGTAAAAGTGATCGTTGATTGTTTACCGAACTAATCGTCTTGACTTTACAGAATCGACTTTGATAAACCAGCACGTCTGTAGTATTATGGATGAATCTTTCATAAGTAAATACTTAATTTAATAATGAAGCATTTGGTCATGCTGTTCAATGACACAGCTTAATGGTGTGATGTGTCATTAGCAATCATATGAATTATTAAACGACAAACAAAATAACATAAAGGCCAAAGGTTGTACACATTGATTTACTCTTATATGGAAATATATTACAAAAAAGCTATTTTTTGTGTTTAAAAATTTCATATAAACAGTGCGAGACAAATATGTGCAAGTATTTGTCGACATAACATCAAGATCAGTGAGTATAGCGTTTGGTTTTCTATTAACGAATTTAGGTACATGAGGCCAAAAAAAAAATAATTTTAAATTTAACTGTCAAAACTACATGATTTTAATCTTAAAAAAAAAATTGGAAGTAAATTGATATAACAAACACTTACACATATTTTTTTGCACTGTAGCTTATTCTGTATTTCGACCTCTCAAAGGAATTTCTCACATAACTTGCTTACTTCATCAAATCCTTGTGTATATCACAAGGATCACCAGGTAAAAAAAACTAACATCAATATACTTTATAATAAAAAACTATCAATTCTTTGTTTATCTTTTCCGCTTTTATTAGTTAACCATCCCACTGTAATTTGTATACAGCACTTTTCACATCACTTTACATTTGTCAGTCCATGTCCATGCGTAATTCTCTTTATATTTATATAAATTATATTTTTTATGATTCGCATATTGTAAAGTCGTCATTTGCAAACTATTTGTATCTGCTACACTATTGTGTGTAGCCTGTGCTGCTGCTGCCACTTGTCTACAATCCAGCTGTGCCTGTCTATCCATTACAAACATGAATATAATGTCTACGACAATTAATGTGGGTGTTTGTAATAAACACAAAAACAATTTTTGAATTTAAAATTTCAGCAGTCTTTTCTTCCCAAACTGCTACTCTTTCCTAATATCGCTTTGAAACGTTTACTGTCAAACAATTAAGCGAAAATGTTCAAATTAAACGTAAATGATTAGAAAATTATTAAACTACATAAATGCTTAAGTTTTAAATGCTTTGATCGTTGTTGTTATTTAGTGTGGATAAAAAACAATCATAATTTTATTAAGTTTTTATTATTTACAAGCTAACCCGGCGCGCTTCGCTACACCCACCAGGACATTTTTTTATTGTTTTATTTATATTTATAAGTTGTACTATATAAGTATGTGTAATTTTAATTTTTATAATTTAATGGGATTTTTTTTATGTAGCTTATTGATTGAATGTTGATTATTGACAGAAAGTATTTCATTCGTAGGGGACAACACTTGACTGGTATAAAGAAATTGTCGTCAAATTGCTCAACCAAACTCCATTTATAGTTTCCTTTTTATAACATCAAATATATTTTTTTGTGTGGGGGATACCATACCCCCTGCTCCGATCAAAACCATTTTTTTTTTTAATAAGGAAATTATTATCAAAGTAACTCGTACAAAATTTGCAGGGAATAGCTGCTATAGCTTTAAAAATATGTTATAAAGTGTGTTGAATTTGTATGCGAGGTACTACGCCCTTATAAAATATAAAAGCCAAATATAACCTATTTCCGTTCGAAGGATAGACCTGAAGCACTGGTGAAAAAATCTTAGAAATTAAATAAGTACTTTCGAAGAAAACTCATAACATACAAACACACAGTTGCTTTTTTTATACCCTTTACACAGTGAAAAAGGGTATATATAGGTTTGTCATTCCGTGTGAAATTTCTACAATTTTCATTTCCGACCCCATAAAGTATATATATTATCTGAAAGCTTATGAATAGGGGAGTCGATTAAGCTCTGCCAATCTGTCCGTCTGTCCGTCTGACCGTCTGTCCGTGTGTATGTTGAAATCAACTTTTTGAAGCCCCCCGACATAGGTTGGACCCGGGTAAGGTATTTAAATATCAGAAATATTCAGGAGTAGATTGGTATTGAAAATCAGAAACATCGGTACATAAACAACTGAGATATGAGCAAAAACCCACGACCACCTCGATTTTTTTTTTCACAAAAACAACATTACAACATCAACATACATACATACAAACGTGTATACTGGTTAGAGAAAACGTGGCATCGAATCCCAACTGAGCAAAAAAATTTTTTTTTTAAATTTTTTTTAAATTTTCTTTTAATTTTTTTTTTATTTTTTTTTTTTATTTTTTATTTAATATATTATTTATATTATTATATTTTTTTTTTTAATTTTTTTTTATTTTTTTTTTGTTTTATATATATTATATACATAATAATTTTTTTTTTAAATTTTTTTTTTTTTTTGCTTTTTTAACATACATACGTGAATTTATAATATTACAATGGGACGTTTTTATATATGTATGTTTTTATATGTATGTACGTATTTCATATGGGATAAATGGTGATACAAACCACTGTTATTGCATGACTACACGTTGTGAAGGGTATATAATATTCGGCACGGCCGAATATAGCGCTCTTACTTGTTTTATATATTTTTTTTAATTTTTTTTTTATTTTTTTTTTATATTTTATTTAATATATTATTTATTTTTTATTATTATTTTTTTTACATTTTTTTCTTGTTTTATTTTTTGTGTGTTATATTTATTATTTATATTTTAATTATTTTTTGAAAATTTTTTTTAAGTTTTTTTTTTAAATTTTTTTTTTATTTTTTTTTATTATTTTTTTTTTAACATACATACGTAAATTTTTAATTTTACAATGGGATGTTTTTATATATGTATATTTTTTATATATGTATGTACGTATTTCATATGAGATGAATGCTGATACAAACAATTGTTATTGCATGACTACACGTTGTGAAGGATATATAAGATTCGGCACAGCCGAATATAGCACTCTTACTTGTTAATTTTAGTATAGATGAATGATATGACTGGTTAATCTAATGGCTGACTGTACTACAACATATCAATAGAAAAAATTTGTTTGGTGGGGAAATATAATTTTTTCTTTCCCCCTGATTCTCCGTCCGCATAAATATGCAATAAAATACTTACGGACAATTTGTTCCTTGTTTAGCTCATCCTGAAAAAGAGATAAATAATAAAAGTTAGTTTTGTTATTATCAATAAAATTTTAATTAATATAAAATGTTAATTAATTTCTGTGGATTTGTGAAAATCATTTTAAGCTAAGATAAAAAAAAAATCACGATTCTCAATCATAAAGCAAAGTAAGAGCTTTAGAACTTTTTATTCAAGCTAATCGTAAGCTTTTTCATACTTAAAGGAATGTTATATTAATATACTTAAAGGAATTGAAACGACATATTTATTTTATTCTCTATTTGTTTTTCTACTTTTATTAAAACTTTTAAAATTAAATTAAACATGTTTTGTCAAAGGTCTATCTATACATTACAAAACTCCGATTTGTCTACATTTAACCACGTCTTGGTACAAATAATAACATAAAATTAATTTCATCTAAAAAAATCGAACCAAAGTATTTGTTTTTAATTTGCTGCTGGTTAATAAAATTAATTCTTTAACAAATTCTTTATAAGAAATTGTCATCATACTTAGATGAAAATAATCTCTTATTTAATGGCCAATATGGTTTCAAAAAAGGATGTGGTACAGAAGAAGCTATTGTTAATGTAGTTAATAATATATGCAAAGGATAGGATAATGGATTTAGTGGTGTGGCTGGTATTTTTTATAATTTCTCAAAAGCGTTTATCTTGTAGATCATAAAATTCTTATACAGAAGCTACGTTGTTATAGTGTTGAAGTAAGAGCATGAGATTTGATAAGGAGCTATTTAACACACAGAAAACAGTATGTTGAAGTAAATGGACAAAAGAGCTTTATGGGTGCTGTTGACTATGGAGTTCCGCAGGGCAGTGTTTTGGGTCCATTGCTATTTAAAATTTATGTAAATGATCTACAAAATCTACAATTGTTTGGTAAACTATTTATGTTTGCTGCTGACATAAATATTTTTTTATCCATACAAGCATGAAGTCGCGTTGAAAGCTCATATGGAATATGATGCAGCTATGATTGCAGAGTTTGCAAGAATAAATAAATTGATTTTAAATACTGAAAAAACGAAATTACTAAGATTCAGGCCAGAATTTTAGTATTTTTGTAAATGGAAAGCAGGTAAATGAAACATTTTATACAAAATATCTTGGTATTTATTTCCAAAGTAATTTATCATGGGATAAGCATATCCAACACTTTAAATCTAAAATTGTATCCGCTTCTGGACGGCTTTCATACATAGTCACTTAAACTATTTGCCTATTATATATGGACATAAGAAAAGTAATGAGTTAAAATCGTTGCAAAGATCTCAAAACAAGGCGCTAAAAACTGTTTTTAATCTACCGATAAACTTTTCAACGATATCTTTATACAGAGACGTATGTAAAACTATTTTTCCTATACACGGCTTGTATAAGCTGCAACTTCTACTTTACGTTTACAAATCTTTAAATAATATTGGATATCACACTATTGAATTTTCGAGGAATCACGCAATATTTAATACAACACATGCTAAGAATTTAAGAATAGCTAGATGTCGATTGGAAACAACAAGACAGAGATTAGAATACATAGGTAGTTTTGAATTTATAAATCTTCCACATAATCTAAGAAATATTGATAAAATTTCAATTTAAAAAAAATTAAAAAATTATTTATTAGAAAATTTAGAACTGCTGCTTACATAAAATATTTTAGTATTTATTATACATCTCATACTTCAAATAACTTTATTTAAATTAAATAAATAAATTAACTAATTTACTAAATTTTTTGGGATATGCTCCCATAATTTTTCAATTATATTTATTTGGTTGTTGGGTTTAAGCTGGTTTATATGCATTTCATTCACTTCACATTCACTTATTAAAGAGATTAGAAAAATAAAATAAATTCAAAATTTAAAAAATTGTTGGTTGGGTTTTTGAAAAAGTTTTTTATAGTTTTTTGTTTTATTTTTGAATTCTCATTTTGTTAATGAGAATTTAAAAATATAACTTATAAAAAATGTTAAACTTTTTCAAGAATTTGGGTAAAGGTTTACTGATGATCTGGCATAAGCACCAGTGAAATGCATATAAACCAGCTTAAACCCAACAACCAAATAAATATAAATAAATTAACTTTATTTTTGGATTTAATTAATTGTTAAACTTGTGTATATAGATATATTTTTAAATATTATATATTATAAATATTTATTTTTGCCAACTCGCCTCAATAATGTCCAAGCGACGCTGAGGCACAAATTATTGTATCAATAAAATTTATATGAATAAAATATTTATGTATTTATTAAAAAAAAAAAAAAAAAAAAAAAAAAAAAAAAAACTAAAATTTTAATTGACTTAATATAAATAAATTGTTTATAAATTTATTTATTCAAATTTATTTATTTTATTATTTAACAATAATTATTGTTGTGACCTTTGGTGACCTTTGACCCATATTTAATATACAAACCATTTTGTATAACTAAAAATTTTAGCTGTAAATCTGAATTCTTACATCCTGGAAACACAATTGAGCAACCTTGGAGTTAGATGTTGCCTATCTGGAGGCTTTACTTAAACTAATTTCGTTTGTTTTCTGAAAATTGTTGCCCTCTTTTGCCCCTTTTATTAAAAATGTATTTTTGTGTGCTGAATAGGAGTATGGTTGGAGGTTAACCCGGTATCAAATTAAAGGCTTAAAAACTGTTTGCATTTAATTAAGTAAATAATTAAAAAATAATAATAGAAGAAAAGCCAAAACAAGAATTTTTGAAATAATGTGAATTTTTTGCAAAATCATTATGTCAATATTATTTTGATTATTTAATTCGCTACAATTTATTTGGTGAGATAGATTTGTAAAAGACCTTAAATTTGGTACCAAAATTTATCATGATAAATAATCAATATTTTACAAACAAACCACCATTGTAGAAAGCGAGGGCAGAAAAAGGGCAACATATTTTAGCAAACAAGTAGGAGCACTATATTCGGCTGTGCCGAATCTTTCATACCCACCACCAATTTTGTGTACATTTAAAGCACAATATTTATTATTTTGTTAATCGCTATAGAATAATCTCTTTATAATAAAATATGTATCACTTTCTTTGTAGAGGGTGGTTAAATTTTAAGGGCCCATGTTTAAGGTGAACCACATGTAACCTTCAACTATTTTCTTGTATTTCATTTGACATTTCTCAATCTCAGACTAACTCAATTTGAACCGTGGAAAGATACGCAATCGAGCAACGCTTTTAAATATTAAAGATTTTTATAAAAATGGGCGTTCAAATCAAAATTAATTTTGTGCACTTCGTGATTCTTTTGGTCAACATAATCGTTCGAATTCGACCACAATCGTGAGAATTGTAAAAAATATTTAAATGTCTGCAAAGCAGGTCTGTATGAAATGCGAAAACATCTGTGAATGCCATCTTAGTTCGTTGAATGGGAAACATTGCTGTTTTTCACGATAACGTGGCAAGAGCAAGCAACCTTGACTCATCATCGTGCCCAACAATCGAGCATCAACAGAGTCATTGAAAATTTGGACTATCGGATCGTGGTGTGCCGCCTAGGTTGGGGGGCCATTTGGCCGATATTTTGTTCCATACATAATTGAAGCATACAAATATTATCATTATAAAAATAAATGATAATAATTTCATAATAATTTTATTCAAAATCAACATAGTCCCTTAAAATTAAACCACCCATTATAACTTCGGTATGCTAGTAAAATGTTTTCGTAAATTTAGTTTTTCAATGAAAGTGGCCGTTAAAATACGCGTGTCAATAAAGTTTCTGCTAATAAACATAACTTAGATATTTCAATATAGTCCCTTAGTATTCCAAAATCTTTATTCATAGAGAATTTACATGAATTTAAGAGGAAGAAAGTTAAATTTTAAGGGCCACAGGGTGATTTAAAATATACATTCTCTGCATTTTTCTAAAACGGGAAATTTATTAGTAAGATTTTGATTTTTAAACTTCTATAACATTTTGCTTTTAAAAGATTTTCAAACGAAATAAGTTTTGTATAATTTTAAAATTTGTTAGCCATTAGTACATGAAAATAAATTGTTTATAATGTTTAGAGATAATTTTTTTTGACTTAGGTCAAAATTTTCCTAAATTCGCATTTTTAATAGAGCATAACTTAAGGAGAACATAAGCATAAGTTGTTAGCATGCCATCTAGTAGTTGCTAGTAGAGTCATCTATCTTATCATCTTTATCTTATATTTAGCTACAGTACAATAAATGTCGCAGTGTAAGATGAATAAATGCTAATATATATGACTAATATACTTTTATAAAATTTTAAGGAAAAAAGTGTGCGTGGCACATCTATTTTCCGTTATAACGAAGACTTTGACCAAAAAGCCATGTTTGCAAAATTTCAGAATTTGAAATATACACTGTGCGGTATAAATTTTCGTACATTTTTATCTATAACTCTTTTCCTAATTCATAGATTTAAGCGATTTTCAGGGAAAAATATTCTTTTGACTCGATAAATATATATTCGAAGTTTCATGACTCTACGTTTATGCGTTAGGACACAATTCAAAAGTGAAAGTGGGCGTTATAGTAGGCGTGTGAAAGTTGTTTTTGCTAATGAGTACAACTTAGGTGTTTCAATATAGTCCTTTATTATTCCAAAATCTTTATTAATAGAGAAATTATATGAATTTTAGGTAAAACGTTATATGGGAGGTGGGCGTAAAAAAGGGCGTGGCACCTTAATTTTTTGGCATAGTAATGAAATTGCCTAGGGGGATAGACGTAGCAAAATTTATCATCATACCTCTAATTTTAGCGGTTTTATGAGCTTTTTAATTTCATTAACGGTAGATAACGTGAAAAGTGGGCGTTATAGTAGGCGTGTCAAAGTTATTTTTGCGAATGAGTACAACTGAGGTGTTTCAATATAGGCCTTTATTATTCCAAAATCTTTATTAATAGAGAAATTATATGAATTTTAGTTAAAACGTTATATGGGAGGTGGGCGTAAAAGTGGGCGTGGCACATTGATTTACCGTTACAAGAAAGCGTGTCACCAAAAACCAAAGTGTGCAAAATTTCAGAGTAGTACATCCAATTTTGTTGCTTTTATGACGTTTTTGTTTTTAAATATACCGAAAAATACACTGTGCGGTATAAATTTTCGTACATTTTGATCGATAACTCCTCTCCTAATGCATAGATTTAGACAATTTTTGGGGGAAAATATTGTCTTTACCCAGGAAATATATATTTGAAGTTTCATGAGTCTACGTTAAGGCGTTTGGACACAATTCCATTTTATTCGATATTCGAAGGACACGGTTTTTTCGACCTACTCTTGCTTTTCGAGCTATAACTCTCTTCCTAATATTCCGATTTAGCCCATTTTCAATACCAAACAAACCTTGTCTATAAGAAAGATTCTGGCAAAATTTGAGCCCCCTAGCTTTTTCGGTGCGACCTCTATCGTGCTTTCAACAGACGGACAGACTGACAGACGGACGGACATAACTAGATCGTCATAAAATCAAACCCCGATTCAGAATATATATACTTTATGGGGTCTAAAATGGATATTTCGATGTGTTACAAACGGAATGACAAAATGAATATACCCCCACCATTTTTTTGGTGGCGGGTATAAAAAGAAAATGACAAAATATAATCTGTGGCAATAAGGAAAAACTTCTTATGTTTATTTCAATAGTTTTCAGGAAATTACTTTTTAATTTTTGATTTGATTTTTCAAAATCAATTCCCCTTAATAATTTTTGTATATTTAGCTAAATTATTAATTTAAATAAGTTATTATTTAAATGATCTTTGAAAAAATGTAGGCAATAAGTTTCTATGCTATAATTTTCTGTAAAGTTGTGTAAAATAGTTGAAAAGTTGACTGAGGGTAGTTTTTAATTCCAGGATTGTAACTACGTTTTTATTTAAATTTTAGCTTATGTCGACTTAAGCGGTTTTTTCTCTTTGCTACAGATATAATTATACATATTTGTTCCAAGACGTCAAATGAAACGCTACACATACAATTTTTTAATTGACACATTTAGGATCAATATGGCAACTTGCCTATAAAGCTAATGTTTTTAGTAAGAGGTAACTTTGGCTAACGTGAGCAATAAAGTGACCTTAAAAAAATTTTTCGTTATTATAACTTCCTTTTAAAATTTACTTCTTTTTTTAATAGAAGTAGTACTTTTCACAAATTCAAATAAAACGTGGCAACCACATACATTTAATTATTTTTAAGCTACAGCAAAAAAATTATATTTTTGTTAATTTACATTTTAACTCGTATAAAACTAAAAAAGTTTAAACAACGCCACGGAAAAGTAAAAATTATAAATCTCAATTTAGTTGCTGTATTTTGTTATATAGTAAAAAAAAACCTTGTGTTAAAAGTAAAAGATAAGATGAGCTCCTCATCCATATTTTTGAGGTTACAAAAACTCATTATCCGTCCTATAACATCCTAACATTAGCCATTGGCAAGTTATAATAATAAAGGGTCTTTAACTATTTTATATAAAATAAATATTATTTTAAACAATAGTTATAATATTTATTATATTTAAATAACTTTTTTTATCATTAAAATAATAATTATTACAAATTATTTGTATTGAAATAATAACTCAAATACCCACCATGTTATTTAAATAAGTTTTAAAAACACACACAAATTTTTGAAATTAAATTAAATGAAATATTTTATCCTTTGCCTTAGGAAAAAAAGTATTAAGTAAACAACTGCTAGGGAACACAAGCACGTTAAAGACGACAAACGAAAAAATAAAGGAAGCTAGACACCCGCACACATACACAAACACACGCTTAATAAATTATTTTCCCTCTGACTACGCCAAAAGAAATATTTTAGGCGACCGACTAAGACGAATAGGAGGAAAATTAATAAATCGTACACCCGCGTTACGATTTACATAAAAAACGCGTTTCTTCTTCTTTTTATAAATTTTGAATATATTAGAATTCAAAACACTTTTAGTGTGTTTGGGTTAGAAACAGTTGTTACGCTGAGTAATGATTAAGAAGAACTAAATCAATTACCAGATCTAAAGGCTCAAAACTTTTTTGATTAAAAAAAAAAATTAAATAAACTACAACAAACACTCACTTACACACACCAAAAATCAAAATGCAACAAAAATATGAAAATATATTTATATACGAAAAACGACAAAATCGCCGCAAGAGGAACAAATCTAAAAAAAAATATATTCGAATTTGTTAAAAAGGTGTAAAGAACTACACAACAACATGTGCATCAGTAGCAAAAGACTAAAATATGCAACAAACTATAAAAAAAAATATGCAACAACAAATTGCCACATAATTTCTTATATTTACACTCTCTTAGACACACACTCCTTTAAAATAAATATTTATGTTTGTTTATACTTTATATAAGTATGTATGTACGTTTGTAAGTATGTGCAGGCATTTAAATAAATATCTACATACTTAAATACTTATATAAAAAAAAATATTTATTTAGTAACTATGAGATGCTAAACGAAAAAATGCAATTCATTGCAGCTTTTTTTTTTTTTTTTTTAATGAAACACTAAAGTGCCTATTTTTTAACCCTACACTCGATTCTGTTGAATATGTAGAAGAAGCAGGAACTTAAAGTGGAGTAATAGACATAGACTTGCCAGAAACATACATTCAAGTTCTTTCAATATTTTCAATATTTTCATCACTAGCGAGTGATGTATAGAAAAACCATCAAATATTTGTAGTACCATCACCTAAGCATATTGTTCCAAATCCGTTTTAAAAATGAATGCAAATAATTTCTAAGGGAAGAAAGGGTGTCTTTAAAAAGTTCACATAACAAAGACCCAGATCGCCTATATAATAGTTACTTGTATTTGTCTAAAGATGGCGTTGCTGTTAAAACAAGAGTACCCGCAGTTCTGACATAGTAGTAGCTAAGGGATAGTTATTTTAATATGTTTTTCTTTTATATTTCAGATTCTTGTAAAGCTGACTTGTTATATTAGAAATGGAGAGGTACAAAACAGAGCCTTAGTGAGAGCAAAATTGTTCTTCACATTTTCGATAAACCCATTGCTTTCAAAGGCAGAGTATGTTTTTTTGATTAGGACTCTTCCCTAAGCAATTGACACCTTCATACGCAATCAAAATTCTAAAACAAATCTCAGCCATAAATTCAGTAGTCTGGACAAAGGTCTTAAGAGAAGTAAATTTTTCCTTAACGAGGTTTAATAAAATAATGAAAGCCCTAGCTATAAAGGGTGTCCCAGAAAGAATTCACTCTTTCATTTTTAAATAAAAAAAAAAACACGTAGTTTTTGAGAGAGTTGTGATTTTTTTATTGGATTTTAAAGAAGACATGTTCCGATTAAGTATAAAGGAAAATATACGTTAAATGGCCCCCATGGATCTAATTCTATTATTATTTTCATTAAATTTTCAACGACTTTTACAGATGTGTGTATGTAACCGATAACGCGTTAGATTTTGAATTTTAGCTCAGGAAATGTTTTCATTTTTATTTTACCATAAGAAGAAAATCGCATGATCTTGGTGACCAGTTGACGTCAGAATTTTTCGAGATATTTTGTTTTGCAAATTGTTGCTGCAATACGCGGTGTGGCAGTTGGCGCCGCAATGCTGAAACAACAGGTCGACCAAATTCATGTTGTTCAGTTGAGGCTACAAGAACTTCGTCATCACGTTTTTGTAACGATTACTGTTTACAGTCACCTTAATTTTTGCCTCATCTTCAAAAAAAATAACGCCCAATCATGCCGCCTGACCAAAATCCGCAACAAACAGATGCTCGTTGTGGATGAAAATGTATCCATTATATTGTTTGTTTGTTTTATGAGACCCAAATTCGACAATTTTGTTGAAAATACTGTTTATCGGAGAAGATAACTTTTTTAGAAAAATTGGCATTGAATTCACTTCACTTCTCTCTATAAGCATTGAACTAACTGCCCGAGCATTCTCTAGTCTTCTGGTTTGAGTTCCTATGTAAGCAGAAAGGTCTTTTGTCAACGTTCGTTACGTAGTGATTTAAGTGATATTATGTTCACTTGACTCGTAAACTCATGGGTATCTGAGTCTTCCTAACCTATTTAAATAAAAGGACAATAAATCTAGGCTCCACGCCAGATATGTGGAAACCCCTCTATACCCAGGACTAAGGCACATTAATTCATTAGGTAATTGCAGTTTGAAGAGAATTGTTTAGTTTTTTATATACATATTAGACGCCCGGTACGTGCTTCGCTACGTATCAAGTGAAATAATAAAAAAAACTACATGCATTAGTTCCAAAGATACAAAATTACCGATTTTACCCATTTTTAGCCCTTTTCACCCTAAATTTAAAATTTCGAAAAAGTACAAAAATTCATTATAGATTGTTTTAAGGTGAGTAAAACTACGTTTTTCCTTTTTTCCTCTTGCTATCCCTCTCAAAGATAAATGCTGTTCAAAAAGGTACCAAAATTCAGTTTTTACCCGTTTTATCACCTTAAAACTCAAAAAAGTACCAGACACCTATCCAATTATTTTTAACAGGCTCTTTGATCCTTTCTGAATTTCTGTGATATCTTTATTAAGCACGGAGATATTGTGTTACCGATTTTACCCGTAAACCGTTCGACGGATTTTGTGCGAACTTCACATAAACCATCTACTAAATAATCCAAACAAAGCCTAAGCATTTGGTTCCGATAAATGAGCCCGTTCTTGAGTTATAAAGTCACAACGCACTTGCAACAATTTTTTATATATATAGATGTATATGAAGTTTGACATTTGAAATAAATGAGAGAAGAGAGAAAATTGTTTTCTATCTATAAACTTTGACAGCTGAAATTTAAAATAAGCGAAGAAAAAAATAGTCAGCTGAATAAAGACTACCTGATGATTAAATATGCCTTGCCCCGGACTTGCAATACCGCCAAGGCTTTGGCAATTCTTCAAAGCAGCTAAAATATGTCATGTTTTTTACATCCGACTTCTTAAATTTCTCTCAGCTAATACTAACATGTCGTAAGTTGCCATTAAAACATTACTTTTGTGAAACTTATGTGCAAAGTCATCTGTCAAAATTTAAATTAGAGTGCGCTCTATTTTGTTCTGACAAGCCACCTGACATCAGCTGTTGGCAGAAATTTCTGTCACTCGAAAACAGTCATCCGCAATTGACTAAAAAATAACAATTTTTAACAGACATGCAGAATTACATATGAGTCATAAATAGTTTTAGTCCTATGTGAAAAATGTGCTGTGTATAAGCTGTTTAAGGTAACACGCCCCCGAGAAGTAGTTGGAATCTTAATAATGTATTTTGATTTTAACGTAAAAACTAGGACGATTATTTCTTGTTTAAAAGAAATAAATAATTAAAATGGAATTTTCTTGCAGTTTTTGTAGTAAGTTTGAACATACATATATAAAAAAACGCATAAAGTTCTCGGCTTTGGAGGGCATAGCATATCGATCTATGATTTAAACATATATGGTTGAAAGAGACCGCTAATTAAGTGACCGATTCTCGTGCTAGTGAATGTAGGCAGAAAACTAAAATGTCACAGGACATGGCAGACATTTAACAAAGCTGATTGACTGTTGAATTAAGGCAAATTGAAAAAAAAACACACAAAAACTATGATGTTATCAATGCTAATGTATTCTGCTTCTGCGTTGAGCTATAATTTATAACAATTTGATGTCATATGGCTTTTTGCATCACAAAATTTTGTTGAAAAGTGCTTAATCAAACTAAACCCACCAAAATAACTCTGGAATTTTCTAAGCAGTGCAGACTTTATTCCCTTACCGAATTGCATATAAAGAAAAGGCTTTAACTTGTTTCCACGCAATTGTACAACAAAGTCTGTCTTCTATACTGCTCGTTATTTGAGCAGTCGAAAAAAGGAGACATATTTAATTCAATAGTTTTTTTTTTCTCTTACTTGTTGCTACCTTTTTCAGCAGTGCGTGAGGGGAAGTTGCTGGTAGGGATGAAATTAGCGGTTTCAAAGTCCACAAAAGACACCTACTAAGTGGTACATCGCAGGTAAGTAGTAAGTAAACTATTTAAGTAGCGCTTTTTGGTAATGAAGCTTTTTGGTCTGAATTATCTAGTAGTGTAACGACACAATTCCTCATTGTTCACTCTAGTTTGCCTTCAATTCATTCTTGTCTTTTTTTTAATTGAAATCTTCTGCATGTGCCATCACAAATTATGAGCATTTTGTTGTCTAAATATGCACAAACATATGTCGAGAAGGTTTTATATATAACACACATGCATACTAACATATTGTGCATTTGTATATATGCATTCATTTAGCATCATACATTTTCATAGTCATAGTCCATCGAGTGCCAAATTTTGTTACACATCAACAAACATTTTACTGCAGATCACTGTTGGCACAAAATAAAATCTATAAGGTGTGTGTTTTGTGGCTTTTGTTGCACCGTTTATGTTGCAGCTAAAGCAAAAAACCAAAAAAGAAGGAAAACCAAAACAACATAAACAAATAAAAAAAAAATATATAAAATAAGAATAAATGTGTTTGCATGTAAATAAAAAGGTGGGGGAACTACGTACATACTTGAACAAATTTAATAATAAATTTTAGCATTTCTTTAAACACACTATAATTCTATATTTATGTTTCAATTAAGCAACAACAACACTAACAACAAAATAAAACAACATCAAATAAAAGTTTGCACACATAATTATATAATGTACTTAATATTTCATACATTAGTATACGTGTGCATATGTATGTGTGGGTATGCTCAAAATAATTTTTCAAAAAGTGTAGGCCACAATTATAACATTTTTCCTTTTCCTCTAAATGTTTTCAGTTATACACACATACATATGTATTTCTTAAAATTGTTTATAGTTTTTGCCAATTCATTTTATTTTTAAATTACTAAAGGTGTACACTATGTTCTTTTTGGTAATTATTTGTATGATTATTGCATTTTTCAGCATAAATTCCATGCTGTAGACTTAAAATTCTAAAAATGGTTTTTGCATTTGTTTGTGGATTTATGTGTGCATGAGCGTGTGTCTGGTGGGATTTATGTTTAAAATTATTTATTTCATTAATTCCATGACCTGGCTTATAGCCAAATTCTAAGAATTTTAAAAATATTCCAAATTTATTTATAGTTCTGTTAGGTATGCATGTTTTATATATAAATTGTTTAGTTTTAATGTTGCTGGCAACATGTTGCCGAGAAAAGTGTTGCATTGTTTAACTTGTAGGAATGCTAAGTAAATGTTAAATTAAGAATATATTTTCTATTAAGACTTTTGAGTTCGTTTATCTCATAAAGGTCTATTACAAATGATTCTTGGAATATTTAATATTTTAGAGTCTAATTGAATTAAATATTAATTCGAAAAAATATGTTATGAAAATGCTTAATTCTGTGCAAAAAAATCATCCTTGTTGACAAACTTATTAATCTACAAACCAAAAAAAAAACTTCTAAAAAAATATTTTTACTCCGTTAGAACAAAAAAAAATTGTTGTTGGAACTATTTATCTATTCCAAGAATGAACGAAAATATATAAGGAATTTAAGAATAGATTAGAGTTTGTCTGAACAATATTTTTTAAACCAAACAAGAATTCTAGTCAACACCTAAATAAATACGATGTGGTAAGTATTTTCTTTATTTAAGAATTTTGTAATAAAAATAATAATGAATGAAAAACATAAAAATACGATTTTTTGTTGTTTTAATTTTCAGTTTTTATTTATTAAACTTTTGTACAATATAAATTTATTTAAATTGAATTTTTATTTATTGCTGTTTGGTTAAAATTTCAATCTAACTCGTTGTGGTAAAAATATATATGAGAAAAGGAAAAACTCAAGTAGTTACCGAATTCAATTTACTTTAGTCCCGGGAGTTAAATAGATGATATTTACAATCAACATGTCATCAGAGAGTGCTGATGATGATATCGTAGCTGGTTTCGAAAATGCATTCCACTCGGCTAGTGTCGGTAAAAATATAATTTTTCAGATTTATTCTTTCATTTATCACAATTAATAAAAAAATTCTTTGTAAAAATAAAGAATATTAAAATATGAACTCAAGCCTGATTAAAAAAAAAAATTTTTAATTTATTCAAAGTATTTTAGATATTGTTAACTAGGAACTTTTCTCATCTCTCTGGCAACATATGGATTTGTTACCAAAGAAACTGCTCATATTATGAGGACATAAAAGAATAAAGCCATTTTCTGATACCCTTCTTCTTAAGAGAAGCGTTTCCCAAGCAGAGTTTTCTGCATAGTCGGACGAGATGAGATGAAATTTTTCAATCACTTCTTTCTAAATAGTTTTAAACAGGTATCGCAACATGTTGTTTTACGTCTAGCCACATGTATGTATATTCTGGCCGTATTTCAGTCAAGCTTTGCTGCAAGCGAATCAGTTGCATTTAGGATAGATTTATTGTAATGGTCTGGTCAGAGTTAATCTGCTCCTAACACATCTTCATCTATATTTGGCTTCTGTAACAATTTAGGTGGTTGTCTGAGTTTCACATACGATATATTACGCTTTGTGTTATCTTTATGTATCAATGTTACATCGGCAGGAAATGGATATGTAAAATCGTCCTTCTTGGTTATTTGGCTACAACTCGTCTGGTGCCCAATATTGCATATTGAAATTGATGTTCGAGTAGCTGCCAATGAATTTTCCAGCTCTTGTCAAGTTTAATAACAAACTTCAAGGAATAATGCTTTCAAGTCTTGCTCTTAAAACTTTTTTTTTCATGGTATATATTGGTTTGTCGTTCCGTGTGAAATTTCTACAATATAAATTTCCTACCCAATAAAGTATACTTATGTTTTCTGAAAGCTTATTAAGTTTGTCCGTCTGTCCGTGCGTATGTTGAAATCAGAGCTATTAAATTTGGATTACGATTAGTAATCAATTAGATTACATTTTTAAAGGAATGGTATTGATAACATAATTCTCTTTTAAATCTCTTTTCTAATTGTTAATTAACTATGATTACAAATAATCCAAAAGTAATAAAGATTATTTAGAATTACGAGAATTACGAGAAAATAATCAATATTAATCAAAAGTAATCCAAAAAATAATTGACTACTTCCAAGGAATATTTTTTTTAAATTCTGAATTTACATCATCTTATGTATAAATTTTATTTTGAAAAATTTGCATTTACAATCTAAACAAATTCAGAAGAATTAAAACAAAATTAGTTAGTTTTTGTTTACAAAATATAGATATATTCACTTCAATAACAAAACAATCAATAAAAATTTTAGAACTTCCTAAATAAACAAATAAATCGCAAAAAAAAAAAAACAACAGTAATCGAAATTAATCCTTTCTTTTCATTATTTTTGATTACTTTGTGGTAATTTTTATTAATATTATTTTTTTTGAATTATCTGTAATCGTAATCAATTAGTAACCGTGCGAATCTGAAAATAATCGTAATACAGTCGTGTCTGGATATAGTGAACTAATTTTTGCAAGGCTTGTTCATAGTATCCAGGTTGTTCTCTATACAAGGTTGAAATTTTTGTTTAAAAATTCGTTTTATTTACTAAAAATACATGCATGTAAATGCAATAGCTGATTAGAAACAATTTGTACAACAAAGAAAATATATGTACATATGTACTTAAGTTTAATAAAAGAATTGTTGTTGATGTTGCTTTCAAAATTTTGTTCACTATTTGAGTTTTTCACTATTTAGAGTACTCCATCCAAAAATTTTGGTGTTCACTTTATCCAGACACGACTCTATAATCGTTACTTTAACTTTAAAAAAATAATAATCTAATTACTAATTATTATGACTAGTAATCATTACTTAACAGCTATGGTTGAAATAATTTTTTTTAAGCCCACAACATTGCCGAGAATCGTGTAAGATATCAAGAGCTCAATAACAATATTTTCAAGAAATTATCAAACATTGACAATAGTTTATTGAAAAACATGATTGAATATTTCAGTAAAAAGTTGGGACTCTACTGATCCAGTGGCGTAATCAGTTATTTCTTACCGAAACCTATTTGTATTAAACTGAAAAAAAGTATTTTTAACTTTCAAAAAAACCTTGCTGTTTTACAAAAAAAAAAAAGAATTCTGTGAGAAATAAAAATCTGTGATTTATCATGTTCATTGATGAAGCACATTTCTGGCTTAATGGATACGTTTATTAACAATAATGCCGTATTAGGGCTGATGCGCAACCTGAAAAGTATTTAGAGCTACCGTTATATCCATCAAACACAAAGATATGGTTTATCTATTGGCTGATGGAGTCATTGGACCATATTTTTTCAAAAAAATGATGCCAATCAGAATGTTGTAGTCAATAATAGCTGCTATTTAGCACACCATGTTAACGGACTTTTCCTTCCTGATATTCAAGTGCATGGCTTTTGTGAGCTCTGGTTTTAACAAGACGGTGCTACGAGAAACACAGCGAGTTTTTTTTACGTTTTGCTACAGAAAATTAAGCCTAGATCGTGTGATAACACACCTTTGGTCTATTTTTTCTGGGGATATGTAAAGTTTGAGGTGTTTAGCAATAAGCTAGCTAAGATTGACGCTTTAGAAGTCATCATTACTCATGTAATTCGCGAGATACTAGTCGCTATGCTAGAACAAATTGCCCAAAATTGGACAACCTCAGACGTAGTCGTGGCCTATATCATCATTATATCAGTTTCAAACAAAAAATGCCATAAATTGCTCTGTTAACCGATCATAAAAATTTTAAGTTCCCTGTTAAGTTTATGAGTTTAATTTTACATTATAAATCAGATTTCAGGATGAATCACCGCCGATTTAAAAATAGAAACACCTTTAAAAGAGATTTCTCTATACATTTAGTTTGCATTACTGGAGACAATCTTCTACAAAAATAGGAAATATTTCTTAATTAAAAATTGCCAAAAAAAAAACTTAATTATGGAAAAAATTTTTTCTGTTAATTTTAGTCCAACAAAAGAGATCCACTTTTTGCGCTTTTCCCTTGTTGTTTGGTACCCATGTCACATGTGGTAAAGGTGAAGGACAACACATTAATTATTGTTTAGTTATAAAACTATAATGATTATTAGAAAATTAATGTTTATAATAAATTATATTTACGTTTATTACGCAGCCACTAATAAGTATTTTTTTATTTTCAAACATTTTTACATAATATTTTCAAAATATGTTTTTTTTTAAGTGTTTAATTCTCTAAGTACTTTCATACCTCATTTCAATTATAAATTATATCATATTTAAGTATATTATACAAACATATTCATATGCATACATACAAACATATGTAAACATACATGCCTTTAACTACACTTTTGTTTTTGTATCGACAGCAAACAGCAATAAATTTTTGTTAAAAATTATAATTGAAAAAAAAAAATAAATAAATCACTCATACCTGCAAACAAATAACACATACAAATGCTCAATACGAAAATACAAACATTTTAGTGAACAAATATGACAAACTATTTATGATGTATTTCTAATGGCATTAAGACATTAATGAACAATAAATACGAAAAAAAAATTAAAAAGAAAAATCAAGAAAAAAAAAACTACGAAAAATTATTAAACAACTATAAAAATTTTGCAAAAACTAAACTAAATAAATAAATAAATTATTATTTACAATTTCTGTTTATTGGTTGATATGCATGCACATACATACATATTTACTCGTACATACATATGTGTGTATGTGGTATGTAAGCATATATTTATTTAATGTAAAATTTAGTAAAATAGTAAAATCGAAATAATTAGAAAAGTGTAGTAAAACGACAATACAAAAGATTTCAATGCCGGTCAGTGACAACACAAACAAAATTTTCTTGAGAGGACTTTAAAAAAAATAAATTCGCAATGACTGTATGCATACGGTTTGCTGTAGTCTTAAATAAGTGGTTTTAATACATTGTATTTGAATTGACATCACATGCGTGTGTGGTACACTGAATGTCAATGCAATGGCAATTTAATTTTTAGAGGGTCAAAAGCCTTAACTATATTTTGCATAGGGTGGCGAAACGAATCAAATGTTTAAGTCAAATGTTATTTCCTTAAGCAAAAGACGAATCTAGGTGCAGATACTGTACGGAAAATGTTGTTTGTGTTTTGTTTACATACAAACATACAGATATAGAAAACATAACTTATTGACAAGTTTTGACAGATTATAATAATATAGTTAGGCCTTCAGAGTGTGTTATTTAGGCAGAGTGTCAAAACGTCAGTAACCTTCCTTAATGCAACCGTGTAAATTTTGACAATGTCATCTGTCTCAAAATATATAAAACACATATTGGCGTACACTTTTAGCAAACTGTGCTTTGTTTGACTAGATGATATATTGAGCAACATTTACCTTGACAAAGTCTACAAAACTTTTGTTTGCATTAAACCTTTTTTCAAAAAAAAATTATTATAATAATATTATTATTTTTAACTGTTATAGGAATAGAATTAAAAAAAAAAATATTTAAAAGGAGTGTGCATTTACTTTCCCAGTAAATACTTGCTACGAAATATAAAAGAAGGGAATTGAGCCAAATTACTCTCAAAAACTTACAAAGTTAATGAACACTTTACTTGCCATAACTTACAAGGAAAAGTAGTGTTTTTATAAAGGGTCCGCCATCTAACGTTTTTTTTTCAACAAGTGCTTATTTTGTGAATGGTAACACCTAGCTCATGTCTGATTTGACAGATAATAAGTTTTATCCTTCCGCTTAATGAATATGGTTGTGTATACGCTTGAACAACGCTGGAAAATATTACGACATTACTTTGGCCGAATTTGCCAAAAAAATCATCTTTTCAGGTGAAGTTCATTTTGGTCTTGGCGGGTATGTAAACAAGCAATATTGTCGCATTTGGGGCACAGAAAACCCGCACGCATACATTGAAAAGCCGATGCACCCAAAACGAGTCACTGTTTGGTGCGGATTTTGGTCCAGAGGCATAATTGGGCCATTTTTCTTCAAAAATGAGCAGGAAGTGGCCGTAGTCAATGTCGATCGTTATCGGACCATGTTGAACGAATTTTTGTTCACAAAAATTTAAGAGGAGGATATTGGAAACATTTGATTTCAACAGGACGGCCCTACGTGCCACACCGTCGAAGGTACACTTTTTTATAGCATTTTCAAAAAAAAAAGTTATTTAGCGGACCCTTTATATAGGTGAATATGAATACTTAAAACCTGCCTTTAAATTTGGGAAAATGAGTAGCCAATTGTCAAACGAGTCAAATTATTAATATGAAAATGTAAATAATTGTTGAAGTAAATGAAAAATAGTTTGAAAATTTTAAAAGCATTTTGAAAATTGCTTCAGTAAAAAAAGAGCGGCAAAACTGATTTGCCATTAAATTTCCTTTTTTCTATTGGCATTATTTGAACAAAGGCATAAGGGTATCCCTACATTTGCAATATTATTGCCCTAAAATTCGTATTTATTTAATGATTTCTTTGTAATACCTATACCTATAGCCTTGTATGTAGCCAATGAAAATTATATTACAATTAATTATTCTCACTAAACTATCAGAAAGACCTATACAATCCTAGATTCTAGATACTTAATCATCAGCATCTATTGTAATTAAAAAGTTAATATATGAGAGGTACGTGTCAGATATGACCTACATTGAAAAGCATCGTAAAGTTCATTGCAGAAAATTCCACAAATGTATAAAAAAATTATCTATGCGTATGTAAGGTTATGCACTTAAAAGAAAAATAGTTTTTGTCAAGATTAGCTTTTTAAGAATAAGTTTAACAAAATGTTGAATAATCATGTAAAAAAGGGAGATAAACATTAAAATAATAGTGAACGATTAGCAGCTTGAAGTTCAAATAAGCTTATACACGCAAAGAAAAACCATGGTTACGACATGATCACGACGATCATACTATAGTTTCTATAACAATATTTGGTTGTCAAAAACAAGTAATAGTTATTTTTATTTAATTTCATCATATATTTTGTCAGGATAATCAAGCATTTGTTTGAATTGTATCATTTAATGTTTACTTTTCGTAAAACTTTCAAAATGGTTATCATTTAAAAATAGTATGATTTAAAAAAAATAATCCGACAACAATAACATGATATTCAAAAGCATTAAAAATAACAAATAACTATTAAATAACAGGTGAGACAACAGTATGACTACAAATTAATCAAGTTACGATTTTTTTTTAAATAATAATTTGATTTCAACTGTTCTTCTCTTTGCTGAATACATTTTTATTATTTTAAAAGTTCGAGATGTCAAAAAATTTTAAAAAATTTTTAAAAATTAAAGAAAATTTACAAATAAACGAGAAACTGTAAAAAAATTTGGTATAAAAATTGCAATTAAATTGGTAAGTACAATCAATATGTGTATGTTACAGCAAAATACAATAATTTGCCGTAAAAAGCAAAGATTATCGATTTCAATTGTAGTCATTTATATGATTATTGAATGATTCTTTAATTAAATATAATAATAATAACTTGTAACCATTATATATTTTAACGATAATCATACAATTCAATCATAATATGTTGCTCTTCGATTATGGTTACCACAACCATATTTTTTCTTTGCGTGTACATATCACAGAAAAAACTGACTCTGTTCTTTACATATTATAGAGAGGTTGAACTTTATTGCAGATGTGACTTAAGTCAATATGCCTTGCAGCCCAATACATTCTGTTGGATTCGAAACTTAATAGGTAAGTAATTATTTGACTTCGTTTCCTAGGTTTGATCAAGTTTTTTTAACAGTAAAATTTTTTTCCCAGGTCGAGAAAAATATGACGTTTGGTTGTGTCACCAGTTCATAATTTGTTATATTGTAAACATTTCTGTGTACATCTTCGACCTGATGCTCCCACTTAATTTTCCACCCGCTCAATTTTCCAAAGGCTCAACAAGACGTCACTTCACATAAAATGATCTGCTCAGTACACAAATTATCTACTTAGAAAAAACCTAAAAAGGTAATGAAGCACAAACAAGGCAAAACAATAGGCAAGATATATCTAGCTGAGACACTCAATACTTTAAGAACTAAGACTAAAAAAAAAACCAACATGAGAAAAAACAGAAACAACAGAGGCAAAACCGCGTAAGAAGAAGATGCTTTGTGAAAGCAATCAAACGAATTTTTTATCCTGGTCCAGCATACGGTATTAAGAAGTACAAGTACCCTATAACCAAACATAATGTCCAATATTTAATTACAAGCATAAATCTAAATAAAAAGGACGGATTCTAAGGTGTTACACAAATTTTAATAGTCACTTGGTATTAAAAATTTATTTACCGTATTAAGTCAATGATTGAAAAAACAACTAGTTGTCACCAACTTACAAAAAAAAAACGGACAACGTGGTCAAATTGCCTTTTTTGTAAATAAATGTTCAAAAACAAGCTAAAAGTTTAAAATATTTTTTTAAGTTTTTGTAGAATTTTAACTGATTGTTAGAACTGTTTTACTTTTAATTTATTTAAACTGTTTTGATCGACTGCGTAAATAACAGATAAAAACAAGTAACAGTGCTATATTCGGCCGTGCCGAATCTTATATACCCTTCACAACGTGTAGTCATGCAATAACAATTGTTTGTATCACCATTCTTCCATATAAAATACGTGCATACGTACACGTTAGAATAAATGTGGCATCGAATCCCAGCTGAGCCAAAAAAATTTTATTTTATTTTATTAAATATATTATTATACCCTTCACACAGTGAAAAAGGGTATACATATATAGGTTTGTCATTCCGTGTGAAATTTCTACAATTTTCATTTCCGACCCCATAAAGTATATATTTTCTGAAAGCTTATGAATAGGGAAGTCAATTATGCTCTGTCCGTCTGTCCGTCTGACCGTCTGTCCGTGTGTATGTTGAAATCAACTTTTTGAAGCCCCCCGACATCGCTTGGACCCGGGTGAGGTATTAAAATATCAGAAATATTCGGGAGTAGATCGCTATTGAAAATCAGAAACATCGGTACATAAACAACTGAGATATGAGCAAAAACCCACGACCACCTCGATTTTTTTTTCACAAAAACAACATTACAACAACAACATACATACATACAAACGTGTATACTGGTTAGAGAAAACGTGGCATCAAATCCCAGCTGAGCCAAAAAAAATTTCTTTTATATATTAAAAATTTTTTTTTTAAATTTTTTTTTTTAAATTTTTTTTTATTTTTTATTTAATATATTATTTATATTTTTATTATTTTTTTTTAATTTTTTTTTTAATTTTTTTTTGTTTTACATTAATTATATATATTTTAATTATTTTTAAAAAATTTTTTTTTTTTTTTTAATTTTGTTTTTAAATTTTTTTTTTAAATTTTTTTTTAAATTTTTTTTTTATTTTTTTTTTAACATACATATGTAAATTTATAATTTGACAATGGGATGTTTTTTATATATGTATATTTTTTATATGTATGTACGTATTTCATATGAGATGAATGGTGATACAAACTACTGTTATTGCATGACTACACGTTGTGAAGGGTATATAAGATTCGGCACGGCCGAATATAGCGCTCTTACTTGTTTATATTTTATTTTTTTTTTATAGTTTTTTTAAATTTTTTTAAAAAATTTTTTTAAATTTTTTTTTAAATTTTTTTTAAATTTTTTTTTGTAGTTTTTTTTATTATTTTTTTCTTATTTTTAATATTTTTTTTTGTAATTTTTATACCCGCCACCAAAAAAATGGTGGGGGTATATTCATTTTGTCATTCCGTTTGTAACACATCGAAATATCCATTTTAGACCCCATAAAGTATATATATTCTGAATCGGGGTTTGATTTGATGACGATCTAGCTATGTCCGTCCGTCTGTCCGTCTGTCCGTCTGTCCGTCTGTTGAAAGCACGATAGAGGTCGCACCGAAAAAGCTAGAGGGCTCAAATTTTGCCAGAATCTTTCTTATAGACAAGGTTTGTTTGGTATTGAAAATGGGCTAAATCGGAATATTAGGAAGAGAGTTATAGCTCGAAAAGCAAGAGTAGGTCGAAAAAACCGTGTCTTTTTAACATCGAATAAAATGGAATTGTGTCCAAACGGATAAACGTAGAGTCATGAAACTTCGGATATATATTTCTCGAGTCAAAAGAATATTTCTCCCCAAAAATTGCTTAAATCTATGCATTAGAAAAGGAGTTATAGGTCAAAATGTACGAAAATTTATACCGCTCAGTGTATATTTGAAATTTAAAACGTAATAAAACTGACAAAACTATATGTACGATTCTGAAATTTTGCAAACATGGCTTTTTGGTCAAAGTCTTCGTTATAACGGAAAATAAATGTGCCACGCCCACTTTTTTTTTAAATTTTTTTAATAATATATTAGTCATATATATTAGCATTTATTCATTGCAGATGGCAACATCTGTTGAAGGCGCCACTACATTTTGCAAACACTGAGGATGATGTCTTTGCTAAACATCACGTAGAACACTAGATGGCTCTAGTAACATTTTTTTGCACAAACTACAAAGGAATTTTATAGGGGTTTGTGAAAACGAAAATGACCGAAGTTTGTTAACAAAAATTAACTAGAGTAATGATTTGTGCCCAACTTTACATATAGTTGTACACACAGTCTTATGAGGTTTAAGTTTTAAAAATATTAAAAAAAATGTGCATCAGTAGATTTAAAATAAGTATTTGAATATTTAAAATACATATTTTAACTAAATTTTTTTTATCTATCTATTCTTTTGTAAAGGGTGGTTAAATTTTAAGGGCCACAGGGTGATTCAAAATGGACATGCTCAGCATTTTGCTAAAACGGGAAACTTATTAGTAAGATTATGATTTTTAAAGTTCTATAACATTTTACTTTTAAAAGAATTTCAAACGAAATAAGTTTTGTATAATTTTAAAATTTGTTAGCCATTAGTACATGAAAATAAATTGTTTATAATGTTTAGAAATAATTTTTTTTTTATCTTTAGGTCTAAATTTTCCTAAATTCCTTTTTTTAATACACCATAACTTCTAGAAAACATAAGATAACAAAAAGAAATTAGCACCATTTAGTAGATAAAACTCTCCTCTATACCCTGTACCCCACTGTATACCCGGGACGATCCAACCGTGATCACCAGACCAATTTTTGTGACACAAGGTCAAATATTTTTTGCAAAATTTTAGTAAAAGAGCTAAACAAATTTTTTTGTAAAGTGTTTTTTTTAAGTATTTAAGTTTTTATACCCGCAACCAAAAAAATGGTATATATATATTCTTAATCGGGAATTTATTTGATGACGATCTAGCTATGTCCGTCCGTCTGTCCGTCTGTTAAAAGCACGATAGAGGTCCCATCGAAAAAGCTAGTGGGCTCAAATTTTGCCAGAATATGTCTTATACACAAGGTTTGTTTGGAATAGAAAATTGGCTAAATCGGAATATAAGGAAGAAAGTTATAGCTCGTAATGCAAGAGTAGGTCGAAAGAACCGTGTCCTTCCAACATCGAATAAAATGGAGTTGTGTCCACCAGCATCTACGTATGAGTCATGAAACTCCAAATATAAACTACCTGTGCAAAAACAATATATCTACCCAAAAATTGCCTAAATGCATGCATTAGGAAGGGAGTTAGAGATCAAAATGTACGAAAATTTATACCGCGCAGTGTATTTTTCAGTATGTTCAAAATTTTAAACCTAATAAGAGTGGCAAAATTAGATCTACTATTCTGAAATTTTGCAGGAATTGCTTTTTGGTCAAAAGCTTTCTTCTGACGGAAAATAAATGTGACACGCCAACCTCCCATACAACGTTTGCTCTCAAATTCTTATAATTTCTCTATAAATCGAATAATAAAGGACTTTATTGAAATTTATAAGTTGTATTTATTAGCATAAATAATTTCGACACGCCTACTATAACACCCACTTTTCACGTTATCTACTGTTAATGAAATTTAAATTTATAAAACCGACAAAATTAGAGGTATGATGATAAAATTTGCTACGGAAATCCTTCTAGTCAATGTTATTGTTATGCCAGAAAATTTAGGTGACACGCCCACTCTTACGCCCACATCCTATATAATGCCTTATCTCAAATTCATATAATTTCTCAATGAATAAATATTTTGGAAGAATTACGGACTATATTGAAATATCTAAGTTGTATTTATTAGCAGAAATTTTATAAACACGCTTACTTTAACGCCCATTTTCACTGAAACACTTAATTTACGAAAACATTTTACCAGCATATCGAAGTTATAAAGGGTGGGTTAATTTTAAGGGCCGATGTTGATTTTGAATAAAACACAAATTATTTAGGAAATTATTATCATTTCTTTTTTAATGATAATGTTTGTATGGTTCAATTATGTGTGGAACAAAATATCGGCCAAATGGCCCCCGCGACCTCAACGGCACACCTCGATCCGATAGTCCAAATTTTCAATAACATTGCTGATGCTCAATTGTTTGGCACGATGATGAGTCGAAGTTGACTGCTCTTTTGCCACACTATCGCAAAAAACAGCAATGGTTCCCATTCAACGAACTAAGAAGGCATTCACAGACCTGTTTTGCAGAAATTTAAATATTTTTTACAATTCTCCCGATTGTGGACGAATTTGAAGGATTATGTTGATCAAAAGAATTACGAAGTGCACAAAATGCATTTTGATTTGAACGCCCATTTTAATAAAAAACCTGAATAACTATAACGCGTTGCTCATTTGCGTATCTTTCCACGGATCAAATTGAGTAAGTTTGAGATTGAGAAATGTCAAATGAAATGCAGAAAACAAATTTAAAGTCTAGGTGTGGTTCACCTTAATCATGGGCCCTTAAAATTTGACCACCCTCTACAAAGAAAGTGATACATATTTTATTATAAAGAGATTATTCCATAGCGATTAACAAAATAATAAATAGTGTGCTTTAAATGTACACATAATTGGTGGTGGGTATAAAAGATTCGGCACAGCCGAATATAGTGCTCTTACTTGTTTTTGTTTGGTATGTTTTTTACATGTATCTATGTATGTTGTTGTTGTAATTGTGAAAAAAACGAGGTGGTCGTGGTTTTTTGCTCATATCTCAGAAAGTTATGGGGCGATTGTGCTGAATTTCAATAGCGATTCATTCATGGATATTTCCAAGAGATTGATACCATATACAGATCTGAGGAACATATAGTTGCTTCTAAAAGTTGATTTCAACCAACACACGGACAGACGGGCAGACGGACATACGGTCAGGGCTTAATCGACTCCTCTATTCATAAGCTTTCAGAAAATATATACTTTATGGGGTCGGAAATGAAAATTGTAGAAATTACAAACGGAATGACAAAGCTATATATACCCTTGTGCACCACAGGTGAAGGGTATAATAAAAAGTAATTCAAGGCATATTCATAAAGGTGTACGCAACGGCATCAAATCTACTTTTCAGGGGATCTTTTCTGTCCAGGCCAATTGGTATATCAGGGTTGTAAAAGTTGTTGTGATATTTTTAATTTAATAAAATTTGTTAATAAAAGGACAAATATTTCTGAAATACATTATAAATGGTGCAAAAGCAACAAATATACCTTAATTTACATTTGTTATTAGAATAGTACATTCAAGTTAATTGTTTAATAACGAAACCAATATCTCATTTTACATCCCTGCCTTAATAAATGATATCAAGGCGAACTAAACAAAATTTTCACAAAATTCTTTCCCATCAACTGGGCTGAAAACTTCTTCTGTATGAATTAGCCTTGGTCTAATTCAAACCAAAACAAGTAAGAGTGCTACATTCGGCCGTGGCGAATCTGATAATACCCTTCACCATCATGTACATACGTATAATTCCACATCATAGCTTAACCTATATTTCATGTTATATGCCATTTTTCCTTATTATTTCCGACGCCATCCTTGATTTTGAATTTTTACGTAGTTAACTATATTCAACTAGTCAAGCCCTTTCATTTGATACCCATATTAATGGGGTTAAAAAAATTTGATCCGCCATTTTGTTTTAGACACTATCCTGGATTTTACATTTTTTAATAATTAACTGAATTTTACTGGTCAAGCCCTTTCATTTGATAACAATATTGAGGTAAGAAGTTACATTTTATAATACCAGATTTGACCCATATATAAATTTATTGTCCGCCATTTTGTAGTGGCGGCCAACATGAATTTTAATGTTATAATTTCATGTTATTCACTCTGGTATTTAATTTGCGAAATGTTTTCAAATATTTTATAAAATTCATAGATTTTATATTTGAATATTTTATTTATATACAAATATTTTTGACTTGTTTAAGAGCCATATTATTTCTCGATTAATTAGGCCTATAGGCTTATAATCTACTTAATAAAAAAACAATATTTTCTTAAAATGAAAAGTGTGAGACAATTACATTCTACATTTTTTACATATAAAACTTTTTACTAAAATTGTCTTTGAATATAAGACTCATAAACATTTTTCATTTCACATATTATGCACTAAGAAACACTTAATAAAAATAACAGCAAACAACTACGTACCATAATACCGATACTACCCATCTTGATTGATTAGAAAAAAAAGCAAAAATTTCTTTTAAAATATTTTAATATTCTTGTAAGAATCCTTTAAACAACACAAGTGTTTAAATATCCGAAATAAATCACAAAACAATCACGACCGTATGACTGATGAGCTGATCGGTATGACTGAATCGAATTATTTACAGCTGTATTTCCCGTTCCGAATTAGTGACAAAACTGAACTGGATGAATGATGGAGATAAAAACTGTTCTAGGTAAACAAAGAACACATGAATGTGAATATATTTAGTGACCGCAGAAAAAAAACCCAGTCACCCATACACACAAACTTAAACATTAAAATCACCGAAATATGTACGAATCTGTAATATGACGTATTGTCCACAAAATTAAACACGTACACAGAAAAAAATATTGCTAAAATTTGTTTAATTAATTTAATTTTTAATTTGCTTTTGAATTCTAATTATATTTTTCATTAATTTAATTAAATTTTTTAATTGATATTAAATATTTTCAAAAAACAAAGAGATTTCTGTCAGTTGAAAAAAATTTTAAAAAATAAAATATATTATTTTAAATGACATTTACTTGAAAATTTAATTTTAAGAATAAATTTAATACAATTGTTACTCAAGGAGCGAAATAATGAAAAATTGTAGCGAATCTGCAAGAGAAAGTTCTGGTAAGTGCACATACGTACATATATAACAATATGTTCTGCTTTAAATATAATAAATGATTTCTGTAGGTATGCCAAAATTCATTACATATTTATTGTGTGCCTTTATATTCCTCAGAATTATCATTTTAATAGGTAAGTTAGTTGATTTTCTTCACTCTGCCTGATCAAGCCTTTTTAATGTTCCTTTATATCTAGGTCGTTGATGCTAAAAATTATTTATGGAAATCCGGCTTTTGATATCGTATAGTATGTGTATGTGTGTGGAACACTATTTCTTATCATTAATTTTATTATACATATAAGTAACGAAATATAATTAAAAATATAGATTCCTTTGTATTATAAATGTAGTATAATAAGAATAAACATATATAAAAAAATAATATTTTTTTTTTGTATTTTTTATACAGGTTTAATAAATTATATTATTGATATAATAAATGATTTAATATTATAAAACCGAAATCTCAAATAAAGACATGATTAAATTAAATAAAATCATTTTTGAAATTTATTGAAAATTTTAATTAATTTTTTAATACTGTTTTAATTGATATTTTTCTCCATATTTTTTCAATTAAAACTATTAATTTTAATTTAATTAATAGTATCATTTTGATGATTGGAGCAAATTTAAACAATTTTTTAATTAATAATATTAATTTCGTAATTAAAATCCATATTTATTTTTTTCTGTGTACATATAAACAATTTTGGGTGCTTAATGACAGATATCAAAAAGCCACAAGAAAAATATACATTAAAATAAAAAAATAAAACACTAGCTACTCATAAAAACAATAACAAATAGAAAAATTCTTAAATAAATATTTACTTTGGAAATCCACTATAATTCCCCGAAAAGTTCAAAGACACAACAAGTTCAGCAGCATGTACAGACCACATACCAGTACTGTAGTCATTATTAACACGACTAAAAACATCATTATTATCTTCACACTTAAAAATCTATTTACCAAAAAATAAATAAATAAATAAAACAACAAAAAAAACACCTACAACGACAGTAATAACAATAATAATAATAATGACAACAGCAGCAGCAACAACATGTAATTAAAAATATAAATACTATTTAACAGCAAATTTTAGATATGCCACTGTGCAGTAGCAACAATGTTAAAAGAACAATTTTGTTTTCTACAAATTCCATTATTTTTATTATTCTACCACAAACTAAAAAATATTTGATAATTTAAAAAAAAATACATATTTTTTTTTAATAAACAGACAACCAGACTGGGAAATAACCCAGCAAAAATTTATTTTGTACCGGTAAGCAGTAAAAAAAATCATGCATTCTTATAGCGCAATATTAGAGCGCATTCGAGGGTGCTATAAATGGAAGTCAGAAATTGCTATTAAATATATTTCATTTTTTATAAAATAACTTACTGCAACTTCTCTCGCTTACGAGGATGCAGGAATGCAAGCGAATGATTACCTCTCTTTATTGTAGTTCTTAAAAAACTTATTGAAAACACATAAAAGAGACATGATATTACTGCATTAACCATGTGTGAAAATAGCAAATAATTAGAGCATCAAAGAGCCCTACCAAGTGGGACATCTGATATAAAAATCATGCCTTCCTGAAGCAGGTTGGGAAAGGAGAGTACATTTGTCTCTCCCTTACAAACCTGCTTCCGGGTATGCAGTAATTTTTGCTGGGAAACCAATATTTTAAACGAAAGAAAGATATTAACGTCAAATTAAATACCAAACGAAAAAAAAAAACTATACACTTTTTAACTTAATGAACTATAGAACAAACAATCATGTTTCCAATATTTATAACGCAAAAGTCATAGCGTCGGTATATCAAGTGTTTCGAAGAGAAAAACACAAACAAATTACTTAACAATCCCACAAAATCCATTATTACTTGGCACAAATTTTATTTCATACTCAAGGTATTTTCAGTCATTAGCGTAATGGATAAAAGTACCATAGTACAGTGAACTCTCGAAAACATAAACTAATTTCATTTTCAATATTTATTATTGTATAAAAAGCACTTTAAATAAAAACATGCGTCTTAGGAAGTAAAGGGTTAATTTTAAGGTCAGATGTTGATTTTGAATAAAACACAAATTATTTACGAAATTATTGTCACTTCTTTTTATTATGACAATATTGGTATGGTTCAATTATGTATGGCAAAAAATATCGGCCAAATATCCGCCGCGATCTCAGCGGCACACCTCCATCCGATGGTCCAAATTTTCAATGACGATGATGATTTCAATTGTTGGGCACGATGATGAGTCGAGGTTGACTGCTCTTTTGCCACACTATCACGAAAAACAGCTAAGTTTTCTGTTCAACGAACTAAAAAGAAAAAAACTTGACGTATAGGTATGGCTCACAATTAACATCGGCCCTTAAAAATTTGGGGCAGACGAAAGTACCTTCATGAAATTCCTGTATACGTATTTTAAATAAAAATTTCAATTAAATAGACCACTTTCATAAAAATTTCTTGTTAGTTTACAAAGGAAAGTGAAACTTCATTTTAAAAATATCGTTGAAGCGTAGAATCTCAATAATTGCTATACATTGTACATTGATAAGCTTAATTTGCCTCCATTTTTTACTACGTTTACAGTTACCAAGAATATTTCATATAAAAATTTAAAAGGCAATAGTTGTAAAAAAAATATTTGTTTTAATTTTTAATAAAATTATTGTTTTAAGAAGACGTAAGATGTATTTTTTATGTATATTTGAACCATAAATATTATAATTCTTTTATTATATACAAAAATAATTTATAGTAAATTTTTAATGTGAATCATCTTTATTTTGCCTAAGTTCATTTATTATGTTATTTTAATATAGAAAAAATTAACTTAAGCCAAACCAAAAATGATTCACATTAAAAATTTAATATATAGAAAAGTTTATTTTCATGGGTAAATGCTGGGTAAATTTGCCTTAAGCTAATCCCTCCATCGGTTCACGTTTTAGAGAGTTAACTGTATTAGGATATATAAAGAAAAGAGGAAGCTGCAGGGAAACGAATACTCACTAATTGATCAAGTCATAAAAAAGTCCATAGGCACAACTAGTACATCACACCAGGAATGGAAAAATATGTAAATTTTTTTTTTTTATAAAAATTTTATTGTACAAAAAGTATATATATTTATACTTGTATTTGATAGATAATATTATTTGCTATTTGCTATTATAAATAGCAAAAACTTTGTAAAAATTTTAAAATCTTAAAAACTTTTAGCCGACCTTTACACAAGGTATTCTAAGGAGCCATGTATTAGGATGACTTCTAGAAGCTCTGTTTTAGAGCCTTTGCTCTATATTCTTTGAAAAAATAAATGCTTATGAAATGGGTATCGAAGTCGTTGTGTCTGAAAAATAAGAACTTTAAGATCCTAAGTAGTTTGATTTGAGATACATATATTAAATTTGTATTAAGTTTGTGTTTTTCGTTGCAAAAATGGCTTAGCGCATTTCACAGAAAAAATTACTGCTTAAATTTTTTTAATTAATTGACTAATTGATTTATTCTTAAATTTGGATTATATTTTTAATTACTTTAAACAAATTTTTTTATTGATATACAATTTTTTCAAAAAACTTAGATATTTCTGTCAGTTGAAAAAAGTATATTGAAAAATAAAATAGGAAAAATTTATTTTTTTTGTCAAGAATTCTTTTTGAATAAAAGTCTTAATATAATTTGAAGGAAAATCTTAATATAATTTTGATTAATAAGGTGGGTAATATTAAAATGAATGGTGGTTTAGCAGACTAAAATTCTACTAAGTACATATTCAAAGAAAACGGTTCACAACTTAATTGCAGATGGGACTAAAGTCAATATTTATTGCAGCCCGGTAAATTCTGTTGGATTCTAACCTTATATGTAAGTAATTATTTGAGTTTCTTCCCTTCGTTGGATAAAATTTTTAATGAGTAAAATTTCTTTGCGCTTTGGTCTAGAATGCACCTGCTTTATTTTTGATAATATGATGTTTGGTTATGCCACCAGTTTCTAAATGTGATATATTGTATTATGCTTTGTATTTTTCGTATACTTATATATATATATATGCAGTGTAATTAAAAATGTATGTACCTACATATATATTGATGTATGTTAAAAATAAATAAATATCTAAAAAAAATATGTCTATTTTTTCCGTACTCTTTTTTTAAACAGGTTCAATAATTTATATTATTGATACAGTTAATACATTATTTAAATTAATCCCAAATTCCAATTACAGGAGTGATTAAAATAATTAAAATTATTTTTAAATATTAAATTATATATTAATGAATTTTTTTAATACTGTTTTAATTAATATTTTTCACAACATATTTTCAATTAAAAATATTAATTTTCATTTAATTAATAGTATCATTTTGATGATTGGAGCAAAATCAAATAATATTTTAATTAATAGTATTAATTTTGTAATTGAAATTCATATTTATTTTTTTCTGTGTTTACATAAAATAACTGCAGAGCAAAATTTGATATTGATTCAAAGACTTACATTTTGATCCTTTTCTATGCTCTTTACACAAAAAAAAAAAGGATAACAGAACTGAATAGCACTTGTGCTCATACATTTAAGTCACTCTTTCTTAATAATGCAAACAAGAAAAATAAATATAAACATATATGTATCAATAATGATGGTAGTAAACAAAGCAAAATTATTTGGGTGTTCTGGAGTTTGTAATTGTAGAATCTCTTTAAATCTCACTATGCAAGCGTTCATATAATTAAGTCACTCAATATTCAAACGGTATTTTTTGATATTTTTGTTGTTGCCATTTCAATATTTTATTGTACACGCAAAGAAAAATCATGGTTACGACATGATCACGACAGTCATATTATAGTTTCTATAACAATATTTGGCTGTTGAAAACAAAAAAAAATATTTTTTTCATTTAATTTCATCATATATTTTGTCAGAATAATCAAGCATTTGTTTGAATTGTATCATTTAATGTTTACTTTTCGTAAAACTTTCAAAATGGTTATCATTTAAAAATAGTATGATGTAAAAAAAATAATTTGACAAAAATAACATTTTATTCAAAAGCATTAAAAATTACAAATAATCATTAAATAATAGGTGAGACAACAGTATGATTTTTTTTAATAATAATTTGATTTCAACTGTTCTTCTTCTTGCTGAATAAATTTTTTATTATTATTTTTAAAGTTTGAGATGTCAAAAAATACACAAAAATTTTAAAAATTTTGAAGAAAATTTACAAATAAACGTGAAACTGTAAAGAATTTTGGTATAAAAATTGCAATTAAATTGGTAAGTAAAATCAGTATGTGTATGTTCAGCAAAAGACAGTAATTTGCCGTAAAAAGCAAAGATTGTCGATTTCAATTGTAGTCATATATATGATTATTGAATGATTCTTTAATTAAACATAATAATGATAACTGGTAACCATTATGTGTTTTAACGATAATCATACAATTTAATCATAGTATGTTGCTGTTCGATATTTTCTCTTTACGTGTATTCAAACGGTAATTTTTATATTTTTGTTGTTAGCATTTCAATATATGATTGTAAATAATTCTTGTTACTGCAAAAAAAATATTAAAAAATTTAAGATCATTAGTTTGTGAACATGGGCAAGGCTCATTCTAAAAACCATAAAATATTGCAAGAGTTGTTAAAAGTTTAAGAAGATAATATATTTTTAAATACAACTTTTTAAAGAAAATAAAATTAACAAGAAAGTTTAATTCAAATTGTAGGCTTTCTTTTAAAACAAAACCTAATTATCTGTGACAATTTTTTAACTGTCCCATTCATAAATTATTTTTTTAAGTTTACTAAAGGCTTATTTGGAAGATGTTGTCCAGTAAATTGTCAAGTAGGCCTTCATTAAGCCAAAATATTTTTTTGTGAATACGGCAGTTAATTTTTAAAATTGACCTTAAAATTATTCATAATGTAGTGGCATAAAAATAAGTCTTTGCAGCTGAAGAACCATTGAAAATTGTCAGATTAAAGATATAACGTAGGATTACCACCACGAAATATAACCACTAAAAACTATGATATAGATCATTTTCAGATCGCCCAGCTTAGTAGCTTCTTAAATCTTATTAAGATAATAAAACTTAAGTCACAGCTACAAAAGCTGTTGTATTCCCTACAAGAAACGAATGACTGAAACTAACACATACAAAATGTTTGTACTAACACTATTGCAGCAATTTAATACATAATTCCTGCCACAGGAAAAATAATGCTTATGCAAGAGTGAGACAAATAATGTGTTGATTTCTTGACGTTTAAAAAAAATTGTAAAATTATTATGTAAAATTTTTAATTCGGTGTTAAAAAAAGTAATTTTTATTAAATAATTTGCAGTTCTTTCAACCAGGTTTTTTACAAAATACTCGAGAAATAAAAGGTAAGTACGAAAGGTAGCAGCCAAACATAAATATGTATGTATATGCCTTTGCATATTCTCATAATTTTTACTTTGTATAATTCCAGCCATAATACCAATGACGCTAAGACCATGGAAAAGGATTAAAATGAGACCCTGCAGGAAGCAGTGAAATTAACGTGAAATATTGTGATGAAAAAAGTGATGTAATGAAAAATTATAAAAATAAATAATATAAAAGATAATAAGTTTGTTTTATTGTACGAGTTAGCTTTGACCGATAAATACGTTAAGTGTGACTACTATTTATATTATATTTGATTAGAAACAGCTGTAGTGTAAGTAGTCCAGATATATGTTTTGCAGTCGACAGAACTAAAAAGTAAGAAAAAGGCGCAAAATTATATGTACACAAAAGTTTCAGTCATTTTTTTCACATTGCGCTTAAGAAACTAATAGAAGCTTTGTTCTACGTTATAACCGATATATCAGTCACTAATACCAGTCATATAATCGGTCAAATGACCGTCACTGTTCTTGTAGGGTTCTAATGCTGGCGGAAATATTTAAGAAAAGTAGATACTAGTGACAGACTTTAATAATAAAATAAAAGCCATAAATATTGTGTATGTCCTCAAGAAATCTGTTAGTTAACTAAATACCCTCTATATAAGATAACCAAGTTACAGCCCTGTTTTTCTCCCCCTTAAACACGAAATATTGTCAACGCACTAAAAACACACTTAATTAAGATATTTGAAAAATTTGTATCATCAGAGAATAATCTCTTAAGCGTATTTAAGTACATATATGTATTTAAATAAATCATGACAAGAAATTGTTTTTTTTTTGTCTATTTGATTTGAACAAATTGCTTCACAAAAGTAACAACAAATAAAATAAATAGAAATTCTAATCCATATGGTTTCTTTAATTTTTTTTTTTTTTAGTTTTTTAAGAAACAACTATAATAAATACAAATTTAAAACAATTGTGAAAAACACAATAAAGTGAAAACAAGAACCACATAATGAATTTAATTTTAATGTCTTTGGTTGGCTATGAGAAAAATAGAAACATGAAGCAAATAGTTGTATGGATACTAAAAATAAATTTAAACTATAAGATAAATTGATTCACGTTATATTTAAACTTGACCCCTTGAAACACTGAACACGAGAATCATTTATTTTGAGGAGCATATATTTTGAAACATTGCACTACTACATTTCGCATAATTATGCTTATAACCGTGACAGCGAAAAGTTTTCAAACAGTTGAAATTATGTATTCAAACTAATTTTTTTTTCATAACTAATTGTTTAATTTGAAATTGGCTTGTTTCAATTGTATAAAGATGATTATTTTTTTACATCTTGTATTTCTATTTTGCATTAAAAAACCTCACTTATAATTTTTGAATATTAAGTCTTACTGTTGCCTAACGCTATTGGGCTATAATTAAGCAGTACCTAAGAACAAAGTTCAAAGCTTCTGCAAATGTAAAAAAATTTGGATTTATTTGAAAAAATAAGCTATCAAACACTTCGGTAAAACGTGTGTCTAACGTTTAATGCAAAGCGTTAAGAAAAAAGTGCGAAATTTTGCAAAAGAAAATAAAATTTGAAACTTTGGTTTTTGGCATAATAAAGTTTAGAAATTTTTCTCCATAACGCCAATAAAATGTATTTTTTGTTTGAAAAAAACTAAATTTGGGAGACATTTTAAAATGTAAAAAAGCATTTCGAGACACCCCTTATATAATTCTGTAGCACCTAAGAGTACGCGTAATATAACTTGCTTGTTTATAAAGAAATGAAGTGCAATTTTCATAATAAAGCAGGATCTTCCGAAAACACTTAAATAACCCAGTTGACCAAATCATTGTAGACAACATTGTATATAATGATATCTTCTAAGGTATATTTTTTTTTTAATTTATCACTGACAGCATAAGTCGTATTTAGTGAAGTCTTAAAAATTCTCTTGTATTCTCACTTGCATTGACTGAAAACAAACAATCTCGTTAGCCTCAAATTATCCTTTAAGCAAAATCGCCATTTGGCAAAACAATTTCTTTAACGATTTAGTTTTTATTTTTCATCCACAAATTTTTTTCCTTTTAATTTTTTGCTAACGATTTGCAATTTATAATTCATTATAACTCATTCAGTTTTAAGCCAAGTTAGCAGTTTTATGGGACCAAGGCTGGAAATTTGGTGTCCTTCCATGTCCAAAAATTAAGAAGCAGCTGTAGAAACATTTTTTTTTTTAAATATATCTGCCTATAACTTTGCGGATTTGAAACCGATTTGTATAAAACTATTTGCGAATAACAACAGAGGCACATCATTCATACAGGTGGTCCGGCCAAAACACACGATGTTAATTGTAAATAACGTAAAAAGTTTGAAGCGAATTATTGAAATATTTTTTATTACAATAGAAGAATCTATGACAACTATGTGTGAAACACAATATCAGCCAAATGCTGGTCAAGACTACGGTGGCATACTTCTATCCGATGGTCCGTTCTTTCAAGACACTGAGATATAACTGAGGTTCAATGTCGTTAATGTTCGGAATTATTTCATTATTTAGTTATTGAATTATTCTTATCTTAACTACACATTTTCTGTTAAATGTACCCACTAAAAGAAGTTCAACGGTGTCAAAAACAAGATCGTCGGGGCCATTTATCCACGCCACGACATGAAATAACATGATAAATGATTTTCTTGTGTAAAAGAGGCATTTTTTATTGGGTGTGTTGCAAGTGGCATCAACCTGTTGGAACTACAAATCCTGGTTCTGGTCCATAGTCTCAATATCTGGCCATAAAAAGTCAGCCAAAATCCAACTAAGTTACCAATCTCATTTTAGAAGTGTTAAAGCCCAATGACGCCGCCAGCCTCACTGTTTCGGCTTTTCAACAATAATTAGTGGATTTTCATTTGCCCAAAAATCACCATTCACTTCTGCATGTTTCAACCCACCATTCGTCGTATTGACGACTATTCTTCAGCTCTTGAGTCTATTCAACCTTATAAGCATATTAACTGAAATCTTTATTCAAAATTCGTTTCAGCGATGTTCGTGATATGTTTAGTTATCGGGCACATCGACGACCCGAGGTATCGCTAACAACAGTAATGATTTCTGTAGAATAAACTGGGCGAGCATGTACAAGTGTTTTCACATTTCCTACAAACCCAGTTTGCTGAAACTTGTGCAATTTGCACAATTATGCTGATCAAAATATATCACGAAATGCATAAAATGCATTTTGATTTAAACACCCATTTTCCTTAAACGCTTTAGCAATCTTAACGCGCTGCTCAATTGAGTATGTATTCATAGTTGAATTTGTCAAACAGCGATATAAAGAAATGTCAAATTAAGTTGGACAAAATAAAACTTAACGCTAAGGTGTGACCTTATAAATCGTATTGTAACATGAATTTAATTATTATGTTTTGTTTATTAATAATTTTTATTATTTATGTTTGTTATTACAATTTTTTATTTGTGTTACTATTATTTATACCTCGACTGTATTTTATTGAGTTAAATTATTTAATATTTCTCACTTACATATTACTTTTGCTTTACTCATTTAGTCTCTGAAATAAAATATTTATGTATTTTTTATAAATGTATTTCCACTCAATCTGTACTTTATATTGTTACTTTGTAAACTTAAACATAAGAATAGAATAAATTAATATAAGATCATTCAATAAATAGCTTTCGCACAAGAAACACCTTAAGCGAAAAATATTCTTTAAAATATTATATGAGGGCAAATTAGTTTGTTCAAGCCAGACCTGGGGGATCTCAATTACATTTCAATTACAATTACAATTACATGTAATTTGTAATTGAGGTAGTCTAAATTACAATTACAAGTAATTGTAATTGAAAGTAAGGACTTAACTCAATTACAATAAAATGTAATTGTAATTGAAAAATGTCAATTACAATTACTTGTAATTGTTAATTGAAAAAAATCAAATACACATTACATGTAATTGTAATTGTAAAAAAAATGTTCAATTACTAATTACAAGTAATTGTAATTGTAATTAATCAACAAATAATTACTTGTAATTGAACAAAATTCAATTACATTTTTAAAACCATTAAATAAAACTTAAAATTCTTAAAACGATTTTCTAAATTATATGAAAAACAAGTAAGAGCGCTATATTCGGCCGTGCCGAATCTATTATACCCTTCAAAACGTGTAGTCATGCAATAACAGTAGCTTGTATCACCATTCATCTCATATGAAATACGTACATACATACATAAAAACATCCCATTGTAAAATTATAAATTTACGTAAGTATGTAAGTATGTAAAAAAACAAGTAAGAGCGCTATATTCGGCCGTGCCGAATCTTATATACCCTTCACAACGTGTAGTCATGCAATAACAGTAGCTTGTGTCACCATTCATCCCATATGAAATACGTACATACATATAAAATATGATTTGAATAAAAAATCCAATAAATGCATATATAAAAACATCCCATTGTAAAATAATAAATTCGCGTATGTGTGTTAAAAAAACAAAAAAAAAAAAAATTAAAAAAATATTTAAGAGAATTTAAAAAAAAAATAAAAAAAAAAATTTTTAAAAAAAATTATTATATATATAATATATATAAAACAAAAAAAAAAAATAAAAAAAAAATTAAAAAAAAAAATTTAAAAATAAAAAATAATAATAAAAATATAAATAATATATTAAATTAAAAATTAAAAAATAAATAAAAAAAAAAATTAAAAAAAAATTTTTAAAAAAATTAAAAAAAATTTTTTTTGGCTCAGCTGGGATTCGATGCCACGTTTTCTCTAACAGTATACACGTTTGTAGGTATGTATGTTGTTGTTGTAATGTTGTTTTTGTGAAAAAAAAATCGAGGTGGTCGTGGGTTTTTGCTCATATCTCAGTTGTTTATATACCGATGTTTCTGATTTTCAATACCGATCTACTCCCGAATATTTCTGATATTTAAGTACCTTACCCGGGTCCAACCTATGTCGGGGGACTTCAAAAAGTTGATTTCAACATACACACGGACAGACGGTCAGACGGACAGACGGACAGACTGACAGGGCTTAATCGACTCCCCTATTCATAAGCTTTCAGAAAATATATACTTTATGGGGTCGGAAATGAAAATTGTAGAAATTTCACACGGAATGACAAACCTATATATACCCTTTTTCACTGTGTGAAGGGTATAAAAAATGTAAAAAAAATTTAAAAAAAAATTTAAAAAAAAAATTTAAGAAAAAAAATTTAAAAAAAAATAATTAATATAAAAAATAAATAAAAAAAAATTTAAGAACAAAAAAAAATAATAACAAGTAAGAGCGCTATATTCGGGCGTGCCGAATCTTATATACCCTTCACAACGTGTAGTCATGCAATAACAGTGGCTTTGAAATACGTACATACATATAAAAACATACATATATAAAAACGTCCCATTGTAAAATTATAAATTCACGTATGTATGTTAAAAAAACAAAAAAAAAAATTTAAAAAAAAAAATTTAAAAAAAAAATTTAAAAAAAAATTTAAAAAAAAAAATTATGTATATAATATATATAAAACAAAAAAAAAAAAATAAAAAAAAAAATAAAAAAAAAATTATAAAAATATAAATAATATATTTAATAAAAAATAAAAAAAAAAAATAAAAAAATAAATAAAAAAAAAAATTAAAAAAAAAATTTTAAAAAAATTAAAAAAAAAATTTTTTTGGCTCAGCTGGGATTCGATGCCACGTTTTCTCTAACCAGTATACACGTTTGAATGTATGTATGTTGTTGTTGTAATGTTGTTTTTGTGAAAAAAAAATCGAGGTGGTCGTGGGTTTTTGCTCATATCTCAGTTGTTTATGTACCGATGATTCTGATTTTCAATACCGATCTACTCCCGAATATTTCTGATATTTTAATACCTTATCTGCGTCCAACCTATGTCGGGGGGCTTCAAAAAGTTGATTTCAACATACACACGGACAGACGGTCAGACGGACAGACTGACAGAGCTTAATCGACTCCCCTATTCATAAGCTTTCAGAAAATATATACTTTATGGGGTCGGAAATGAAAATTGTAGAAATTTCACACGGAATGACAAACCTATATATACCCTTTTTCACTGTGTGAAGGGTATAAAAGTTGTGTTATTTAAAGCAAATAATAAATTTTTTTAAATTGGTTCCTTGTCTTAATTATTTTTCAATCAGGTATGTAATAAAAAACGATCGATTTCATTGCGATCATTATTGAAATTTCAATTCGGACGTGTTCGTAACATTTTTAAACTGAAAATTATTAAATGGTAAAGACTGGCTTATATAATATGTAATTGATAATTTTTGTAATTAAATACTTTTTTGACAATAAATACTTAAAAAAGTAATGATTACTTGTTTTTTTTAAATTACTTAATGAAAAATTTTTTTTTCCAATTAGATGTAATTGTAATTGGATTTTTTTTCAATTACAATTACATGTAATTGTAATTGGAATTTTTTCAATTACAATTACATGTAATTGTAGTTTAAGAAAACTTCAATTACAATTACATGTAATTGTAATTGATTTTTACTTCTTTTTCAATTACAATTACGTGTAATTGTTATTGAAAAAAATCAATTACAATTACATGTAATTGTGTAATTATAGGTGTAATTAAATACAAAATGTAATTGAGACCCCCCAGGTCTGGTTCAAGCCCCATATTAATAAATCAAATAAAATATTATAAGAACTAAGGTCAACTTGGATGATTCTATCTTGCTTAGACCCTTTGTTTTAATATTTAAATAGTTCCATAAACCACTAGAGTCTCATCCTCTACAGTATTAAATAAATTTGTTAATTACCGGAGAAGTAAAAAATAATAATTTTTATTTTGTTCATATACAAGCCAGGCTATTAAGATTTGAAAGTTATTTAAATGTGTTTTAAAGTACTTAAACTATAACGACTTCTCTTGTTTCTATCTTCCTTCGCACACTAACTATTAACTTATTTCATTCTTTCATGTGATAGAGTCAAATTAGCTACACAACCGATGTCTGTGCTATCTAACCTAAAATTTGCTAAATGTGTTAATAAAATGAGAAACATTTAATGAATAATTATTTATATAGAAAATTTTTGGCATGGTGCAGACATAGACTTATAATATCAAAGTGCTCTTTCGCAAATTTTAAAATAGACTTAGCTCGCTTGGTTTGGATGTCACTAATTACAAGACCAAGCAAAACTAATCGATCCTCGTTCTAAATTGATTGCAGTTTGATTTATTCCATCAATCAAGAGAGCAGTTTAATGTCAGTTAATTTCCATTCTGAATACAAAAATTTAAAACCGCTTTGTTACATATTGAGATTATGTGCTCTATCTGATTGTCTCTTTGCCACCAGTATTGTTTAATTTCCAAAAAAAAAATTTCCATTTAAACTTTTTATCATCAGCTTTCACAGACATCCAATTCTCAATATTTCGACCATAGAATAACAAATAAAAAATTTGGTCTAAATCATCAAACTAGAAACTCTTAAACCTAGAAACCGCATTAATTTTCTAAGTATTTTATTATATGTTCTACTCTTTGTACGTAAATGAATTTATGCACATATTCACATGTGCATAGAAAATTATTCCAATTGTTTGGACGTTCCAACTATTTTTAACACGCCAAAAGTGTTTACGTCTAAGTTTAGAATTCCCCAAAAAAAAAAAATGTTTTTTAATTGTTTTTGTTTGTTTGTCTGTGTATTTAGTTCCTTTATCGCTGTAAAATACATTATAAAAAAACAAGTATCCAACTAAAATAATATCAATTTTATTGTTTATATTCGGTTTGGTGTATTTTTATGGTTTTTTTTTAAATTTTTATTTTATTTTATTTATAATATTAGTCTTAAGTGGCTAAAACGTCGGAAGCTAATTGTCAAGAATTTTCTTTATGTAAAAAGTATTTATTTTACAATAAAGCAGATAATAGCTGTGTTTTTATTGTCAGTGTTTATTTTTTATTTTTCTAAATTTTTTTGGAATGTAGTTTTAGTTAAAGGAACTATAAGTAAAACTGCAATTTACAAAAAATTGTTAAATATATATAAATATTTTGTAAATCTAATGTATAAAATTCTCGTGTCGTGGCTCGAAATGGCTTGACTAATTTTCATGAAATTTTTATGTGCATAATGGTTAGGTCTGAGAGTCGGTCAACATATATTTTTCGTACCCCTCAGCGCCACTCCTTTTTTCACGCCCCTCAGGTAGGCCAGACTGCTAAACCGATCTTCTTGAAATTTTCACAAAATATAACTAAGACTCTGATATGATTAATATGATATTTTTCTTACCACGCCTACTTAAACGCCCACTTTTTTTAATTATGTACTTGCAACGATATAGTTTTTAGTATTTTTCTTCAAATTGTACACAATTTATGGTACAGCCAATGCGAAGATAAACGTTTAATAATCGTTCAACATCTATTTTTCTTACTCCTGAATATTTAGGGTGACTTAACCCAAGGGACAATGTATGCCTCACCTAAATAACATAACGACTTCGATGAAATTTTAAACTAAGACAGATCTGCATACCGTAGTAGAACACATATGGTTTACTTTTTTTTTTTTTTAATGTAAAAAATATTTGCTCAAAATAATTTATATGGCAAAACAACGTTTGCTGGGTCAGCTAGTTTTCCTATAAAATAAAAAAATTTTTAATTGTGTATGTTTTTTACAGCAGATATTATATAAGTTTTCTTTTTATTATATTTTTTGTTTTGCTATTTCTATTTACATGTCTTTGTTATTAAATACTAGCCAAACCCGGCGCGCGTTGCTACGCCCCTTAATGAATCGAAATGCATTCTGAATTTTAATTGAATATCAAGTGCAAAAACCTCAAAATTATAATTTTTTTATGGGCGTGGCATTGCCCACTTTTCTAGTCACGAAATTGTAAAGTCATAACAGCTCAATATGTGTGCAAAGTTTCAGAAGAATCGGACCAGTGCAAGTACCTCAAAATTATACATTTTTTTTTATAGGCGTGGCACTGCCCACTTTTCTAATCACGAAATTGTAAAGTCATAACAGCTCAATATGTGTGCAAAGTTTCAGAATAATCGGTCAAGTGCAAGTACCTCAAAATTATACATTTTTTTTATAGGCGTGGCACTGCCCACTTTTCTAATCACAAAATTATTTAGTCATGACAGCTCAATATGTGTGCAAAGTTTCAGAAAAATCGGTCTGGTACAAGTACCTCAAAATTTTACCCTTTTTTTATGGGCGTGGCCCCGCCCACTTTTTTAATCTAAAAATTATAAAGTCACGACAGCTTAATATGTGTGCAAAGTTTCAGAAAAATCGGTCCAGTGCAAGTACCTCAAAATTAAAATTTTTTTAGGGGCGTGGCCCCGCCCACTTTTCTTATCACGAAATTATTTAGTCATGACAGCTCGATATGTGTGCAAAGTTTCAGAAAAATCGGTCAAGTGCAAGTAGCTAAAACTGATAACTAATTTTTTATGGGCGTGGCCCCGCCCACTTTTTTTCATCCATAAACACTCCCCGGTATGTGTACAACAACTTACCAAAGTTTGAGCCCGATCGGTTTTGCAGTTTCAGAGTCTATAGCTAACACACACACACACACACACACACACACACACACACACACACACACACACACAGAGTTTCACTTTTATATATATAGATAGAAGATTGTTTCCTATTTGTAAAAAATTTTAGAAAAAACATTAATATGTTTTCTATATAAAATTATATACAGCTGGAAACCCTTAATGAGACACTACACAGATAAAATTATTGCCTAAAATTTTTTAAATGATTTTTTCTCATTATTTATATTTTTATTTAGTTTAAAGAACGTTTTTAATTGATATTAAATTTGTTTGAACAACTTTGAGACTTCTGTCTGTTGAAAGATATATATTGAAAAATAAAATTTAAAAAAAAATTATTTTTTGTCAAGATTTGATAAGTTTAATAAAATTTTAATTAATCGTGTAGAAAGACAGGTTAATATTAATATAATAGTGGCCAGTCAGCAGATTGAAGATCTAGTAACTACATAAATAACTAAAAAAAAACAGAGTTTGCTTGTTTGTCGAACTTTATGTGATTTAAGTCATTTTTCCTTGCAGTCCAATACATTCTATTAGACTCGAAACTTAATAGGTAGGTAATTATTTGACTTCGTTTTCTCGGTTTGATCGAGATTTTTTAACGAAAAAATTTCTTTATGTCTTGGATGTTTAAAATATGACGTTTGGTAGTGCCACCAGTTCATAATACATGAAGTCTGCCGGGAAGGTATACTACTTTGTTTTGTTGCCATTTTGGTAAACATTAGCCTTGACAGTTCATATTTGGCAGTCGTGAAGTAGAGACGTGGCCAATTTATTATGGAAAAATATTCGGTAATTCAACATGTTTTAATCGTTAAAATATTTTATCAAAATCAATCATCGATTACTGTGACGGTGAAAAAGTTATGTGAAATTTTTGGGAAAAACAACGAGCCAACAAGATGCACTATTTATCGTGTAGTGAATGATGGACCACATGGACCGCATGGACCACAACGTACTGCAAGGTCGGCTGAAAACATTACTGCCGTTTAAGAAATTGTTCAAAACAATCCATCAATCTCAATTCGACGTCCTGCTCAGGAGCTTGGTATTCAAAGAACAACTTCGGCCACAATTTTGCACAAAGTTTTGCATTTGTTTCCATTTAAAATTTAGTTGACACAAGCCTCTTCCAGGAGACCATTTAAGCGGCCGTACATATGCCAATAGGATGTTACAGCTCGCCCATGACAACCCCGAATTTCATGAAAAAATCATAATGATTGACGAGGCACATTTTCATTTGAATGGATATGTGAATAAGCAGAATAGTCGGTTCTGGGCAATGGAAAAACCTCAAATTATTCATCAGTCACCTTTGTAGCCATTAAAAGGGATAGATTTGTGTGCAACTTGGTCAGAGGGAATCAATGGATCTTACTTCTTTGAAACTGAAAATGGCGTAACGGTAACTGTCAATGGGGAGCGACATCATGATATCAATTTTAAATCTTTAATAGTTAGCGGTATTCTACTAGTCAAGCCCTTTTACTTGACACCGATACAGAGGTTGTTGAAGTAGGTACATTTTATTACTAAATTTGATTCAAATATAAATTTATTGTACGCCAATACCTTTCTGTTTTCAAGGCATATTTATTCATCAGGTAGTCTTGAATCGTCTGTTGCTATTTTTCTTCACTTATTTAAAACTCTCTTCTCTCATTTCTCTCATTCTTACCGAACTGCGATTATCTAGTGCGTGATTACGCTTTGAATCCAAGCAATCTAAAGCAATCTGTGGACAGCGAAATATGTAGTGTGAATTATAAAGAAGTCACATGTGACGTAAAATTGTGTGCAAAAAAACAAGCATATTTTTTATGTATCCCTAGCAGAAAATTAGGTTGCAGAACAACATTTTTGTGACTTCTTAACAAACATTTTTAAAGAACTTTCGGGGATGCGATTGTGTAAGCCAGAAATAAATGTTTTTATTTAAAATTAAATATAAAAAGTTTAGCTCACAATTGCTTTTTAATTGAGAGCTTCTTCGCCCACTAATGCATTGTTAGAAAAACAAATTGTAGGGTACTTTATATCTCTTAAAATTTTCATTAGATTTTTACAATTTTCTTTTTATTTTATTGATGACGTTCTTTTTTCTATTTTTGTTAGCTTCTATTTTCTAGCTGTTGTTCATTATTGTAGTCATTTGCTGAATTTTATATTCAATTTAAAATTTTATTTTCGTCGACATTGTATTGTCGATGTTTTTCCCCGTTACTTATTTAGCTTTTGGCACTAGCATCCTTTCCGTAATTGAAATTTTAGCACTTCAGTGAAAGGGAAATTTAAGAGAAAAAATATTTGTTTATGTGATATAATGCATCACATCATCACATACACATACTTACCTAAATAACGTTAATTAGGACACAATACACCCTAAAATTTAAATAATTTTACAGTGCAGGTAAAAAATGTTCAAATTTTAATGGTTGTTAATGCAAAATATTTTTTGTTGATACACAAGTCATATTTATTTATGCTGAAGGCATTGGGTGATGTATTATAGAGAAGAAGATTTGAAATTTTTTTAGTTAGGACGTTTTGAATTTTAGGTAAACATATGGTTTTATTTGAGTAAGCTAATGACAAAGAAACATCCCTGCAGATAATATTGGACTACGTGGTTCGTTTTAGCTAAATGTACTACTAACAACATGGTCCTATGTAGTGAAGTCATGGACCAATCATTTTTATACCCTTCACACAGTGAAAAAGGGTATATATAGGTTTGTCATTCCGTGTGAAATTTCTACAATTTTCATTTCCGACCCCATAAAGTATATATTTTCTGAAAGCTTATGAATAGGGAAGTCGATTAAGCTCTGTCAGTCTGTCCGTCTGTCCGTCTGACCGTCTGTCCGTGTGTATGTTGAAATCAACTTTTTGAAGCCCCCCGACATCGCTTGGACCCGGGTGAGGTATTAAAATATCAGAAATATTCGGGAGTAGATCGCTATTGAAAATCAGAAACATCGGTACATAAACAACTGAGATATGAGCAAAAACCTACGACCACCTCGATTTTTTTTTCACAAAAACAACATTACAACAACAACATACATACATACAAACGTGTATACTGGTTAGAGAAAACGTGGCATCGAATCCCAGCTGAGCCAAAAAAAAATTTTTTTTATATTTAAAAAATTTTTTTTTAAATTTCTTTTTTTTAATTTTTTTTTTATTTTTTATTTAATATATTATTTATATTTTTATTTATATTTTTATTATTTTTTTTTTAATTTTTTTTTTATTTTTTTTTTTGTTTTATATTAATTATATATATTTTAATTATTTTTTTAAAATTTTTTTTTTTTAATTTTTTTTTTTAATTTTTTTTTTTAATTTTTTTTTAAATTTTTTTTTTTTAAATTTTTTTTTTTTATTTTTTTTTTAACATACATACGTAAATTTATAATTTTACAATGGGATGTTTTTATATATGTGTGTTTTTTATATGTTTGTACATACATACGTATTTCATATGGGATGAATGGTGATACAAACTACTGTTATTGCATGACTACACGTTGTGAAGGGTATATAAGATTCGGCACGGCCGAATATAGCGCTCTTACTTGTTAAAAAAGAGATTGTAGTTAAACGACAAGTGTTCGTGTTTTAACGATTACATAAATTGTTGTCAAGACGTGTATAATGGTCGTGTAGGTGCTCCATCGAATAGTGACAAAGAGTAGTTTTGAGACTACTTCGATGGGTTATATGGTCCAGCCTTAGGGCATCGTAATGTTAAATCGACCTCGTTTTCTCTATACATTTGGGTTATCTTTGGATTAGTCCTAGTTCATTACAGAGTATACTTTGAATGCATGTCTGGACTAGTCGCGTTATATGCAGGAATAATACACACACATACATGCATATATCCATACACAATGGGTGGTGATATTGCTTCTGCTGTGAAAGGAAAATTCAACGGAAAAAGTATGGAAAATTGCTGAACGGCATAATAAATAAGACTTAATATTAATTATATAAAAAAAAAAATTATTTTATTGTATATTGTATTTATTTATTTTTAAAGCTTTTTTATTTAAATCGCTGCTGAAAATATTCTCTTTGCTTTTTTTACTTTTCTAACTTTTAAAGCTGGACCTAATTTCGTACTGCTTCTTTTTATCCCCTTTTCTTTATTGTTTTTCAATTTATTTTCCAATTTCTTTTTGTTATCGCTGGCATTCTTATGCAGAGAACTTGTGGCAGGAACTCGAAATGATCCAGTCAAACCATTTCCCCGAACACTTACTATTTCGCCACTTTCAAGTGCGGTCTTAAAGAATTTTTTCATAAAAGGCATGCGATATTTAACTTCGCTGGCATTGTGTAAAAAATTCTGTAAAATATAATTTCGTATGCCTGCAAAAGAGAAACCTTTGCGAGATTCGGTCGATAAAGCTTCAATCGCATGTTGTAACATGGTTCTGGTGGCAATTGTTTTGTTAGGAACTTGACGTGGTGCTTTAAAGTTATTTATTTCAGATGCGTTGGGTGTTATGGGTGCAAATGTGGAGAAGCTTTCAGCATTTGACGAATCAGGTTGGTGTGCCACATCTAAGGAAATCTAAAAAATAAGGAAAAATACTTTAAAACAAATTTTACCCTTTTAGGTGTGTTGTTTTTACTTATAGTTTTTTTAAATACTGACCATAATTTATTTTAATACTATAAAATATATATAGTTTTTGAGTTTTTCACAACTGAACTGCTTCAATGTTGAAACAAAAATTTTTATTTTTATTTTAGTTTAATTTCATTAATAAAACCCAGATAGATTTGTTTAAAATTTTTCTAAAATAAAATAGAGTTAAACAAGTTATCAAGTGAATATAACAATATGAAGGCTTTTCTACAAGCAATCGCTTATGGCATAATTTCGCCGTTAAGTGATTTTATTAACATGCAAATGCTGAGGTGAAATTATGTATTTTGCTTTAAGTAAGTTTCAAAAAGCTAACGAAATAAAGCAATTTCAACCTATGCTTACACCCGGCATTTCTGTGATAGTAATCTGCATATATTTATAATAAGATTTAAAAAAAAAATGTGTCAATATTATTTTAAGAATATTGATGGCTGTGTATAGAATGATCTAAAATACCACTTTTTAAAATTTTTGTCTGGCTGTCTTTCTGAGTGCTGTCCTTAAATCAATTGACTTAAAATTCATTGAATGGATTTTGATAAAATTTTATTTGAAGATAATTTGATATCTAGGTCAACATATGAAATACTTTTTATAGCCACATAATATCCTATTTCAAACAGAAAATAGAAAAGTAGCAAACAAAATAGTATTTAAAATTATACTATAAGGTGGGGAAATAATGCATAAACGGTCACGGCGAAAGCAGAAATATAAAGAAATTTGCTCTGATTAGAATTTATCTTAAAATTAATACAATAAAAATACATTGAAATGGCCAGGAAACCAGATTGGAATCAACTACATAGTAGAAAATATGATTTTATTATCCAAGCCGCTAAAATTGTCTATTTGGCATAGGAGTCCAGACAATAATTTCGACAATTTATTTTAAACAAAATATCGAAAGTGAATGTTGAGTTAATTGTTGCAGCCATAGCATTTTGGTCCAGCTCTGTGAGCTAAAATATAATTTAAATAATGAGAAAACAAAATCACATATAAATAGTGGGATCTGAGTAAAACAAATCTTTCATTATTGTATTTTTACATTTTAAATTTTTTATTCATTCAGAAAGTTATTGTTGATGTTGATCACATTCCAGAAGTCATATTTAAATTAAAATGCCAAAAGATCATCTTTCGAATAAAAAAAATTTCATGTCACTTAAAAAACTCATCTTTGTTTTATTCATTTTAAAAATTGTGAAACCCTTTACATAACAGCCTACCCAACAGTCCTTAGCTATCCTCTTTGAACATAATGTCATTCAAGTATTGAGAGCTGTATGACAATAAAAGTAAAAGGTGATCTACATATCTTTTGGTATATGTTACATTATGGGATACGTCATCTAGTTTAAGTATATATATCAGCTTCGAATAAAGTGCAGCAATCAGATAAGTAATCTGAAAGACATCCCAATATTATTAAATAATATATGAGCCCTTGAGTTTGAAAGTGGTATAAGTCAAAAATTTTAAAAATCTAGTTTATCAGCTATTTATATATCAAATCCTTATAAAATACCATAATCTGAAGAGATTAGCAGTATGCCATGAAAATTAACTCGATAAATATTTTTATTTTTTGGTTGGTAAACAAAATACAGTCACTGTTTTTTTGATAGTGGTATCCAATGTGGATTGAAAAGGTGACCTTATAAAACAGCTGATTCATTTTTTTTTATTTTATTTGAACAAAATTGTCAGATCAATTCGCCTTGCTGTTAAAATTTGTTTATGTTTTTATTTAAATTTTTGTAATTGTTGAAAAATATTTAAAATAAATAAATAACTTAAAATAATAAGACTGCAATTTAACAAATAAAAAAGTAATATAATATTACTGAGGAAAATGAAAAGTTTTGGCATTTGCAAAAATAAAAATCCTCGTCTTAGGGGTTTTAGCGAATTAAACATTTTTCATCAATGACGTGCCGAAAATTGGAAAAATATATGATTTCAATACTCATCATGTAAAAAGCCTATAAGTTTACGGGATCTTTAATAGACAAAATGTTTCAAGAGCGGTAAAGTAGCAAAATAAATTCTTTCAAACATATCATTAAATTGTTTTTTTTTTAATTAAATATTTTTTGGACAGGTTATCGCAACACAAATCGAGAGAATGTGACATCATAAGCTGCATCACGAAGACAAGCTTCTGCAACAAAAAATAAAATGAACAGCTCATGGCATATTTATTCATTTATTTATGAATAAATATGCTTTGGAACAGCCTTGAACTTTTATGGTAAAACAGTGCAATGTTTTAAACGATAAATATCATGATGCATTTTCGAACAATCTGCAATTTAATGTAATTTTATTTATTTCTATATGTTCAAAATAGCATCACCAATATTAAAAGCTAGAAAGAAATTAAATTTTATTAAAGAAACCACCAGAATGATAAATGAAGAGAGTATAATTGAAACATTTGTGTTTTTGTTGTATTTCATTTTTAAATCAATAAGTATTTTTCTCGTATACATATTAAGTTTCTAAGTTTTTTACAGAAATATTCTAATGCCTTAAGCGTGACGACACTGTCTGTCATATAATCAGTCCAAAAACTAACATCAGGAATTGGCTTATTGATCAGCAATATTATTCTGGGCGTAGAATTAAATTTGTTGTTTGTCTAAAAAGAGACAAGTATTCCTCAACAGATGAAAATTTACATTCGTATTTCTGAACTTACACGTTTTTTTCAATTTCTATCCTTTAGTCTTCAAAACTTATATACGAAATTTTTATTTATTTTCTTTAAAATTCTTATTTCCAAAACAAAAATTTAATATTTAAAAATTAATTTTCAAATCCCAAGACAAATTCTTTTTGGTTGTCAAGTACTGACAAAAGCGAATTTCGATAAAAAATTTGTATATTTCAATTTGCCTTGATATTGACAATTATGTACTAAAAAACACTAACAAAATGCATGTTGTTTTTTTTATTGTGTTTGTTGTAGTTATGCAGTCACCTGATGGATATGCCTTGGTGGTATCAGTCAGTCTGTTCACAAAGTTTGGCAAAATACTTAGTAATTTTGTCGTGCCTTCAGATAGTAATGAAGAGAAATAGTGAAGAGGAGTATGAAACAAAAGAGTCTAAGCATGTAAGTGGGAAACTTTTCGAAAATAAAGATTGCTTTTGTTCCCAAAAATGTATAAATGGAATCGGATATGAAGACAGGACAGCTAATTTTGATTCTTTTTGGAAATTAGCAAGTTGCGAAAAACAGAATTTGTTTCTGAATGGCTTGGTTCGAAAACAATCAATAAAACAAAGATGACCCAGAAATTACAAGCGAAATAAAAAAAACAAAACAACTAAAAGCATCAACGAATGATAGAGAGAAAAATACGATGGGAGAAGCTGTGTCTTGGCTAAAACTACAAAGGATATATTTCTAAAAAGTGCTCCATATAAGATGTTTTATAAAACTTTCATGGATGACGATTCCGAATTCAAAGTATTAGACCTCTCACCTAAAAGAGGAAGACCTAAAAAATATTGATTTGCTTTAATTATACACAATCAGACCAATAAAAGAAGAACAACGTAAAGATATGATGGATTTATATCCCACCAATTTTTCACAAACACTTTATTTCCCTAAATACTAATAAATAGTTTAGTTGATGAGAATGATGAAATGAGTTTAAATAAAATGTTAATTACTAATAAAAATGTTTCCTTGATGGGGTAAGTCATTTATAAAGTCATGCAGTTAATTCCAAAAATGGTATAAGTCATTTCAACCATTCAAAACCACATTTCCTTTTATAAATGGTTTTAAATTTCACAGTCATAATAAAAACTTGTTTGTTGGCTCTACTTTACTGTCGACAAATCATATTCCATCATACAAAACTATTTTTAATCCTTTAAAGTTCAAAACTCTAAATATCTTGAAACAAGGAAAATATGACTTATACCACTATCAAAATCAAGGGCTCATATACGCCCGATTCTTTTCAGGGACTAAAACTTATCACTATCATTCATCTTTGACGTAAAGTATATTTCTGAATATTAGTTCCTCATCATTTATTAAATCTACACTGAAAAAGTGTAGTGCATTGCTATTAATATGATAATTTTTGATAAATAATATTTAAGAAATCTCATTTTCCATCCCTGCATAAATGAATGATATCAAAGCGAAGTCAGAAAAACTTTAAGATTGTGCTTTCCAAACAGCTGTTGCGATATGCTTTGGTATGTAGATAAGAATTTTTTTTTTGTATTTTTTAACCCCGACTACTTGATGTGTCTCTTTTTTACTGGGTAGTTTTCAGTAACTGGGAACAAACACGTTTCGTACAATTTTAAAAAATTTTTGCGCAGGAATATTATATGTCCGACAAGCTCTTGGAATATAGCCCTTCATGAGCAATTTATCCAAAACATTTTATAAATAAAATCAGAGGTACATGGTGGGCCAAAAGTCACTATGGGGCTTCAAAATTTAGTTACTTTTTCATATAAACATATATTGTTTTACTTTTATTTTACTCAGTTTTTATTCATAACACATGCAGTAGAAATAATAGAGAGATTTAAAACTAAACAAAGAACCCCCAATAACAGAAAATTATTTCAGTCAGTGATCATTAATAATTTTAGCACGAAGATCAAATCGTTGACATTTTAACGTCAGAATTTTGCCCTCTAAAGCAATGAATTGTTGCTTAGCTCATCCTCACCACCAGCATGACATCGTAAGAAATTTATCTCGAACTGGGTAGACCACATTTAATTCGCACTGCGGCAAATATTAAAAAAAGATTCAAATTCTTTGCCAATCGAATGGTTCAGTTTTTCTATTGCGAATTGTAGAAATTACAAACGGAATGACAAAGCTATATCTGTGGCTTGGAGCTAAAAGGGCCAATGTCACTTTTTTGCTATTTTGAGTTAATCATTGCATTAGATTTGTTTTCTTGCTCTATTTCATTATGGTAAAACAGCTAAAGTCAGACTTAACCCAGAACAGCTTCATAAATAAAATGCTGGCCAATGTCACTACGAAAGCATCTATAAAAGTTAAAGTTCAATTTTCTCAAAAGTAAATATTTTGACATTGGCCCTTTTAGCTCCAAGCCACAGATATTTACCCTTGTGCACCGCAGGTGAAGGGTATAAAAAAAAACAATAGAAATTCTCCGTTTATGTAAATGTTATAATTCACAAATGCTTCCAGAAGTTAAACACCTCTAAGATATTTTCAAGTGATCAGAGAACTTATATGAATGACAAATTCCATAGTTAAATAATAAATTAAAAAAGTAAAGTAAAATATGAGACTGTTTAATTAAAAGTACTAGAGAAACGATTCTTGACCAGTATCGAGCTATTTGATACATTAGAATTTCTTTTGGGCAAGGGAGGTGGTGATTTAGGACTCATAGCATAAGTATGTGTTGTATGGTGCTGCTCTGCCTTAAATTCATCATCACATACTGCAGGCATTTCGTAGTCATCGTCAACAAAATTATAGTTTGGATATGTATCTTCAAAGCAAGTCCAAGATGATTTTAAGCTCGAGAATTTTTCTAAATCTTTAACAGACAATCGATGTGGTGGTGTCTTAATATCTAGAGTAGGTACATCAGGTATTTGGAGTCTAAATAGTGGAAAGGTATATTATTTTATTTTATTTTTGCTTAGTTTATTTATGTTTCAATACGTACTTGATTAGGGATTGCTGCTTTTGTAAGTCTTTCTTGGTGAATGGTTTTTTGTTTTCCAATGAAGTTTTCTTTTGATACTCCACCTCTGAAATCGTGGTCACATAACATTCTTGATCTGGTTTTTTAACAACCAATACATTTTTTGAGCCCTCCAGAAGCTCAGGATATGCTTTAATGCCATAGTAGGCAATTGAAGCACCAGCTATTGTTGATAACATAAAAATCACACACAACATGCCAATTGTTAAGTGTTTATTGTCCTCGGAAATCCAAATATTTTCGTGTTTCTTGGATGGCACATGTAGAGGCAAACAGTTGAAGGGTGAAATATCATCTTGAAAGAAAGGCAATAAGCAAAATGTATAGGTAGTATTCTCCAGCAATGGACCCACCATTAACTCAGGCACAGCATAACTCATGCACTCATAATCGATGGAAGTATCATCATAGCTGATGACAGACGATTCTAGTTGTTCACTAAACCAAATAACCAGCAATTCGGCTGGATTGTCTATTATCACAACAACGCTGTTGTTTTCAGCCAACAACTTCAATTGAAAGTCAAAACTTGGAGGCGGAAATAGTAAATATTTCAAGTCATCACTGAATATCTCTTCACTAGATTCAATGCCATCTAACGTAAGAGCTTTCTCATTATCCTTGGACTTGATATTAGTACTATAATCATTACATCGCATTTTCATGGTATTTGTGGGTTCCGTTAAAACTCCATCTCCACCATCATTGACATAATTTTTTAAAGTTGTGGTTTTAATCGTGGTAGTTTCGGTTGCTGTAGTTGTTTCCCATTCTTGTGCTGTGGTTAAAGAGGCTAAGCAATTTTCCTCTACAAAATCAACTTCATCCAAAGACACACCATACAAACGATGGGGACCCTTACAGTATAATGTATCTACAAACCGTAAATGATATTCCTTGTAAATCTCGGCTAACTCCCTTAGCTGACAATTACAAATCCACTCATTGTTGGCCAAACTCAACATGGATAGTTCTTGTGCCAACAACATGGGTTTTAATACCGCTGCCGGCAAAGTGCTCAAACGATTTTTCGATAAATTTAAAAACAACAGCTTATCTGTCAACTTTTCGAAAGCATCTTCTTCTATTGTCTGGACAAAACATTCCATAAGTATTAGATATTTTAAATTGGGCGTAGACTTGAACAAGCGCTTGCCCAAAGGACCAATAATTACATTATTACTCAAATCTAAATGCTGCAAGTTGCTCAAGTCACTCACAGCAAAGAGATTTTCATTACCCTTGATTTGCAGGTTGGCATTTAATATCAAATTAAATAGAGTCATCTGCACCGGTTGAAGTATGGCTGTTGCAAAGTTTTGTATATTTGACTTGATGGTCAAGTACTTGAGACGATTTAAACCCAAGAGAACACCACTGTCTAATTTAGCAATATTCATGTTTGACAAAGTTAGGGCGAAAGTGTTTTTGAAAAGTGGTGAATTAAAAGCATTGCTTTTGATTCTTGTTATATTACTGTTGCGTATTTTGACTTCGTAAGAGGAGACATTGGACGGCAACCAGTAGTTCTTAAGCACGCCCTTGGCAAAATTTTGCTCTTCTAGTATTAACAAAGCTATGGAAGGGCAAGAGCTTGTCTGAAAAAATATTTAAAAATTTAAACATCATTTTTTTTAATAAATTTGTATGGCTACCTTAAGAGCAGCATGAACTGCTGCATATACATTTGCCACATTTGTACAGACAATTTGACAGAATTTCTCTTGGCAAACATTTTTGTTCTTTCGCAAAGTCTCCTGTTTGATACGTAGTCTGAAAGTAAGAATTTTATTAAATACAATCGATGTTCAAATTTAGCTTACAAACAAAAACAAATTGGTTGGCCCAGGCAACATGTTTTGGCTCAGCTTAAGACTTAAAAATAATTAAAACAAATGGGAAATTTATTTAGAGAATTTTTAGGAAGAGAACTAAATGCAAATATTTAAGAAAAAATACTTCTACTAATTTTTATTTCGCCTGGACGTGTGAATTTAAGGCACTCGAAACCTTTAAACAACCAACTGACTAATTACAAAACACACAAAAAATTCGCATATTTGCGCGAATTCGCCTAATTACCGTGATAAAAGGTAGCATTGTCTTAATCTAAGTTGTTGTCTATCTGTGTGCCATATTTCATTTAGTTCCGTTCAGCTGTTTTTGGCCCTAACATGCATTTTTTTTCAGTGATTCCAATACACTTTACGCAAATACACCTCGGCAGAAAAATTGTATGCAATAGTATCGTATCAAAAATAATAGTTTTACAAGCAATTTTAGAAAAGAAGTTACATTATGACATTAAAGATTGTGTTACATTTTTACCTTCTGCTGTTAGATAACAATTATTTGAGTTAGGGCCTTTCTACTTGCGACCAACGATATAAACATTACAAGTTCAAAAGTAAGTAAAAGTTCAGTAAAAGTTCAAATTCTGGTGCAGGCTACATATGATCGGGAGCGACAGACATTTGTTTTTTAACAGGAATATCTATAATTATACTTAGAAACAAACTGCATCTGTACAACCAGGAATCCTTTAAATGTTTTAATCAACTTTTTTTTGTGTCTTCTTAAACTTGATTTACTCAAAAACTTCTGGATGGATTATAATCCAAGATAGTGTAGTAAAGCTTTGAAACAAAAACCAAATTAGGCTAGCACGCCAATTCAACTACAACTACTGTAATAAGAATTGAATGCATGCATGAACACGACATACAGCAACAAAAAAAAATAATACAATATTTGTGTATGTTTATCTACTACTAAAACCGGTTGGGACCAGCTTTGTGATCCGTGTCATCAAGTCTTAAAACACATATTTTATTACCTTCCACTTTTACTTGAATGCGTATAGTCATCATAAATGTCAACTTGCTCCATGCCACTACCAAAATCTATATATTCTGAAGCGACTTTCAAATTCTCACCGCTATTGAATACATCTTCGTCCAATGGCAAGGCATCATTGTAACTGTAGTTTTGTTTTAGAGCCAAGTAAAAAATGGTAATAATTATACACAGACCCACCGTCAATAAAACCCAGGCACATAACTGTACATGTTTCTTAATCATGCAAGCCAGGGATTTGCTGAAAAAAAAAAAGAAAACACATTGTAATTTGCTTGACTTCTATTTTATAATCAAGTATTATTTGTAATATCTTTTGTTTAACGCACTTCTCATTTTCTAGCTCTAATTTATTTGCCTTTGGTCTTCTTGTATCCTGTTTATTCCTATTTACTGTCATTCTTATTGTCTGACCTGCTGACTGCTACTGTAATATTTTTTGAACTACCTTTAATAAAACATTATTTATGATGAACCAATATGGGGACTTTATCTTATCTCGTTTGTGTTTTATCTGCATATTTGATTTATATTTACATATAATATACTTTTATATCGATCGATCAAATGATTTTACGTTAAACAACAAATTATGTGAAATAACAAATACGATGGACTATTATTCCTTCCACCACCTGTGGTAAAAGCAGGCATATACACACACATGTATGTCTGAATATAAGTTTATTATTTTGTGAGATGTTACATTTCATTATAATTTCATGGTAATGTGAAGTCAAAATATTTGGGTGATTCACAACGTGTCTTATCATGTCATATTGTCATATTGTTCTAAAATTTTACAATGGTTTAAAAATTTTGTTGTTGGTTTTAAAACAAAAAGTGTCGTATTACAATAGAACTTTATACGCTATGTTTATTGAGCTGTCGTATTTAATAAGCAGAGACCTGTGCTAAACGGCTCAGCCGGCTAAGCCAAGCCGCAATAGTTTTTGTAAGCCGTCGCCGTTCATTGTATAATTTTATGGGGCAAATTTAAGCGCAGCTGCTAATTTTTGATAACAAATCACTGGCGTCGTCAAATGAGATCGGCCAAGGACTATGCTGTTTTTGTTTATCAAACAAAATTTAATTTATTTGTGATTTGCGGCAAAACTGAAAAATGGAAAATATTGTGGTAAAATCTAATTTAATAAATTCATGGATTAGAATTAACAAGTAAGAGCACTATATTCGGCTGTGCCGAATCTTTTATACCCACCACCAATTTTGTGTACATTTAAAGCACAATATTTATTATTTTGTTAATCATTATGGATAATCTCTTTATAATAAAACATGTATCACTTTCTTTGTAGAGGGTAGTTAAATTTTAAGGGCCCATGTTGAAGACATTGACATTGACATTTCTCAATCTCAGACCAACTTAATTTGAACAGTGGAAAGATACGCAAATGAGCAACGCGTTAAAGTTATTCAGGTTTTTTATAAAAATCGGCGTTCAAGTCAAAATGCATTTTGTGCACTTCGTAATTCTGTTGATCAACATAATCGTTCAAATTCGTCCACAATCGGGAGAATTGTAAAAAATATTTAAATTTCTGCAAAACAGGCCTGTATAAAATGTTAGAAAATCTGTGAATGCTTTCTTAGTTCGTTGAATGGGAACCATTGCTGTTTTTTGCGAAAGTGTGGCAAAAGAGCAGTCAACATCGACTCATCATCATGCACAACAATTGACCATCAACATTGTCATTGAAAATTTGGACCATCAGATAGAGGAGTGGCGCCATCGACCATTTGGCAGATATTTTGTTAAATACATAATTGAACCATACAAATATTATCATTACAAAAAGAAATAATAATAATTTCATAAATAATTTGTGTTTTGGCGAGCCACCTAAATTTTTTGGCCCAGTTATGACATTGCCTAGGGGGATATACGTAGCAAATTTGACCATTATACCTCTAATTTTGGCGGTTTTATGAGCTTTTAAATTTCATTAACGGCAGATAACGTGAAAAGTGGGTGTTATAGTAGGCGTGTCAAAGTTGTTTTTGCGAATGAGTACAACTTAGATGTTTCAATATAGTCCTTTGTTATTTCAAAATCTTTATTAATAGAGAAATTATATGAATTTCAGTTAAACCGTTATATGAGAAGTTGGCGTAAAAGTGGGCGTGGCACCTTAATTTTCTGGCACAGTAATGACATTGCCCAGAAGGATATACGTAGAAAATTTGATCATCATACCTCTAATTTTAGCGGTTTTATGAGCTTTTAAATTTCATTAACGGTATATAACGTGAAAAGTGGGCGTTATAGTAGGCGTGTCAAAGTTCATTTTCCGAATGAGTACAGTTTAGATGTTTCAATATAGCCCTTTATTATTCAAAAATCTTTGTTAATAAAGAAATTATATAAATTTCAGATAAAACGTTATATGGGAGGTGGGCGTAAAAGTGGGTGTGGCACCTAATTTTTTTGGCATAGTAATGACATTCCCTATGGGGATATACGTAGCAAATTTGATCATCACACCTCTTATTTTGGCGGTTTTATGAGCTTTTAAATTTATTTAACGGTAGATAACGTGAAAAGTGGGCGTTATAGTAGGCGTGTCAAAATTATTTTTTCTAATGAGCACAACCTAGGTGTTTCAATATAGTCCTTTATTATTCCAAAATCTATATTAATAGAGAAATTATATGAATTTTGGGTAAAACGTTATATGGGAGGTGGGCGTAAAAGTGGGCGTGGCACATTAATTTTCCGTTACAAAAAAGCGTTTTACCAAAAAACAAAGTGTGCAAAATTTCAGAGTCGTACATCCAATTTTGTTGCTTTTATGACGTTTTTGTTTTTAAATATACCGAAAAATACACTGTGCGGTAAAAATTTTCGTACATTTTGATCGATAACTCCTCTCCTAATGCATAGATTTAGATAATTTTCGGGGAAAAATATTGTTTTTACTCAGGAAATATATATTCGAAGTTTCATGAGTCTACGTTAATGCGTTTGGACACAATTCCATTTTATTCGATGTTCGAGGGACACGGTTTTTTCGACCTACTCTTGCTTTTCGAGCTATAACTCTCTTCCTAATATTCCGATTTAGCCCATTTTCAATACCAAACAAACCTTGTCTATAAGAAAGATTCTGGCAAAATTTGAGCCCCCTACCTTTTTCGGTGCGACCTCTATCGTGCTTTCAACAGACGGACAGACGGACAGACGGACAGACGGACGGACATAGCTAGATCGTCATCAAATCAAACCCTGATTCAGAATATATATACTTTATGGGGTCTAAAATGGATATTTCGATGTGTTACAAACGGAATGACAAAATCAATATACCCCCACCATTTTTTTGGTGGCGGGTATAAAAAATATTTTAATTTAGCCAAAGCCGAAACTGATTTAAATTCAAAATAGCACACTTAATTATGAGGGGTTGTTAACAATAGTCTGAATTTTTCATGCTATTATTATAGGACATATGACTTTATGACACTATTGTGAATCCCCCAATTGTTTAATTTTCGTTAAACTGTCTATTAGAACCAAAATTTCATTTCAATAATAACAAATTGCAAATTGTTACTTAAAATCCCATTGTCTTCGATTTTGGGGAAAAAAATATGCATGAAGTCAAAATATGAATAAACAATTAAGAGCATTATATTCGGCTGTGCCGAATCTTTAATATCCACCACCTATTTGATGTACTTTTATAGCACAAAATTTATTGTTTTGTTTATTAACTGTAATCGCTATGGAATAATCTCCTTATCCTAAAATATGTATCACTTTCTTTGTATAACTTCGATATGCTAGCAAAATATTTTCGCAAATTTAGTCTTTCAATTAAAGTGGGCGTTAAAGTAGGCGTGTCAATATAGTTTCTGCTAATAAATACAACTTAGATATTTCAATATAGTCCTTTATTTTTCCAAAAACTTTGGCAATAGATAAATTACATGAATTTAAGATAAACCGTTATATGGGAGGTAGGCGTTAAAGTGGGCGTGCCTCTATTTTATATCATAACAATGACTTTAAAGCTATATGTACGAAATTTCATCATCATACCTCTTATTTTGTAGGCTTTATGAGCTTTTAAATTTCATTTATAGTAGATTACGTGAAAAGTGGGCGTTATAGTAGGCGTGTTGAAGTAGTTTCAATATATTGTATTTTATTCTCTCAAAATCTTTATTCATAGAAAAATTATATGAATTTGAGGTAATTTATTTTATTTTTCTAAATTAGTAAATTATCTAATAAAAGATTTTATTTTTCGGTGCCCTTATAAGCATTTAGTGTTAACCAACGGTTAGCCAAATGTAAAAGGGATTAGAAAAATAAAATTAAAATTAAAATTGAAAAATTGTTGGTTGGGTTTTTGAAAAAGTTTTTTATAGTTTTTTGTTTTATTTTTGAATTCTCGTTTTGTTAATGAGAATTTAAAAATATATATATCTTATAATATTTTTAACTTTTTCAAGAATATAGGTAAAGGTTAACTGATGATCTGGCATAAGCACCAGTGAAATGCATATAAACCAGCAACCAAACAAATATATTATTGAAAAATTATGGGAGCATATCCCGAATAATTTAGTAAATTATTGTTTTAAGATATTCTGAAAATTTATTTACATATTTAAAAAAGTTAAAATACTAGTTTACAACAAAGCGAATTCATACATCGGATAGAAGTATGCCACCGAAGTCGTGCGGGAATTTGGAAATTTGGAATTTGTTTCACACATTATTGTTGTAGATCATTCTATCATAATAAAAATAATAAATAATATTTATGGGTCGATTATGGATAGCAACTGAACCTACGTTACGTTGCCAGTTGCCAAAAAAGGCATTACAGATTGCAACTGGCAAATACCAGCTGTCAATTTTATATGAAAATTTAGCCACCGAGAAATTGTAGTTACCAGCTGGTAACGCAACTGAAGTTCGGTTGCTATCCATAATCGACCCATTAAATAATTCTCTGATTCTCAATATTATGTAAATAAATATTAGTTTTTTTTTTTCAAAAAAAAATTTTTTTTCTTTTTTATACGTAAGAGCAGAAATTATAAAATAACTACAAAATCGTTAAAGCCAGTGAAGGGTATTGAAAGTTTGGAAAAGTCGAATATAGTTTTAGATTTTTTTTTTTTAACTTTCTCTAATATTTCATAATAATTGCTGCTACTGTCCTACTTGAATTTACAACCATCACTACTTTACAAATTATCCAATTAAATTGTTTAGCTTAAGTTTGTAATCAAAACATGAGAGATATTAAATATTGATATTGATACCGATAATCAAAACTAAATTCAATAATATGCGTTTAATTTAGTTATTGAATTAATTGATTGCTTATCAAGTCAATTGAAAATAGTTATTTTATAAACGCGGAAAAATTACTAAAAAAATTATTTTTAAGGAAAACTTCTACTAAAAGGAATGCTGACAAAACGTAAAACATTTGACCTAAAAAGGGAGAGAGAACAACGAAAACATGATGAATTGTATAAGACTAAAAAGTGGAGGTAAGTAGATTTGATAAAACAATTTGTTCTTTGGTAATTCTTGCACACATACATAGACATTATTGTATGTAACGGGTGCGGCTAAAGTAACTATATGAATTGTTTTTTTTTTTAATATTGGATGGATTGGAAAAAAACAAAATATTGAATGATCAAAATAAAATTTATTTTATGTTTTTTTTCATTAATTATGAAAAACAATGTCAGTTAAATGAGAACCGTTTTCTCTGAAATGTGCTCCATTTATAGCATTTTCCATAATTTTGTTGAGTATTTCTTGTGGTGTACGATCAATGTCTTCTTGAATGTTGTACTTTAGTTGCTGTAAGTCAGTCTTATTGATAAAAAATATTTTAGGTTTTAGGTTGCTAAGACTGTTGCACCCGGTGCAAATTGTGAATATTTTTTTTTTGCCAAAAATAAAACTAAAATAAAAGTGAACTAAGATTGGTTTTCCGTTCCTTGAACATAATTATTTAATAGTTAAAACTCAACGTGCACACAAAACATTTTATGGTATAAGAACTGCTCCAACATATTCAACCATTCGTTTGTTGTTGGATAATTTTGCTGAGTTTAGGAATATCAGAGATTCAAGATGTACGGGCAGACCTCAAACGAGACAGGGCGTTGAAGAAAATCCAGAAACACCAAAAAAAAGAGAATCTGCGTAGTTTTAGCTTTCTAACCGCATTCTCCAGCGACAAGAACTAGTCCAAGAATTAAATCCTGGTTTGAACACCTGTCAAAGAAGCCCTTAAAACACCTAAAATATTTTTATAATTACGGCAAATCAACTTTGTTTTGTGTTATCTGCTGCAGTCAAATTTGGGGATGGTGATGGCCATCTTAAATCGCTGTTTTTGAAATCATACGATTTAGAAATTGTTGACTCAATAACTCCATCGTTGCAAGGGTTATATGGAGAGTTGCATCATTTTTTTTCAAACCAGTATTTAGTTCTTGGACTAGTTCTTACCGCTGAATAATGCGATCAGAAAGCTGAAACAATGCAATGTCTCGGGATTTTCTTCAACACTCTGTCTCGTTTGAGGTCTGCCCGTATATTTTGAATCTCTGATATTCCTAAACTCAGCAAAATTATCCACCAACAAACGAATGGTTGAATATGTTGGAGCAGTTCTTATACCATAAAATCTTTTCTGTGCACGTTGAGTTTTAACTATTGAATAATTATGTTCAAGGAACTGAAAAACAATCTTAGTTCACTTTTATTTTAGTTTTATTTTAGCAAAAAAAAAAATATATTCACAATTTGTTTGCATCATATAGTTTCTTTAACCCTGTATAATACAAATATAAATACAAATCATTTAGATACACAGAAAAAAATAAATATGAAATTCAATTACGAAATTAAAACTATTAATTAAAATATTATTTAATTTTGCTCCAATCATTAAAATGATACTATTAATATCAAAAATAAACTTTTTAATTGAAAATATATTGGGAAAACTATCAATTAAAACTTTATTAAAAAAAAAAAATAATCAAAATTCCTATAATTTTTAAAAATGATTTTAGTAATTTAATCACGTCTATAATTGAAATTTCGTATTTATTGTAATAAAAATAAAAATTATTGAAACTGTTTGAAAAAAGAACCCGAGAAGAAAATATAAATATTTTTTCAAAAATATGGACATTTCCATGAATATGTCAACCACGACTGTAAAGTGAAAACTCTTGAAAGTTTTTCAATATAAGTTTATTGATAAAAAAAAACACTAAAATTTTATTATGCGCAGGTATTAAGAGCTTATTAATTTATTTTAAGAACAATAATAAGAGTTTAGTCTGATTATCTCCTTGACTTATTTTAAGGAATTACAATCAACTATTTTTTTTAGCGACTAAATTGTAAAAATAAATTTTAATTGGAAATATGCTTTAAAGGTAACAACAACAAAAAGAAAATATAAAGTCCAATTAGCGGCATTTTTTTGATTTCCCTTGCGTGTTGTTTTTATGTCACGTACGTGGTGCAAAAACATTATTTGTCTACGTCATTCGTATTTAAACCGTCGCCAGAGCACCTAATTTAGAATTAAATTTTTTTTGTTAACATAATATTAATTATATTACCTAAGAATACTATTAGAGAAAAATCTGTCACGTACGATATGTCACGAACGATATTAAATTCAATTTATTAAAAAACCATTTAAAGCTTGTTTTTAATTAAGTATGATGGATTTTAAATAAAACATATTTGGTTTAGTGTAAGAAATTTAAAAAAAAGAAAAAATACCTCCCAAGATTCGCAGATTCTTTCATATATCCATATATACCTTAAAATCACTTCAGTTTTATGTCACGTACGATATGTTCTTATTTTTCTGGATATTTTAGACAACAATGATTCGATTTTAATTACCATTTGAATGGAACATAAAGATACATAAATTTTTTATTACAGTATACGAAAAATATACGGCATTTTTTATTACATATGTATGTATATATTTAGGAACTGGTGGCATAATCAAACGTCATATTTTCAAAAGTAAAAAGGGTGTATCTTAGACCTAGGCACAAAGAAATATTTACAATGTAACATATTATGAACAACCAACCAAACAAACCAAACGTTATATATTCCACGATCTAGGCACAAAGAAATTATACTGTTATAAAATCTTGATCTAATCGAGGGATGGAACTCAAATATTTACTTACCTATTAAGTTTCGAATCCAAGAGAATGTACTCGGCTGCAAACCATATTGACTTTAGTAAAGAGGGTGCATGTTAGACCTAGGCACAAAGAAATTTAAATTTAATATTTATCAAACGAAGGAAAGAAGTCCAAATAATTACTTACATACATATTTAGGTTAGAATCCAACAGAATATATCGGGGCCTGCAAGAAATGTCGACTTCGGTCCCAACTGCCATTAAGTTCTAGTTCTCTATGATATTTATTAGGAACAAAGTATGTTTTTAGCTACATATGTAAACATGTTACTACTAGAATTTTACTTATTGACAAGTTTATTAATAAAAATTTTAATAAATCTCTCCATCACAATTAATTCTTGGCAAAACAAAAGAAAATACTTAAATTTTTTTTTCAATACACTTTTTTCAAATGACAGGAGTCTTTAAGTTTAAAAAAAAATTATTATCAATTACCCAAGGCATATTTATTCATCAGGTACTCTTGATTCGCCAGCTGATTATTTTTTTCAACACTTATTTTAAATTTCAGCTGTCAAAATGCATAAACAAAAAACAATTTTCTCTCTTTCCTAATTTATTTCAAATGTCAAGCTTCATATATAAAAAATATAAGCAAAAAATTCTCTCCGAACTGCAATCACCTGATGAATAAATATGCCTTGTCAATTACCCTACAAGTGCAAGTTCATTTTCAAAATGTCGTCAACAAATAAACTTCAAATAAATATAAAAATAAATAGCGCTGCTTCAATTATTAACTAAGTGTTGCTAATAGTCACTATTGAATGTTACCTGTTGACATATAATTTTTCAAGATAATTTTTTTTTATCAAAAATTGATATTTATGTTTAAACTTACATTATAAATGAATATCTTTGCTGTTACTCAATATTCTTTATATAGATATATACAATATTTATGCAAAAAATTAGTTGAATTATTTACAATTGTATGAAATATTAGTGAGTTACCAAAAAAGTCAGTATTCGACAACACTGCTTTTGTCTTGTCACTTTACTTGCCGTAAGTCATGGCATATTTATTCATCAGGTATTCTTGATTCATCAGCTGATTATTTTTTATTCACTTATTAAAAATTTCAGCTGTCAAAGTCTATAGATAAAAAACAATTTTCTCTCTTCTCTCATTTATTTCAAATGCCAAACTTCATATTAAAAAAATATAAACAAAAAATTTTATTTTTGAAAATTCTACTTGTTTTAAAATTTATTTGCAAGCTTAGTCGCAGGTAGCAGAAGTGTGGTTGTGCTAGTAAACAAGTGCTATTGTAAAAAAAAAAATTTTTTTTTTATTTTTTTTTTATTTTTAATATATTTTTTTTGTAATTTTTTTTATTATTATACCCTTCACACAGTGAAAAAGGGTATATATAGGTTTGTCATTCCGTGTGAAATTTCTACAATTTTCATTTCCGACCCCATAAAGTATATATTTTCTGAAAGCTTATGAATAGCGGAGTCGATTAAGCCCTGTCAGTCTGTCCGTCTGTCCGTCTGACCGTCTGTCCGTCTGACCGTCTGTCCGTCTGTCCGTGTGTATGTTGAAATCAACTTTTTGAAGCCCCCCGACATAGGTTGGACCCGGGTAAGGTATTAAAATATCAGAAATATTCGGGAGTAGATCGGTATTGAAAATCAGAAACATCGGTACATAAACAACTGAGATATGAGCAAAAACCCACGACCACCTCAATTTTTTTTTCACAAAAACAACATTACAACAACAACATTCATACATACAAACGTGTATACTGGTTAGAGAAAATGTGGCATCGAATCCCAGCTGAGCCAAAAAATTTTTTTTTTTAATTTTTTTAAAAATTTTTTTTTAATTTTTTTTTTTTTTTTTTATTTTTTTTTTTATTTTTTATTTAATATATTATATATATTTTTATTATTATTTTTTTTCAATTTTTTTTATTTTTTTTTAAATTTTTTTTTTATTTTTTTTTTTGTTTAATATATATTATATATATTATAATTTTTTTTTTAAATTTTTTTTTAAAATTTTTTCTTAAAAATTTTTTTTTTTTAATTTTTTTTTTTTTAATTTTTTAAAAATTTTTTTTTTATTTTTCGTTTTTTTAACATACATACGTGAATTTATAATTTTACAATGGGATGTTTTTATATATGTATGTACGTATTTCATATGGGATGAATGGTGACACAAACTACTGTTATTGCATGACTATACGTTGTGAAGGGCATATAAGATTCGGCACGGCCGAATATAGTGCTCTTACTTGTTTTTTTTTATTTTTAATATATTTTTTTTTTGTAATTTTTTTTTTGGTATGTTTTTTGCATGTATGTACATACGTATTTTATATAAGATGAATGGTGATACAAACAATTGTTATTGCATGACTACACGTTGTGAAGGGTATGTAAGATTCGGCACGGCCGAATATAGCACTGTTACTTGTTTTCACTTGCACTTGCTTGTGGCAAGGTAGGTTTAGAACAATTACTTGAATTAACTAAAAATATAATTAAAATTTAAAAATAAATCAATTAGTAAATTAATTTAAAAATTTTAAGTAAGAATTTTTCTGTGTAGTTTTGAGAGAATGAACAGATATTTCAGTTGAATTTGTATATTAAGGAATTGTCACAATTAGGCATGTCTGTGGGCTATTAATCCCTTAGATATTATCGAAAAGAATTAAATATTTTACACCTGATTACCTGAGATTTTATGTATTTAATTTGTCAAGTTTTTCATTTGAGATCTATGGCCGCCCTCTACCTACAAAACAATGTTTCACCGTCACGATATATATTCAAAAGTCCTTGATTTCAATATTATTAATAAAAAAAATTAAACAAATTATTAAATTACATTTAACTCTTGCAATAATAATTTGATCCAACAATAAATTTCTATTTCAGATATTTTAAATATTTTATTATACTCGCTTTAGTTGCCTTCAGTTTGTTTTTAATTCTTATGAACGTTGATTTTTCAACCAAAATCTACAAAATATCCACAAAAGATGATAATGACACAACTTTGCAGGATACTTTCAATGCAATAACAACAAATGTTAAAGTTAAATACATGGCAACAGAGCATGGAATTTTATCACAGGACATTTTAATGCAAAGTGCTAGACAAGCTCGAAATCAGGATCAAAAAACTATTTTAGTTGGTGCCATCAGCTGTACAGAGTTCCGCGACAATTGCACCTTATTTTGCGCGAATGGCAGCATCAGTTACTTAGAAGAAAATCTCGATCGTTTGCAAGAAAAATGTTTAAACACAAATGTGAAGTTATTGCTGGTGAAGGGTCAATTTTTCAATGGCATTTTACAACAATCTTTCTTTCATGGCTATTTCTCTCTGGGTTATCTCTCGATTAACGAATGCAATTTGCAGAGTATTAAAGAGACAGCCTTTAAACACTATAATGTTAAAAACTTGGAAACTTTAAGATTAACAAATAATCAGCTCATCACCTTAGACAGTCACACTTTTGAAGGTTTATCTAATTTGTTATATTTTGAATTTTCCCAGAATCCTTTAAGCGAGATGCTTAAAGCAGAAGAATTCTTTAAACCCCTTACGGATAATCTGAAGGAAGCATTAGTACAGCCCAGAGTAAATGGCAGTGAAATATTAGATCCTTTGTCTTGGTGGAAGGGGCTAGAATTTAGTTTTCTAACTACATTGGATATAAGTAACAACAATTTTCAAGGTATTCTGAGTTCCGAAACATTTAAGGCGTTTAAGTCTTTAGAGGTTTTGTTGTTATTTAATTGCAATTTGCTTGGGCTGACACCGGAAATATTTGAGTCTATTTTGAGTTCTTTAGAATATCTGGATTTGCGCTTTAATCATTTGCAAACTTTAGATGAAGAATTTTTCAAAAATCTGCCCGTTGCGGGTTTAGAAATAAAACTCGATTTAAATGAATGGAACTGTGAATGCGACAGTGAAATGATGCTATATTTTATGGAAAACGAAAATAGGTTAAGTGATGAAATAATTTGCTATAGCCCTAAGCAATGGCATCTTAAGAAAATGTTGCTGGTCCTAAAGGCATGTGAAGAGAGTGAAACGATAACAACAACCACAAGTAGTACTAGTACAACCTTCTCTATAATACCCACATATGGCAGTAGTCGACCGGCTATAATTTCTACAACAACTGATGATATATCTACCATTAAAACAACAGAAAAAGTTATTGCTACAACACCAGAAACGACTAACACCTTTCCTACACAATCTACTACTAGTGCTAAACCAACAACTGATCAATCATCTGTTATGCCACCAAATGTCATTTTTATTAACTGTTCTTTAAACCTTGAGGAAATCGAATTCTTTGACACATTAATTTTTCCACCGAAAAAAAATTTTTTCATTAATCAAACCTCCTCCGCAAGTGTTATAATCAGTGTTCAAATCACTGAGAGTTTACAACAATTTTCTATAATTTATTTTACAAACTACAGCGATTACATGGATGACATTAAAACACACATTTCCAGAACGCAACAAAAAAGTATGACACAGATTAACATACAAAACTTGCAATCGTCTGCATCTTATGTTTTCTGTTTAGTTGAGGACTCAGCAATAACTGTCTCACCTTTCGATTGCCAAGCACATTTTATGGAGACGCAACAGCCAAAACTAATTTGGCTGTTAAAATCAGAAAAACTTTGGTTTATAGTTACTACTACAGTTGTAGCACTACTTTTGCTTTTAGCAGCCATATTTTTTGTTTACATTGTGCTGCGCTATAATCCTCAGTGGCTGTTAAAGCGCAATAAGAGAATATTACCAGTACACGGCAGCGGTAGGAAAATTTTAATAATCTCAAAGAAATCCAACATTAGATCTTTCAGGTACGTCATGTTAGCCCTATATTAATCTCTTTATTCATATTTTATTAACTTACCATTGTTGCTTGTAGAATTAATCAATCTTCCTTGTCTCAAAGATCATCCAGTTATATGAAATCTTTGCCCACACTGAAAACCAGCGATAGAAACTATGAAGATGAAAATGCTATATATTCCACACAACATACAGTTCCTGCTGGTAGAGCTCCATACTTACCGCCACCACCACCCCTACCACAACTACCAGTATCTAGAAAAGAACATAATAATTCGTGCTCAAATGTGACAAGATGTCGAGATCGACCAAAAAATGTTCAACAAAATATGGATTATTTGGATGTCATTGCCAATGATCCAGATTATCAAATTATAAATCATTATGAAGCAATATAATGTTACAAAACAATTTTTAAAGTAACTTTTACACAAGATACTGATACTGGGCAGAAAATAGGACCTAATAAAATAAAACAAGCAAATCTAGATCTCATAAAACAAGCAATTGATATACAAATTTTGATTTTCTGATAATTTACCTTAAAACAACAAACTTAAAAATGTAAAAATTTTCAAATCCAGTAAATAGTTTTATTCAATAATTTTTTATAAATAACAAGTCCTAGACTTGACTATCCAATACATAGAATCTACCCACATGTGTATAAACCGGTTTATTACACGATTCATTAACAGCTAAAGAGAGAGGAGCCTGATCGGAAGGAAGTTCGGGTAGGGCATCGTTAGACAAACGTTTAACACGACATGGTATTTCAGCATACTGCACTATATTTGCTGTACTGGAGACAGTTGCAAAAGGTGTCAGATAACAATTTTCTGCATCTTGATTGCCTGTTGTGTAAACAGTTTCTTTTATTACTTCGGCAGAAAGAGCTTGATTTTTTAATTTATTATACGCTGGTATAACTTCATATAAGTTCGTGTTGATATAACTTTGAGAGCTGGCCACACTTTCGATGGATTTACGGCGTATCGGGGAACTGGAAAGACATTTATAAATACAAACACTATTTGAATTTGTTAAAAAAGAAAACATCTAAATCTTTTAGGTGTACTTACGCAATTCTAACTAACTTTTCCTCTTTCTCTTTAATCATTTTTAAGGAATTCTCTTTGGGCAACACCACAATTCCACTACTATTTCGATACAGAGTGGTAACTCTTTTGATGCCCTTTAATAAAATGGGTTTCCGTTTCAAAATCAAATAAATTATCAAGATGCCAGCTACTGAAAATATGATGATACCAAAGACAATCAAAGATATATAAATTATTGTCTTGTCACGTGACAACCAAACACTATCCTGCATCGCCAGATTACTACCACTCACATATATCGACTTGCAACTGAAGGGCGATGTGGTCTTCAGAATATTTTTCACTACACAAAAAGTATAAGCAGTATTGGGTGACAGACTGTCAACGGTGGTGACAAATGAAATGGCATTGTAGCATCCCAAGCCATAGTCATTGTAATTTATTTCCATTTTATAATACTGAGTGGTTACCTTACGAAACCAGATTAGTCCAAAATAGCCATCCAGATTTGCTGGTGCAGTGACTACAATATTGACACGTAGATTACTTTGAAGGACAATATTAAAGTCTATCAAGGGCCATGGTATAGGTTTGATAATGCGCTCGCTAATATTGATGGCATTAATTTTACAATATAATTTTACCGGATTTTCTTTATTTTTATTATGGCCTGTGCCAGTGGTTAAGCCCCCTTCAGTTGTATCGATATGGGAGAGGGTTTCATTGCGTTTTGTGGTTGTCATGTTATAAAGGTCTTTAAGATCGCTTGCTGCATTGAGTTCTGTATTTGTTGAATTTTCCAAAGAACTCACACCACAAGATCCTTCTTTAAACACTGACCATTCTCTAAACCATTTGGTTTCTATACACAATAAAGTGATTTTGTGGTGCTCAAAAATGCCCTTCAACTCCCTTTGCATATCGCACGAACAATGCCACTCATTATTTTTTGCATATGTTTTTAAATTCCTTGATATCTCCTTCCAGCCAAATATCGTACGACATGTGCCTTTCGCAAAGGCACCAGCTTCAATGTCCGTTATCTTAGATGAAGCCAGATAAAGTGTTACGACTTTTTCAGTGTAGTTGCCCAGAAAGCCATAATGAAGAGAGTCATTGAAAAATTTATAATTATATAGACGCAGCTCTTCCACGATTGGGCAGAAATGATTCTGAAAATATTTTAACTATAAAATTTATTTATATTTGGCTCAACTTGTTAAAAACTTACGTTTCTGTTGGACACTATATGGATGTCTTTATCGATTTCCGATGCTGTGCCATTGAAACATACAAATTTACACAGAGTCTGCACGCATTTAGGTGGTTTCTCCACAATAGTGGTATTGAGATAAGGGCTGCAAAATAAAAATAAAAAGCTAGATTCAACTGTGGCATTTCTTTGTGAACAACTTTGAAGAGGAAGCTCATTATAAAACCTCTTTAAAAGATTCAATAACTGTGCTGCATTAGTATATGAGGTGCCATGAGAACCACATCAAGAATGGCTATTGAGAATTAATTTTATTAATTTTTTCGATGAAAATACAAGTGAAACATGAAGCAGTCTTGCGCGCTACTAGATTAATATTTAACAACGGGTGAATGGCTTCTGAGAGGCCACATACGAAAGAATAATTGAAATCTTTCCGATGGGGAATATCAGATGTAACATGTGGCAAAATCCTTATAAGTTATGAGAGCGTTAATTGTAACACCATAATACCAGAAGATTAAGTGATTAGGGGAGAATTTCAGACGTATTAAAGACTGGTGACCGAACTGGAGAAGGTCTTGCGTCTACCAGATTACAAGACCCTTTTCCAGGCAAATATTATGACAATTAGGGAAGGCATTAAAAGGATAAAGGATTGATACCGAAACTCTGATTCGTATCTTTACGGACAAGCCAATCAGGGATCAAGACCCTTATGAACGAAAAAGTTTAATTTTAGAATGTCCTGCAATGCAAGTCTGATATAAACTCACATAAAAATTGTGACCATTTAGAGATAATACGAATACTAGACCTTCAAAGTATAATCGGAAACGTGGAAGTCTGAAAATGGCCTAAAATAGGATCATTTTTAAATACCATCACCCTGGAAAATGCTTATTCCTTTGAGGGGTTCAAAAATTAACTTTTTAAAAAACCTTATGACTAGAGGAGTCGAATGACCATTTTCCATCTGTCCGTGAGCTGTTGGAAATGAACTTTTAAAAGACTCCAACGCCTGTTTGTGGTACAAAATATTTTGGAATTAGTTGCTATTGAAATCCAGTATAATCACCCATTAGTTTTTGAGATATAAGCAAATAAACACGACTGCATCTGTATTTTAATCAAAAAATTTATGTTTTTCAAGCTTAGAAAATTATTGACACATCTGGTACTAGGGACATTAACAAACAAGGTTTTAGGCAAACATTTTTTGGAGATACATATAATTTTTAATATTGCATGTTACAGAAACTTTTCAATAAATTTTGACTTGTTAGTGACATCAAATTCTTCGGAAATTATTCCAGAAAAAAACTAACAAAATGCTATAAAACTTACTGAGATATAGGCACCAAAATACAACTTCTTTGGTGTTTTTTTTTTTTTTTTCTAAAATTTACAATTGAAAAACAAAATTTTTCAGCTTTTAGGCAGCCAGAAGAGCAGATATGAGAATCAGCAAAAATGGACTTACTAGCAAAATTTATTACACTATAAAAATTTTTTTAAATTCACGATGGCGGCCACAACTAAATGGCGCACATTTAATTTATACATGGTTCAAATCTAGTCTTTTAATATTTATCCCTTTCAATTCTAAAATGAGCGAGTTTTACCAGTACATTCCAATACAATGAACAATGAAAAATTTTAATATCCGAAATGGCCTTCTAAATCAAATCTCGGATATATGAGTCAAATATAGTCATTAACGATTTTTCCCCACAATATTGGTGTTAAGTGAATGGGTTTTACTAGTATAATACAGTTAACTATGTGTGTTAAGTGACGGAAATAATAAAGTGAAATAAAATCTAGGCTACTTACGATAAGATGTGCTCATTATTCTTATGTACATGATGTTGAAGGGTTATTATCAGATTCAGCTTGACACAATCTAGCACTTTAACTTGTTATTATTAAAATATTGCTGCAGCTGTTTTTGTGTTTTGTGTATCTAAAAACCAATCAATCATGTTACACTAATCTTCCATGTCACTGCAGCATTTGGTGAGTGCTAAATATTTTAGCATAGATAACAGTAACAAAGATTTATTGACACATACATATAAAACCTCTATCAGAGTTTCCCAGCAAAATCTTTTTGAAATTGTGTAATAGGTTGGCATTACTTAACATATTACATAGTACTGAGGGGTCGTTACAAACATCATTATTTTAAAGAACAGAGTAATGGCCTATTGGTTATGACCTTCGTAAATACTTTTTTTATATTTTTTTAAACAGTGAACTTTAAATTCGGTTAGGTTAGGTTGAAAAGGAGGGGCACTAAAAGCCCAAACCCATGACAGGTATACACTTATGCCCAGTTGGCATGTTATGCGCTCCATGTGGGAACTAGAATTCCCTATTTAAAACCATAATCAATATTTTCCCATAAATAATATCGGACTAGTTCAAGAACTCAGTCCCCTCAATGTAATTCCTTATGGATCTTCAGTTTGAGTTCCCCGGGTACTCCAAATTCGCCATAGTATCCACTGTAAAATTCTCTAATATGCCCAAACGCAGGACACTGACAGAGATAGTGTATCAAAGTGTCATCCTCTTCCTCGCATGCTCTGCATGTTGCCTCTTCAGATAGTCTCATGCGAGCTAGATGAGTTCTCAACTCCGTATGATCTATTCAGTCTTAGAATTTCCTTTGATTTCTCAAGATTTGGGTCACCCCATAGTATTCTTGTCACCTTACCGACATCAGTGCTTTGTCATTTTCTGACATGTTCCTCCATCGCCCAACGTTTAAGTTCATCCTTAAATCGTTTAAGGGGTTTGGCATTCTCCAAAGTTATAGTACTCAGAAGAGCTCCCATTTTAGATAATTTGTCGGCTTTCTCGTTTCCGATCAGCCCGTGATGGCTTGGTATCCATATTATCTCCAGATGTTCACAATTTGCATATGAGTTTATCTCGCTCTTACATTGCAAAACGTTCCGGGATTCAACTTTCTCCTTTCTCAATGTCTTAATCACTGATTGGCTATCCGTAAAGATACGAATCGAATTTAAATTAACTTCATAAATATTATAATATGCCCAATATTATAATTTTTATATTTTTTTGTATTGCAACAGTATAAAAATATCCAGCTATAATTCAGCATTATTGGTAACTACTTATTTTATTGCTTTTTGTAAGTTAATTTGTAAGAGAAGTTCATGATTTCTGGGACAAGTCAAACAAAAATAAGTAGAAAAGTAACTAGTTTATGTGTTTCTCCAATATTATTTGCTAACTTACTAGGTAAGTAAAGATTTTGCTGGGTTACTACCAAAAGCTTCATTTGGTCAAGCACTTATACAGCTACAAACTAAAATTACAATAACGAACGAAGATCGTGAAAAACTTACTTCAATTCCAAAAGTGTATCCGCTAATTGGGTAGTCGTTTTTGAACTAGGGTCTGGCATCAAGCCGTTTATAAATAAAAAAACATTGAAAACTATTGCAAATAAAATGTGTTTAAAAAACATTTTTTTTACAAGTTTTTAAAAATTATTATTGTTTTTACTAATTCTATGTTGATTTTTGTAATTTTTAAATATTTAAATGAATTTTAATTTTTATTTAGTGTCAAACTTTTAAGGTTTAACCTAATATTTAAATAAATTTCTTGTCTTTTATTTAAATTTTCTAAATTTTTCCTCTGAATTGTACGGATGAGTTGATTTTTTATAGCACATCTTCACTCTATCCGTTTTGCAAATAAACTGAATTTATGTTTGATGTTTAATCTAAAGGCTTATTATTACTGAAATTATTATCAGTCATTAAGGGTTTATCTATTTTTACAAATGTATCTATAAAATTGAGTTTGTTTGGCGTTTAAGGAGCCTGTTACAGTCATTGGCGTACTTCTGTTTACAAGAGGGTCTCTTTTTGAATAAGAGTGCTATACCTATATTTCAAATATAGATACGTCTTTTTAAAACAATAATTTTATTAAAAATTAACAAAAAAATTTTTTTTGCAACTATAACCTTTTAGATTTGTGTAGGAAAATTCTTGGTAACTCTAAAGGTAGTAAAAAAAACAGCAGACAGTTGTCCGAGCTCTTCGGCCACGGACTGTCCCTGCAGGCTGTGTAAGAGAGACGGCCATTAAGTTTAACGTAGAATACGCCATCCGATAAGACTGAAAATATATATAACAATAAATGATAAATAATATAAGCAAATGAATTTATTTATTTGATAGTTACTTTTGATAATATACATAAGCTTATGGTAGGAAAAATAGGATAAAAATGTTTCTCAGCATAACAAACGCTCGTTGCTTTCTTGTATTTCGTGTAGGTGCCATTTTGATTAGCAGTTTTTATTTTAATTTACTAAACGTCAACTGTCAGCTGCTGTCAAACAGCATCAAGCAGCATTGTTATTTTGCTTACTTGGCAGGACTTTCATATAACATAAAAATGTATGAATTAATTTTTTCATATATTTTTTATAATTATATATCCATGTTAAATTCAAATTCACATTTAACATTACGTTTCACTTAAATACATAAGTAAATATACGAAATTTCAATATTTCATCAATCAAAACAACAGCCGAAGGTTTGTGTCCACACTGAAACAGCAGCATAGTTTGTGTTCACGCTACAAACTCAAACACTTAACCAAACACCACACATACATATGTTTGAGTGTATGTGTTTAAACAATTTTCATTTGAGAAATTTAAATATTAGGAAGATATCAACCAATATGAAATGTATATCAAACGAAAGATAACATCTTCTACGTATTCGTATTCAACGACAAAAATGGAGGCAACTTAAGCTCATCAATGTACAATGTATAACAATTATTGCGATTCTACGCTTCGACGTATAACGGAATTTAATGAAAGAACTTTCATTTGCCCTAAAATTTTAAGGGCTGATCTTGAATGTGAACCACACACTTAAACGTCAAATTTTTTTCTGAATTTCATTTGGCATTTCTCAATTTCAGATTAACTCAATTTGAATGATGGAGAGACACACAATCGAGCAACGCGTTAAAGTTATTCAAGCTTATTATGAAAATGGGCGTTCAAATCAAAATGCATTTCGTGCACTTCGAGATTCTTTTGGTCAACATAATCGTTCGAATTCGTCCACAATCGGGACAATTGTGAAAAATATTTAAATATCAGTAAAACAAGTCTGTATGAAATGTGAAAACATCTGTGAATGGCTTCTATGGCAAAAGAGCCGTCAACCTCGACCCATCATCGTGCTCAACAATTGAATATCAACATTGTCATTGAAAATTTGGAGGCATGCCGCCGAGGTGATTGAACCATACCAATATTATCATAATAAAAAGAAATGGCAATAATTTCTTAAATAATTTGTGTTTAGTTCAAAATCAACATCGGCCCTTAAAATTTAACATAATTTAAATCTGGCGAGCCATTTGTATCACGCGTAAAATAATTTTTAAATTTATTGCAACAAAAAATCAACGAAGTTTAAACTTGAGTCTATAAAGTTCTAAACTTCAAACTCCGTGTTATCATAAACCATCAGGTATCGCTTATTCAGCTGATAAAGTCTTAATTTAACCTGTTTCCACACTAAGAATAACAAACATTTTATTTCCTCATTTTTAATCAATTTCTTCGTTTATTTATTTATTTTTTTCTTTCTTGTTTCGTCAGTTTATCTTTTATGTTTTAATTTTGGACTCGGATTGATTTCACAAAGGTATTGAATTTTAGCCAGTCCCTACATCTAGTGCTTAAAAATAAAATACTTAAATACTTAGTATATAGTAGTTACAACGTTAACTTAAAACTAACACAAAGAAAACTAAAATAAAATAAAACTAAAACTATTAATTTAATAAAAACTAAAATAAATACAAAAAACTAAAAGCATGTGCGTAATTGATAGACCTCTTTAATGGGTTGCTTAATTAGTAACTATTTTCTATTGTTTACATGTATTTAAATTGCAATTAATGATTCTATGGCAATAAAGAAAAACCGTCTTTATTAAATTTTGTCGTTATTTGGAAAAATAATTCAAAATTTTCAAGTTGAATTTTAGAAATTGCTTTTATTTGTAATAAAAGTTATTATTTTATTAAATTAACACCCTCAATATAAAGTTATTTTCTAAGTAAAAATAAGTTCAAGTTTTAAATAATATTAAGCTTTTTTGAATATATAAAACGTGTTTGAGCTTTAGCTTTTCAAAAAATTCTCTTAAAAAATAATAATTTCAAAATGAGAAATTTCGTCTTATTTTATCATACTTTTTTTTAAGTCGACTTAAGCGGTTATTCTTTTTAGCCATAGTTATATTTAGGTACATTTCAGAGTTCTTAGCTGGTTGTTATTTTATTTATTTGTTTTTTGTTTTTTTTACAATTTTATTTTAGCTAAAACTTTTACGGCAAGTACTATTTCAGGTACGAAACAAATACTTTGCAGACAAATAAGAGTGTTTTGTTTAAAGAAGGTAGTTTAAAGATTTTTTTTTTCATAAAAATTACCGGCAGAACTTACAGCAATAAGTTGAAAACGTAACAACCAATAAACATTAGAAAAAAATTAAATAAAAGAAAAAACATTTATAACAAAATTTAACCCTCTTGGATTGCAACAGGTTAATCTTGGCTTTCATGAAATGTAATTTTTACCTAGACTCATGATATTTGTCTTGGCATATAATGACTTGTTCCAGTCAATTTGTATGAAGCGCCTTACATAGAAAAAAGTAAATTTTAGATTCAAAAATGTTATCTTTACACAGTCTGAGTTCTCATCTAAGTTAAACCACTAGTTAAAGTCCAGACATAAATTCTCTAATTTTTTTAATTTAGAATAGCTTTCTATATACTTGTAAGTTAAATCTAATAACTTTTAAAGATTTTGGAAACTAGAGCTTTAAAGGCAGCTTAACGAACTAACGAACGAAGTATGTAAAATTTTATTTGAATAAGAACCCAACACTAAAGCTATAAACACAATCAAAGGCTACCGACTACAAAAGTAGCTGGCTACAAAAATAGCCAAGTCGCCAGCTACTTAATTCTTTTAACGACTACCGACCACAAACTACGAAAAATAAACATCTGTTTTGACATATGTATTTAAGTTAACCAATGGTGCCACTATAATAGTTTTTCGCGTTTTTAATAGCGATATTTAATGTATTGCGTTTTTAAAACCACAATTTCATGCATTTATTGTATTGGCAGCACTAATCTGTTTTTTGAAGCCAAGAAAAATAGAAATTAGCCTAAGTTGGCTACGGGCTACAAAAGTAGACGTGTAGTTGGTAGTCGTGTAGCGGCTAAAAGAATTATTCTCATAAGCACGCATGTATTCTATTTTTGACATCTTGTAGTCGATGGTCGGTGGACTTGATTGTTTTTATAGCATAAGATGGTAAATTCAAACAAAAACATGTGAGATAAAATCAGTTTTTCTTTTTCAATATAATAATGATTTTAAACGAGATTCAAACAGAACATTTATAAAATCAATAAATATATTTATAGAAAAAAAACAAATTATTTTAAGCAAGTGTTTGTTTGAATACATTTTGAAAATTAATATTTCTGTGTATGCATGTACAAAAAAAAATGTATTAAAACACCTGATGCCACTTTAAAATTGTCTATAGAAAATATTAAATTCTTTATCAAAAGAATAATAAGACAATAAGAATCTCTGTAGTATTCCACAGCAAACGAAAAGAGTTAAGAGCATTTTTTACAACTTATTTCTTTGGCTGTAGAGGTCGCATTATGCACTATATATATACTACGATTCGGCACCGCTTGAGGGTAGCATGATTTGAAACTAAAGCGTTTAGCTTTTGCTAATGCACATGTGCAAAAGCCAGTAGGGTTTTCGAGAAAAGTTCTCTGGACTGATGAAAGCTAATTTCGAAACAATCGAAAAAGAAGATTTATGTAAGACTTCCCCAATCAAATTTCAATAAAGGATTTTTATAGTTAAAAAGAAATAAGTGATTTTTTTTTGTCAAAATAATTGTGCCAACGACTGTAATTTAATTAAAACAACCTAATTTTAAAATTTACAAATAAACACTCAGGAAAATTTTCGGATGCTTTACTTGTGTTAAGGGAAATGTCAAAATAAACAAACGGTGTTGTCTAGTTCTATTAGATTTTGTTAAAAATATTGAGTATTAGGAAAAGTTATTTAATTTATATATTTTTTTATTACAAATAAAAAGTTTATGATCATTAAGGTTTGTCCTTATCTATCATTTGAAATACACACTAAAATCGGTAATAAGACATAAGAAATAATTACTTTTTAAATTAAATTTAATTAGATATAAAGCTATTTTTTTAATAAAAAAAATCTAAATTTAAAAAATAAATACTTACTGCCGTATACACAAAAAAAATATTTCAGGTTTCTTAAAGGCTTATTTGACAAATTTCCGTACAACATCTATCAAATAAGCCTTTATTAAATCTACAATATCTTTTATGAATACGACAGTAAAAATTTAAGTAAAATAAGTTGCAATATTTTTAGTACATTTTATCTTATATTAAAAGAAAGTCTTATTGATTATTAAATTAATTTGTATCACTTAATTTTTTACAAAATACGTGATTTAGAAAAAGGTCTTGCAATTACTAAGATGGTTTTTGAAAATCATAATGATAATTTTTAAATGCAAATAAAATTATATAATTATTACTTAAATGTATTCTCGTGTAATTAATTTAATCACGAGAGTGGAAATTACAGCTGGTGTTTGTGTCAGAAGAGCATTTTAAATAAAGAATTGTTTTATAATATTCAAATCTGCTTTTTAGTGTTTTTATAAGTGAAAAAGAGTTTGCTTAAGTGTTATGGAAAATCTTGAATTTGTAAAATATTTCATTTTCAAGTTGGCATTAAAAAAATTCCAGCAAAGTCTTAAATTGGTTCAAAATAATTTAAGGCCTTTCAAAATATAATAAAAATACTTTCGGTCTTTAATTTCTTTTATTTCTTGAATGTTTAAAACAATAATATTGCAAGACCCTTTTCAAACCACAATTTATTATTTAAATGAGCTGCATTATGTACGATCTTAGTGAATACTTTTCAATAATTTTATTAATTTTTTTAAAATAATTTTATTCTTAACCCTAACATTACATTAATTTTTTTTCTTTACAATATATGAGTGGTGAGTTTTTATTATACAAAAGATAGAGCTTAATTTAGTTACATATTGTGAAAATTTATAGTTCCTCTTCTTATTTAAAAGAAAATAAATAAATACTCTTACATTTAGGCCTAAGACTTATATTAATGGAATTAGTTACATTACGGTACTTCAAATTAGTAAAACAATTATTTTACTTTAATGTGTTTAATGAAATTTAAAATTACATTTGTTCTTAAAATTCTTACAATTGTCGATTCCTTAATGTAAATTGAAATGAAAAGAAAAATTAATTTAAAATGAATTAGATTTGTATGTTGCGGTTGTTGTGTTTTAAACTAAAACCAAGTTTTATAAGCTAATTTTTAAAGTTAAGCTTTACTTTCAATACGTCGTCCCTTAAAGCTAAGTCTAAAATTACATTAATAATTGAAATAAAATCATTTACATTGTTGATTTTCACAAACGGAAAGAAAAATTAATTCTACACAATTTGCTTGAAATGCCAATGAAGTGAAAATTATTTACAGGTATGTTCTTCTATAATTTTAACACAGACATCACACTTAACCTGGCAACACCAATGAAACTTGCAATTGCAACGTTCTCGCACCACAATGTTCTTGGTATTATAACCTCGGCCACAGCACAGAATACCACAGCCATCTAAGCCATTTGAGGTTTTGTTACACACACGGCTATGGGTACCTGGAACAAAGAAATTTTGTTTTGATTTGTTAAATATTATTATATTGTTAAATATATGTTAAAGTTTATAAGGCATTTACCTGGCCACTGCAGTTGTTTATTATTTCGACACCAATCAGGACTCTCATCCAAATACACCAAATCGTGGGCTGTGGGTACTTTGAATTGTGGATCTTTTACTTGCAAACGTCCACGTTTATTTAATTTCACCTCTGTGGATTCTTCGTATTTTTCACGTAAATAGTCACCTTAAAAGAAACAAAACAATATTACATTTAGTATAGGCGCCAACCTCAAAAACTGTTGATAATACAGTTTACCATAACACGGTGTACAGTAGTGGTAAAAATTAAAAACACTGTATTACCATTAGTGTTTATTAAATAAGTGTTATTTTGTTATTGTAAATTTATGTTAAATCATTATGTAGTTTGTTGTGTTAAATTAGAGACACACCGCAACATTAACAGTACTTTAGAAGTCTTGTACTGTATAACCTATAATAAAATTGTAATTTTTGGAGACATTGTACTGTTGTGTCTATTTTGACGAATCCACTAACATAAATAAAAGAACCATTCCCAGCGGTGAAAAGTGTATGTAGAGATAATCATACCGGCATAAAATATTGCAAATCATACCAGCATGTGTCCCTAAGGCACAACATATGTATGTAAATAAAAATTAGAATGAAAAACCTTTAATGAATTAGAGTCAAGTAAATTTAGAGAATAATATTTATTAAACACATGGTTAACAAACAAAAGTTTTTATATCATTTTCATTGAAAATTTTAATATTAAATTTTTTACGGTATTGTGTAACTATTCGACTTATTTTAGAATTACACATATAGCAACTTTGGTGCACAATTCTTCCTGAAGAACTTCATATATACACTGAACTATAGGCCGTTGTAATTTATTTTTTGACCTTTGGTGTATTTGGGGATCAATAAGTGCTTCAGCAACTTCTAGTAAAGAGAGCTTTTGAGCAATTGTGTCTATGAGACACATGTCGCTAATTAAGATTCGTTTTGATTTTTTGACGTATAAAAAAATTTAATAATTAAAATTTTTATTTTTTTGCTAGGCTTTACAAAAAGGCATATTTATACAACAAAACTACTTTTTAGAGGATGTTTTTTGTCAAGGCCAATTCGTATATCAGGGATGGAAGAACTGTTACGATATTTTTAATTTAATAAAATTTGAATAAAAAGAAAGTATATATATTTGTGAAACACAAAAAAAAAACAACAACAAATAATCATAAAATTGGTACATTTATTATCTAAAATGTACACTTAAGTCTAATACCGAAACCAAAATCTCAATTTCTATCCCTGTATTAATTAAAGAAATTAAGGCAAATTCAACAAATTTTGACATTATTCTACATCAGCTGGGCTGATAATTTTACCTCTATGAATTTGACTTGCAATCCAAAACATATCTTCTATATATATAAAAGTGAAACTCTGTGAGTGTTAGCTATAGACTCCGAAACTGTAAAACCGATCGGGCTCAAACTTTGGCAAGTTGTTGTAAACATTCCAGGGAGTGTTTATGGGTCGAAAAAAGTGGGCGGGGCTACGCCCATAAAAAATGAGTTACCATTTTTAGCTACTTGCACTTGACCGATTTTTCTGAATCTTTGCACACATATTGAGCTGTCATAACTTTATAATTTCGTGATAAAAAAAGTGGGTGGGGCCACGCCCATAAAAAAAATTTATAAGTTTGAGGTATTTGCACTGGAACGATTTTTCTGAAACCTTGCACATATATTAAGCTATCAAGACTTTACAATTTCATGATTATAAAAGAGGGCAGTGCCACGCCCATAAAAAACTAGTTATTATTTTCAGCTACTTGAACTTCACCAATTTTTCTGAAACTTTGCACACACATATTGAGCTCTCATTATAATACAATTTCGTGATTAGAAAAGTAGGAAGTGCCACGCCCATAAAAAGACAGTTGTCGTTTTAAGCTACTTGCACTAGATCGATTTTTCGGAAAATTTGCACACATATATATAGCTGTCATGACTTTATAATTTCGTGATTAAAAAAGTGGGCAGGGCCACGCCCATAAAAAAAGTTATAATTTTGAGGTACTTGCTCTGGACCGATTTTCGTGAAACTTTTCACACATATTGAGTTGTTATGACTATACAACTTCGTGATTAGAAAAGTGGGAAGTGCCACGCCCATTAAAAAAAGTTATAATTTTTAGCTTTTTGCACTTCATATTCAATTAAAAATCAGAACGCATTTTTATTCATTAAGGGGCGTAGCAACGCGCGCCGGGCTTTTCTAGTGTAAAATAAAAGTCAAGTAGTTTGGTTGTGATATACCGAATATTTTCGTTACTACAGTCAATTAAACATCAAAATGTGTCTCACAGTCACATGTTAGTAGAATTATGTTCCAAAGAACAACTAAATTAATTATTGTTTTCTTACAAATGTTTTTTTAATTGTTTTTTGGTTTTAATAATTGCTTCAAAATTTTGTTGTTGTTGCAACAACAGACCATTACAGACCAGACCTCTCTTTCCTTCATGAAGGAAGTCGGATGTTAAGAAGGGAGTAAAGGAGGCCTTCCTAAAGACTTTTAGCGGCAGCCATGATATAATGTGATTAAAAATCTTAAATAAGTTGCAAATTCGGCTTCCAGAAAGGCTGAAAAGAAAAGCACTGTTGATTTGTAGTGGTAGAATAACGCTTGGCAAAGTGCCGGTAATTTAACTGATTCTAAAGAATTTTCCCATTTTCGATTGATATCGAATGTCGTAATTTGGCCCCTTTATTTAACATTTCAAACAAACTGATGTTAAACTTCATATCGTCGGCTTAATATGCAAACCTGCGAAATCTACTTTTTAAGTAAATTGACATTTTGATGCCGTGTGATAGAGAAGGATACGCCTTGGTCACAAGCCTGTAGTTTTTCTTCAATTTAAGTAGCTTTGATTTGTAAAAAAAAACTGTTAAATCTAGTTCATTATTAGTTCAGTGTTTATTACTAACCACAAATTGAAATATGAGAAGTTTTTTGTATCTCCTGTACAATTTGCTGAAAGGGAGTTAGCAGGTTTGCATATTAAGCCGATGATATTTATAAAAAATTTACATCTATAAAATATCAATAAAATAATGATGACTAGAGAATGACATTCATCGAATGAGTAAAATCTATATTAATTAAATAATGACGTATACAAGACCTATTCAATTTATATAAATAATTTGTGTTTACTCAGTCGCTTGTTCATGTTTTTAAAAATCAAAAATAAAAAATAATAATAGATTAAATATCGTGGGAAAGTAAGAGAGCGGGCGAATGAGAGAGACAAAATACAAAACCAAGAATAATATATTTTTTAGAGCAATTTCTATGCAAATATTAATCATGTGCTCGGAAAAAAATAAATTTATTCAAATTTCACACAGTCAAATAAATTTAATTAATGAAAGGTGTGATACCTACTATAGTTACATAAATAACTCCCAATCGATCTATGATCGTAATAAAGAAATAGAAGTTGCAATACCTCAAGCAGCTCCTTCTCCTAGGATTTCTTACCAGAAATCTCGTTAATATTTATTTGCAAAATCTCGATCTTGACCATATTCGGATTACTTAGACTATGATTTAATTTTTTTAGAAGATGGCAAACTGGCACCATTTTATATAAGTGCTGTTAAATGTATATGCTTACTCTACGTCTTGACGAGCCATCGATTTGTTTAGACTAGAACAAAACGTCGGCAGAGCAACTGTCAAAAAATTGTTCATGTTCTTTGATATGGAGAAAACGTATAAAGAGTATTTTGTTGCTATTTTTATAAGTCGTCTCTTTCTTTCATATTCAAAATGCCTTTTAATATCAGACATCGTTGTTCGAACAAATGTTGTGACAACGCTGTTCCAACGGCCTATAGTTCGACAACAGCGGTCCACACCAGGCAAATTCATGTGCGCACAAAAAATTGTTCGTTGTTCAAACAAATCGATGGCTGGTGTAGACCGTTATGAACTTATAAACATGATTTATTTAACAAAACATACGATTATGCCGTTCTCTGGCACGTACATGTTGTTATCACTTCTAAACAACTTAAATATACTCAACAACATTTATCTAAATTACAGAAAACTAATCGTACAATAGTATACATTTGTGGCCAGTCCCCAACCAAAATTGCACACATAAGTAGTACTTGCACACCCCCTCAAATGAAAACTGCAAACAAACCCTAAACAAATATAACAGCAATAAAAGAAATTACAAAAAAAAAACTTACCAATTTCTCTTATCGATGACAACTGTTGCCAACAGGTTATTAAACTGCAGGAACCAGAAACACCATGACACTTGCATGTAATACGAGTTTTCTTAATCACAGACTGCAAAAGAAACAAACAAAAAAAAAGCGGGGAAAAATTAATTAAAAGTTTTAAGATTTTAATTTTAAATAAAAACTTAAATACACGTGTACATGCAACTTAAATATTTATAAAATTTACTTTAAATTTAAATGTCTTTTTGAAATTATTCTAATTCAGCAGAATATTTATTTATTTGTTTTACATTCATAACTCTTCTTTTAAATCATTTTATTTTTTTTTTCTTTCTCCTTATTCTGCTTCTTCCTCTTATTTGAGAACTGTCCTATATCATACATATGGGTAAGAGTTTATGATTATAAAGGGAGCAAAGAAAAAATATGAAAAGTTTTTCTGCTTTATTGCACAAAATTCATAGAAACGACACATAGACGGACAGTCAGAGACAAGTTTAAATTGTCTTTATGAAAGTAATCAAAATCTAGCATCTAGCTAGTACTCGAATGTATGTGTATGTGGAAGTAAGTGTGTATGTATTTTTATATGCATGAATATACAGTAAGAGATAAAATTAATTATACTATCGGCTTTGTTAAATGCAAACTGCAGTTGCTTTCTTAAAAATAATTTTTGTTAATTCATAAGGTGTCATTATTTTTTTTAATTTTGCAATAAACAACACAATTCGTTTTATAAATTTAGGAAAAATATCAATACAACCGACAGACTTTCTTATAAATTCTTTAATTGAAAACCTATAACAAAGCATTTAAATTTGTTTTTGTTTTGTTTTTCTTAAAAATATGTATGAAAGATTATTTTTCGTATTTTATGAAACAGACAGTCAATTTCTATAATTCAGAACTTTAGTTATTTCCTTGTATTCTTATTTAAATTAATAAAAATAATTTCTTATATGGGCCATTAGGTTTGTGAGACATCGTACGCGATCGCAGTTTTTAAATTCTTACGGTCTAGCTCATAAAAAATCCTTATTAAAGCTTTATGTTTACATTAGTTATTAAACACTTTATGTCTTAAAAATCAGTTATAAGAATTATTATTTACAAACATTTAGTAAAACGAAATTAACAATTAATAATAACGAAAATCGACACTCTCGATGTATAATTAATAAAATGTAATGATTTTATTCAGTAGAAAACACTTTCTAAATTAAAAAAATCTAACCAAAAATTTCTCCACCGTGTTTAAAAACCGCCATGCCATCAAACTCAAAAAGAATTAAAAAAAATTGACACGATTGGCGAGAAAACGCCACATCTGGCAGCCTGCTTATGGCGAAGTAGTAGTTTTTACTTTAAGGTAGAAAAATTGCTTTCAGCGCCATCTGAAATGAAATAAAAACTACTGCCGGTTTGCAAGGAAACATCAAGGTGCTGACTTTTAAAAGCCTGCTTATGTATGGCACGATATTTGTTTGAAATGCCCCACTTAGCAGCAATTCCGTAAAGGCGTTTTTTTCAGCACAGCAAATATGGCATCATTTGTTTTCGTTAGTCGGTACAAAATTTATAAATTTTTGCTCACTGTCATACAATTTGTTTTTGCTTAAATAAGAAAATGTATACATGTATACAACTAGAACGCAATTTTTAAATTTTAAATAAAAGACAGATATTTAAAAAAAAATCGTGAAACTTTATTATATCGTAAAGTAGACAGAATGAGGTTATGTATGGAACAATATATCGTGCAGATGGCCGCCGCGGCTTTGCTGGCACACACGCGATCTTTTAATGAAATTTTCAATGACATTTTTGCATAAATGCTGCGGTATTTCATTAATGCAGCATCCAATTTCCCTTTTAAGGCTTGAGTCGTCGTCGGCTTATTCGCGTAAACCATTGACTTCAAAAAACCCTAAAAAAAATCTAAAGGTGTTAAATCACGAAATGCGAAATAACACGACCGGGAAATGACTGATGCAGCAATTGAATTGTTTCTCTGGCTGTATGACATGTGGCGCCATCTTGTTGAAACCACATGCCCTCCACATTCATTTCTTCAACTCTAGGCAAGAAAAAAATGGTTATCTTGCAGCAAAGTGGATTTGGAGACACCAAATTGCTGAGCTCGGTGTCGAATTGAGGTGGATTGAGTTTGAGCGACATTATCACGTACAGCTGCGACATTTATTTTATTTTATTTATTTATTCAATTCACAATTTTTTTAAGCCATTAAGGCCAATAAACCAGTATAACAAAAATATATATGGCAACATTTCTTACTACTAATTTTAATAATAATATATTTATTTAAAAAGAAGAAAAAAGGACAAAAATTTTTGGTCGATCGACCTGGTCGAAGGCGCGTTGTTGTCTTTACATCACTAACAGACCCAGTTTCGGCAAATTTATCCATGAATCTCTTTACAGTTGACTCTTTTGGAGCATTATTGTGACCCCAAATTGATCGCAATTTGCGAACTGTAGCCTCAAAACTTTCACCATTTTGGTAAAACAATTTCATAATGAGAATGCGTTGTTCATTCGTGTAGCGCTCCATTTTTACTAACCTCGTACCTTCTACTAGCAAACAATAACAATTGTTCAAATGTCAAACAATGACACTTCGAATGGCGCCAAATTTAAAAATTGCGTTCTAGTTGGGACAGCCGATATATGACAGCAAGATTCTGTACTGGTTAAAAAATTACGTTTATTTTTAACTGGGTTGTGATAATGATGTGTAAAAAATAATACGTGATAAAGCAGTTCTGTTGGTGAATTTCATCATGGAAGAACGGTTGGATAGTTTTTGTTAAGTTTTTTTTTAAATAATCCATAAAATTCAAAAATAGTTATTACGGAAATTTTTCCTTAAAATTTTAAGTGTTTGCCAAAAATTCACATTCAGTGTTGGGCATTATAACAATAACTTGCATAGTAGAGCGTAAAATGAGCTGGAAAAGAACTCTAGGCATGGCAGCTACAAAATAAATAAAATATATTTTTTTGAATATCGAGAAAACTATTGCATCTGTAATTCTTATACTTGTGCTTTACTTTTATTTTATTTGTCCAGCGAAAAATCGATACGATCGGAACAGGGAAAGTGGTGCCCCCCATACCAACGACCCATTTTATAAAATATTTTAGGAACCCTACATTGTAATATTTAATTCAAGTATTAGATATTTTAATTAAAAACTTTTTAATTCATTCAAACAATAGGATAGAATCAAACCGGCGGTGTGGAACCACCCATACAAAAATATTATTTTAATGGCATATCTGCATAACCGAATTTGTTGTAGGATTTAAATTCTGTGTAATTAACAGCGATATCAGTTTACATTTTTGATCAGAGCAGAAGACCTATAACTATATAAACACTATAATCATAGACGTCTATACATACATATATAAACTACATAATCTCGGACTTCTATACGTTCATACATACTTGCATATACGAAATAATACATGCTAACTATGCCTTTTCATTTGATACCAATATTGTAGAGAGTAAAATTTTAATTATCAAAATATAATTATATTTATTGATTTATAGCGTAATCAATTTTACTATTCAAGCCCTTTTATTTAATACCCATATTGAATTACAAATATATAATTCGCCCTTTTGTATTAGACGCCATTTTAAATAAAGAATTTTTGTTAAGCCTACTGTATTTTACAGGTCAAGCCCTTTCATTTGATACCACTATTGATGGCGGTAAGTTTTTAATTACAAAAATCATCTTATGTATACAAATTTGTTCGATATTTTGTCATGGCGTTTATCTTGATTTTTATAGGTTATACATGATATTCTGTATTCTACTTGTCAGTTCCTTTAATTTGATCCCAATATTGCAGGGGGTAAATTAGATAAATTTTTAATAACTAAAATTCACTTATTATACAAATTTGTTCGCCATTCTGTCATGACGGTCATCTTGAATTTTAACCTTTTTCATAATTTTTTTACATAAATTGTATACTAGGAAAAATTTAGGAGATTTTTTTAAAAACGTGGGAATTTTAAGTATGTATCTTCATATGGCATTACTGCAAAACTCTCTTTCAATGCAACAGCTGTTGTGCAAAAAAAAATTGTTAATTTTCTTGCGTGTTTCTTGTTTCAGTTTAGATTTGTGTCAATAAGTGGAGAACAAAATGAAAATAAAAATTATTGTAAATATGAAGAGGGCGGTACAGAGTATTCCATTTTTAAATTTGTGAAAGCTTTTCTAGATCCCCAGACGCTATCGGAATATAAGATTGTAAAAAAAACATGACCAAAGCAATTTCTGACAGCAGATCTGCCAATTTTTTTTATACCGTCATCTGACAACCGTCTAAACTTACAATTTTTTGTCGGACAACATCGTCAGATAATGTTATTGTCAGAACAACATCTGCCAAAGAAATTGTCAGCTTTTCTGACAAAAGTCTTACAACCGTCAGAACTGAAAATTTACCTTATGGAAGCAATTCTTCATTGTCATTCCATTGTTAGCATATGTTTAGGTGTAGCAATTAAGTAAAATCTGACAACCGTCTGTACAGAGCTTTATAACAGTCTTCGAACTCTGATTTAAAAAAATCTCGATCGACCATAGCTTTCGCGTTGAATAGGTAACTTAACATTTTGAATATTCTTCAATAAAATATTGTATGAACTGTGTTTTTACCTAAGAACAAACGCTAAATATTTAAGTTGCAATCGTTATAGAGTTTTACTCAACCCCCTCATAAATGCTTTTCGAAAATAAAAGTTAGCATTCAAAACTTAAAGATAAATATTCGTCTTTAAATAAAGATCAACAGAAACTCTCTCAATTCTTATATAAATAAACTTGATCAATGATTTCATAACGATTGGCCTATTATTGATGCTAACTAATATCCACTGCCAGCAATTACAAATCCTTTCACTTAAATTGTGATAAAATTAAACATTAAAAATGGTGGCTGGGTAGACTAGGCAACAGTGTTCTTGTCTGCCAGACTAAGGAGGTTTACAGTTTCAATTCCACCCAGAGTCTATAGTCTGTTACACTACAACGAACAAAATGGTTTTTGTTACTCCTCTCGGTTAAAAAAAACTGTCTTAAATAAATAAAATAAAAAATCATAATAAGTTTGCTGAAAACATTGTATTTTGATGCGGGTCCAGCATATTGTGGGAAGTTGAGTTTATATGAAGTGTTTGTTTTATGTCTGTAAAGGCATTACTGGATCAGGAAATCATCTTGACCCCTGTAAAAAACTGTATAAAAAAGGTATTTTTTTTAAATCGCAATAAAAAATTCATACAACATATTTTAATTTATTTTACACAAGGTTTCAATGTCTTATTTAAAAAAATTAACAAAGGCTAATATGGGGTCTTAAGTAGCACTTAATAATTTTATTAATAAGGCCGTATACATTTAATAATTTTTTAAACTTATTAGAATTTTTCTTTTACATGCTGCAATGTTTTTTATTAATTAACTTTATAATGGTTTGGTTGCTTTTGCTCTGTACTGTATATTAATGCATGTTTAACCAGACTTTGCCATTGTCTTTTTGGTGCAAGTACTCGTAGATGACAGAGTTTAAAAATATATAACCATTATGAATTGTATAGGTACTCACTTATGTACATGTGTACTGAAAAAAAATTCACCAAATTTAGTTCGTTATGTTAAAAAAAAATTGTACACTATAATAACTACACGTATAGATAATTTGTGATCACTACGATTATATTAAATTCTCCATAACAATGTATATTGTAGTTATTGAAAAAAATTGTATATATCTTTTCGATTTGGCTATTTTCAAAAATAATATGATTTAGAAAATGTTTACCGCAAACATAGTTGCGTAATTCACAATTTATTGTAACGGAAATGCATTGAAAACACAATAATGGGAATGATATTTCCAGCTCTGATGTATTTATACGACGTTTTATAAAAAATATTAATTTGTTGCATCTGTTGTTCAAAATATTAGTAGAGAAGCAAAAATGAAAAAAATGTTGTTAAATCCGTTAACGTAGGGCTTTTGATTTGAGCAAGTATGTCACTGTTACTGTAAAAATATCATGACATTTTTAACTGCAAATAATCATTAAACAACAGTAGAGTAGCGAATTGAGTTATCTTGTTCAATGCTTTATTATTTAAAAAGTTTAAAGTAAATAAAAATACAAACAATTTTTAAAAATATTAAATACAAAAATCACTGTATGTATGAAAGAACTGCGTAAAATATTTTAAAAGTTACGTATTCTATTTCATAGTACTTCCAATCACTATATTTTAGTGAACACATAAATAACAAAACATTACTCTCACTTATATATTAATCATCACTTAAAAGTTTTTCCTACAGCTTTGTTTGTGTTTTCAAATAAACACGACAATGAAAAAAAGAAACGATAAAACGTAGCAAAAATAACGAATACAAAAGAATAATTAAAAAATATGTAAAATATATCGAAGCAGCAGTGTTACTAAAGAATTGCATTTAGGGCAATTTGGTGTATTTGCCTCTCGTGATACACAACTGAGATTACTGTTTAAATACCACTATAGGGGGAGTAGCATGATACCAAATCGGGCCAGAAGTATGAAGTGACTTTGTGCTGTTTAAGAATGATAAAAACCTTTTTTGTAGACACTTCGTAATACATATTTATTGCAAAAGTTTCATCGTCCATCACACAACAGATGTATTTGTATTAAATAAAATGTTACTGTATTTTTTTTTTCTCATTCTAAGGTATTTACCGCATCTGAAACTTTCTAAACTTTTTACAGTAATTACCTCTTATATGCACGTCGGTTATTTGCATTTAACGCTTATATGTATTCTAACATGAGCATTTTTTCTTGATATTTAATGCATTTTTATTTTTGTAAATGCATTTATCGCTTATAAGAACAAAAACGATGCAAAATTTTAAATGCGTATAAGCGATAAATACGGTACGCCTTCAACCCAGCATTAGCTATGGCTCTCTAGCTCTCTCTCAGCACAACAGAATCTAACTTTACCAGCCGCATTTCTGATAAAAGTGTAAGGGCTCTCTGAAGGTAGTTTTTGTCTTAGTATGCCTTACCAATACCTATTAGACCTTTTCTTTCTGTTCCAGGATTTGTTTCAATGTTCAAGTCTTCCATATACTGTTGAATGACTTTTGAAACAGTGTGATGATGCCTCTTTAGATATTTTGCCATTTTTTTAAGTCCATATTAGATTCTTTTTAAAAAGTTTTAATTATTATTTTTACGTAATTTTTTCTCTGTCGATTCTTACCGAAATAACAGTTGGAAACAAATGATTAAAAAATATAATATCTGACGTATTTTTAAAAGCTAATGTGATTAAAAAAGTAATAACTTGCTAGACCATGGATAAGTTTTGGTTGCAATCAGGGTACACTTATACAAGGTGGCGGTGCCAGCCCAGCTGACTTTTTTTTTGTGTTCTGGAGTATGTCAAACTACATATTTAAAAAAATTATTTCAACTCCGAAAATTGTCAAACTCCATACATAAAAAAAGATAGACAAAAATGTCTCTCCTCTACGCTATCACCTTATGTAATTACACCATGGTTGCAATAGTAAACAGTTATAGTTTTTCCTGACTCACTCTTTAATACTATAATAAATATTCATCAATTCATTAATATATTAAAAAAAGAAAAATTCGAGACCTATTTTCGCAGTGTGCAGAGAGTAGGGTACAACTTACATATATTTTAAAACTAAAGCATTTGATATACAAAGTATTTAAGACCAATAAAAGAAATGCGTTGCTTTTTATATTTTTTTAAGTATTTTTTTTTTGCCACAAACAAATGTCAACGAAATATGAAATTCTTGGAAAATTTATGACATTTTCATAGTAAGTTCATTTTTTTTCCATACAAACATTATAAGACATGTCATTGTTCTAAACTTTGGTACGTTGTTTGTAGTTGTAAAGTGGTAAGGAAAAAAATTCTTAACTTTCTTTAAAAAAAAAAGAAGAAAAACTATAACAAAATTATGCATTTATACAAACAAAAAAAAAAGAAAGAAAAAAAAACTATTCTGCTTCAATAGCTAAAACAAAACAAAATGAAAAATTTCGTTAAAGATATAAAAAATACTATATGAAAACGTCTTAAATATACTCACACACATAAACACATGCAATCCGAAAATGCGAAACGAATTTTAAGAATGTTGTTGTTTTCTTCATATTATTGTGTTTTTCTATGCACAGATTTTGTTTCAAATCTTCTTTTTGCTTTCTTTTCCAATGTTTAATATGAAATTCCCAAAAGTGCTTGTACTCACATAAACACACATACGCATACCAGCAAAAAACTCAAGTCAGTAAAATATTTATAAGAAAATTGTATGCATCAAGAAATTTTATATGGAATTGAACAAAAATTAGAAAAAAATATCCTTTTTTCCTCTGTACCGACAACACAAATGAAGTATGAATATATTTGAGGAGACACGCATACATTTATACATTTACAAATATCTTTATGTGTGCGTTTGCGAAAAAAGAAAAGAAAAGAGTTTATGCAAAAAACGAATGTGGCATTAAATAACAACTTAATGCCTTTTTGTGACAAAAATACGAAAAGTAGAAGAAAGAAATCATTTTTCATATGAAGAATATTAAAAAAATTAAAGGAATTAATTGTTCAAATCTTGACATACAGACAGATATACAGACAGAAGTTGCAAAACTAACCAGAGGTAAATAAAATTTTTTAATTGTTTTAAAATTTAAAAAATTTTTTTTTTAATTTAAATAAAATTTTTATTTTGCACTGATGTGTCATAAATTGTCTATTTTCAATATTCATATGTTCTTTATATACAAAATTTTTTTAAAATAAAAAAATTTTTTTTTTAAATAAAATAAAAATGTTTACGTTTACAAGCAATCATTGAAAAGTTCTCTGTTCATTAAATTTTTTATACTATCATAGAATAGGTATTATTAGATTTCAGTTGATGGAATATGACAAATTTCGTTGTCTTCATCATCAGCAAACATAGCCAAAGACTAAAAAAAGGAATTTGCCAGGGATGTCAAGGAGTTGAGGTTTGCAACAATTATCAGCAACACTTTGCGCAATATTTTTCATTTTCCCACTTATTAGCCAGCGTGAGAAACTTTGCGCTTTGTTTTTTTTTTGTGAGAAAAATTTGAGTGTACTTCACATCAAATTCATTTAAAATTGCTAAATACAGTCGAGTAAGTGATCCTCAAATATAGATTTTTTTTTTTTAGCAAATTGTTTCTGACCACGTGAACTAATAGCAAAGTAACTCGAATATAATTTCAAAATTCGCGGTATCAATATTCTGCAGATAAGTAAACAAAAATTAATATATATGCCACGTCTATAATCTATATATATCAAAGAGTAACATGACTGACTGACTGACTGACTGACTGATTAGTTATCGTACAGCACAAACGCAAAGAACAATAGACATGGAATTTGGAAAATCGGTTCCTCTTTCGATGTGTAGCTCCACTAAGAGGGGATTTTTGGAAATCCGTACTTTAAGGGGGTAAAAACGGGTCGAATCAGTAATTTTATATCTGCTAAACTGAAAATGATACAAATTAACTTGAAAAGGTATTGAAATTTACACAAAAATTAAACTCACAGGTGTCTGGCCATCTTTTTTAATTTTCAACTCCTAAGGGGAGAAAACGGGTAAAAACCAAATTTAGTACTTTTCTGGTACCCTATGTGACTTCCAAACACATAATACTATGTTCACATACGCGCCTTAATTGTCAATTTATAATATTATCGCAATTAAATGCCTTATTGAGCTCAATTTACCATACTAAAAATTACTTATAAATTGAGCAATATATACTTTATGGTTTCACTTATTGTCCAAAACACGAAATACAACTCTTGAGAAGTATGTTCAGTGAGAATAAAATTCTATTGGTGGCATTTCTAATGTCAATATATTTTATGAACAGGGTAAAAATTGTTCCTTTATATGGAACTTTTTTTTTTAAAAACAACTTTTCTAATATTATTCAATGGGATAAAATTTGATAATTATTATTGCCTAATAGAATATGGATAGGTGAAATTTTTGGAAACTTTTAGGGGGTCAAAAAAGGTACCAAAAAGAGGAAAGTAACGGAAAATGTGTTAAATTCCTAATTACAGAGCCAATTCGGAAAAAATTGTAATAGGGATTTCACCAGACATAAAAACATTATGTAATTTGGTAAGAATTGAAACACATTCATAACAGGGTAGTAAGGGGGAAAAATCGGGAAAACAGTTTGGTACTTTTTAGAACATAATTACTTTTATGCAAAAAAGAGTAGAATTACTCACTTTAAATCATGTCTGTTAAAATATTTTTTTTTGCATAGATATTTGAGCATTTTAAACTTGGAATTTATACATTGATATGGAAAACTCAAAAAAGGTACTTTTCTGTGTTTTAGGTACTTTTTTGTATTTTCTACGTTTATAAAGCTGAAATTATGAAACTAAAAACTATTGATCCGAGCTGAGGCTGAAAATTTTATGGGCGACCGAAAAGGTACTTTTCGCATTTTTATGGCACTTTTTGTATTTTCTACGTTTGTGAAGCTAGAATTGTACAGCAAAGACTATTGATTCCAGGTGAGACTGCAAATGTTAGGTGTGACCAAAGACGTACTTTTTTTATTTTTTTCAAGGTACTTTTTGTATTTCTGCGTTTATAGAGCTAGAATTGTAAAATAAAGGACTATTGATTCCAGGTGAGACTGACAATATGATGGGCAACCAAAAAAAAATGTTCCCTAATTTGTATGGTACTTTTTTCAACTTTTATAAAGATAGTATTCAGAAGGTAGCGATTATTGATTCAAGGTGAGAATGAAAATATTATGGGCGATCGAAAAGATACTTTTTTGAATTTTTGTGGTACCTTTTGCATTTTCTACGTTTATGAATCTAGAGTTTCGAATTAATGTCTATTTATACCAGGTGCGAATAAAAATGTTATGGGTGACCAAGAGGTATTTTATTTTTATTTTATACGTTTATGGAGCTGGAATTGTGAAATAAGATATTATTGATTCCGGTTGGGACAAAAAATGTTATGAGTAACAAACAAGGTTATGTATTTTTCTAAAAAAAACCAAAACAGAACAACAAGTTTTCTTAAATTGAATAAAAAAAAAAAATAGTAATTAATAAAAGAACTTTAATATTTAATAAATAGTAAGAACCGCGCTATCGAAGTAGCGGGTAATATGCTAGTTCATATATATTCAATTTTTCATGTAAACTTATATGTATGATTATGAATACTAGAAGCAAAGTTACATGGAAAAATGTCAATGCTCTTATGGCTTGGGCCACGCCCTCTGTTTAGATCCCTTAATTTATAAAATATCACCCATTCTACATAAATCAAATTGTCCGAACTCGGTTTGAACAAAACAAAAACTGTTCTTTTTTTATTATTAAAATATATTTATTAACAATTTTAATATAATCATATTTTCTACTTTATATTATATTACTATACTTGAAATTTAACGTTAAATTAATTTTGTGTAATAACGTAAAGTATTGCCAATTGAAATGTTAAGTAAATTGTTATACTTAAAAGGAAAGAAAAATGTTATTAAAATGAAACGTAAGAAAAATGAAATTTAGTTTGTAACTACAACTTACTTACATTTTAACCGCCATCCAATTCGTATGCCTCTGTGCTCAACAAACAAAAAAGGTTTTAATAAATATTTGCTCACTGGATTTTAATACACTCTTTTGAAATTTATTTCCACTAGCTCAAGAAAAAAGGTGAGATATCCAATCCCTTAAATATCACTTAAACAAAATATAACAATCTGTTTGGTTATTTTATTTCCTTTTCCCTACTACTACTACTCAATTACGAGAAATTTCAATTAAAATCTCCTTATAGATTGGACTTATTTGGCCAACGGTCCCCCTTACCATCCCAGCTTATAAAGGAGATTGTTAAGATACAACCAGTCAATTGTATTCACAAATCATTTCACACTTTTCACCGTCTGTTCAACAATAGCTCATATTTATATTTTATAACAAAAAAATATAAATAAAATATTTAACAGTAAATATATACATAATTTTTTGTTTTGCCCCTTTCCAGTCTTGTATCATTTGTATAAATTGTATTTAACATCATACTTTTTTTGTTTGTATACAAATATTTAAGTTTTGCGTGTATGTGTCTGTTGAATATCTACCGGAATATGATGTTAAATATTTAATAGTTTTTTGATTATAATGCTTAATAGGTATAACATATAAACAGCAGTTGGATAAAGAATAACAGACAAAATACGTTTATGATTTTTAATGTATTAAGGCCCAGTCATATTTAATACTGGTTGAACCCGGTTCGCTTTGCCGGCCCTAACAATATATTTGAATTGTATGTCTTTTGAGATACTATAATGATATCTTTTTATGTGAAAATATATATTTAATTGTCTTTTTATGGAATTTCTTCCCTGTAACTGCTTCTGTCGCGTCCGTGTATAGATGTATTTCTTAGCAACTAGAAGGTGCTATTTTAAATACCATTTAATTTGCGATTTTTCTATTTTCTTGTTAGAAATGATATTATATCTCGACATAAAAAGTATGGTATGTTTTAAAGTATGTTTAAGTGTACATCTGTAGAATCTCTTTTAGCCGAACAACAATGATACTGCTCCTGCAGACCAATCTCCATCGGAGCAGATCGGCTACATAAGCTTTGATGGAAACTATAACTAAAGGTAAGATACACATAGTTCTCATACAGGAACCCTGGACTGTGAAGGACAGAGGCACTGACTTGAATGAGTGTTATTACCAATTTTTTTATGCTAAAACTGGGTCTCGACCCAGAACATGTATACTTTGTAATAAGGAATTAAATTTTATTTTTTCCCCAGATTTATCTATAGCGGACGCTCACGCAATTTAATGATGGCATCGGTGTACCAACCTTCTGACGATCTGACACTATCACCAACGTCGGATTTAAGAAGTATAATAACATCGGCAAGGAGAACAGGTAGGAATATTTTAATAGGATGTGATGCGAACTCGCATCACCTCTCTTGGGGCAGCTCGAACTGCAACAGGAGCGGAGACGCCCTATGGGAATTCCTTAATGCTAATAACTTATTTACCCTTAACTCAGGTAATAAACCTACTTTTATTAACAGAATTATGGAAGAGGTAATGGATGTGACAATATGTTCAGAAAATTTGATTAATGAAATTTGCGATTGGCACGTATCTGATATGCATTCTTATTCGGACCATCGCTATATTTTCATGACCTTAACTCATCCGCCACCGGAACCGGTAACTATTAGGAATAAGGCCAGGACAGACTGGTTTATGTCTGCAACATAAGCTCGAAACTTATCCGGAACCGGGTGTAAGTCTGGGAACGATAGATTCGATGGTGGGAAGACTGACTGCCGATTTTAGGAAAACCTTTGAGGAGCATTGTCCACTCCGACAGAGGCGAACCGCGAGAGAAAAGCCCTGGATGACATGTGAACTGATTATTCTCAGGAAGGAAACCCGAAGGCTATTTAATAGAGCCTATCGGAAGAACAATCAGTATACTGGGACGATTACAATGAAAAGTCCTACAGATCCTAGAAGCTTTTTTGCAATGGTTTATTAAAATCCATTTACTAGTTTTTAAACCAAAAGAGTTCAGCAGGGCAGATAAAAAAATAGACAGACAGGCAGACGGACAAAAATTCTAAAAATCGTATTTTTTATTGGCTACTTACCCTGCCAAACAAATTTTAACAAAATATTTCATGTATAGACACAGTTTTTCCACAATCTTATAATAAGTATAGATTTTCGCCTTAACTGCAACTAATGGCTACTTAAATGAAATACAATCGCTGTAGAAACTATGTGTACAAAGACAAACAGGTAACACATACAGTATTTACATATCAGCAAGTAGATATATTTTAAAATTTGTTTTTAATGCTAAACATGTATTAAATCGAACTGTAGTTGCAGCACAAATATTTTATGTACATACTCGGTCCCTTTCAAACAGATACATATATTTTACACGCACACATTCAGCCAAACAACCATCTAAAACACCGAAAAGCAATACACCTAAATCACACTTTGGCAAAGGCCCACAAAAACATATACTCAGTTGTTTTTAAGGACTTTTTTTTATTATGCATTAACATAAAGCAAATGCATGTTGGCAAAACGTGACAAATCTTTAAGAAGAATATGTTTTCTGCATTGTTTTTTTTTTGTTTAGCTTTAGTCAACGTTTAAGTGTTTTTGAGTGTGTGTTGTTGTAGAAATTGGTTCTATTTGACTTTTTTTGTGGTTTTCGTGATATGTTTGTGTTTATGCTTCTTTAAGGGATATACAATATTGTTTAACTTTATTTGTGTGTGTGTGTGCGTAGGAGTGATATAAAAATGAAAATTATAGCCTTACTTTATGTCACTGAAATCCTTTTTTTTTTTTTGGAGAAGTGTGGGTAAAAGTATGTGTAACAAATTATATTTATGTACAATATCATTTTGTAGCATAAAGGAAAAATTTTGCTACTTAATATTATTTGTATTGCATACATATTTACTTATAAATAAATGTAGTTGGTGTTGAGAGCAGGTGCTTACAATTGGAAAAGACTTAACGCAATTGCGTATAAGGGAGTGAAATATGGTAATACACTTACTGCTACTAAATTGCACGAAACTGTACTTAAGTAATACTCAACTACCGTTATAACAAACAAAGGACGCAATAATTGGCCGTGTCAAATTTGATTATACCCTTCGCCATCATGTACGGATCAGATCAGATCTAATGTTATACGCTACTTTGCTTTGTTATTACCGACCATTCCATTTTTGATCTCGAATTTGTAAATATTTAGTTGTATTCTTCTATTCAAGACCCTTCATATGATACCCATCAGAGGTCTGCAACGAATACTCATGAAGTAAATCAACTTGAATCATGATTTATTATATCGTTGATTTATACGCATTCATACTTATTGAAAAGTCTTCATTACTTATACTCTCTTATAGTACTCATATTCAGCAACACGTATGTTTCAGTTGATTACTATTGTCGTGCACGCAAGATAAAAAGACGATCAAGAGCAAGTATGAATCGCGTACTTAATATGAAGTTGTGTGTTTTAACTAGGGTTGCTATATTACAATGTGACATTCACCATAATAATTGTGGATTGTTAAAAAAAAAACTAGACAATTTAAATTTAACAAAATAATACAAAAACAACAAGTAAAGATAAAGTGCTTGCTTTGGTGTCTGTTTAACATACACAGATTTAAATCTTGTTTTTGCGTATTATTTTTCAAATATAAGTGAGCACATAAAAACGCAGTTTTTTGATTTGTTGCAAAAAATTTTAACATGAAAATAAAAGACACAAAATTACTGTTATTGTAAATTAAAAATTAAACTTAGCCTAAAGGCCATAATCAAATGCATTTATTTAAAAGTTAAATAGTGAAACTTGCAAAACTTGTTTTTACACATTGTACAATTTTCTTGCGGCTAAAAAGTATCTTGCACAAATGGGACCTCTTAATGTGTTTGTTGTTGAATTAACTTAAATCATTCAACATTTGAAGATAAGTATTTTCTTAAAAATATGAATCAACGTGCGTGGTTTTGCGTATCATATAAGTATGATATAAGTATAAGTATAAGTAGAGGTACAACGTAGTACTCATGTTCATTGTGAGTTGTACTTATAAATTAACGTTGTTGTGCGTACGTCAGCTCAGTTAAATTTCAATGATTTATACGCACTTATACTCAAATATTATGACTCACTATGAATATTGAAAAAACAACAAAAAAAATTGTTTTTTTGTTTTTATTTTATTTAATTGTTAATTGTTAAAAATTGTAAAAAACTTTCCCTGAAGAAGCTACCCAATGTGGCAGCGAAATATCGGAAAATAAAATTAAAACTATTTTTTATAAAAGAAAGTGATCTCAAGCTCAATAAAAAAACAACTGCTTATATATATTAAAAAGATCGAAAACATTCATTTATTATATAAATTAATTTTCGAACATTTTTAAACGCCACGCAGATCTGTGCTACATGTGAAGGCCTCTAAAATTTTATTTAAGCACACGGACAGACGGATAGTTGGACAGAAGGACTTTGCTCAATCGACTCCCTTTATGGGGTCGGGAGTGAATATTGTTAAAATCACAGAGGCAATTACAAGGCTTTTTATACCCTTGACATCACAGGTGAAGGGTATAAAAAAATGGTTAAAGGCAGTGGAGTTGTTATATAATAGTTACAAAAAAAATAAAATAATTCGTAATGATACAACATTACCTTGATTTTGTTGGAAATCTAAAGCACTTTATCATTTAAAAATATATTTTTTTATTAAATTACCTTTCAAATACTTAAACCATTTTGCCTTCATCTCCTCTAATTGTTATTAATGTGTGTTTGTCATTGTTTTGATTTTTGTTTCTTATTTTCAATTATTTTTTTTACACAACAACTACTAGAAAATGCATTACATTCATAATCATAATTATTAGTAATTTATGACAACTATGACAGCTTTAATGACACTAAAACTCTTTAGTGACCATTCAAATAAATGCAAATCAAATCTGAATATGTAGACATACACAGGTTTGTATGGTAAGTGGTCTTATTATATGGACACTCCTACATGTAAATTTAAAATTTTCTTATATAAAATGCTTTTGGCTTTTTATTGGTGGCCAATAGTTTCTTGAGTCACTTGAGATACAATAAATAAATAAAAAATTAAAGTATGACATATCGAAACATGCCTTAAATCTATAAACAATTGTAATTGTTAAATAAATCAAATAACATTCGAAATTATTAAATTTATGGTTACAATTTGAAAAGTGTTTATAGAAATATGCACAAATCGTGTTAAATATATTTGCTATTTTTATCGTTGACAGCTAATCGTAAGTCATTAATAAAAAATTGTGTCTTGTGATAAAAATATTTAATTTTCATGTTTGCAGATGATGTTAACGATAGGGAGTTATTAACGTTATGGCAAAAACACCTTAAATACATTCTTACATACATACATACATATTTACATGAAGTTAAAAAAAGAGATGAGAAAAAAGTTTTGGAATAAAATTTTCTATATTAAAAAAGATCACGTTAAAAATTATGTTTAATTAAAATTATATATTTTTTTGTTCGTTTTTTCACCTGAAGAATAAATAATGAAGAGATTTACAACTGAAAAAGGAAAAAAAATATTTTATTACTTAAATTAGCGAATATATACGCCTAGAAAGCAATTACCCGTTCTTCGGTTTATCATCAATTACATGTCACCGTAAGAACCGTTAGACAACGTTTAAAACGCACTGTAGAAAATATTTTACGCGCAGAATAAACTCTAAACAAAACACCAGAAACATCTACCGGAAGACTTTCTGCTCAGCTAGCAACGGCTCGTATTTATTATTCTCATATAAATTGGAAATAGTTAAAAAACCAGCAGATTATCGGCAAAGTCTAAATATTGAATTTAAATTTCAACAGTTCACGTGAAATGAAATCAACTTTATTGAAAATCTTCATATTAGTGATAAAGTTTAATTTTATTTAAATGGCTTTGTCAATAAACAGAACTGTAGGTTTTGTGGTCCTAAAAATCTAAAAGCAATTTATCAACGTCAACTGTACCCTATGTGTACAGTATGTGTACAGGTGTACAGTATGGTGTGGCATTACAGCTTTAGATATCTTTGGATCTTACTTATTCGAAAATGAAGTTGAAAGTGCTGTAACCGTAAACGGACAACAGTATAGGTTTATGATGGAAGTTTTAATGTCCTGATCATAAATACAAACCTAAGGAATGATTTCAGCAGGATGGAGTCACTGACTACACAGTCCTAACAATTATGTCAATTTTATGTAATATTTTGGTGAAAAATTAAGGCGAATCTTTTCTAGAAATTGGAGAATTAATTAGCCAGTGCATTTAAATGTGACATTTGTTATTTGAAGGAGCGAGTATATCGGAACAAGCCCGCGATAACCCTTCAACTCAAGGCCAACATTGCTGCAGAAATTTGAGTGCTAACAAATAACACATTTTGACAGACGTAAAGGATAATGCTCTAAAGCCAGCCCATCAGTGGGAAGCTAAAAATATGGTATTTTAAGTGACATCATTTCCCATTGTCAGTGTAAAAAATCTTCATTTTGTATATTTGTGTATTTGCCAAAGACGTTTTCAACAAAAAATCGCCAACATCACGGAAGACCACAAGAATGTAAATGCCGCTCACTGTGTCATTAATATATTACACAAATGAAGGCGGCCGCATTGAACACAATTTCATCATATTGAATAACAAAGAATGCTTCAGCATCATCTAAAAAAAAAAAAAATAGTGACAAATGCCATCAGTGTAAAATTTGAAAATGCCTTGAAAACGTTGTAATGGAAAAAATTTGGCTAAATAGAATACAGATTGTTAACAGGTTTCTTACCGTATTATTTGTATTGATTAAATAAAATAAATTAAATATTACTCATACCACCAGTAGTACACTTATATCCTTATTCATAATAAGATACTGTATGACTGCTAACGAATCGCCTATAGGAATCAACATATAAAAATCTACCAGCCAGTTAGCTGGCTTACAGTTTCTTGTTATGGATATCAACGTTAAAATTTAATTGTGCTTTTTGCTTGTTATAATTTTTTAAGGCATGCAAAAGAGTACAACTCCACCTTAAGTTATACCTATCGATCTGAAATCATTTTTAAATCGAATTAACGTTACTTGTCGATCTGAATGTCCACCTCAAGTTATACCAATCGATCTGAAATCATGTTTAAATCGAATAAACGTTACTAGTAGTTTTGAATGTGTTTTAATAAAATTTGTTAAATACACATAGTGAAAAGTTATGGTTACGACATAAGGACGGTCATAGATACATACATACATATATCTCTATATATATAAAAATTACGTGTATGTTCGTGATCGATAAACTCAAAAGCGACTGAACCGATTTTGACCAAATTTTATATGCATGCTCTATGGGCCGTGAGGAGTGTTTGAAGTTCGTCCGACAGATGGCGCAATATTTAGTTTTTTGTTGTGTCGTTGCACCGTAACTCAAGAACTCAAGAACTACTGCACCGATTTTGAAAAACACTGATTTTGATTTTCTTCGAGAGGCAGTTCAAAATAAAAGAAAAATTTGAGGGCAGTCACGCGGACCGGGCCCAGCTAGTAGAATATATAATATTATTAAACAATATTAAGTTATTCAATATGAATGCACATATTAACATCATTACGATAATTATGTGTTTAAATTTTCTTACTTAATGTTCACTTTTCATAAAAGCTTCAATATGGTTACCGCTAAAATAATATAATAAAGAAAATTATGACAGTAAACGTATTAAAATGCCGTTGTAAAAATAACATTATTTTTATAAGTATTTGCGAAACAATCAAGTTACAATAGATTTTAACAATAAAATATTTAACACAATTTGTTTAAAAATAAATATTGAAGATTTTATAAGATTGTTCCGGTGCCTAAATCAGGAAATGACTACCGTCCAATAGCAATTCTTCCTTATTTTTCGAAAGTCTTTGAACATTTATTACATAAACAAATATATGAATAAATATGTTAGAGACAATAACCTATTAACTGATCGTCAGTCAGGATTTAGACCTCTACGTAGTTGTATCACAGCATTATCTGATGTCATAGAGGAAATTCGGAGTAATCTTGATGAGAAAAGAATATCATTTTTGGTATTATTGGCCTTTGATACTGTGCATCATGAAATGTTATGCCTAAAATTATCAAAATTATTTAATTTTTCATCGCTTGCTGTTAGACTGATCTCATCGTACCTTACTAGTAGATCGCAATCGGTTATAAGTGGTGATTTAGTTTCACGTCCGCTTCAAATTACAAGACGTGTTCCACAGGGTTCCATACTTGGACCGTTGCTATATTCGTTATATGCTAATGACTTACCACAACAACTACTATATTCTAAAATACATATGTATGCTGATGACGTTCAGTTGTATATTAGTTGTTCCAAGGAACAAGGAACAAATTAGCCAGGCGTGTGGCAAAACATACAGTATGTTGCGAAATTTATGGGCCACTCAACAATTTACCCCGTTGAAGGTTAAAATCCTTTTGGCAAAAGCATATCTACTGCCAACACTTCTCTACTCATCAGAAATTTTTACTGGTTGCAACTCAAATGACATGAGAAAACTCACCACGACATATAATAACATTATTCGTTACATTTATGGACTAAGAAAATTTGATCATATAACCCAATATTCATGCCGTATATTCAACATGTCTTTTCCCAATTATTTAAGATTCAAAAATATAATTTTTATTCACAAAATTATAACGACAAAGGAGCCAAAATATCTCTATGATAGATTACAGTTTTCAATATCAAGAAGGGGGAGAAGTATTACTCAATTTCGCCATCGTGACCATGCTTCAGAATGTCAATTTTTTATATTTACCATACGTCTCTGGAATCAACTTCCTAATTATTTGCAGACCACTAGCAACGCAATAAGATTTCGTAGATTACTTGTTGAATATTTTTCATAACCTTTTTTTTTGTATTTTATTTAATTTAATTTAATTTATTTATATTTTATTACTTGTTAATTTTATTTTTTGATATTTTAAAAAAGTGTTATTTAATAACTGTTCTGATTCTAATACTATAAATTATAAGATAATTTGTCTTGTTGTATTAGAAAACCAATAAATAGATACAAATACAAATATACTTTTAGTCATATTATGATTAGATATTGTGTAATTGCATTATAATCCTGATGCGTTATTTAATGGTTATTTAAAATTAATACTATTTATTATTAGGATAGTTTTAAACTGTTTTTGAGTCACGTAGTATCATACTATGACTAAAATGGGATAAAATTGTGATCACATAGAATTATACTAATGTTCAATGAGATCATTTAGTATTGTAATAATGTGAGATTATAATATAATAATTACATACTGCTGTATACATAAAAAAATATTTTAGGTTTGTTACAGTCTTATTTAACAAATTTCTAAAAAAAAAATCTGTTAAATAAGCTTTTAGTAAACCTAAAGTATTTTTTTATGAATACGGCAGTTATACTTTAACTTAAGTCTGGGTTTACACTGAACAAGTTTTTTTTGCAGAAAGTTTTCATTATCTTTCTAATTTTGCGTGAGCGATAAAGAAAACATTTAAATCACTTCATATATTTACGTACTTAAGGTTCGTTTTGTGGTCCGTAAATTTTAAAATGACGTTAGTTGCATATTTAAATACAAAATATAAAACTTTCTGCAATAAATATCAAGAAAACTGACTGACACAAACTAACTTATAATGATTACTACTTAATAAGCATTATGTTTCAACTACTATTAATCAATACAATAATAGTACATGGGTTAAAGGTCTCGTCTGCGTGTACAATTTAATAACTTTTTTTTATTTTTTATTTTTTTTTAGATTTTATTCATCGAACCGTGTTACACCACCATGCAGCGAAAAAAAGTGGTCGAATTTTATTTTTCCAATCTACATACAATAAACAAAAAAGTTATTAAATTTTTACACAAAGGAATGACTTTTGGCCCACCCTGTATGTTGCTCTTAAATGATGATCATCTCAACCAATTTTTTTCTCAGTGTGTACAACTTATTACCGGTTGATGACTGACTCTTCCTGAAATTTAAATTAAATTTTTTTAAATATTCAAAAAAGGTTTCCTTTAAAGTAATTTCCAGGCAAAAATAGGAAGTAGTTTAATGAAACAACAAATTTTTACTTGTAAGAATAAAAAAACATGTGGTTTGAATAAAAACACACTTGAAACAAATAAAAATAATAATACTTAGTGCCAATATATAAAAATAATGAAAAAAAAAACAGCAAAGTACACAAATTTTACGGAAAAATAGAACATTTTAAGTTTTCTATGAATGCAATACTCCATCCTATTGAACTCTGCATGTTTTCCATCATAATGCAGTTTGGCACGGAAAATATAAAACAACGCAGTATGTCTGTTTTGGCGAGGTTTTCACATATGCAAACATATTTATTTAATCATTATATACCGCGGATTCAAAAACAGAAAAACATATGCTCATAATAATTCAACTAAAAAACATTTTAAAAAATGATAAGGAAAAATTGGTAAACAATATTTATGGATATAAAAGTGTATTGAATGCAAAATTTGTGTGAATACCACATTAAATATTGAAGGATATGTATCAAATTTCAAAATAAAAACAAGAATTCTAAGAGAACGAGTTAAATTTCACAAACAAACATATTAACGGTCGCAAGTAGAAAAGCCCTAACTGGCATTTGTTACGATATAAAATTTTTTCAATACATTTCGAAACAAAAACTAAAGGCAGTAGCATCAAAAATAACAGCTTTAGTAGGAAATTAACAAAAGAATTTACGTTATGACAATACAGTTTATATTTCTTGCTTCTCCTGTAAATTAAACAATTATTTGAGTTAGTGTCTTCTACTTGTCACTGACGATATATTTTAACTAAAATTTTTATCAATGTTCAAGAGAGCAACGTTTTCAAGATAAATGAGTAAGAGCGCATACTTGGCTGTGTTGAATTTTATATACCCTTCACACACTTTGTACCGTCATGTTATGATCATAATTGACAATTTTATGGTGCAACTGTGACTAAAATTTATTAAACCCTTAAAATCGTTTTTTTCCCCAATAAATTTTTTGGTAATTGATCAATTGAACCAAGGCAAATTTATTCAGCAGGTACTCCTATTTGAACAGCTGACTATTGTTTTCTTCACTTATGTTAAATTTCAGATGTCAAGTTTATTTACGTTTTTGTTTGTTAATTCATAATAAATAAATGTGACATAAAATATAAATAATTTTTTTTATTATTTTTTTTTTATATTTTTCTTTATTTAAAAAAAAAATCAATAATATGTGTATGTATAAATAAGAATAATTCAGTTATACAATTTGTAGATGAGTTTGCAGATTTTGGGCCTGTTCAGAAATACATAATTGCTTCCCGAAGACTAACACGTAATAGCAGTTCCAAACGATAGAAGCTCCGCCGCTAGCTAATCATTTTATATTCTTAAAGTTTGCTTCCTAAATGCAGAGCAGCGATGAATTTGCGAACAGGACCCTGTTCTATATTCTTGGCAGTCGAGATGTTTAATTATTTTTATTTTCCAGCTCCAGTTAATTTACCAACTAATAAAGTTTTTTATGTCAACGTTGGCGATTTTGCTCCTGTTAACTTTGTTGTAATTTTGGCTTAACAAACCCTTGGTTTGCCATTTAATAACTCTTAAAAGCAAAGATAAACATAGATTTCAAAAAATATACATAAATTTTTTTATGCATCATTAAAAAAAGTTACCAATGGCCAAACAACCACGAATCCATGTCTTCCAAGTCCAATGAGTTTTTCAATTCTCACACCTACATATTATTAAACCGAAACAGTTAAGATAATTTAATACTGCTTTAAAATATTTCTTTTTTCATCTGCCTAAAATTATTAATAATTAGTTTTGATGTCCTTCCTTTTATTTTTTGTTTGTGTATTTTTTACAGCTGACTATGACATCTGAAATAAAAATTCTAGCAACAAAATACATGCTATTTTTGCGTTGTAGTATTTGTTGTAGAATTGCGATTACCTGTTGAATAAATATGCCATGAATTGAACAAAGACTTTCTGTAAATGTTGCCAACTTTGAATTTGAAAAGTTTTAATTTTTTCAGGTTTATGTTTGACATTTGCAAAATTGGACGCTATACGCTCGAAAAAAATTGGAAATTATTATTACTTCCAAAATAGTCCGTCTTTAACGCAAAATGTACGAAAATTTCGTGGAAATTTCGCAAGAAGAGATCTGTCTTCAGTTCAGTTTGTTTGTCTATTTGTGAAGCGAGTTCATGAAAATAAATCGTTATTAAACAAAGCAGAATCCGTGTACGTTCTCGTACAGTGGGTTTAATCCAAAACATTGCTACAGATAGTTTTGATTTTTTTCTATTTAATTGATAATATATTACAGATCACAGAAACATATATCATTTATACTTCTAACCACAGCCAGTGGATTCATGGGTTCTTTTAAAACTCTTCCATTAAGTATTTAATAGTTGTTTCAGTCACTTTTTGGATGCAGTTTGACCATCTCTTATTAAAGTCTTCCATATTGTGAGACACCATTTTTGTGCTTATCAATTTTCTTTTCACAAGAGACCAATATCTAGCCCAACAAAATAGTAACATTCCACAGCTTTCTTACCATAATGACATGATGTGAAGTCAGACCAAAGGAGGAAAGGAAGAAGACCTTTTTGCAGACACCATTTGATGTATATTTCGGTATTTTTAGAGCCCATTGCAACAACTGACTTGCTTTTCTTCACATACAACTTATATCGGCAAGAGATAGTGATCCAAAATGGGTTGGCGATCGTGGAGGAACTGCCATCTGTACCTCCCTTGATGTCTGATTTGTTTGTTTTTGTGTAGATTTCATTTCTTTTTTGTTGTGCTTGTACGTGGACTGTAATGGTGGATTGCAACCTTCCCAAGGTGTACCGTTGAGCTAACCGGCGTTATCACTACAGTGCTTTTGGGACACGTAACAATAAAGTTTTTTAAAAATTTTTGTCTGCTTTTGGGTCCCAAACTTAACTTTAATATTTCATCAATCATTAGCAAGATACAAATTTTGACCCGGAAGCTGCGAAAAATTTTCCAGTATAAACGTTTTGCAGTATTTTTCTATGAAATTTGATTTTAATTTCCGTGTACTATTTTTTGCTTTTACATTTTTTGCAGCATTCCTTCCTGGAACTTTTTGGACTGTGTATGTCTTAAGCCTGCGTACATAGGCGGATTTGCCATCAGATGTTATTATTTTTTTTTTAATATACTTTTCTCTTGGCCTTCACAATATTATTTAGACTTTTTTTCTTACCGAACTAGGTTTCCTATTTATAGTCAAATTCTCCTGATACTGTTTAATATCAGTGTAAGCAGTTTGACAGCAGACCTTTGACATTTTGACCAAGTTTTTGTTGGACGAATTTTGGTATTTTTGAAAATGTTTAAAAAAAATAGCATGCAGGGTGCACTTATACAAGGTGGCGGTGCCAGCCCAGCTGACTATTTTTTTTGTGTTCTAGAGTATGTCAAACTACATATTTAAAAAAATGATTTCAACTCCGGAAATTGTCAAACTCCTTATATAAAATTAGAGAGAGACAAAAATTGCTCTCCTTAACGCTATCACCCTATGTAATTACACCATGATAGCATGTACTTGTTTTCATCGCTCATTTTGATTAAACTTACAACGAATTAACATGATTGTCATTAAAAATAATAATTGACATATTTTTCAGAGATAATTAGATCAAAAAAAAAAAAAAAAATTATCTTCCAAAATAAACTTAAAAAGCAACACGTGTGATTTTTTTAGATCTCACTCCTTATATAAAAAATCTAAATAAAATAGGTGTCCTGGCGTGCTAGTCAGTAGGCTGTTAGCCTGATAGTTTGGGGATTGCGGGTTCAACTCTAGCAACAACGTGTTAATGGTATTTGTTATGTCGCTCGGTACATTTTAGGAGAATATTATCATAACATGTGAATATTATGATAATAATATTATAACATGTCAATATATAATGATCATGAGGCATTATCTTAGGGTTATGCGAGATCATATTATGATAATTTTGAACTTTCCTTTTTAATGCTAAAGTAACATTATTGCTATTACATGGAATTAAATTGTTATATCACGATTATATAAAAATATTTATTTAGCACTAGCTAATACCAGGTGTGCTTTGCCACCCCAAATTTTAGTATTTAATTTATATGGCAGGTGCCACGCCCACTATTGATAATGCACCCACTTCTTGCCTAAATATTCATTTGGGTCTCAAAGTTGCTCTTGCAAAATTTTACTACTCTAATTGATATCGTTTTCCAAATATACGAATTTTAGTATTTAATTCATATGTTGGTGCCACGCCCACTATTGGTAATGTACCCATTTTTTCCATAAATGTTTATTTGAATATCAAAGTTGCATTTGCGAAATTTTGGTACTCTTACGATATTGTTTTCCAGATATACGATCATATTATGATAATTTCGAACTTTCCTTTTTAATGGTAAAGTAACATTATTGCTATTACATGGAATTAAATTGTTATATCACGATTATATAAAAATATTTATTTAGCACTAGCTAATACCAGGTGTGCTTTGCCACCCCAAATTTTAGTATTTAATTTATATGGCAGGTGCCACGCCCACTATTGATAATGCACCCATTTCTTGCCTAACTGTTCATTTGGGTGTCAAAGTTACTCTTGCAAAATTTTACTACTCTAATCGATATCGTTTTGCAAATATACGAATTTTAGTATTTAATTCATGTGGCCACGCCTACTATTGCAAGTCCGCCCATTTTTTACCTAAATGATCGTGTGGATGTCAAAGTTTACCGTACTTAATTTAAAGACTCTAGCTGCATTTACTTTCGTGATATACAATATTTAATACTTATTCTTTAATAGGGGAGTATAGCCTATAGTTCCTTCCAGACATACAGAAAGATTCTGTGAAAATTTCAAGGAAATCGGTCTAGCCGTTTAACCGTCTATAAAGCACAAACAAATATACAAACATATAAACATACAAACACACATTGATTTTTATATATATAGATGTGGAATCATAATGAGTGACTACTTGCAAGCATTATAAGTCTTACCTACAACCATAAAATAGAATCATAGTATGGTGCTCATGGATAATTATCACTTCAAATATACTGAGCAAAATCTATATCGAAACTATATTAGGCAAAACTTAAGAAAAACCTAAACTTGTAAAATACTATTAATTAACTGTCAACAACACGAAACTAACTTAAATTGTTGCTTCAATACAATTATTTCCTATGCTGTTTCACCCCTCGTATTACATTGTCCTAAAGGTACTGGCTTAGGTTTAAATTAGTTATAACATTTTAAAATTTTCGTTAATTCAAATAACTGCCAAAACTGCAATCAATTTTATTTATTGCCAATTTTTGTATTTACTCTGAATTTCATGCTAGAAATAGTGACAATATCCCAAAGGAAGATGCCTGAAAAAACATAAAACGAGAAGGGAAAACTAGTGTTATGGTGAGCTTTAACAAACATTGCTTCCTATTGATAGATTTTTTCTCTAGTCGCGTTTTAAAACTGGTTGCCAAACGGATGTAATACTTCAAAACAATCTTTCTCCCTGCTTTTTTTTTGTCTCTCTCAGGATGTTGCAATATAAATAGTATTTTGTGCAAAATATATAAAAAACATTTTTTAAATATCTGGAGCGTCGCTTTGACAGTTTAACATACAAGTGCCCGGACATTTAATACACAGTTCTATAAACGTCTAAATGTCCTGCAGAAAAAAAAAGAATAACACGTTTGTGGTTTGTTGAATGAGAAATTTTGCAGTTTAGCACTACAACAAATTGTTTCACTTCTGTTTTTTTTTGTTTTTGTTGTTATTATTTTATATTTTTTTTAAAGTTGCGTTGGCGACAGTTTATCTTTGTGTTATATTTGCCTTGCTTCTATGCTTTTAGTAGCCAAATATGACCATTCGTCTGTGCAGAAACATAGATGATGCTCTTTTGTAGTATCAAAAAGCTTTTTACATATTTTTTTTTTTGTTTTCAACAAACAAATCAAATTTGTAGTAAAAAATTGGCTTTGTGGTGTCAGTACAGCTTTCGATTGCATTTTTTAATATATTTTTTTTTCAGTTTTTCCTATTTGTACATCAGCCAACGTCCGACTAATAGCTCCATGGTGACTACTTTTGATTAGGTTGGATTCAAGTGTTTTAATGTGTTATTTCTTTTTTCTTTTTTTTGGCTGTCATAACAAAATTCAATTTATTATGTCATTTCTGTATCTAAACAAAAAAATAAAATAAACAATTTAAACGATTTGTTGTCCATAAAATTTTTAGTATATTTGGACAATGTTCAGTGGCACTTGATGGATGATTTAGTCAGACTACAAAACTTATTAAAAGTTTTCTATAAGAAACTATGTATATTCAAAAATGTCTACAAAAGACTAATTAAACATTTTTTTATATGAACAAAAAAAAATCGACAAATTATCAAAATATTTCTATAAGTAAAATATTAAGTGAAAATATTGCATCAATTAAAAATGCATTAAAAATAATTAAGAAATTAAAAATTTATAAAAAATTATTAAAGACATTTAGTGTCATTTTAATATGCAGACATAAAAGTTAAATTGAAAAGTGTTCCCATTTCTGGTTTTGTTATGTTTAATCGACACAGAAAATCAAGTGTATGTTTTTAGCAGAATTATGTAAGAGCAGCAGAATAAAGAAAAACCAAGTGTAATTTAAATTTATCTTTACTTCTAATAATATTTAAAAAAAAAACTATATCTGTACATGAAATATTTTTTGAAAACTTTGGTAGCGGTTCAACCATGAAGAGCTACACAATTAAACATCGCGTTAAAAATTGTTAGTCTTTTTCGAAAATGGACGTTCAAATTACAATTTTTTTCTAGATTTTTTGATCACCATAATCGTCCATATGTGTCCACAATTGGGAGAATAATGCAAATTGCTTTTGATAATAAATGTGCTAAATTTATGTATATTTGTAGCTTTTGAGTCATTAATAATGTGTGTCAAACATTTATATCCTTTTTTTAAACAAATTTTTTTATACTTAATATGTCAAAACAACTTTTCCATCCCTGATGTAAGAATTGGCCTTAACATAAAACATCCCCTCAAAAGTTGCTATGTTGTATCAATTCGCCGTTTCATATACCTTATGGATGCCTTGGCTAAAACCTACTCACCATTTCAAGCATTGTCAATTCGCCAAATGTTTGGTTGAACAGACAGAAATCAATGAAAACTTTAAAAAAATCATCTTCAGTAACATGGTACACTCTTAGCTCAGTGAATTCGTTAACAAGCGGAATTGCCATATTTGGGAAAATGATAATCTACGAGTGGTTGAGGACAATTCAGTGAATTTATAAGGAGTAAGTTGAATTAATGGGCTGGGTGCTTCATCTGGCCGTACTTCTTCGAAAATGAGGTTGGCCAAGCAATAATTATGAATAGTATTCGTTAGCGCGAGATAATAATACAATAAATTCAGTAAATGAACCTAGGCGATATGTGGTTTCAACAGCATGGTTCCACTTGCTGCACAGCCAACGAGATAATGGCTCTTTTAGCCGAGAAATTCAGTGATCGTGTTATCTTACTTCATGACAATTTTAATTGTCCGCCACGATCATGTGAATTGACACTGGTGGACTTCTTTCTGAGGGAATATTTAAAAGAAAAAGTATACGTCAAAAAGCCAAGAGTAATTCAAGAGCTAAATGATGAGATAATTCGGGATATTAACCACATAAAACCTAAATTGTTTCTTACTGACATTGAAAATATAGACCATCAGATAGAAGTATGCCACCGAAGCTGTGGCGATATACATATTTTATTTCACACATAATAAAACTTTCTTTCGTAAAAAAAAATATTGAGAAAATTTCCTAAAAAACTTTTGTTTTATTTACCACTAATATCGTTTTGGTTAAATCACCCTGTATTAAGGAATGCACAATGGATCCCAGTGTGTGTGATAAAACAAATTCTTAGCATCCCACTTTCCCATCTATCTACCTACATATACTACCAATAGTAAACAATCTACTATAAGAAACATTACTTTTAAATATTACCCATGTCTTTCTGTCTGTCTTTCTTCTTGCCTTCTTGATTTTAATTTTCTTAAAAAAATACTGCAAGAATTTTAATAAAATTTGTCACGGAGGTACTGTGGCTTAACATATAGAGCTCTTAACATCGGGAAATAATATCTCATTTTAAATAGAAAATAGAAAATAACCAATTAAATGGCATTTAAAATGTTACTAAAGGGTTGTAAAGCAATTAATGCATAGACGAAGGCAACACGAGAAATTAAAAATAAATTGCTTAAACAACAATAAGCTATTAATGCTAACTAACAACTTTATTAAAATTTATCCTAAGATGAATACAAAACATTGTTGGGACAAAAATTAATAAATAAATTTGGAACGTTAAAAAAAAACAATTTTTAAAAGGCAATTTCAAGTTACTAGGTGAAATTATAGGCCTATTATAATCAGCTCGTATAGAGTTCGTCTTTGGACACATTATAAAACTTAGCGAGTTCATTGAAACATATATTATGCACATTTGTACGAAAATAACTGTTCTATAGCACATTTCTTCTTAAAAACTGTTGATAATACAAAAAACGAGCACTGAACTGATTTAACTCTGCCTTTTATATAAACTAATTTGTTCTTGTAAATATAAATATTTATTTTCTATTAAGAATCTCAGTTTAGTTACAGTAATTGTTTTTAAATAGCAATAACCAGTGTTGCCGTTTTCACTGCGATCGCAGTTTTTCACTGCGATTTGCCCGTCGTCACTGCGTAACTGCGTTTTTATTAATATCACTGCGTTTTTCAGTTTTTGGTAGTTTTCCTCTTTTTTTGATCAACAACGCCTTAACATGATTTACCTCAAACGTGTTTAACACGTAAGTCTGTAAAGGCTATAACACAACGAGATAAAATTGTTACCCTGTTGAAAATATAGCAGCTAGATGGCAAAATTTTCTGCTGTTACGTTACGTTGCAGTTGACTGATTAGGTCTTGAATCGCGTTAGAAAAACATAAACAAACAATTTCGTGAAAAAAATATTTGCTTTTCAGTCCATTTAGTTAATTTTTATATTGTATTGCACTGTTGTTGACAATCAAAAATAACAATTTTTTTCTATTTTAGTTGAGTAGTTGAGATAAAATTAACTAAACAAATTAAAAAACAAGTAACTCTTAAAAAAAAGGCAAAAAAGTGAAAAAATTTAATTTTTTTTGTCCAAACGAAAACGACATTTTTTTATTTCTCGTCACTGCGCTTCACTGCGTTTTTTTTTTGTCGATTTCACTGCGAAAAGAAGTTGGTCGGCGGCAACACTGGCAATAACAACTCTTTTGTTTATAAATATAAAATACAAGCAGAGAAATTATGCTTTTAATAAACTGAAAAAAAATATTAACAGAACTATCAAATTAAATAACAACAAAATAGAGGAAATTGTTTTTTCCCTTCTCTTTCTCATTACCAATACAAAACAAGTAACAGTGCTATATTCGGCCGTGCCGAATCTTAAATACCCTTCACAACGTGTAGTCATGCAATAACAATTGTTTGTATCACCATTAGGAAAGAAACGAAGAAAAACGTGCTGAATTTTTGAAAATTATAGCGACAAAAGAACATAAAAACTTAGTGCATCCCATATAAAATACGTGCATACGTACACGTTGGAATAAATGTGGCATCGATCCCAGCTGAGCCAAAAAAATTTTATTTTATTTTATTTAATATATTATTTATATTTTATTATTTTTCTTATATTTTTTTTAAATTTTTTTAAAAAATTTTTTTAGAAAAATTTTTTTTTAAATTTTTTAAAAAATTTTTTTTGTAGTTTTTTTTATTATTTTTTTCTTATTTTTAATATTTTTTTTTTTTGTAATTTTTTTTGTTTAGTATGTTTTTTACATGTACGTATGTATGTATGTTGTTGTTGTAATTGTGAAAAAAAACGAGGTGGTCGTGGTTTTTTGCTCATATCTCAGAAAGTTATGGGGCGATTGTGCTGAATTTCAATAGCGATTCATTCCTGGATATTTCCAAGAGATTGATACCATATACAGATCTGAGGAACATACAGTTGCTACTAAAAGTTGATTTCAACCAACACACGGACAGACGGGCAGACGGATAGACGGACAGACGGTCAGGGCTTAATCGACTCCTCTATTCATAAGCTTTCAGAAAATATATACTTTATGGGGTCGGAAATGAAAATTGTAAAAATTACAAACGGAATGACAAAGCTGTATATGTATACCCTTGTGCGCCACAGGTGAAGGGTATAATACCGTACAAATGTGTAGGCATTTTACTGTGTGTATGTGTGTGTTCACAAATAATTTACATACAAAATCAACAACAGCAACAACCTGTTGCATATTTGTAACTGGAATTCAATAGACAAGAGCAAGTACTGAATGGGAAAACGAGAGCACAAGAGAAAGTTCAAACAAATAAAGGATAAATACGAGTATGTACAAAAAAAAAATTAACTGTAACAATATTATCACAAAACAAAAACTAACATATGGTAAATGTAAATATTGGTATTGTGTGTGTAACAGCAAGGGTGTACATTATGAGTGCATGTGTGTATGAGAGTAAATTTGATTGTTGTATCCCAACAAATATGTAACTTTCAACTACAATAAGTACTTTTTGTTTCGATTATAAATTTGTTTTTCAATTTATGCTATTTATTAAATATATCAAGCAAGCAAATTTATTTCCATCATATTTGTTGGAAGAAGGAAATCACAAAAACAAATTTAATTTTATTTAGCCTCAAGCTAAAAATTCAAATTTGAAAATCATAAACAAATTGAGGTAGATTTGTTTGTGAGTTTGTTTCTTGTTGAATTTGATTATGCGTGTGCATATGGTGGCATAAATATGCTGTAAATGTATGCATCAAATAATATTAATTTATGAGTTTTAACTTTTAATACAAACATAGAATTGAAGTTGTGGTTATGGCTGCTAGGAAGTTATGAGCCCATATATTTAACAGATTTTTACGACAACGAAGCTTGTGAGTAAAAAGCTTCGTTGTCGTAAAAATCGATATTTCTTATCAATAAAATTTGAAAAGTAGGCAGTGTCACACCCAGACGTTGTAAATAGTCATTATTACCTACTCCTATTCAATAGATTTGTATAACACAGATCTTTTGGAAACAAAGTTTCATAATTAGAAAAGTGAAGAGGACCATGCCTATGCAAAGTTTTTACCATTTCTAATTACTTCTACCACACCGCTTTTAATGAGACTTTGCATTGAGCATTGAGATTTAGTTGCCAATGTTATTTTGTAATTCGAAAAATAAGCAATGCCACGCCTATACGAAGTAAATATTAATTTAAAACTACTCACATGCGATTGATTTTATAAAACTTGGATATACATATATGGAGATTTATTAAAGTCTAAAAATTCTTTTGAAGTACTTTTACTCTAACTACTTTTATGACACTTGAACACTTGAACTTTTTGAAAATACAATTTTGTTATTCCAAAAGTGGGCAGTGGCGAACTGAAAAATAAGTAAGAGTGCTATATTCGGCCGTGCCGAATCTGAAAATACCCTTTACCATCATGTACATAGGCATAATTCCACATAGTAGCTTAACCTATATACTCCATTTTTCTTTATTTGAATTTTTTTTGATTTTGAATTTTCACGTAGTTTACTGTATTCTGCTAATCAAGCCCTTTAATTTGATACCCATATTGATGAGGTTAAAAAAATGTTATCCGCCATTTTGTTTTCGACGTCATCTTGGATTTTAATTATTTTTTGTTAAACTTACTGTATTCTACTGGTCAAGCCCTGTTATTTGATACCAATATTGAGGGGGTTCAAGAAGTTAAAATAGGAGATATGACCCATATATAAATTTATTGTCCGCCATTTTGTTGTGGCGGCCAACATGAATTTTAATGTTTTATATTGCGCTAGTCAAGACCTTTCAGGTATATACCAACATTGACTCTCCCGGTTGTCTAGAAGGTGAAAAAATTTGGTTTTCGTTTGTAAGTTTTTGGAATATATATTTAAAAAAAAAAAAATTCTGCCTATAACTTTGCCGATTAGAGCCTGCTTTATCCAACATTTTTCGCGAATATCTCTAGAGGCAAATTATATCTATAAATAGTAACAAAGGTACCTATAAATTATTCTATGGGTAAACAATTTTAATTTTGGTGGTTAAAATATAAGAAAAAAAAAGAGGCAGTCGTGTTTATTTGCTCATATCTCAGAAAGTTATGCGGCGATTGTGTTGAATTTCAATAGCGAATAATTCCCGGATATTTCCAAAAGATTGATCTGAGGGACTTATGGTTGATTCTAAAAGTTAATTTAAACCAACACACGGACAGACTGTCAGGGCTTAATCGACTACTCTATTCATAAGCTTTCAGAAAATATATACTTTAAGGGGTCGGATATGAAAATTGTAGAAATTACAAACGGAATAACAAAGCTATATATACCCTTGTGCACCACAGGTGAAGGGTATAAAATATATTATTTGTCAAATATTTTCTATTAACCAGATTTCTTTAAAAATATGCAGATGCTTCGTTGGAAATATTATTTTTTTGTCAGAAAAGTGGAAAGCTTTGCGCCCATAGAAAGTAAATGTTCTTTTTTAAATACTTGATCGACTTCTATAAAACTGTGTACACATTATAATCACCTTTGGCAATATAATTAGGAAATTGGCCAGTATCACGAACATTCCATGTAAATATACTTTTTGAAACTTTAAAAAAAAAAGCTTTTTAAAAATTTTGTTCTTAGCCGGTCTTTAGGGTTTACCTTGCTAAGTGCACAGTAAGCACTGTAAAAGCATTAATGCAACAAAAAAAAAAAACGTTTTTGTGCTCTTATATAACTAATATTTTGGGACTACTTTTGGTAAAAGAATACTATCGAAAATAGTTCTTAAGTAAAATATTTTGGAAGAACATTTTTTAAAAATGTAAGTAATTACGTAAGTCATGGTATATTTTTTAAAAAATTTAAAAGTTTTCTTTAAAGAATGTGAAATTGTTAAAAAAATATATAAAATTTACAAATATAAAATAATTTATTGTAACATTTAATCTCAAATCTCAAATGTTAAGAAACTAAAATTGTTTTAGACAATTATCTAACAGAATGTTTAGCAGTATCTTTTTTATAAATAATGAATTTATCAAACATTATTCATGAAAAAATGTTTTATTTTAAGGTTGAAAATTGAGGTAAATTTCCATCAAAGAAATATTATAATTTTTGTTTTGTGATGGTCTGGTGCTTTATTAAAAAAGCAAAACAAATTTTCTCATTAGTTGTCTTAAAATAAATTCCTTTAAAAAAGTAAAGCGTCTCTAAGCAACACAAATGGATGCAACATATGTATGTGTGTCCCCTTGATTTGTTTAGAATGCGTAATAAGATTACAAAACTGCTAATTTGCCATTGAAAGAAAAGAGGATCTCATATTTACATACACATGCAGTACGAATTACTGCACAGATTTATTTTAATATAAAAAACAGGCACACACACACACACACACACACATTTACCTTTCTGTTTCATTTTAAAATAAATGTTAAATTCAAAATTTGTGACTTTGCTTTAGATAAGTTTGTGAAATTTGTTGTCTAAAACTTACCCTCCTGCCAGCTTCATTGTTGTGTAAATTCATTAAACTTTTGGCTTTCGCTGAAATGCTATTTTTCCATTTACCACCACCACCACCACTACTGCTGCCACTGCCACCCGGTGCACTAGGATTATTGGGATAACCGCCGACATCGGCTAACATACTATTGACAGCACGTTGATTTTTACGTTTCTTTTTACGTTTGCCACCATTTTGATCATTATTCGTATCCATATTGAAAACTTTTGCATTTAGAATTTCTCGATTAATTTTTTCCTAAAATCAAGGAGAAAAAAATAACAAAATAAATAAATGCCCTTAAAAGTTAGACATATAAAGTAGAGGTCATAAAAAAAATATATATTAAAGCTTAGAAGTAACTAAAGCATCGTTGAAGGTACTTTATGACCTAAACTAAACACCATAACAAAAAATACTCCTGTTTAATGTTACAGAACACATGTTCACACAACAACCCAATTAAACGAGTATGAAACAAGTAGACAAACTTTAAGTTTTGATAAGAGAGAAAAAATAAAGAGAATTTTCATTTTAAACTTTCGGTAAAAAAAAAAGTCATAGAAACAGCAATATGCGTTTGTTTGACAAGGTGTACAAACCAACACAAACTTATACCGTGACATTTTTATTAAAAGTCCTTTGAGCAACAACACCAATAATATCAAATAACACTAACACAACTTTGGATCGCTGGAATGGGAGGAAATTGGAAAAAATTACTAAAAACTTCTTTTATTGTATTACCACTATTTAAAAATTTTACTTTTCTAAGCTTATACTTTACTTCTTGTTGTACATTTTCCCGTTCGACTGAATACGTTTTTAATTTAGTATTTTTTGTTTTCTAAGGTTGCCTTGACAATAACGAGAAAAGTTGTGATGTTTCATTGGTTAGGTTTATCGTGATGTGCAAAGCAATTATGTGAAAACAAGAATTTCCTCACGATGATTATTATTTCCGGTTTTAGTTTTTTGTTGTTCGTAATTCAGTGGAATTGAAATAATCATACTTTATACTTTTTAATAGGAAATTTTTTGTTAAGGCATCACTACAACTACAAGAGAAGGAAAAATTATTATTTTTGTAACAACTGCTGATTAGAGAAAAGTTATACTAATTAGCAGTTAACGGTAAAAGAGTAATTTATTAAATTATATCAAAATAATTGATTAGTTTTATTAAACAAAAATGTTGTCCTAATGCTTCAGCTTGAGATAACTTTTGTATGAAAATTATTTTATTTTTAATGCAATATTTCGCTACCACATTTGACAGCTTCTTGGTAGCAAAATTTTTAATTAAAATAAAATAATTTTTAATAAAAAAATGATCTCCATCTTTAGAACTTAGACAACATTTTAATAAGGAGAGATAAAAAAAATTAAAAAAAAATGTCACCACCTCTTATACATTAAAGATAAAATTTGCAAAGTGTTGATATTGTATGTGACAGAGGTAGGGGGAAGTTTAGAGAATGTTGTACTCACTTCAACGGTTCAAGTCTTGCGAAAATTCAAAATTGTTTTTAAAAATACCAACAACGTTATAGAAAACAATTTTGCACAAAAACTTTACTAACCTAGTGCTTAAGTTTAGACAAAATTTGCCACAAAACATATGTTTAATTGCGATGCCAGTCTTCAGAAAAAGGTTTACATTACATACAAGAGTACCATACAAAAGTACAGTAGAAACTCGATTATTGCACATAATGAAAACCGAGCTCGGTGCAAGTTTCGAGGTTGGCGCAAGTACCGAGTATTAATTTCCCATACAAAATAAAAGGCTCAAACATACATCTGTTTGAAATTCAAGTTTAATATGCATTTCAATTCAAAACAACTAAGTTCAACGCATTCGTATAAGAGTAGATACATAATTTTTATGGCTTAAAGCTAAAAGGGCCAATGTCCAAATATTTACTTCTGAGAAAATTGGAATTGAACTTTAACTTTTAAAGATGCTTTCATAGTGACATTGGCCAGCATTTTGTTTATGAAGCTATTCTATCTTAAGTATGACTTTAGCTGTTGTACCATAATGAAATAGAGCAAGAAAACAAATATAATACAATGATCAACTCAAAAGAGCAAAAAAGTGACATTGACCCTTTTAGCTCCAATCCACAGATTTATGAGGAATTAAAGAAATTTAAAATTCTTTCAAATCTCAGCTTTGTCTTTAATTGTCAGCAAAGGTAATTTTTTTTTGCCATTATAATACCCCACCTCTCAATAGTCAGCTTAAAACTGATCCAAAATTATGTACAACATTTCATCAGCAGCATAAAACGATGGTGATTTCCCGAAATGTATTCAGTCCAAGAAAACGTAAACAAAGCAGCACGCAAGAGTAATACAAGAGTAATGTTACAAGTATCTTGTTCAAAATTTTCGGATGCCGCAAGTACTGAGTGCGTAATAAAAAATATTTCTATGTTGCAAGAATCGAGGTGTGCAATATCAAGTATGTGCAACAATGAAGTTATTACTGTACCAAGCAAAGCATCTAATCATGCAAGAATTAACCTTTAAGAAAAAGAAAAATTTAATAACAATTTATTTTTAGATCAAAATGAACGCTGTAGAAAAAAAATATTAAAAGGACCAACAAATAATAATAAAGGGTCCGCCAAATAATTTTTTTTTTAAATGATATAAAAAAAGTGTAGCTTCGTCACATAGCGCCGTCCTATTGAAACCACATGTTGCCAATATCCTCCTCTTGACTCCTTGCTCATTTTCGAAGAAAAATGGCCCAATTGTGCCTCTGAACCAAAATCCGCACCAAACAGTAACTCGTTTTGGGTGTATCGGCTTTTCATCGTATGCGTGCGGGTTTTCTGTGCCCCAAATGCGACAATTTTGCTTGTTTACATACCCGCCAAGACCAAAATGAGCTTCACCTGGAAAGAAGATTTTTCTGGCAAAATCGGCCAACATCTCAGCTATGTTCAAGCGTTTTCACAACCATATCCATTCAGCGGAAAGATAAAACTAATTACCTGTCAAATCAGACATGAGCTTAGTGCTACCATTCACGAAATAAGCACTAGTTGAAAAAAAACGTTAGATGGCGGACCCTTTATAAAAAAATTAAAAGATTTTTAAATTTTAGACCATTTGGCAGACTAGAGAAAATTTCAGGTAAGAATTTTCGCAAGAATAAAATCGTTGACGTGAATACCTTAAATGTGTGTTGCCGTATCATCTTCCATTATGTATTGGGGACACATTAAAGACCTGTCGTAACTAAAGTGGTGCAACTATAGCTCTCATGTCGTGTAAAAAATTAGGTTAAGTTTAAATTCGTTTTAGGGCATCACAATGGACCGTATTGGTCTCTGGGTGAGGGTGTGAAGGTTACTTCACACCGGCCTTACTTACCTACCTACCTACCTACCTTAAATTCGTTTAATCATGTCGACGATTCAGCTAAAAACTAATGGAGGGGATTAGTCTAAAGGTGCAAAGATCTTTGGGAGAATTTTTTTATCTCCTTTAACAATTTTGTATGTTCCTCTCTCTTTCGATTTTTTTAGTGTGCTCTTTAGGATTTTCAATTATCGCTTTGTATATGCTTGATATTTTTTTCGCTGCTATATACATTACACTTGCTGGTGTCTAATAGCGATTACTTTTGCTACAGACCTTTAACTAGTTTATCGTACATAATGAAAGTATGTCATTATTTAATGGCTTTCTTCGTAAATGGCTCTCCATATAGCAGTATTTAATTGGCAACTCTAAAGAATAATGACTTTGCCGTGGTCCCTATGTTTGGCATGACTTTGAATAATATGTTTGTTCAATAAATATTTTGCATATTTTACCACTGCATTGATACCGCTGACGTAGCGGCATACTTATACCGATAAAGCCGCCCTCTTTCTGCAAGTTTACATACGTCAACTAATATCTATTAAATCTTATTACTTCATATGCTTCAACACTACGGACTTCATCTCTAAACATATCATGACGGGAAATCCTACAATATTTGCTTCTTCAGCCAGCAAATGTCAATTAGTTTAATGACAACTAGTTTAATCTGTAGCCTACACATTAGTCTGTTCTTAAGTTTTATATAGTGTAATCTATATTATCGTCTTAAGTCTATAATATAGTCTATGTATAGTGTGTGTAGTGATATTGTTTATAACAATGCTATGGCACTTCCAAGTGATTTAATTTCACTCGGAATACAGAACGCAGGTGATAATCATGAGTCTAAGTCTGCAGTCAATAATTTAGACTTATATACTTATGCTTACTCTAGTCTGAGGTATATTCATACAGGTTTATGCAACGGAGAATGGCAATAACAAAGCAACTTTATCGTAGATGTTTTCGGTCTTTTTCTATTTTTTTTTTTTGAAATCTCAATTTATTGGCAGAGGTACATGACCAAAGAGTCAGGGTATCCAACGTTGGTTCATGATGCGTAAGTCGACCTATACCTCTGTATGGAAAATCGGAGACGCTTGAACAATAAATAAAAATAGAGTTTAATGGTACTGCGCCATTTAGAAAACATTGGTTCAGGCATCGTAAGCCAATTATGCTATCTCTCTGAACTATAATTATAACAAATTTTATAGTACTCCTCCAGTTACAGGGAAATATACTAATTGGTACTCCGATAGTTTAGATGGTACTCTTCCAGTTAATCCAATTAAAAGCACGCAGTTTATTGTAGAATAGTCGAAAAACTGTTACACAGTTACGGGATACCGCATATTTAATAAGACGGAAGTGAGACATAAAACTCGCAAAGTCAGATAAAAAGAGACGACCTCATTGACTGAATTGCGACTCGGATGTTTTCTTTCAAAGAAAATCTTACTTCTCAGAGATGGATAATTGTTTGCTATTAGTTTAATTTAATACTATCTGATTCCGAAAAGTTTATTTATTTGTAACACCGTGATAAAGCATACAAAAACAACAGCAACAAAATAATAATACTATTTATTGGTTAAAAAAAATTAAAATTTTAAATACCGAAAGTAAAAATCCAACTTTCCATACCTGCACAAATAAATATTTAAAATCAAGGCTTCTTCCCAAATAGCCATTGCAACAAGACCACCTTGTGAATGAGTCTTAGTCCAACCTATAGTCTAGTTTATAGACTTAACTTTAGTCTAGTCTATATTCTAGCCAATAGTCTATTCTATAAAATCTTACGTCATAAAGTAAAACTTCTATCACTTTACAGAACAACTTTAAGATTTACACCAATAACAATTTAAAATTCAAGTTTATAGCCTTAACAAAAGTAATCGCTGTTATAAAAAGGAAAACACCCAGGTAGGGCGAAAAACCAATAGAAAATGTTTAACTACATTCTAATGCAAATATAAATATTTATTGGTTTGCCACTAAGACCCCCCAAGCGAATAAAAACCCACATGTTCTTACACCCCAAAAACAGACACATACGAACGGAAGACATTTCACAATAAAAGTAAAACGTTAAATAAAGAGTAAATAAAATTATCTTGAAAATGAGCAAGTGAGCAAATAAACATTAAACGTACAAACACACAAACAACGAAGTCGTTTAAAATGACTGCCAAGTGTACAATTGTTGTTGGTGGGTTGTGTGCAAGTGTCTTCATGTAAGTGCATGTGTATAGTGTTTACTTGTGTTTAAAGTTTTACCTGTAATTCTAGCATTTCCTTTTCCTGTAATTTAGAGTTAAGTATTCCTTTTGTTATGCGCTCTTGCAATTCTAATAGATATTCTTGTTTAATACGCATTCCTATACCAACGCCACCACCATCACTGTCCGTATACTCTTCAGATGAATCCTCTTGCCGTGGAGGTGCCACTGAAGAGGAACGTGCCGTTGTTGTTGACAATTTCTCTTGCTGTTGTTGTTTGATTTGTTGCGCTGACAACGCTGATGTCGAGGTCATATTGTTGCCATCTAAATTCGATGTCATACTAAATTTATTAGGATTATTACTAGTAAAACTATTTTCGTTTCTTGCTTCTTTTGCTGTTTGTGCTTGTGTTGCACTAGAGCTGCTACTTTTATTAGAGTTATCGAAAGTTTTTAAGTCACTTGTTGTAAGTACTGAGGCTGAGACCAAAGATGATGATGTTCCATTGCTAGTTTTATCATTATCATCAGTATTTTTATTGTATTGCATGTGATACGGCTGTTGTTGATGCTGTTGCTTTTGTTGTTTGGCTGTTGTCATGGTTTCATTCTTTTGTGAAGAGGTCATTGAGATTGTAGCATCATCTGCTAACATTTGCTGTTGTTGTAAAAGCTGTTGCTGTTGTCGCTTTTGATGTAAACGTCCTGCTCTACCACGTTTTTCTGGGTAGCCAACACCACGTGTGCCACGTCTTGTTTCCTTTTCTCGTATGTCAATAAAATCAGTAGCAAATCTAAAATTAAATAAGAACGTGAAAACAAAAATAATTTAACAAACATCGTAGTCATTTAATGTGTAAGTACAAGGACAAGTTCGTTTTTAATTTAAAATTTTGCAAGACATTAAAAAACTTTTCTACTATAAAAGACATTTTTTTCTAGATTTTTTTAGTGAAATAATATAATAAAATTTCCGTTATTGAAACGTGACAGTAAATTTGTGTTTGTAGTTGTAATGAGAATTTTTGTTTGTTTTATTTTTAATAACTATATATGATTTTTCCAAGCTTGAGATCAACTTTTTTAGTTTTTTTATAAAAAATTATTTATTTTAACCAATATTTCGCTACCAAACAATGGGTAGCTTCTTCAGGGTAATATGTATACAAATTTTATAAAAACAAAAAACAAATTCAAAACAATTTCAATTTCAATAATCAATAGAAAAGATCAAGAAATTTAGACGATATATTTTTAATAACATTTTTTTTGGTTCAGAGGAAGTGCTAGAACATCGTATTGTCATAATGTCGAATTTCTCTAAAATGTTAAAAGTATTGCAGTCTTTGGATCTGGAGCAGATAAAGGATATATGTTGAGTTAATCTTCGGACAGTCTTTATCTCTTTGTAAATTTTATTTATTTGTATAGTTTGTCCCAAATTAAACGCAAGATTTGAATTTGTTGCCATTAATGCAGTAAAGTGTTGGCAAACCTTAAAAAAGCCATCAATGCATTAATTATGGGACTCCAAATATTTTCAACCACTCACTAAGGATCGATAAGTCGTATACACTAAGAGACCAGGGTTGTAATCGTTTTTTTTTATAAACAATTACCTTATTTACAAAATAAATTAAAGCGATATGAAACAGATAACTTTTTATGATGACAGTCTAGACAGTTAGTTTGAAATCGAACGTTTTCTAGCCAGCTCATTTCGAGTAATAGGTGGAAATATGAGGCTGTGCTGGGTCCTGAATCACTTTGGTATTTCAGGGTACAAAGAGACGAACAAGCTGGCACGCAAATACTCTGAAATAGAAACTGTTTTTGCTATCACCTCAATTTACCCTCCACTGTGTGAATTCTATTCAAATATATAATTTACTCTATGCTCTCCACGCGACTCAAGAGCAGTATTGACCTTTTCTAAAGGTATGAAATTACAGCGGCAGGGATCTAGGAATCTTCCATTTGAATTTATATGTCTGACTTTTTCTGTACCATGACTTAATCTCTATCTCTCTCTCTTTCTTTGCTTGTATTTATATGTAAATTAACATAAATTGCTCTCTTATTATATTTTCATTATTATTTTGGTCTCTGCGTCAAGCTGACATCATAAGCAGCATGTTTCTAAGACAAACCTAAAAAATGATCAAACACTATTGTAATTATACCCTTCACACAGTGAAAAAATTTTCATTTCCGACCCCATAAAGTATATATTTTCTGAAAGCTTATGAATAGGGGAGTCGATTAAGCTCTGTCATTCTGTCCGTGTGTATGTTGAAATCAATTTTTTGAGGCCCCCCGACATCGCTTGGACCCGGGTGAGGCATTAAAATATCAGAAATATTCGGGAGTAGATTGGTATTGATTTTTCATTTTTCATTTTTTTTTCACAAAAACAACATTACAGCAACAACATACATACATACAAACGTGTATACTGGCTAGAGTAAACATGGCATCGAATCCCAGCTGAGCCAAAAAAATTTTTTTTGTATTTTTTTATTTTTTAAAATTTTTTTTTTTATTTATTTTTATTTTTTATTTAATATATTATTTATATTTTTATTATTTTTTTTTAATTTTTTTTTTTTTTTTTTTTAAATTTATTTTTTAATCTTTTTTTGTTTTATATTTATTATTTATATTTTAATTATATTTTTAAAAAAAATTTTTTTTTTTATTTTTTGTTTATTTTTTATTTTATATAATATTTATATTTTTATTATTTTTTTTTTTGTTTTATATTTGTTATTTATATTTTAATTATTTTTTTTAATTTTTAAAAAATTTTTTTTTTAATTTTTTTTTTATTATTATTTTTTTTAACATACATACGTAAATTTATAATACATGTTTTTATATATGTATGTACGTATTTGATATGAGATAAATGGTGATACAAACAATTGTTATTGCATGACTACACGTTGTGAAGGGTATATAAGATTCGGCACGGCCGAATATAGCACTTTTACTTGTTTTTATTATAAAATTTTAAACCATTTTTAGGATTTAAAAAATTAATAACTACAACAGATAATAAACCTTGTGAATTCTCCAAATATGAATACAAATTATAGTTCAATTAACCAAGTCATAGAGACTGTTGTCACTTCCTGTGGAACAAACAAGCGTCTCTGAAAAGTATCCTAAACGCCATGGAAAATCAAAACACATCTAACAACTCACACGTCAATTTTATGCTAGTACGAAAATCGTAAAGTTTTATATTTTCGGAGATTATATAGAAAATCTGAAAAAGAATATCCAGAACTTTGAAACCACTTCTATAAATTTTGGATTTTTTTCACAAATATGCTGTTCAAATGTCAAAAATTTTGAATATCTAATTTTTAATATCATTTTAAAAAGAAAAATTGTATCAATTTTTATTTTTTGAAAACAGTGTTTTCCGGTTCCTTCTTTTCATTTAGGCTTCAAATATATGGCAGTTAAGTCATTTCCAAAAAATTCCTTTATTTTATTTTATTCTATTTTTAAAGTTTTAAATAGGTTTTTTAATAAGAATGCAAAAAAATATGTGTGCTGCGTTGCACCCTTTTGTTTAGGGCTGATTTGAAAGCAATTTATCACGCCTTTTGCAAACTACCGAAGAGGGTGTATTCCGTACAAAACACAAAATATATATTAACAATTGCAATTTTCTATGTTTTCAATATTGCTGCTTAACTAGAAAATTAAATAAGTAACTGATTTTTTTCTTTTTAATTACAAACACTCACCACACATAGAGGCACAAATGCACAAACAGGCTTAACATCTCTCATATGGGGTGTCGGATAAGCAGAAACAGTGGTTTCAATACATTTAATATTTAATAAAATGTTCAACTTAATTTGGTGTTAGTTTTTTTACATAATTTTATATTAAAATTTTCTTAGATTTAGATTAGACAATGTTTCAGATTTTTAATTTGGCATTTAAGTTCATTTTTTATACCCTTTCCTTTGAAAATGTAAAAGGTTATATATAAGTTTGTCTTTCCATTTGCAATTACTATAATATTCATTTTATATCCAATAAAATATTTAAATTCTGAATTCTTATGGATGGAGGAATTGATTTAGCTTGGTCCGCCTGTCCGTGTGTATGTTGAAATCAACTATTTGAATCCCCTACGAATACTTTAGACTCTTGTACGGTATCAATTTATCAGAGATACTTTCACGATTTTTGCTATTGAAAATTAGTTATGTGGGTATATGAAGAGCTGAACACAATTGGCTCTGATTTTACCCAAACAAAATTAGATATTTTAGCTCCTTGGAAATCCCTGAAACCTTTGTTACTTATAAAATATGCATCTTTGGCAAGATTTACAGAAAAATGGGTCAATTATCGAAATAGATATCGGTGAAAAAAGAATTAAAAATTTTCAATTAAAAGTTTATCAATTTCCTAAATAAGTTTTAGTCACAGTTGCACCATATAGTTGTTAGTTATGGCAGTTATATGACGATACAAACTGTGTGAAGGATATATAACTTTAGGCATAGTCGAATCTATCACTGGTATTTGTTTCAAACTATTTTCTTATGAAGTAATCAAATTTAGTTAGCGATAATGAATGAAGACATTAGAAAATTAAAAAGTAGGCTTTATGTAGTGGTATGAAGAAACATATTTTAGAAAATTACAATATTATTTTCTTTTTATACCCTTCACCTGTGGTGCACAAGGGTATATATAGCTTTGTCATTCCGTTTGTAATTTCTACAATTTTCATTTCCGACCCCATAAAGTATATATTTTCTGAAAGCTTATGAATAGAGGAGTCGATTAAGCCCTGACCGTCTGTCCGTCTGCCCGTCTGTCCGTGTGTTGGTTGAAATCAACTTTTAGAAGCAACTATATGTTCCTCAGATCTGTATATGGTATCAATCTCTTGGAAATATCCAGGAATGAATCGCTATTAAAATTCAGCACAATCGCCCCATAACTTTCTGAGATATGAGCAAAAAACCACGACCACCTCGTTTTTTTTCACAATTACAACAACATACATACATACATGGAAAAAACATACCAAACAAAAAAAATTACAAAAAAAAAAAATATTAAAAATAAGAAAAAAATAATAAAAAAAACTAAAAAAAAAAAATTTTAAAAAAATTAAAAAAAAAAATTAAAAAAATTTTTTAAAAATTTTTCTAAAAAAATTTTTTAAAAAAATTAAAAAAAAATATAAAAAAAAATAATAAAATATAAATAATATATTAAATAAAATAAAATAAAATTTTTTTGGCTCAGCTGGGATTCAATGCCACATTTATTCTAACGTCTACGTATGCACGTATTTTATATGGGATGAATGGTGATACAAACAATTGTTATTGCATGACTACACGTTGTGAAGGGTATATAAGATTCGGCACGGCCGAATATAGCACTGTTACTTGTTTTGCTCTACTGTTATAATTTAAAGGATATACGATAATTTTTTATCTTTGCAGTGGATGTGGCACCACCAAACTAACGCTAAACGGGAATCCTCAGATTTGATCTATGTAACTTTTCTATTAGGAAAAGAATGGCTCTGATGATGGGCGTGACATGTAGTTACTTTTTGTACATCCGTCGATCGGTGATAATGAAAATTTCGAAATTTTATCCAAGTCACTTTTACATTGTTAGCCACAAAATAATCGCAATAAGAATTGCTGTACACATTTAATTTATTTATTACTTCTATAGACGCAGCAACGTAAGCACGGTCTTGGCTGCTAAACATAAAATAAGGCTGTATTTATAACAAGAAATTGTGTGCTAACTAACTTATTATATAATTGTATTTTATGTATTCATTTTTATAAGGGAAAAAGCTCGTTAGCTAGAACAGAGCTTATTTGTTTGTTGATGCAGAGTGTATCCTTTACTAGGTAAAAAAGCAATAATATTTCTGTAAAAACATTTAGCTATTCTACACATATCTCAGTTCGGCATATATTTGTGATTTCTAGTACCAAAGATTTTACTACTTCATAAAGTCGCAAATGAATATTGCAAAAACTACAAAAGGAATCACAAACTATGTATGCCCTTGCCCTTCAGGGGAAGAAAATAAACAATAAATCCTAGATTTCTTTTATATTATTTAAGTTACACAATTAAAATTGCTGCTCATTTAACTGTATCTTTTACATTGTATTTTTTACTTAGAAACGAATTTTAAAAATATTTAACTCGCCTACATAATTCTTAGCCAACCACTGTTAATAGTGTTAGCAATTCAACACCCAATAGCGCGACAGTAGCTGCTTTATTAAATATAACAACATGCAACATTCAACTCATTGAAACTTAATTGCATTTGTTGCATTTGGTGGCAGTGTGGCTGGCTGCCTGTCTGGTAATTGCAAATGCCCTTAAGGAATCTCATTTACAAGGCGTTAAGATTTACACTTTAGACATTGTTTTGAAAATGTTTGAAACGAGCCTTAATCACACAAATACCAAACATCCCAACCAGCAGGGTACTTTCTTTCATTCTCCTGCCATTTGTTGTTCGATTCTTTTTTGTGTTTTTATTTTACCAGTGTGTGTTCAAAATTGGGTAGCATTATTTAACACAAAATTACATTAATCAACAAATATGTAGCAGGGGTATGGATTTGAATTTGAAAAAAAAATTTTTTTTTGGCTTTAAAGGTTTAAAAAGAAATAAGTATAAAAGGGGTAACATTCTTTTTATACCCTTCACCTGTGGTGCACAAGGGTTTATATAGCTTTTTCATTCCGTTTGTAATTTCTACAATTTTCATTTCCGACCCCATAAAGTACTGTGAGCGTCAAAAAAAAGTGTACACAAATATTTTTTAAAACATTGTTTTTATATCAGTATTTTCATTTACGATAAAGTTTTACATTTAGGTACTTTTAAATCAGTATTTTGTTCTCTACCTTATTCTAAACAAAACAGCAAAAATATTAACAACAACAAAAAATTAACAACAAAAATAAAAAATAATTCATTATTTACGCGTCAAAAAAAAGTGTACAAACTGTTTTTAAATGAAAATAAAATCGATTTAGTATTTAGTTGATTTTGCTTTTGCCTTAATTACAGAATTTAGTCTTCTGGGTATCGATTCTACTAATTTTTTAGTTATATCGGATGAAATTTTCTGCCATTCCTCCATTATAACGGATTTCAGCATATTCTTATCGCTAATTGTCCTTTTTCGGAGTTGGCGGTCCAAATGCTCCCACAAATGTTCAATTGGATTTAAGCCCGGTGATTGTGGAGGTTGATCCAATGTTTTGGGAGAGCGGTACAGAAGCCATTCTTTTACTATATGGGATGTATGTTTGGGGTCGTTGTCCTGTTGAAAAATCCAAGATCCTTCCAACCCCAATTTCTCCATACTGAATGGCACGTTGTTTTGTAAAATGTTCAGGTAGTCCATCTTATTCATTGTACTTTCAATAAAAACCAAATTCCCTACTCCGTTTGCCGCCATACATCCCCACACCATCACCGAACCCCCTCCATGCTTAACCGTGGTTATTAAATTTTGGTCAGCATAATCATTGTTTTTTGTTCTCCATACTTTAACTGGTTTTTTCTGGCCAAACACCTCAAATTAACTTTCATCAGTAAAATGCACATTATTCCAGAATGAAACATCTTTATTTTCATACTTTTTGGCGTATTCTAGGCGTCTGTTTTAATTAGCTGGTAATATTAGTGGTTTCTTTCGTGGGAATCGACCATGTTACCCGTTTTCGTGTAATGATCGTCGTATTGTACTGGCACTTACGGTAGTTTCTGATGTTGCCGAAACTTCCTCTGATATTTTAACGGCACTTTTAAAAGGATTCTTTTTTACATCGCGCACTATGGATCTTATTTCAGCCTCCTTTAAAAGTTTTCGCCGGCCCGACCCTGGACGATTTTCTATTTTGCCGTATTTTTCGTTTTTATCAATAATTTTTTTTTGCAGTATTGTGGCTTCTGTTTATAATAGAGCCAATTTCTCTGAAAGTTTTTCCTTCATGTTTTATTACTAATTCTCTAATATCACTAGAAGTTTGTTTTCCCATTCCAAAAAAATTAAAATTTACTTCACACGAGGAGATCTTACTCTGCAGATTACAATTAATTTACATAAAACAATAAAAACCTTTCATTAGAATGCTAAAATAAAGAAAACAACCAAATATAACGATATTCTTTTACAGTAGCACACCGCTGAAATGATGAATATGCAACATGTACACTTTATTTTGACGCGTAAAATATGGATTCGAATTTGTTTTTGCTCCATCATTTATGTATTTGTAAGAAATTTCTCATTGTCTTTCTATAGCTAACTAGAGATTAGTATACTAATATTAAAAACCCTAGAATGATAAATTTAGTCATATCTTAAAAGACTAAAAAAATACTTTATTGTAGAAAAAGTTTTTGTACACTTTATTTTGACGCTCACAGTATATATTTTCTGAAAGCTTATGAATAGAGGAGTCGAATAAGCCCTGACCGTCTGTCCGTCTATCCGTCTGTCCGTGTGTTGGTTGAAAACTTTTAGAAGCAACTATATGTTCCTAAGATCTGTACATGGTATCAATCTCTTGGAAATATCCAGGAATGAATCGCTATTGAAATTCAGCACAATCGCCCCATAACTTTCTGAGATATGAGCAAAAAACCACGACCACCTCGTTTTTTTTCACAATTACAACAACAACATACATACATACATACATGTAAAAAACATACCAAACAAAAAAAATTACAAAAAAAAAAATATTAAAAATAAGAAAAAAATAATAAAAAAAACTACAAAAAAAAATTTAAAAAAAAAATTAAAAAAAAAATTTTAAAAAATTTTTTAAAAATTTTTCGAAAAAAATTTTTTAAAAAAATTTAAAAAAAAATATAAAAAAAATAATAAAATATAAATAATATATTAAATAAAATAAATTAAATTTTTTTTTGGCTCAGCTGGGATTCGATGCCACATATATTCTAACCAGTATATACATATGCACGTATTTTATATGGGATGAATGGTGAAACGAACAATTGTTATAGCATGACTACACGTTGTGAAGGGTATATAAGATTCGGCACGGCCGAATATAGCACTGTTACTTGTTTTGTATTAAATGTTCGAGTTCCTTTTAATAAATCCAACATTTGTTTCTATACACTGCAACATGTTTCAGCAACATTTTATGCCATAGTAAATGCTACAAGAATCAGAACCTATATTAGTTAAAATAACATGAAACTAATATATATGAAGAACAAAACCATAGCAAAAATTAAACTGAAACTGAACATAACTGTACCAAAATTAAAACTGCACTAGAATTAAATTGAAGTTAAATTAGCTTATCCTGTCAGTCACATTTTCCAAGACTTTGCTGATGATTTCAAATACTATCTTACAAATTGCTTGACATATTACCGTAAATGTTATGAATTATTTCTGTCTTATTTGCAGAACATCAGTTTTTAAGTTCACATCCTAAAAAAAACTCTAAACGTGCTAAATCTTAACTTTAAGATGGCCAAATTCCAACGCCAAGATCACCAAACTCAGTTGGCAACAAATCGAATGTTTTATAAACTGAGTGACATAGTGCACTACCCTGTAGAAACTTAAGATTATCTAAGTTTGGCCTACATCATTGCAGCATATAGAAAAACAACCAAGCTGATGCATTGGATAATAGACAATTATGAGCGGATTTCCTGATCCCCAGGTTAGGTTAGGTTAGGTTGAACTGGCTTGTCTTAGTGACAGCACGTAAGCACATTGGAACCCGAGTTACTAGCACTAGCTCGAAGCGATAACCTTAAGGGTTCTTCATACTCCCTTGGCGAAATCCAGTATTCTTTATTTGCTATCTTTGAATATCTGTGGTTTTCATAGGCAACCACGTATGTCTTAAAATCAAATTTTTCAGGAGAGCTACAAAACCGTGTTAGTGCTGAACGATATTTGAATATATATAGGAGCTACGTTGTTATGCCATGAAAATAATTGGAATGGGTCCATTTTATTTAAGAAATTTTTAAAACTAAGAAAAGGCTGTCTAAAACCAAGCAATATGGCATTATTAACTCAAGATCAAATAAAATGAACATACGCGGTTGCCCATGAAAACCACAGCTATTTCCTCCAAATTATTGAAGAGACGGTCTCCTAAAAAGTCATAGAAATTCTAGATAACAGAAAAGAATGTGTTCTGCGCTTCGGTACACCACAGAATCTACAATAATTTCTAAAAAACAATATTTATCTTTTGTCCAAAACCGCCATCCAACAATGACAAATCCCATCCCAAATCTGAATTCTATACTCCTCTCTACGCAGAGATAATAGCAACCTCGTAATTTTCCCTTTGTAGGACCCCAACATGATTTTGAAGTCTATACACGAAGGGATTAATCACGGATCGCACCGGCTCTCATCACAGCAGAATATATATTACTTTTATAAGACTTTTGCGGTAAACAAACGAACGTCCACTGTTCGCTCTAGAGAGAGATGGACCCCCGCTGTACACAGTTATTTGCCCAACTTATTTCCCTCAATACTACAGTCTTTCTGAATACTTTACACTCCTGGGCGACAAGAAATAAGGCTGTGGCTTTACATATTCACCTGAGAATCCTCAGTTTTAGAGTAAAATATCTCAGACTGAAAGATGAAAAAGATTTTCAGATCTGCCAATATTGTTTGTTGCCATCATTGCAGAAACAAAAATGCGACTCGTCAAAAAAAATGAATTTGGTGTTAAATTTTATGTTCAATCGGAGCAGATGCATGGCTTGAACGAAGAAGCCGTTACGAAGTTAATAAACTTCAATTGCAAAATTCTCATCATTCTAGAGAGGAAATGCCGAGTTATTTGGGACTGATTGCGAGAGAGATAATTGGATTAAGTTGCACGTGTTTGGTCACAGAAGCCACGTTATTTGATAGACACGGTAGCCATTAGTGTTGCTCAGTCTCAAGAACTTTTAACATAAAATTGCTTACAGCACTTGCAGTGAATACAAACTTTTTGACAACAAACGCACAGTTTGAGCAATTCAGTACTTACTTAGAACTTAATTTGCAACATATCCCAGCATTGTTCTAGAGTAAGGCGATTTATTTTGCTCGCCAAAGGCATGATACTGGCCGATGAGCAATATTAATATCATTTCAAAATAACATCAAATAATTTGGACCACGCGGTATATGTAAGTACAATATCAATTTGTGAGCCCATACTCTCAACACTAAAGGCTACCTATAATTCGTTTGTCGTTACTTACTAATAGGGAAGACGAATGAGCATTGTTTAGTCTGACTTCTTTGTGGTTGAGATCAATGTTATGAAGCCACTTAGGTCGTTTATTTCTATTGAAAATCAGCTGAGACACAAGCACATAACGAGTTTCTCCGCTTTTAGCTAAAATTTTTGACAAATCATTCAAAGATATTAACGACAAAGAATTTTATAGCTAAACGGTTAATTTTTCAATACATCCCGCACCTCAAATTTCTATTAACCTTCAAAAATTTAATGAATGATTTGAATCTTAAACATTCGCAAGTTGTTGCCAGTAAACACAGTGCACTAATAAGCACAAAAACTTTCAGGTAATGTTACAAATACACTACAAAATGATACGTTCCTAATAATTTGTTCAACCTTCAAGGCAAACATTTGTAAATTCTATTAAAAAAAAAAATGGGAAAATGGTTGTAATTTGGAGTACAACATGACTTGTTGGCCGCATAAAAAAGGAAACATATGCACGAACATGTGTGCCTGTGTACACAAAGGACGATTTTATACGCACACATACAGACACACACGCATCTTAAACAAACATTTTTAAATATTTACAAAGGATCAGTAGCAGTATAAAAAAGGCGTTTCATCATCCATTTGTTTGTTTGTGTGTTTGTTTGCTCATTTTTTCACTCTTGTCGTTGTGTAACTAAAGCCAGTACAATGACAGCAACGGCTTTTGTACATTTCCTGTTGGTTTTTTATATCTAACATAACCTTATTTAACGCCTTCGCTAGCTTTTTTGTAGTATTCATGCCATTACTATTATTTGTTATATTTTTTAAGTTTGATTTTATACAAATACACTACGAGGCTAAGACTTATAAGAAGGATTCTTTGTACTTTATACTCGCATGCATTTATGGTTTAGCTTATAATACACACACACACACACACACCCACGTACATATGTAAGTACTTTTTAGTACAATAGTGTTTGTGTATACGTACATACTACATACATACATACATTTATATAGTTTTACACATTCATACATATTTGTAAATGTTAGCAGAAGAAATATTTTCTTAAAAAAAAAAAAATTGTTTTGTGCTTTTGCCCAGAAGGCCTTTAAGTATTTTAAAATGTTTTTTGTGTGATTCAGATCTGAGAGTGTGTAAGTTTTAGTTTGTGCATGAGTAGTTTAATGTTATTGTTATTATTGTCTGATTGTGTGGCTGTTTCCTATTGCCTGCCAGAGTGTAACCATTTTACTGATAGATAAGCTGGAAATACTTTAGTAATGCTTCTCTGCCACTAACAGTCTTATTATTGCCTTTTCTTTATTTACTGTCAATTATTGTGGTCTTGGTGGAGGGTCTTTAAAAGCACATTTTTGAAATTATATTGGATTAAAAGAAATGTTTTTTAGTTCCCGATTAAATATGAAGTTCCTTTGCCTTAGCAAAACTTTTTTAAGACTGAAACACCGTTTACAAAAAATTTTGTTTAGCCTTCCAACTTATCTGTAGTGCAACAGAAGTCGTTTAGTGAAATAATGAAAAACACTAATGTTAGAAATGAGAAAGAAATTAGCCCATATCCAGCTAAATCCAGGTTAGTAATTGATATGACTAAATAAATTACTTTCGAATAACCACTATATTCCATCTGCATTATTAAAAATTAGTTCAAGAATGATTTGTTTATTACCAATATATGGTGTAGGGTGTTTTTTAAGGAATAAAAACATTTTTTTTTTTTAATAAAACACAACAAATTTAATGAAAATTCTGACTTTATAAGCATAGAAATTTCATGGCGTTTAATATCTAAAATTAGTTTCTGGCATATGGCCTTTGTGATTGAGCTTCATGAACGCCATCCTGTCGATTAAATTCGGATATAAAATTTATAGAAATTACATTGAGAGGATTGGGTTCTTGACCACGTCCACTTTTGGGTAAACTAGGCTTATAGTTTAATTAGGTGAATCTTTAGTATAGTACACAACATGTCAGAACTGGCATTTCATGAATAAGGGCTACACTGCTCAGCAGCAAAATCCTCCACTAAATAAAACTATGTGGACTATATGGATTTTGATGCGCTGAACTCAAATCCGTTGTCGATTTTTTTCTATCAGATCGGGATTTTTTTAATGGGCGTGGCAAATTTTTTCCCCAAAATTAAGCAGGTAACAAAATTCTATTTATTTTAGTGGAATAAAATTTTTCTCTATCTCTTATCGTTTTGGAGTTATTTAGAAATTAATGAAGAAAAAAAAATTTTTTTTTCGTGCAAAATCCGTAATATTTTTCAGTTAAAAAATGGAATTAAAAAAAAATATTAGGCAAATATTCAACATTTTAAACTTTTTTCTGAGAGCTACTTATCTTGGAAACCATTAAAATCGGTTAAAAAATGTAGATTTTATTGTCAATTTACGGCAGGTACCCGATATTGTAATGCAACCAGCCTTGCATATGATATATCGATGCCTTACTTCCTCAACCTCGTATATTTAAAAAATAAAATTTTTCAGGAGAGAAAAAGAAAACGGTTAATCTTTTTATACTTCGGTGTTTGGTTAAAAGCTTAAATGCAATTATTAAGGAATTGATTGTATTTATGTATATTAGTAGTAATAATATACTAATCTTTTTAAGTTAAAGCTTAAAACAATCGTTTGATATGAAAAAGTTAAAACCGTATTTCTTAAGATACAAGGTTGAGGAAGTAAGGCATCGATACGTAACATTTCGTTAGGTGAGCAGGTAATGGAACTAAAGTACAACGGTATTTTGCATAGTTCTTGGAATTAAAATTTATAAAAGTATTTTTCAATTACCTGTGATTTCAAATTAAGAATATTAGGGTAGATTCTATTTAGAATTTATTGTATGTATAGAAGCTGTTACACATTTTTTGGTGTTTTATTTTTGAAAATCGGATGACTGGTTCTCGAGTTAGGATGAAATATGTCTCCGTCCCTGACTAATTTCGGGGGAAAAATTTGCCACGCCCATAAAAAAATCCCGATCTGATAGAAAAAAAACCGACAACGGATTTGAGTTTAGCGCATCAACATCCATATAGTCCACATAGTTTTATTAAATGGGAAGACAAAAAATTATTTTTTGTAGAGCTGTGCTATTGAACTCCCCACTTTACACACACTATACCTTCCTTACCTGTTAGATTCGACATTTCTTTTGACTAAAATATATTAGATTAATTGGTTATGATTTTTATATACATACAAAAGATGTTTTAGAGAAAAAAAAAATTTTTACAAAAGCTATACACGTCCGTTCAACTTTGGTTATATCCTAACGGATACTTAATTGTACTTAATTATGGGAATAAGAAATTTATCAATTTATGGGAGGTGTTCGCCTTCCAGAGCTATCTTATAGTACAGCTCCCGTACAATGAGAAAGAACTGTGTGAAAAAAAATTACGGCTATCTTGGTAGAGAACATGCTTTTAAACATATCAGAGATGCAAATAAGAATTGAACTAATTGTTAGGTTAGAGCAGAATTAAAACACAAAAATTATAAAATTTATATACTAAGAAGGAAAATTGCTATATTCGGTGTGCTGAATCTTAAAACAACCTTCACCATCTTGTACATATTTACAGTGACGACATCGAAGTGACAGTGACAGTGAAGATGTTATACATGTATTTTACTTAAATATTTCTTACGCGGTCCGTGATTTGGAACTTTAAAATAGTTATCTTAGTTCTACTAGCCAAATCCTTTCATTTGAAACCCATATGGATCCAAAAGCTGACAAAAATGGATTTTTGTTTGTAAATTATTAGAAAAAATACCTAAGCAGTGGTATTTAAGTGCTTATATCTCAGTTAGTTTAAAACCCATTAGTCAGTATTTTGTAGAGATACGTTTCGAGGCAACGGCTTGCAATTTTCGTGTCAATGACGTGGCCAAAAATAATCAAGAGCTTTGGTAACTTGATGTATTTTAATGTCTATATTTTTCTCTAAATTATGTTTGCCTATAACTTTAGCGATTATTGACCGATTTAAAAACAAATACGAAGAGCAATAAATTATCTGAGGGCTGAAAAATGTAGATTTTGGTGCTAAAATTATGGGAAAAAGCAGTTGTGCTTATATCTTAACAGCTGAATGGTTTAAAAAATCTATCATTTTAAATATTCTTTTTATTATTTAAATATTAACTAAAATTATTTCAACTCAAGGTCTTGTAATAATTAAAAAAAAAATTTCTTTAATTTTTATTAATTCTTCCAATATTTCGCCACTCCGTTGTGTAGTATCGTCAGGAAATTATATTTAATTTATATTCTATACCAGAACCCATAATCTCGCTGGGAGATTGGTTTGTAAGGGCACAGTTCTTTCAATTGGTAAACTCTATAAACCTGCAAATGTAGATGTAGGGAATTGATTGTAGGAAGACTCTTATATTGCTTAAGGAGCGTCGTGGCAAAAGTGCAGTAGATGAGCTCAGACTTAATGGAAGTACTATAACATTAAATATCGCCTGAAATTAATGCAAGTAGGGGATGTGGATGGTACTAGAATTTAACTGGAGGATGCTATACAGCAACACATGTTGTATGCGAATGTAAGATATTGGATAGTGATATATTTTGGTTTACAGGAAGGCACTGATTAAATGTGGATGCTACGGAGGACCTAAGTCTGAAGCAAATGCTGGGTCCACCAAATAACTTTTTTTTTGAAAACGATTAAAAAAAGTGTAGCTTTGGCTGTGTGGCACGTAGCGCCGTCCTGTCGAAACCAAATATTGCCAATATCCTCCACTTCAATTTTTGTGAACAAAAATTCATTCAACATGGCCCGATAATGATCGCTATTGACTACGCCCACTCCTTGCTCATTTTGAAAGAAAAATGGCCCAATTATGCCTCTGGACCAAAATCCGCACCAAAAAGTTACTCGTTTTGGGTGTATCGGCTTTTCAATGTATGCGTGCGGGTTTTCTGTGCCCCAAATGCCACAACTTTGCTTGTTTACATACCCGCCAAGATCAAAATGAGCTTCATATAAAAAGATGATTTTTTTGGCAAAATCGGCCAAAGTAATGTCGCAATATATCCCAGCGTTGTTCAAGCGTATACACAACCATATTCGTTAAGCGGATGGATAGAACTAATTATCTGTCAAATCTGACATGAGCTAAGTGTTACCATTCACGAAATAAGCACTAGTTGAAGAAAAAACGTTAGATGGCGGGCCCTTTAGAAGAATTTGCGATCAGTATTGTTGGCAACCACCAGTCGGTGTTGATACGGAAGTCAGTAAAGGAAAGGATGCCAGTCGTTAATTTTACAAACATTTATATTTCAACTTATTTAAATACACTATATTATGCTCTATTACATGATAATTAAAATTTCAGAGTTTCAGTGAAACAGAATATATCACTAATTTTTAAATAACCTATTCTTGAAGAGCCGTGAAAAATATCGAAAATTCAATCTAGTAAAACTTGTTTTTGACACGGATAACAAACTATTTTAATTAAAATCGACAATTGTGAATGTGTCAACTAAATTACATAGAACGGAATCCTAAAGCTCAAGTCAGATAACATTTAATGTCACTCTTGGGCGGGAACAGAGCTATTAGCCTGTTGTTTACAGCTTTTATAAAATAATATTTTAAATTCGTTATATATCTACTATTGTCGATTGTATGTGTGTTTGTATGTACATAAATCTGTTCAATTTAAAAACTTTTCTTTATTACATTCTATATTTTGCAGGACATGGATAAGTACATTATGATTTCTTTTATTACAAAATTCTAAGGGTGTGATTTGTTTTATATTTTCCGTATCCTTATTTGCTTTTCCCATATGAAGTTAAGCAAGCAAACAAAACATATGAGCTCTATATTTTGCACAATTCTAAGTAGATAAAAACAAATTGTTATTTTTTTTTGTCTTTATTATTATGATTTCAACTGCTGTACTATCGAGTACTGTCTATGCATATAAAATATATATTTTTTTGGTTAGATTTACTACTCATACGAGTACTCGTTCGTGATTTTGTTTCCAAACTAACCATAATTTTTATTATATTTTTAGGCTACAAGTGGGGGTTTTGTGTTCTCATATAATAACTTTATTTATGTTGTGGCTTTTTATTTGTTTTGATAACAAAATAAATTTTATTAGTGAATAAATAAAAAAAGAAAATAAAATAAAAAACAACGAAAAACTTTTCTTATTTATTCTAGCGAAGTTTAAAAAAATTTCGTAGGAATATTTTTTAAAATTTGTTTAGTTTTACTTTATTTTATAGGTTTATGGCAGGATTTTCAAATGATAAACTCCTAATGGAGTTTGTGATAAGAAACAATAGTATCGTCAAAAAAAGAAAGCAATAACAATAGCAATAACAATAAGAATTATAGCAATTACATATTAATAAAACTTTTAAAATAAAAACTAAATTTATTTGTTTAAAATTGAAATAAAAAATAAAGGTTTATCTAAAGCAGCTACAATAACAGAAATTTTTACATGTCCTGGTTTACATCAAGCAAGTTGTTCTTTTGGCAAGTTTTTAAGCTTCGCATCTAACAAGTATGTTTCAAGAATTCCTTTTTCTATTGTTTTGTTTGCGATGTATGAAAGAAAGTTATTTTCTGCAGAATCAACGATAAATTTGATGTTTTGATTTTACCATTTTGGGTAAATGTAACGCTAAGTGTTCTCCTGTAATTTACAGATAATAACCTTGTTGGCATCATTGGTGTAGCTGGACATTTCTAATCCTTTCGCACATATTTTTTTAACAAACTAATTTTTTATATTTCATTACTACCGTTTTTTTTAACATTTTTTAGATTCCCATCCCTGGATAACAGGTCTAACTACATCAATTGTTTTTATAGAAGTTTTATTAGCAATAAGCCCATAAAAAGATATCGGATGATGAATATTAAACAATACCATTTGAACATTAATTTAATCACCGAAACGAAAAAGTACCCGAGCAGAAAATGCCTCTCTATAATGCCTGACTCTATTAACTTGCAGGTTGTACGATGTTGTTAAAATCACAATTGTTCACATAAATATCATCCAATTTACTTAGAAGATCATCAGACACCAATAATAGTATGGTTCAGTGATGACGAATATAAACTAAGAATTGACATTTTGTAGATGAACTTGTTTTTCGGCAATCTTATGTAGGTTCTTTGCAATTAACCAAATTCTCCAATTCTATCGACTAACAAATCAGTAAAAGTAAAAATATATTTCAATGCTTAAAAAAACTTTGCCCAATAATCCAGACTTCTTGTTGTATGTGTGTAGATAAAACCATACCACCTTAATGGTAGAAACAGTTCATCGTACAACTTCGAGCTAAAAGTACTTGTTAAAGGTACCCCTACATCTTCATAAATTTTTTATTATATCTATGGTATTCAATCCAAGGGCCATTGTTTTTAAGAACTCTGAGGTATGATGTCAGAATCTAAAAATAATTAAATTAATTCAATAATTTAATTAGACTCAAACCAATATTATTTCAAGCCGATTTGTCTAATACCAGCGCCTTTAGTTCGTTTCAGGTTTTTCAAAGATTGTTGACTTTTTTTGATTGACTGGGTCAAGTTGGCGGCGCTTGGTGTGGGATAGTCTGCTTTTTTGCAAACTCCATTTGCAACTCCACTTGATTGTCTGCCGTTTTCTGTAACGGATCTAGATTTGTATGGGGTGTTGGCTGGTGTCAGCTTATAATGTAATTTGTCTAATGCCAGTGCCTTTTGTTCGTTTCAAGTATTTCCAATATTGTTGATCTCTAGGTAAAGTTGGCTGCACATGCTGTCGAATAGTCTGCTAAGTGCTCGGGGGAATATTAAAGTTGAACATTACCATTTCCGGTCGCTTTTTAGTCACCTTCGCTCAAAGTGATTCCAAAGTACCCACAGACAGGCGTTTTCCCTTAAATGGAAAACAATGTTTAATTGCTAACAAGATATTGCCGACAATCATAATGCACAGTCCTTTGTAATTTCCAGTATCCTCGTTACACTATGGTCTCCCGTAGAATTCACACTTAATGTATGTTTACCTGCATAGCCTATCGCGTTTTAAGTCTGTCTAACCTCTTTAAGTACGAGGTATAGGATTCTCCTATGTCTCATCAGTAAAAATAATGATGTCACTATTCATGCCCTCATTGTACATAAATCTTTCTGCTATTAGCGTGGAGGCTCCATCATAACTAAATCTACATAACCGAGGTCCTGGATTCTCTAGTGCCTCAGCTAGAGGTGTTGATAATACCTCTATTCCACCGACTAGCAATAACACCAAGGCATTGACTCTCCGCTAAGGTTAAATGCCCCCGGCGGATTTATTTGACATAGAGACTGGCAAAAATATTATCATCGCCAGAAGACAGCGATTTATAAATACTTGCAGAATCTTTGACTGCTTGCATGTGGCGTTCCAAGATTCGCAGCCATACAGCCAAAATATCATCCGCAGAAGACAGCGATTTAAAAACACTTGTGGTATCTTTGACTACTTCCGTGTGGCGTTCCCAGATTCGCAGGCATACAGCCAAAATATCATCCGCAGAGGACAGCAATTTATAAATACTTTGAGTATCTTTGAGTGTTTGTGTGTGGCTTTTTCAGATTCGCAGCCATACAGGATAGTAGATTTTTTACTCAAACATTGAATTGATTCTTATTGAGACGGGAGTGGATATAACGTGCCATATGTTATTTAAGTTACCGATTGAGCGTTTGCCAAATTTTATGCGATTTTTTAGATCTTCGTTGAATGGCTTTAATATTGAAAATATACTGCCTAAGTAGCAGAAGGTATGAACGTCCTTAATGTTTTTCCTACTTATTTGAAATTATTTGCCATTCGTTGAATTTATACGCATTACTTTGGTATTTGCAATATTGATTTTCAAATGATTTTAATTAAATATCGTCTTTAGCACGCATACACGCAGAAAGCCTTCTGAAATTTGTAACACTTTATCCAACCCCATAAAATATATATTTTCTTAAAGCTTATGAATAGAGGAGTCGATTAAGCCCTGACCGTCTGTCCGTGTGTTGGTTGAAATCAACTTTTAGAAGCAACTATATGTTCCTCAGATCTCTATATGGTATCAATCTCTTAAAAATATCCAGGAATGAATTGCTATTGAAATTCAGTACAATCGCCCCATAACTTTCTCAGATATGAGCAAAAAACCACGACCACCTCGTTTTTTTCACAATTACAACAACAACCTACATACATACTGGTTAAAGTAAACGTGGCATCGAATTCCAGCTGAGCCAAAAAAATTGTATCTTATTTTATTTAATATATTATTTATATTTTATTAATTTTTTAATATTTTTTATACCCTTCACCTGTGGTGCACAAGGGTATATATAGCTTTGTCATTCCGTTTGTAATTTCTACAATTTTAATTTCCGACCCCATAAAGTATATATTTTCTGAAAGCTTATGAATAGAGGAGTCGATTAAGCCCTGACCGTCTGTCCGTGTGTTGGTTGAAATCAACTTTTATAAGCAACTCTATGTTCCTCAGATCTGTATATGGTATCAATCTCTTGGAGATATCCAGGAATGAATCGCTATTGAAATTCAGCACAATCGCCCCATAACTTTCTGAGATATGAGCAAAAAACCACGACCACCTCGTTTTTTTTCACAATTACAACAACAACATACATACATACATGTAAAAAATATACCAAACAAAAAAAAATTACAAAAAAAAATATTAAAAATAAGAAAAAAATAATAAAAAAAACTACAAAAAGAAAAATTAAAAAAAAAATTAAAAAAAATATAAAAAAATAATAAAATATAAATAATATATTAAATAAAATAAAATAAAATTTTTTTGGCTCAGCTGGGATTCGATGCCACATTTATTCTAACGTGTACTTATGCACGTATTTTATATGGGATGAATGGTGATACAAACAATTGTTATTGCATGACTACACGTTGTGAAGGGTATATAAGATCCGGCACGGCCAAATATAGCACTGTTACTTGTTTTTAATTTTTTTTAAAAAATTTTTTTTAAATTTTTTTTTTGTAATTTTTTTTATTTTTTATTTTTTATTATTAATGTATTTTTTTTGTAATTTTTTTTTTTGGTATTTTTTTACATGTATGTACGTATTTTATATGAGATGAATGGTGATACAAACAATTGTTATTGCATGACTACACGTTGTGAAGGGCATATAAGATTCGACACGGCCGAATATAGCACTGTTACTTGTTTTTATTAATCATTAATGCTTAAGAGCTTTTGAAAGCAAATTGTTGTAGAAAGCCGACCAATAATTAAATAAAAAATAATAGAGCACGAAAGTCTTAAAATAAGAGCATAAAGAAAATACACTCTAAAAGTAAAATAGACTCTATTATAGGACTGATTTCTGTGACGGTATTTAGATCATAATTTGTTCGGAAAATCTCGTTACTTTAGAATTCTGTCAGCTGTCAAGCTTTATTGCACAATAGTCTCAAGTCGATGCTTAACTTTAATACAGCCTGTATCACATCTGCCTTTGCTTCCTTGCGACTATTTGCTTTAATTACAGATTACACCAGTACAGTGTGCATTGAAAACCCTAATGGAATACCCTTGTGCTTTCTTTTTTTATGTTTACCTCAATTGTTTGTTGCTGGTTCCAAACATTGATATATCTCAGGTGGTTTGTCTTATACATACTAAAAAAGTGTACTTTTGGTACAGCTGTGTTGTCGAATTAGGGTGTTTTTTTCATTGCATTTGTAGTTCGTATCGCTGATATTGTTATTTATTTTCAATTTAATTTCTTTTAAGTTTAATATTTGTTCAACATTATTTATTTCATTTTAAAATCAAAACTTTATTACTTTTTGTATTGTTATTGTATTGTCGTCACTTTTTATAGCCATGACTGACTATCAGATTTAGTAGTTCGATATGTCAAAAATTGTAGGTGCGTTCAGAAAGTGTGATAGTGTAAACGAAAAATTCATATTTTTTGACAAGTGTGTCCGATTTGATAATATTTTGAAAATTTTCATAAAGTAGTAGTTTCTGTGCGATCAGAGTTGCTTTTTGTATACCAGCTGTACAAAAAAAATTGTTTTTGCATCTTTTTTGTATGATAGTGTGGTATTCAATCACACATTTTGTTGCGATTTTCTCATGTAGGGCAGAACTCTATCAGATTTTTATTTGACATAATTGCGAGACTTTGTAGAATAGTCAGTCATGGCCTTTAATAATTATTAATATTATTGAGGTAAAGTTCAATCAGAGCAAATTCAACATACTACAAATTTAACAGCAATTTATACAAATTTTAATATCAGTTCATTGTTATATGATTAGACTATATATGCCTAATTGAAACAAAGCTTTAGGTAAAGTTTATCTTAAAAACAAATTGAATTACAGCAAAAACTTTACCAAAAATATCTAAGTTAATAATAAATTTAACGAAATTTTCTACAAGTACAGAAATGATCAATACTTTATCATTCATTCAATTTCTATATAAGTATTTAATAACTTATGTCTATCTAATCTCTCGAAATCTACACCTTAAAGTATTTCTTCTAATCCTTGCAAAGACACATTTTCTTATTTATATCGACTTCTAAGGTCTCCATATTCTGTGTGCCGTCTAACAAAACAATAAAACTTTACTGCATATTTACTCTATTGTCATCTCTTAATACACACGCACAAACACACACACACACACACACACAGACACACACCCAAATAACTGTACAAAATAAATGCGTAGCTAAACACATGTAGTCATTTCATTCTCCAAAAATTTTATTACAAATGGACAATAAGATGAAAATAAAACTTATGTGTTGCCCATGTACACCTTTAATCCATTTGTGACCTCATCACTTCTAACTTTTGTTCATTTTTGTCTCTTACTTTTAAGCTCTTGCCCCAATAATCTCTTAATATTTGGTAGTTTGTCAAGTGTATTTGAAATACATTGTATATATTCCTTTGACATATTAAATGTTACTCCCTTCGGAATATCCTTTATACGTATGTAGTATACGTAAGTGTGTATGGATTTTATGACGCTTGTTATTTATGTATGTTTATTGTGTAATAAAATTAGTAGCCAAACCAATAAGGAAAATTCTATTGTATAAAATAGTTTGTCATTGTACAATGGATTCTTCCTTAAATGTATATGGATTATTGGCTGCTACTTATGAAAGAGATTTTTAGTTAAAATGTTAATAAATAAAAGAAAGTACCTTGAGGTATTTACAACGCCCGATTATTGTTTATAGTTTTTGGTAAGAGTATTAAGTGGCATACAATTTATTAAAATAGAATATTCATTGAAAGTTTCGTTTGGGTAGAAAATATAGCAAAAGGAAAAATTTTTTTTAATATTTTTAATTGAACATGAGGGGAACACTTTATCATTATTCTTGAGCACATTTCGTGCGCGATGTATTATTTCACGACAAAAAAATAATAAAATTAAAAATTTCTTAAATGTTGGAAGATTTTAAATCGTTGTATAGGGTGAGCGAAAAGTCACCTTAGGGTCTACGAATTTAAAACCTTTTTTGTTTATATATTTTTTTCTTTAGATTAAAAAATATACAAAAGGAAAATTTTTTACACTACATAAGTATTGAAAGGAGTATCATCTGAGTGACCCCTGTTACAGCCCTTTCCATCAACCATTCAAAATTGAATTTCTGCAACAATATTAGTCTTATGTTTAAGGATTATCTCGAACTTGCTGAAATATATTCCCTCCTTCGGATAACTCCAAAGAAAATAGTCAGGTGCTGACAAAATTAGCAAATTAGTTTCTAAATTTCTAAAAATTATGCGCTCCCTTCAAATTTTACTTTAAAGTGCCTTTATGTCCCGGCCAGTGGCTCCATAGTGCTGAAACCACATCTCAGCTTTGAATACAAGAGAAAATTGTAAATAATGTTCCATCATTTCGAAGAAGTAAGGCGCAATATTTTTAGATGTAATGCCACACTATACTGTACCCCTCATGGAGTGCAATTTCTCTTGAATTTTTAGAACCCCGGGACCTACAGTTCTTCTTACTAACAAAGCCACTCAAATGAAAATGAGCTTCAACACTCATAATCAGATTTTCAATAAAGCAGATTTTATTGCAATTAATTTAGACGTTGGCAATGATCTGCGGGTTTAATTCTTGCACCAATTGGCCCCTTTAAGGGAATAAAAGTTAATTTTTTTTAATGCTCCATAGAGACGTATGAGCGATTCGAAGCTGAGCAGAACGCGTTTTGGTAGGTAGGTAGGTAGAACAGGTAGCTGTTGTGCAGCTCACTTGGGTCCTTAATATTGATTCCTTTGTGATACTTAAATAGAAAAGTAAGAATAGAATAGAAAAGAGAGAAACAAACAAGTCCAGAGTATCTGGCAGAAATCGAACCCGCAACCCTCAAACTTGCAGACCAGCAAACTACTGACTAGTCCACAGGGGAACCAAAAGGTAGATGGTAGATGTTTCTGGTATTTCGTTAACACTTTGTTGTACACGTTTAATATGCGAATTGAACATTGTCTAGCTGTTAGAGACAAATATTTTTCGGGTGCCATTTTGGTCCTGATGATGAACCAAGCAACGAATCATTGCTTCAGTGTGTTAAATTTTGGCCCTACAATGTCGACGATATGCTCATGGTTGTTTTAAGTAAAAGCTATTATAATGGTTCTGGTTCTTTGTTCGGTTGTAAATCTCGCATAATTTATTCTCCAGGTGTTATTAATATAAACAGAAAGAAATTATACGAAAAAGTTATTAAACCTTTAAGCCTTCTGTTGACTTTTGGCTAATCCTGTTTTTGTAACGAAAAAAAAGGAATACAACCGGAGAATACTTCTTCAGATCTAGCTTAATTCGTCACCGCCACAAGCTGCTAATGTTGGAAAACTTGCACAATACTACTTACAAAAGAAGGTTAAGTTTTTAAGGTTTTGCAAAAATAATAATTTTCAAAATACATTTTTATTTTTAATTTTTTTATTTATTTAAAGTTTTGATAACCTAAACTTTAGCCCATGATCGGTCACAAACTTCTACTAAACAAATTTAAAGAAAATCAATTAATATTTTAGCTGCTTAATTATCTTTTTGCGAATCTTGAAAAAGTGTTTTTAGAAACACTACTCACTTGCAAGGTAAGACACTTTTGTAAAATAAAATTAATTTAATACCTGCATAGAATACAAATAATAGAATAGAAAAGAAGAAAAAGAGAAGCAGGCAGTCCAGAGTCTCTAACGGGAATCGAACTTGCCAGACTAGGAGACCACCATAATACTAACTAGTCCACCGGAGCATCCTTATCTACGGTAACTACTTCTAATATTTTTCAATTTTGTTCAAAGACAGAGAAGAGTGCGAGGTGATGCTAGATTTTATTTATTTATTATTGTTGTAATTTCCTATACAACAAGATTATATTTTATAAATAAAGTATAGAAATGTAAACTTTGTGCAAAAAATACGGAAAAAAAAGGTAACAAATTAATATTAAAAAAAATACATTAAAACATTTATAAGCAAAATAAAGAAAAAGAAAATTTCGAAAGCTATTTACGTTGCTATTAACTCGATGGTTTGGTGGCAGAGAATTCTAAAGACGGATACCATAAATGTAAAATTGCCATTCAAACAGGATATAACTGTGCTAACGTGAGATCATCCATCTTCCCGTTAGTGATCTGGATCTCCTACGTAAATTGGTAAACAGATAAGGGGGCATTTGAGTATATATTATTGTATGAGTTAGAAGAAGAATTTTAATTTTGAAAAAGTTGTCGAGGGAGAAGTCAAGAAGTTATTTAGCTTAGAAAGAAATGTGATCCAATCTTCTTTAGTCCGTAGACATATCAAACGATATTGTTAAAAAGCACATTAAGTATACGCATACTGACCATGTCACAATTACCAAAACGTTCACAGACATAGTACGTTAAGATAGGAATTTAAAAAAATTGTCCAAGCATACTTAATACGGAGGGAAGTAAAAAACTGTGTAGGCCACAGAGATCTTAATTTCCTAAAAACTTGACCCACAAGAGTGTTAATGTGATTAGCCCAACGGTTACAATTGCATATTTTTCCCAGATACTTGGCTGATGGAACATAATTTATTTTAATGTCTTGTGATATAACAAAAGCATTTATAAAAAATCTACAAGTTTATAGTAATAAGCTTATAAGCTACTAACATAAACATAAGACACACATGTGTATCCAAAAAACAATTTTGTTAGTTTTTGTGGTCAAACTAAACTAATAAACTACCTGCTCCTGAAACTAATGCAACCATGATTAATAAAGTATTATTTTGAATTTATAGAATATATGTAAACGATTTAAATAAATCAAATCTCATCTTAAAATAGATAAGACACTTTAACTTTGGCAAATTTCTTTGGCAACTTTGCTGCCATTAACAGGATAACAGCATTGAATGAAACAAAAAAATATTGCAACTTTGCTGTATCTAGAGGATTTCTTCGAAAACTCAAATAAAACTCACATTTAACAAATAAACAATAAAGTTAAAGAAATAGTTTTTTTTATTTTTTTTTCGTTGCTTCTGTTTCTCAACCATAAAACAAGGAATCACATTTCCTTCCCGCAAAATCTTCAACAACTAAACTTAACATGGCATAGCCAAGGCACGGTATTGTCACGTTTTTCTGAAACATTATACAATTATGTGTGTTGCTTAATATGTTTGTATGTATGTATGTATGTTTGTATGTATGTATATCAAATGCACCAAAACTCCCCAAACGCTTAAAGGTTAATGCAATGGCAGGCAAGAGAATATGAGTGAGTGTGGCTTGAGAGTGAGAGGAAAGTAGAATGTGAAACTTTTACGTTTTCACATGAAACAATTTTTAAAAAGCCACCAGGGAGTACAACAGTTGGTTAAAGTTGATACAGGATTTTCAAAAACTATGGTTGCCAACGAGCCACCCATCACATCAATCTAAATGGTGTTTCAGATTCATCTACATGTTGGCTGCTGTGGAATGGCTGTCTGGAATCATTTGTTTTATTTTTTCTTTTATTTCGTGGTTTCAGTTTTAGTTGTTGGTTTTAAATAGAAAATGTTTTATATGTTTTTTGGGGAAACAACAAACTTGTCGTTTTCGTTTCGTTTTTTTTTTCGACAAATTGTAAACTCTGTAGGACACACTAATGAATGTAGTTATAGAGAGGGAGAGAGAAAGAATTTCAGCAAAATATTAGAAAACTATTTAAAGGTCAGTTTTAATGCACTTGTTGGCAACAACAAATTTATAAAAGTTTTTTTGTTTGCCAGCAACAATGGAATATTTTTCATTATTAAATTTTTAATATTCATTTAATTATTAGTCTTTTAGTGTTAGGCAATATTTAAATAAAACAAAACTTTAAGACTCGCAGGAAATAAATTAATTATTTGACAATCAAAAATATTTTTAACAAAAGCAAAATCCTGAGAGTTTGACAATGTTGTGTATTCTGCGATAGATATTTGTTTGGCTACCTTAACAAACACCTAATATTTACTTCAAATGTAAGGGGATTCCCCAAAGTCTTCCATAAACATTTTTTAAATACAGGTAACCCTCTACAACACCGTAGATAGGTTCCTAGAAAACAACGTGTTGTAGGAAAACGTGTAATATGAGGCTAGGAGACAGTGTAAAATATAAATTTTTTTTAATTAAAAATTTTCTTTAAATTCATTGTTTTTATTTGAAATATGTATGTACATACAAAAAAATACATAGACAAAAATAAACAAGAGTTACATTTTTATTCAGTTTAAACTCATTAAATTTAATTTATTCCTTATCACTGCTCACCAGAACTAGTCGGGAGTATTTTTTTCGGCCAAACGATATTACTTTCTGAATATATTGTTCCGCTACGACTTTCAGTGCCTGTTCTCTTCAGAAAATCTGTTATTTTAGTCTGTTTACTGGACCTTACGAGGTCGTTGTAAATTTCACTAAATTTTATAGCTCTCGTTTAAATTTTAGGCTTATTTCAGAACAAGGATCTTCTGTCAAGAAATATATTTCAAGAATTTGGTTAAAGTTAATCCTTCTTGCAACTTTTTTATGGACAAAATTTTTATTTCACAAGTTCCACTAAATCTTCTTTTCCAATTTCTTGTTCTATTAATATCTCTATGTATACATACTAAATGATTTGTGTTTCAATCGAAGCTCGATGTAAGATACTTCGGGTATTCCCCAATTTTACTTTCGGTGGATGCGAAAATTGTGTAGACATACATACATACGCTTTGCTGAATCACCGATATCTAACTAAATGGTAACAGGGATGCAAAAAGAAAACTTTTGTCCTATTTTGGCACAATTTTAACAACTTAAATAATAATAAAGTTGCAATTCCATTTTATCGTGTTGGAATGAAACAGTGTTGTAGATGAGGAGATTTCTGCAAATATTTTTTCGTGTAAGATAGAAATCGTCTTGTAGGAAGCCGTCTTGTAGGAGGGTTACCTGTACACCGAATTATAATATAAGTACAATATATGGGTTAAATTAATCAACATGGACTTTAAGTGCCCTAAACTTCTATTCTATATTTTGCAAAGTAAACTGACAGAAGATTATTATATGAGATTATTTAATTAGATTATCAAATGAGATTATTATGCTGGATTATGAAATACATTGCAAAAAAACTTCAACTTTAGTTATTTGATGGAACAATTAAATAAATTTAATTTAATTTAAATATTATTATTTAAACTCAAAAGTAATTTATTATAAGCTGGGGGAGGGAAACAAAAAACAAAACAGTTTTATTTTTTTTTTTAATAAATTAATTAAAACAAAAAAAAATTCAATTAAAATTAATACAACCACAATAAATTTATTACTCTGCACCACAAATCTGTAGACACCAGAAAAATTTCAACAATCTGACAAACCGACTGTAAATGCTCGAACTGGACTCAACTTAATTGCCCTTTGTATTATCACGAAACATAATAATTTATAACAGGTTGTAAATATAATTTCACAATTCATTTAATTTAAATGCAAATATGTACACATATACCTACTCTTGTGTACATATTTCTACTTCATATATCAGACAAATATTACATACATACATACATGTACATGTGGTAGTAATAAATTACCTACGTACATACATATGTATGTACATGTGATAATCATAGACTGTTTATGATCAAACGCTACAGCTAAAATGTATTTAAGTAGATTTTGTGGTACAAAAAAAAAAATATGAAAATATATTGCATATTTAAAGTAGCAAGGAATAAGAAAAAAAATAAAAAAATAAAATAATGCCAGCCAACGTTTATAAATCACAGCAATCAGCCGGTTGTAACTTTTACACAGGATTAAAAAATATAAATCAATTTAATGCCCGTACCTGCCAAACAAAATAGGAGGAAAAGTTTAAAAAATGATTTAAAAAAAAAAAACAATTTCGAGGATTTATTTTATTGGCAAATAAAATAAAAATATTTATGTTATAAAAAAAAACTGGCCCTGTGTACATACACGTTTATATCTACCTACTAAAGTCATGTTGTTTTAAAAAATACCCTATATCAGTGCTATCTAACCTATGGTACGCGTACCACTTGGTGGTACGCGAAAAATTTCCAGTTGGTACGCGAATTCTTTTAAAATTTTAACGATTTCTATTTTGCAATTGGAAACAAAAAGAAAAATCATCCTAAAAGTATACCTTTAATGTACATGTTCTTATGTTTTTTGTAATTTTTATTATTTTTTTTTTAATTTTATTGTTTTTTATTATTAATAAATAAAATAGATTACAAATTTTAAAATTGTTTACATTATATTTTTTTTGGTGGTACGCGAAAAGTTTGTCGTGAATTTAGTGGTACACGAGCCAAAAAGATTGAATAGCACTGCCCTATATGCAAGATACTACTGCATACATATTTATGCAAACAGTGAGACCTCGATTATGTGTAATGATTGGGACCGGAAGCATTTTGAAAAATCAATTTCCCCGGTTAGTTAAGTAATTTTGAGTATTTTTTTTTCTTAATTAACTAATGAATACAGGTAAAATATGAAGCGGCCTTACCTGCCACAAGATTAATGGCAATAGATGAGTGGCTTATAAGAGAACATAAGACCAGATACCAAAGAATAACGGATATCTACCGATGGGAAATATTACGGAATTAACATGTGATAAAATCCCGATGAGATATGAGAATACTAACTGCATCACCATAATACCGGAAGAGGAAGAATGGGATGAGATAATCAGGATGGGAAACACCCATGGAATCGATCTTTATACAGACGGTTCAAAGATTGGTGACCAAACTGGAATAGGCTTATACGACATAAGCCGAAATAGAAGCAAATACTTCCGTCTACCAGATCAGAACACTATTTTTCAGGCTGAGATCATGGCGATTACGGAAGGAGTTAAATGGATAAAGGAAACGAATAGCGAAACCCCGATTCGTATCTTCACGGATAGCCAATCAATGGTTAAGACATTGAGAAAGGAGAAAGTTGAATCCCGGAACGTTTTGCAATGCAAGAGTGAGATAAACTCATATGCAAATTGTGAACATCTGGAAATAATATGGATATCAAGTTATCACGGGCTGACCGGAAACGAGAAAGCCGACAAATTATCCAAAATGGGAGCTCTTCTAAGTAATGTAACTTTGGAGAACGCCAAACCCCTTAAACGATTTAAGGATGAACTTAAACGTTGGGCGATGGAGGAACATGTCAGAAAATGGCAAAGCACTGATGTCGGTAAGGTGACAAGAACACTATGGAGTGACACAAATCATGAGAAATCAAAGGAGATTCTGAGACTAAGTAGACCTACACTTAGGAAACTAACCAGTGTGATTACAGGTCATACGGAGTTGAGAACTCATCTAGCTCGCATGAGATTATCTGAGGAGACAACATGTAGAGCATGCGAGGAAGAGGATGAGACTTTGGAACACTACCTCTGTTATTGTCCTGCGTTTGGGCATATTAGGCGCGAAAATTTTACAGTGGATACTATGCCGAACTTGGAATACCTGGGAAACTCGAACTGGAGATCCATGAGGGGACTGGGTTCTTGGACTAGTCCGTTATTTATGGGAGATTATGTTTATGGTTTTTGTTTGGGAATTCCGTTTTCCATATGGAGCGCACAACATGCCAACTGGGCATAAGTGCATACCTGTCATGGGTTTGAGCTTTTATACCCCTCCTTTTCAATCTAACCTAACCTAACTAATGAATATTATTGTATTTAAAGAGTAACACAATCGTTCGAGGATTTTATGGACTTCTTCAAATAATATGAAAACTGAATAGTAATTTTATTAGCAAACAACAAAGAATTCATAAGAATTGCATGTTAGGTAATTTCTTAAAGTAAGTTTATAAGAGAATTTTAACAAGAACTATTTTTTTAATTTTTATTAATATCTTAACTTTGTCTTTACTAGCTAGATATTTTACCACTAACAAGTAGTTCTCTAGTTTTAAACACATACATACATGCTTCTGGCTTTTCGTACGTTTTATTCACCTTGTGTTCAAAAGTAATTTTAAAAAATTATATTTATAATCCCGGATAATAGAGGTTAGCACGGCTAATCGATGCAAAAAAATGAAACCGAATTATTATTTTTTTTCTTTCCCAAATAACTGATATAACCGGTTAATCGAATTACGAATAATCGAGGCCTCACTGTATACAGAAGATATAAGATCGTCGAACTTGTGACACCAAAAGTTTTTACCGCACATTAAAACTATACTAATATAATAAAGAGCAAATGTGTTTTTGTATGTTATGAGTTGTCTTCGAAACTACTTATTTAATTTCTAAAATTTTTTCACCAGTACTCCAGGTCTATCCTCCGAACGGACATATGTTATATTTTCCTTTTATATTTATATGGGCGTGGTACCTCGCATACAAATTCAACACTGTTTATAACATATTTTGACAACGATACTAGCTATTCCCTTTAAACTTTGTACGTATTACTTTGATAACAATATTCTTATTCAAGAAAAATGATTAGGATCAGAGCTGAGGGCATAGTATGCCCCATACAAAAAACTTAACTTGATATCATATGTAAGAAACTAAAGACGAAATTTAGTTAAAACTTTGTACGAACAATTTTGACTACAATTTCCAAACCAATCAAAAATGGTTACGATGGATACACTCTCTCACAATTAGGTAATATTATACGAATGGTGATAGTAAGAATTTTAAATTTTGTTAAAAAGCTTCAATATTAATGAATGTAATGTATAATGGTATACAAAATATTAATATATATAAATATAAAAAACAATCCAAATTTCCTGTTTGGTGTAGCGAAGCGCACCGGGTAAGCCAGTTTAAAAAATAAATAAAGTCAGTGCTCTATTTGCCCCTTTTAGATAGCGAACAGAGAATTTGCCTTAATTATTTAATTAAATTATTAAATAAAATCGTGAAAAAAACAGTTGTTTCGTGAAATCGTAAAATTTCCAGCTCTTCCTGGTGAGAATAAAATTAGCGGTTACTAGGTCGACGTTTTTACATTATGCAGCATTTGTTCCAACACTTTTAAGTTTGTTGATGGCAGTGGAATGCAGAATGAAAAAGGGTACAATGTTTTATCTACATACAATTCTTCTTTGCGCTAATCACTCGCTAAAAAGTTGTCTATATGAGGGTATGTACAAAAATTACAGTTTCGTAAGCCGATTTCGCTGCTTGGACAAGAATGCAATTTCAAAATACAATTTAAAAAAAGTTTAGCAACAAATATTTAATAATAAGGACGAAGACGTGGGACATCTGATACAAAAATCATGTCTTCGACTGTCGCTTTTTTAATAATAAAGTTTTAGCTGGTTAAGCATTGTATTGCTTTCTCCAGCTCATATTGCATCTAAAAATCATTTTTTTGCTCAGAAGTTGTAAAAAAATATTAAAAATTAAAAGCCATTTTTTATAAATAAAAAGTTATCAGCTAAAGTTTGATTAAATTTGTTACAGGAAAAAATAATTCTCTATTTAAAACCCGATTTTAAAGAATTTCCAATAAACCAACAAATAACCAACAAATTGATAAAAATAATCTTCGTGTTGGTTCTTTGATTCATGATCAGTGTTGCCACGACCAAAAAAAAATTTACAACCAAAATTACTTCAAAAAGTAACCAAATAAAATAAAAGTAACCAAAAGTAAAATATATTTGATTTAACGTTTTTTAAAACAGTAATTTTTTTTTCGTACTCCAGAGTTGATCATTTGCTAAAAGAAATGGGGTTTCATGTGCTAACAATGTTGTCTAAACATTGTCACTCAAATGAGAACATTGCAATGTTAAACGTACATATAACAACATGATTTATTAATAAAACATATTAAATACTACTGAATTTTGGGCTTTAAAAAAGTAACCAAAAAGGAAGAAAAAATGCACATCTACACATTGGCAAAAAAAGAAAAAAATAACCAAAAACGGCAACGCTGTTCATGATCTCTAATTTCTTTTTCTGCATATAGCCACAATTCAATTACTGTATGGTTTAACTAGCCAAAGCTGGGAACTAGACAATTTATAGGCTTTGCTAATTGTTTTAGAAATTGCAAAAACTTAACCTCAAAATTAACTTCCCGAAATTAAAGTTCTGGAAATTATAAATAAATTCGGTAGTTAAACTTTATATTTGTTCATGTTTTCTGTGGCATGTTTTGTAACAAAACTTTTAACAATACAAATCACTACCAATCTTCACTTATAGTGACAGATTTTAAAAAAAAATCACACACACACATTCGTGATTGATACACATAATATATACTCAAAAAGAACGACCGCAATTATTTAAACTAAAAAATCTTTTATGGACTTTCAAACTATGTTTGCATTTATGTTTATGCACACACGCAAAGAAAATCCATGGTTACGGCATGATCACGACGGTCATACTATTTTTTCTAAAACAATATTTGGTTGTCGAAAACAAGTAATAGTTATTTTTGTTTCATTTCATCAAATATTTTGTCACGAAAATCAAGCATTTGTTTGAATTGTATCGTTTAATGATTACTTTTCATAAAAATTTCAAAATGGTTATCATTTAAAAATAGTATGATTTAAAAAAATTAATTTGACAAAATTAACATTATATTCATAAGCATTAAAAATTACAAATAATCATTAAATAATAGGTGAGACAACAGTATGATTACAAATTTATCAAGCTATGATTTTTTTAACAATAATTTGATTTCAAGTGTTCTTCTTCTTGCTGAATAAATTTTTATTATTTTAAAAGTTTGAGATGTCAAAAAAGGGAACAAAAATTTTGAAAAATTAAAGAAAATTTAAAAATAAACGTGAAAATGTTAAAAAAATTGGCAAAAAAAATTGCAATTAAATTGGTAAGTACAATCAATATATGTGTGTTACAGCAAAAGACAATAATTTGCCGTAAAAGGCAAAGATTGCCGATTTCAATTTTAGTCATATATATGATTATTGAATGATACTTTAATTAAACATAATAATGATAACTGTAACCATTATATATTTTAAACATAATCATATCATTCAATCATAGTATGTTGCTCTTTGATTATGGTTACCACAACCATATTTTTTCTTTGCGTGTACCTACATGTTTATGCATGTATTTATACCAATATTTTTACAAAAGTTATGAGTGTAATATTTTCAGTGGCCAATGTGTGTGACCGCAAAGCTCTACAAAAAAAAAAAAAATAAATAATAAAAAAATCCCTTCTTAACCGTAAAAACAATGTACAAAAATATTTATGTTTGTAGTAAAAAGTTACTCGTGCAGTAACATGAAATTTAATTTGCATACAAGTGTATATGCACGTGTACGTCTATTTTTATACCCTTCACCTGTGGTGCACAAGGGTATATATAGCTTTGTCATTCCGTTTGTAATTTCTACAATTTTCATTTCCGACCCCATAAAGTATATATTTTCTGAAAGCTTATGAATAGAGGAGTCGATTAAGCCCTGACCGTCTGTCCGTCTGTCCGTCTATCCATCTGTCCGTCTGTCCGTCTGCCCGTCTGTCCGTGTGTTGGTTGAAATCAACTTTTAGAAGCAACTATATGTTCCTCAGATCTGTATGTGGTATCAATCTCTTGGAAATATTCAGGAATGAATCGCTATTGAAATTTAGCATAATCTCCCCATAACTTTCTGAGATATGAGCAAAAAACCACGACCACCTCGTTTTTTTTTCACAATTACAACAACAACATACATACATAGATACATGTAAAAAACATACCAAACAAAAAAAATTAAAAAAAAAAAAAAATTAAAAATAAGAAAAAAATAATAAAAAAAACTACAAAAAAAATTTTAAAAAAAATTTTAAAAAAAATTTAAAAAAAATTTTTAAAAATTTTTCTAAAAAAATTTTTTAAAAAAATTTAAAAAAAATATAAAAAAAAAATAACAAAATATAAATAATATATTAAATAAAACAAAATAAAATTTTTTTGGCTCAGCTGGGATTCGATGCCACATTTATTCTAACGTGTACGTATGCACGTATTTTATATGGGATGAATGGTGATACAAACAATTGTTATTGCATGACTACACGTTGTGAAGGGTATATAAGATTCGGCACGGCCGAATATAGCACTGTTACTTGTTTTTAATTCAATTTAATATATTTTTTAATAACTAAATGTATAATTTATACATACCTATATGTACATATATGTACATATATATTATATTTATTATATCGGTTTATAATTTCAATAAAGTCCTAAGTTACATTAAACAAATTTTACAGGAGAACCAATAAACTCTCTAATAGAAAAATTACTCAAAAATGGTTTATATTTTTTCCATTTAAGCTAGACTTTCAGTAAAGAATGAATTAATATTTTAAGAAAAATATCAATTTTTTTTTATTATTTGCAGAGTTATGAAACTAACACCTTTAGGGATTTGTTTTTTCTTAAACCGAAAAGGTCGTATGTCAGTTAAAAAAAGGGTGAAGATAAGGAAAATTTTTCTTTTTTCCTTACTCGTTAAATGAAATGTATAGTTTTTACTTAAATTTTTTATATATTTTTACTAAAAAACTTAAAAAGTTATCAACAAACAAAAATTATATGCAAGGAAATTTTTATTATAAAAATATAATTTTATTAACAATCACTCTAAAGTATACCTCATAATGGACTGGGACTAGTCCAAATATCATCCAAATTAGAGAAAACATGGTTAAATACTGCAATGCCTTAGGGCTGGACCATATGACCCATGTTTTCATTACATAGGAGTAGTCTTAAAACTACTCTTTGACACTACTTAATGAAGAATCTAAACGACCATTATACAGTTTTTAAAAACACTTATATCTACTATTGTTACAACATGAAAACTTATCGCTTAACAAAAAACTCTTGTTTGAAACTGATATGGTACAGTACTGCCTTACAAAGCACCATGTTGTAACTAGACTATTTTAGCTGCAATGGATGACGTAGTCCAATATTATCTTTATTGATTTGACTAATTTGCATGTGGTTAAATAGTATAAAAATCATGACAATTTTTTGCTACGAATACCTTGAGATCATTTAGATGTTCTTACGAGTTTTCAAAATCTTTATTTTATACCCCTCACAGCGAATGTAAGGGTATATATAGATTTGTCATTTCGTGTGAAATTTCTACAATTTTCATTTCCGACTCCATAAAGTATGTATTTTCTGAAGGCTTATGAATAGGGGAGTCGATTAAGCTCTGTCAGTCTGTCCGTGTGTTGATATCAACTTTTTGAAGCCCCCCGACATCGCTTGGACGCAGGTGAGGTATTTAAATATCAGAAATATTCGGGAGTAGATCGGTATTGAAAATCAGAAACATCGGTACATAAACAACTGAGATATGAGCAAAAACCCACGACCACCTCGAATTTTTTTTTACAAAAACAACATTACAACAACAACATACATACAAACGTGTATACTGGTTAGAGAAAACGTGGCATCGAATCCCAGCTGAGCCAAAAAAAAGTTTTTTTTATTTTTTAATATTTTTTTTAAATTTTTTTTTTTTATTTTTTGTTTAATATAATTTATATTTTTATTATTATTTATCTTTATTTTTTTTTAATTTTTTTTTTTGGTTTACATTTATTATATATATTTTAATTATTTTTTAAAAAATTTTTGTTTTGAATTTTTTTTGAATTATTTTTTAAAATTTTTTAAAATTTTTTAAAATTTTTTTTAATTTTTTTTTTAACATACATACGTGAATTTATTATTTTACAAAAGGATGTTTTTATATATGTATGTTTTTTTAAATGTATGTACGTATTTCATATGGAATGAATGGTGATACAAACTACTGTTATAGCATGACTACACGTTGTGAAGGGTATATAAGATTCGCCATGGCCGAATATAGCGCTCTTACTTGTTTTTATTTTTTTTATTTTTGTTTTTTTTAACATATACACATACAGAAACTCAATTTATAATTTGACAATGGAATGTTTTTAAGCGGATAAAGTCATTGTAAAGATAATGAAACATATACATTTGTATGTATGGACGTATTTCATGGTGATACAAACAATTCTTATTGCATGACTACACGTTGTGAAGGGTATATAAGATTCGGCACGGCCGAATATGGCACTCTTACTTGTTTTCTTAATTATTTTTTTTTTTATTGAAAAGCATAAATTACATTTTTGTTGTAGGAATTTCTGCGCTACACTAAGTCCCTTTAGAGGAGGAGAGGCCTTTGTAGGATGTACATTTTTGATAGAACATGTATTTTGATACGGTGCTTGATTATTAATCGAAAGGTCGATTTTGATTTATTTGTAACTTAAGGCTTTTTTGAAAACGTATGACGATATGTATGTTTGTATGTATTTCCATAAAAAGTAAGATACTTTTATTTTTTTTTTATATAAAAATACACTTTGTTGTTACATTCATGTAAATGAAATACAAATACTCATATCATGCATACAAACAAATATTGACGTTTAATATTTTTTTAAACTAAAGTTGTTATTTTCTTTTTTCAACATTAAAAAAATAGTAATAATAATAATACTTTTTCTCTGTTAATATAAACACACACACACACACATGTATACGTGTATATCAATGCTTTTATGTAGAATTATTTTTAAAGTGCAAACAAAACAAAATAAATATTTTACCTACATATATTTAAACGTTTAAATGAAAATGAGGTAAAAAAAAGGAAATAAACTTTAGATATTTGATAGAAAAATATTTAAATCCTTTGAAATGATTGGTAATACCTCACCAGGTCTCAGAAATGTATAAATTTAATGTTCCTACTGAAATTCACAATTTGTATAACAATTTGGCCGACGCTCATAAATTTGTATTGATATTTTCAACTTAAAGAAGATTTTTTTTTATTTTTTTTTTAATTTTGAAATAAGTTTTCTGATATTTTAATTAAAATTAAATTATTTTATTCTTTTGTATACATACATACATTTAATCGTTAATATAAATTACATTAAATTAAATAGATTTTTTTATTACCTCCAGTTACCAACCTTTTCATATGCATACAAAATGTATCTATCTATGAATACTAGTTCAATTAATTAACCAAATTAATTGTAAAATATACAACTAACTATTATTTTCATTATTTTATGAACACACAATAACAATAATAACAAAAAATTAAAAAAAAAAATACTTACTTGTATGCATATTCCAAATTGTCACCACAACCACCCCAGGTCCAGTCATCGTTCAACTGCTTTGGCCTAGAGCCACTAGAGCAGCCACATGATGCCAACTGACCATCACGACAAGCGCGAGCTATAAAACTAGTTGCGGTGGCTGCAGCCAAAGCATGTATAAAAGCCATTTCCGGTGAACCTGCAATGAAGTGAAAGCAAATATTTAAATTAATTAAATGTCCATTAAAATAATATTAAAAATGTATATTATGCTAATAACGTTCGCTCATTATTGACTTTCTCTATGGCCAGCCTTCGTTTACGCCAATAACTCACACAATTAACCACACTTCGAAAGGTGCTTGCCTGCCGCTTGAGCAACATTTTACACTTTAACAACTCAACAATTTAATCAATGTCTAATCATGTTTTCTTGATAGAGGATTTTTTTCTTTCTGTCCTTTAATTTAATCCAGCAAAGTCACCTGATGTTCAAGCAATAAAATAAAAAGTAGTGAGAAGGTCAGAGGCGATCAAGACCGACATAAAAGTTCATTACAAAAAAATTATTTGTTTTGTTACAATATAATTGCAAGTTTTATTATAACTTTTATAAGCAAGTGGGACAACAAGGATCAGCTGTTGTGTAACAGGTCGGATTATCCGGGGGGAATTGAACCCGCCCCACTAGTCGGGGCACTTAAAGATTTTTTTTTTTGGTAAATTTTCGATTAACATTAAATTTTATTTGATGCGATTTAGGAACAACTATCTCCAAATTTGCTAGATTAATTTGTGTTTATGTGAGAGTTGTATGTGGGAAATTTTGTTCTGTTTTAAGCGGCAAGTCTTAGACAGAACAAATCACTAATTATGCATCGACCAACCGGGAACAAATACGAAAAATATTCAGATTTTTTCGTAATAACACAAAAATTACCTTTTACAGACGGACATATTTCGCTAATTCTTTTAAGGAAATATTACCAGACCTATGGAGTTCAAATTAACTTAAGGTTTATGCGAAATTATTTTTTGGTGGCGTTGTAAAAAACCGATGTCAATATCAAACTAGAATTGAAATTGAAGGCTATCGATTTTTATAGCCTTCACCATTATTGGGAAGGATTTTTAGCAGTTAATTGTTATAGAAGACAAGTTTGTATGTCCGTCTGTCCATGTGGTGGAATTTATTTTTAAGAGTTAAAAAAATAAACTGAACTTCTTCTTCTTCTTCTTCTTCTTTGTATGCCTATTAAATAATAGTAAATTTTTCCATTATTTTTGGAACACGATTTCATTAATGTGGCTGCCATAACTATCTTCTGCGTTGATACCAGTCAGCCTTATTTTCCATGACTCTGTTAGCAGTTCTCAGTAACGAATCATACGGGAGATATTTTCATTCGGATTGGGGGGTAATTTCTAAACTAATCGCATAACATCGGCCATCTACGGTACCACGCAAGAAATAGTGTAAATAATTCGAATCGTAACTTAGGTGTGATCAATTGACAGCACCAATTCGCCTGATGACATGACTAATAAATAGTCTATTATTATGGCTCTGTAGCACTTGTAGTATTAAAAAAAAGCATGGGTCAATGATTACACTCGGAAATGCCAAGCCGAGTTTTCCAATTACAGATGCGGCGAGACCAAAATGTACCTCGACAGAAAAGATAATCTTTGGGCCAAACTCTATGTCTGACTGAAATTAATGTAAAGCCTAAACAAAGAAGCTGTAGAGATGTGAAGGATAGTTCGCCTTCATTTGCTGAGTTATTTGGCCTTTGTAAGCGAATACACGAGTAACTCAAAATCTTCGTGAAAATTCTCAACACTTTTATGCGTCAAATTGTTTAGGTCGAAGGCGTGTCGATATTCTTGGATTGAGTTTCACACTTTCGGCCACAACAGCAAAATTCTTGCTAAAAAGTACGGTGCGACAACGAGAACCATGAAAGTTGTCTACTAGCAAGTAAATCTCTGTAGCTCAGAAACCTCGTTTATTATCACATACCTACTCATTGGTAGGTAGGCCAAGCACCTATTCCCTCCGAAGTTAAATTGCTTACTGAAGCCAACGCAAATGTAAATAATAATATCAATAGCAATTCGTCAACGACTATATGAAGAATGAAGAAAAAGATAGGATTTGGATCTTGAACTATGCGCAGTATGCTAGAAACTATTAAGATCATGCAAATCGAAAAACAGTTTCTTAATAACAACATGCTCATTAGGGATACAACTGTTTTATAAGCAGAGTTGTTTAGATCGATGGCGAGATGATGTTCTTGGACTGAGTTTGCACACTTTCGGCCACACCAGCAAAATCCTGCCTAATACTATATAAAATAATATCAATAACGATTTAGACAAGCCGTTGACTACTATTGGAATGAAGAAAAGGATAAGATTTGGATCTTGGAATGTGTGCAATATGAAAGAAACTACTAAGATCACGCGAATTGAAAAACAGTTCCTTAATAACAACATGCTCATGTTGGGACTGAACGACATGCGTTGTCCGGATAGTGGTAAACACATAGGCTAAACATTGGTCTACTCTGCAAAGCATCTAGATTTCCTGTTGGATTTCTTCTCTCAAAAAATTTAATAAATTAATATTAAATAATTAATTGGTAAAGATAATGGCATATTCGACATGGCCGAATATAGTATTATAACACGCTTTATACCCTTCTTGCGTACACTATCACACCCAATATCTCCAGTATCTTTAACAACATCCAAAGATAAAGTTTCCATCAATGGCTACAAAGCAACAAAGTTGTGCCGCTACTTTATTTTATCTTCTAAAGGTTTCCTTTTAATGGCCAAATGACATTTAATTAATAATGAATCTGTTTCTTTGCGTTTTATTTAAAAGTTTCTCTCTGCTCGCATCTTCGGCGTCTACTATCGTTTTTATGATTATTTTGGTGAAAGGACATTTATGTTATTTTTTTTTGAGCTTTGGCGTAGTTGGTTTGTCTTAAGGGCTATTTATTTGCCTAATAGAGTAAATTAATTTTTATGAATAATTTACTTGTCGACATTGCCTTCTTATACATATATTTTTTAATTTCTTCTTTTAAGCACTTTGATACTTTGATGTATAACAACAACAAAAAAACAAAAAATAAAAAAAAAAGAAGACATCAGGAAAAATCTTTGAATTATTAACACATCATTAGTGTAGGAGTCAGACTCAATGTCTGATGCCAGATGAGGAAAAGTTTTCGTGAAAAATGTAATTAAATGGTAATGGTTATTTATTTTGAGAATTTTTCATAGCGGGAGGTTAAAAGGTGTCTAAAGGAAAACTGGGTTGTGATTTGAAGATTATTTAGTTGTTGTTTGCAATACAACAAAGGTTAGTGATAATGATTAAAATAGGAGGGATGGAATTAGAGAAAGTGTAAAATTTTCGTAGAATTTCAACACTGTAAAAAATTATTGGCAAGAACAGAGCTTGAAGTAAATATTAACTGAAATAAAACTGATTTTAAAAGCACTGAAAGCGCTCAGGAGGGAACTAGAGCATTCAGGAGCCCGAGAAACTCTTACTTAATGTTGTTTTGCTATAACCTAAAACATTTTTATGCAAACGACATTATTAATTTATTTTTCTTTAAAATGTTTGTCTGGACTTATAAATTTTCCCATTAGTTGTTAGATCTTTGCTGTTAGCCTAAAAGAACGTAAGTCAAAAAAGTGAAATTTGAGTTTTTGTTCGGGTTTAACTTAATTTTTTTTCTCTTTTATTCGGTATCAATAACTCATGCATATTTGGTGACAAGTATCGGATATTTCATGTGTTAAAATTGTTTGTTTACATGAAATCTTTAAGATATTTTGCATGATGTTGCATTCATTTTTAAGCACATCATTTATGACAAATTATTTTGCAGTTAAGAAGTCATTTAGAATTAATGCTTTTACACAATTGATTTAGAAGTCTTGTAAATGTAATTCGCTTTGCACTACTACTACGGTATCAATAACTTTCGTCTACCACTTGACTTTCGTCTAGTCATAGTCACCTGCTCTTTAGGCAATAGTTAAGAAAATTTTTATTTTGTTTGGTATTAAACAAAAACTGCAGAATTTGCGAGACATGATATCAGGAAAGTGGACTTCTGGTCAAATCATCTGATGATAGGTACTTCAACTCTTGTAGAATATTCTCTTTAAAGTCTACAGCTAAAAAAAAAACCTAAATGAGAGAAACAAGCGTTGTATTTTAAACACTGAGGTAGCAAATCTAAATAAGAGCATACAACATTGTATAATGAACAGTAAAGTTAAATAATTCTGCTAAATAAGCCCCGCTAAAAAATATAGGAAACATTTCTTGTGCAGCCAACTTCACTACCTAACGCTCTGTTAAAATTGGATTTTTCAATTGCGAAGCATTAAGGCGGCTGTATTTCGTTTTTATTTATACAAATTGTATCGAAAAAAGATAATCGCTAAGGTTAACATGGCTTCACTTAAAAAAAACTACCAAGAAAGAAAGGCTGGTGGCCGGCCTGTGCAGATAGCTAAAGTGAGACTAAAATATGCAATCTCCGAAATGTCTATTGCCTTGTAGTTCCAATGTTCTTTTAAAGCCTCATGCTCTTCAAATACAAGTAATAAAATTAGGGAAATAAAAAGAGATTGATCATGGCTTTGTATCGTACCCAAGTTACATCCTTTAGTGCCTTTGAGATTTTATAGCTCTTCGTGAATAACATGTGAATTACTAGTGCGCAAATGAAAATAGGCCTCGTTGCTTGTGAAAAATTTGTTTTTGACTACTAAGAAATTATTCCGCAAAAAAATACCAACAAGTATTTCTTTCTTTAAGGACAGATAAAGCATTCCATTTTGTCACTCAGGTCATATTCCACGACGTCTAAATTAGCCGTTCGATGGAAAAAATTCCTATGCCATGGTCAACTGACTGATAGTATTGATAAGACACTTCATTTTAGGGAAACATGCAAGCTTCTTCTCAAACGACCATTGTCGCAGCTGTATGGATTTGTAGAAGGAGGGATAAGTATGCTACCTTTTCTGCGAATGTTTAGATGTGGCCGTCAAGAGACACTGGGTAGGGGTGTACTGGATAACTTCTTGGAGATATCTAAGGTCAGACTGGATGATCTGCTGAGATACTTCATAAATATGCGTTGAACTATTACTTGCAAATATTAGAGTTAAGTTCTAAACTAGAATTTAACTATCGCTAAAAAAAATACAAAATACAAAATGGAACAGTGCTAAAGTAGTACTTAACTGGAAAGTAATAAATCAGAGCCATAACTAATCTAAAATTAATTCATAATCTGTCTACATCGTTTGTTAAAATAGAGGCGCTTCAATTTAATCCCAAAATAACTCTAGCAAATTTAGTACCTATGACTTAACAAACAAAGTAAAAAAAAAAAATAAAGTAAAAGCCTTAAACGATTTATTTAATAATTTAATATAATTTAAGGTAAATTTATACGTTGAAATGTAGCAAACGAAAAGTGTTTAAGTCACTGTATTGATTATATTATAATTTGTAAGATTTTATGAATCATGACAACATTTGAAATGATTATGTTGTCAGTTTTGAGTGAGTGCCACCACCAATGTCACACACCTCATCGCTCATATTCTTAATCGATTAGCGATTTTGTACACAAAGGACGACAGTGGCATAGAAATTTGATGACTATGTACGTACGATGACTTATGCAGTAGTTAAAATGATTGATAGTTTTCAACAACCTGTTGTTAAAAGCAATATGTATGTAACATAAATGTATGTACTTGGCTTTTTTTATAAATTCATACATACATTCATACATACATTCATACATTTATGTATACTTAGATAATTTGCTACAAATCATTTAAATGTCAGCATCATTTCACAATTCATCATAAGTGGGGAGGAGCAGAACAAAAAGTATATGAATTGCGTTTTACTTTACTTTTCTAATCAATTGGTTGGTTGGGGTGACACTGTATCACCCCCAAATGGTATACTACCATTGTTTTTTTTTCATTGCTCTCTTTTTTCTTTTTATTTTACTTTTAGCTTATTAATAATGCACATTTGTGTAAGCGGCTTAAATAAAAAGTTTTTCATTAAAATTTATTCAACCGCATAAATATAAGTCAAAACCAAAATGTCATTATGATTATGTATTTGTGCTCGGTAACCGAGTACTTAGATATTACATTTTCTGATAGTTTTCAGCAGTAGCTGAGATTAGCTGAAGAGCATCTATAACCTGTACAATGTACAGGGTGAGCCAAAAGTCATTATGAGATTAAAAAATTTAATAACTACTTCGTTTATATATATTTTTTTATTTACTGATTTTTTTTCAAATTATAAAATATGAAAAATTGCAATTTTTCTACACCCACCAAAAATAAATGCCCGTTTTCAGCTTCACATTGCTGGGCTATTATTAGAGCATTTTCCATAACATCTTTCAAAATTTGTGACTGTAGACTAAGAACATGCTGCAACAATGTTGGCTTTGATTTCATAGATTGTCTTAACACTTTGATCCTTTATATATAAAACCATAGTACAATCATCAGGTAGCCCCACTAAAACAGGTGATTTTTTTCTCTAACTTAGAGTTTAACTAAAATGTCAAATTTTGTTAATGTATGTGTATATATTGTGTACATATATATTCTATCACCAAAAAAACACACACATACATATATGCTTTCTGACATTTATATCGTCGTTTTCCAACAACAAATACATGTAGAATTTTGTTGTTGCAGAACTGAAACTACCTCATGATTGTACCATGTGTATAACCCTAAAGAATATATACTGGTAGGTAGGTAGGTAGGTAAGGCTGGTGCAAAGTTACCCTCACACCTTCACTTAGAGATCATTACGGTCCATTGTGACGCCTTAATAGAGAGAAGAATAGAATAAGAATAGAAATATTTAGGATAGAAGAGAAAGAGAAGCAGACAATTCCAGAGTCTCCGGCGGGAATCGAACCCGCAACCCCCGAACAACTGACTTGTCCTTTACTGACTAGTCCACAGGGGCACTCAAGAATATATACTGATGCTGCCAAATTTGTCGAACGCTCTAGCCAATTATTTTCCAAAATTCTACACTGAAAAAATTATTTTACATAAATTCAATGAACCCCATTCATTGACTTAATTTTATTGATTTTTTTGCAAAAATTCTTTGACTTAACGTAAAAATACGTTGTTTCAAGGAAAATATTCATTAAAATTCGAAACGAGAGTTAACGTACATATGAACAGTACTTTAAAACCATTCCTTAAATTTTTTCTTTAGAAAAATAAGTAATCCTGTTCTTTAATTTAACGTATTTATTCGTTTGTTTTAATGATTACGTTCATAACTTTATTATATAAAATTTGTTTAAGTAATGGTAGGTTGAATCAAAGTACTAGTACTATGATTTAAGAAAAAAAAGTTTTACTTAATGAACACGTACTCTGATTCAAGAAACTTGTACTTTAAATTAATATTTTTTTATTAAATCCAACGTTAAACTGTTCATTTTTAGCGTTTATGATTCAATGTACGTTCTCATTAAATTAATGAAATAATACTTTAAATCAATGAAATTGTACGTTAAACTTTACATTTTTATAAAAGTTAACGTATGGCAATTCATTGATTCAACGTAACTGTGTCTAAGGTCAAAATTAGTGCACTTTTTCTTTGAAACAACGAATCTTTTCTTTGAATTTATGTACCTTTTTGATTCAGTGTAGAAATTTTTCGCTCTCTCTAAAAAAAGTTGACATTGTGTCTCGAGCAATGTAAATAATGGCTCCCTCCATTCTGCTGAAATCATATCTCAGGTCAATTTTCAAGAGCAGGACGTAAGCAATATTCTAAAGACTGAGTCAGAAAAACTTATACGATGTATTGAGCTAAGTAAAACTCAAACTGTACAATATAAAAATTCTCAAAAATGCGTCAATTTAGTCAATTATTCTACACATTCATTAAACAATAAAATGTTGATATTTTACGCGGTATTTATAAATCTATCCACCTTTTCCCGAAATCCTCCCATTTAAGATTTTTTAGTTGCTTTCGTAACCTTTTTGAGCGAGATGGTTTACTAACGCTTAAAATTTAATATGTCCTGGAATACCTATCCTGTGGTCTTTAATTCTTTTTTTTAACAAGCGCAAAATAAGAAATTCTGGACAGTTGTATAGATTAGTCTTCCATGGAACAAAAATTAAATTATTGTTTGAATTCCACTCGATGATCTTTTTCCATAGTGGTATGAGGTCATATCAGGCCTGAAATCTGAAGATACATGAGATTTATTCGATCTACAAAACACCGTTTTTGTAAACACTTCGTATTATATATCCTGTATTTATCGATTCTGATTTTACAAATGATTGCTTTCTTTGCACAACTGAAAATGACTTGCCGCACTAGAGACTTTTTGGAAAACTTTGTGTGTTTTTTGTTTGCGGTATCATTCATCAGCCACATAAAAATCTAGACCCAGGGTTTATGGAAAGTCTTGTTTAATAATTGTAATATTTTATACACAATTTTAAAATGTATGTATGATGCGATTTTATACATATATGTTCAAAATTATGAGAATTGTAATTTTATCCAGAGGATTTGTAGGGATTACAAATATAAATTTAAAGAGTATAATTTGTAGGATGGAAAGGGTATCGATAACAAGGAAAGGGTAACGCATCCTTTTATAAATAAATATTCGTGCGGGAGTTTATGTGCTCTATCCGCCATTTTACACATTTCGAGTTAATTATGCCACTTTAGGTTTTCGACCCCAAATTTTTCAAATACGTAATCCGTTTTCGGCTATCTCATCTAGTTTCTGAGATAAATAGTGTCTGTTTTGTTCTATATCCTTCAAACCAGATTTTTTTGTGTAAACAAATAAGATAAAACTTAAAATTATTGAAATGCAATTCTGAGATTTTAAGAATTTTTCCAGGATATCCAACCAATTAAATTTTTCTATTGTTACATTTACTAAAATAAAACTTATTTAATATATCCAAAATAACTTATTTCAAATATCATATAAAAACTCAAACTTGCAGCCCTATTTTCAATTAGCAAAAATATTAAAAAAAGGTTGCCGAAACCAGCCAGATAAACTAATCTTAATTTAGTGCTTTTGTTAACTTTGTTATAATAATTTGAATGTATTTAGTATTTACTTTGTGAATAGTTTTCATTTTTGGTTTTGTCAAATGAATATATCGTTTTTTTTACAAAAATTTCAATTGTGTTTTATTTCTTTGTTAATGTCGTTTTGCTCTACGTGTATGTATTTGCAACAAAATTTGTTTAAGATGGCGTATGGAGCAAACAGGATTTTTATTAACTTTAGAAAATATCCCGTTTTAAATGCCGTCGAGAAATAAAAAAATTTTTGTCAGAATCATCTTTTCAAAACAAATGTATGGTGTAAAAATTTCAAAATTCTATCGTATAGTTTTTTAAAAAAATTATGTTAAAACTTCAAGATCGATTTTCTCAAAATACACTTTTGGCATATAGAGCACATAAACTCCCGCACGACGAAATGTCAACAAAGAAATTTGTTTCATACAACTTACATTACCTTTCTGATTCTGATGTAGAAAATATCTAGATTCCTCAATGAATCCTTTGGTCAAGATATCTGGCTTGTAGCAATAAAAGAATCCACAATATGCCATACAGAGATCTATATATCTATATATATAAAAGTGAAACTCTGTGTGTGTGTGTGTTAGCTATTTGATTCATTAAAAGGCGTAGCAACTCGCGCCGGGCTTTTCTAGTATAAAATAATTACCAATGAATGAGAAAAAAAGGAATAATACCTACAAATTGGTTTTTAATTTTAAAATGTTGTACAAAAGACGAATTTGAACCGCTTTCAAAATGTCTTTTACTTCTAAGTTTTTAACCACATTTCGATCCAGAACTTTCTGAACTTTATACGATTTCAACCCAGCATTACCTTGGTACTGCACACAGAAGTATCAGAACTTTACAAGTAAATGTTCGATGCTCTTCGACAGAGTAGGCTGACTTATTTAGTCTTAACTATATCTGTAAGACCTTTTTCAATATTCAATTTTTTTTTGTGAATTTTGTGAAAAACTTCAATAATTTTTTAAAGTACTTTTTTTGCTATCCATTTTGATCAAAGTAACAGTTGGAATGGATGATTTTAAAAAGATAATATCTGACATGTTCTAAAGCTAACGTTATTAGAAAAAATCAGAAAAGTGTGTATAAGTTTTTCGGACTCCCTCTATTGATATTGCTCTCCATTTATGGTGATAGCACTTCCATCCTAATTTAGGAAGAAGAAGGGTCCAATGATATTTTTTGAACAACTAATAGAGCGCAATGGCGTCGATGAATGTACCTCGGATTTTCAGAATTTACAGTTTGCTTATTGATAAAACCATTTACATGGTTGGCCAATCATTACTAGATTTCTAAAAAAGTTGATTACATTTCTGGTCAACTAACTGCAATACTAACAAAAAATTTGACGTTGCCGATGATCTTGGGGATTTAATTCTGGCACTGATTATATGCGATTAACAATAAACGCTGCATTGTTGTACGAGCCCTTCCTAGCTGAGTAGAACGCCTTCTTGATGTTTCGTTAACACTACATGTTCAATTTTTTCCGCAGTGCGAATTAAACTCAGTCCGCCGGTTCAAGGCAAATAGTTTCATTATGGTGGTGACTATAAACTATGCCTCAAATCATTCATTTATAAATTTAACGATATGCATTTTGCGTAAATACGATTGATCCCAGATCTGATTAAAAAAAATCGATTGCTCTGGTTCCTCATTCAGCTGTGAATCTTTCCACTATTTATTCTTCAGGTGTTATTTATAAAATTAAAAAAAATATATATAAACGAATAAGTCGGATATTAATTTTTTTTTGATTTTTGGTCCACCCTGTATTTCCTGTATTGTAGTGAATTGGTAATATTAATAAAATGTAACTGGCTGATTGCCCTTTTCTTTTATATTTCTTAGCACATCAGTGAACATAAGTAGAGAAACGAAATAAACGTTAAAAGTATAAAAAGATTTTTTTTTGTATTTTTTTCACCAGACCCCCCCACACAACAATTGTCTTGTTCTAATGGGACTTCAAGTTTTCAAATTTATTAAGTTTTATTGAAAAGCAGAAAACTTTATGTAGATATTTATAAATATATAAATTATATGTATAACGTTTATGATTATTATGATATGGGGTATTTACTGTACTTCTTTTTTTTTTGCCCATTTACTAAATGTATGAACAACAACAACAACAACAGTGAAAACAACAAAATATATGCTTGTTACTTGTAAACAAAAAAAAAAGTCAAGTGTCTCTTTTGTACAACATACGAGTGTTTGGACAGTAAATGTATCATTCTTCTTATCAATAGCGCTGTGATATATTGAGTTTTCCTTTTTACACAAAAGCTCGATAAATCGTAAACATTTTTTCTTTATTATTATCATTTAAAAGGCCCAGCAAGCAAAGTTTAAAATGTTTTCTCTAAACTTATGTAAATTATGTTTAGAAAATATGCCCGGATTTTCTTTATAATTTATAAACAGAGAAGGGTTGTTTGTTGTTGCTTTTTAAAGAGTCTCGTTAAGCTGAAGGGTGGCAAAAGGTTGGTCAATTTTTTTTTCTTTAAATACTTAAGAATGTATGTATGTATGTGTACTTTACAATGGCAATTCATATTTTATATCAATTTTAAAAATCACCACAAAATTAGTTTTGTCTGGTTTCGGTGTGCACCGAAAGGCATAAAGTAACCCTTAAAAAATTATTTTCTTTTTAAACGAAACCTGCAATTTAAAGTGAAATAATTTCATTTGTTGCAGTATATTAAGGAGTTTAATTTAAAAACTAAATAATTTTTCTATCTTCCAAATAAAGGGTGATTTTTTGCTAGTTGATGTTCATTGTAGAAAAATGATTAGTGGCATGTGGCAGTGCCCAAAATGCCCATAAGGTCTGTTATTGCATTTTGAATATTCTAACAAACAAACAAAAATTGGAAAATTGGAAATTCCATTATTAAGATTCTTGCTAAATGAAAACTGAATTTTATAAATTGCGTAAATTCACATCAACCTATCGTACAGGCGATTCAAGTTGTTGGGACTAGATTAGGCTCTAGTTGTACTTTATTGAATATAATCCAGCAACCCGTATGCCTAAAAATTATTGCTGCTGTATCGGCCAGTGTCAATAAATAATGATGGAAATCGCAACGATGCAGGAAATGGAGCAGACGCCGTACGATAATTTCCGGCTTTTTTTGTCCAAAAATTAAAGAAATTTTCGTGGTTAATATTAGCTACACGGCACTCGTTAACATGAACCTATTGTGTGGCAAGTTTCGTAAGCAATTAATCTCACTTTTTTTTAGCAGTTCATTGTCTGCCAAAATCATGCGATTTGACCCAAGTACAATGTTTTTTGTGGGACAGGGTCAAGTCAGCCGCGATTCCAGCTCTAAAAGAGAACATCACAGCTGCCATTAACGAGATACCGACCGAAATGGTGCAAAAACTATAAAAAAATTAGAGGATGGACCACATTTAGCGTACACGTGGGTAACACCAACATAAAATAATCTGTAACAAGTAAATGGAAGACATTCATTTATCGCCCTAAATTAATATTTCATTAACTTTTGCAAATATTCTGTAGTGTTCTTTTAATTTTCAAAATTCAAACGATTCAAAAATCACCCAATATTTTTAAAAATTAAAAAAAATGTAAAGGGCATTTTTTATAGAGGACAAAGATTCACTTCCACTCACCCATTTGTATCTGTTTCATCCGCATACACCTGGCGCTTTACATATTCGCAGAGAACAAAAATCCAATCGCGTCAAATCATATGAATGAGATGTTCAGTTAAGAGGTTTATATCTAGTTTCTCAAAGTAAATTTATTGCAACGCGTGCTATATAGCAACTATGTTACAATACTAATTCCCACCAATTGAGCCAGTTAGTCGCATATTTCTATACCGCTCATCTTTTCTGGCCATCATTATATGTGACAATATAAGGACGAATGATTTTACTGGCCCATCAAGTGCACTAAACAGCGAGTCTAGAAGTAATGGTGGTTCGGCAATGACTTGAAGTTTATCATTGTTTAAATGAGGCAATTATTTTTTTTTTGCCTCAGCAGAATTGTGCTTCATTTGATGGCCGGTAAACTTTCTGTATTAAGCCATTATTAAAAAAACGAACAATTTTCAAACGTTGCTATAGAGTGAGTTTGTTCATAATAAAAGACAAATCCAAACTAACCTCAAAGTAGCAAAGAATTGTCAAATCAGCTATCATCGAAAACACTGTTTATAATTTCAAATAATACACCCCTTAAAAAAACACCCTTTACATCTATGCATGTTGAAACCCTATGGTTTGCAACACCGCTAAACAGATTATTCTTAAAGTTTCACAGCATGTTACCAATAACCTAGAAGGAATAAGAGCCTGTAAAACTTTTAAATTTTTGGTGCCACGCCCACTATACAAACAATTTATGTTTGTTTTTGCATATCTGGGTAACTGTAAGAGCAAGGGAATTAAAACCTTTTTGTAAGTGTGTATAGTACCCCGGTGGACTAGTCAGTAGTGTGCTGGTCTGCTAGTTTGAGGGTTGCGGGTTCGATTCCCGCCAGAGACTCTGGACTGGTTTGCTTCTGTTCAAACTATTCTATTTAGCGCACAACATGCCAATTGGGCATAAGTGTATATCTGTCGTGGGTCTTGGCTTTTAGTGTCCCTACTTTTTAACCTAACCTAAGTGTGAATAGTTTAGAAAAAAATTAAGAAAATCCGGAGGGTAGGCGTGGCGTCACCGAACAATGTAAAGATGTGTTATTGAATGGCTGGGAAACTATAAAAAAATATTAAAACTGTATATGGATAACTTTCTAATAAGTGTGCATAGCCCAGCAAAAATTGGAAGAGATACGAATTGTGGGCATGGTTAATATGTTCATTTTTGTATATTTGCTGAACGGTAATACCGAAAATTTTGAAAACTTTATCGAATATACTTCATTGCTAATTTGCATGGATGAGCAAAAAATAGTCGAAACCTGAATAGTGATGATAGGTGGAACTGTAGGCAAATAATTCTATAACGACAGTGAACAACTTAATGGAGCTGGTACGTGCATAAAAAATTACATTTAGTTTAGAAAGAGCATTCTTAGTAAGACGCTCTTGGCAGAGAAACGAGCTGCAGTTCAAACTGGACTATAAAAATAGCGAACAAAAATTAACAAAAATTATTCAATTATTAAAAAAGAAACAAAATTTCTGCTTCGTCTGAATTTATATTTTATGTGAAGAATAAAATATTAATCGAAAGATTTTTGTCGAATTGCATACATTTTGTAAAAAAAACTTTTTTTGAAACATTGTTAAAATATCTTTGAAGTGGGACAAAAAGATTACAAATCAGACACTTAAGCGTTTGTATAGTACAAAACAAAATATGATTTTTTATAATCTATTGCCTAAAGAGCACATAATTAAGAGTGGAAGTAATTGAGCTCTACTAACTTTAAGGATATAAAACGAAAGAGGGAACAACACTGAGTAACTTCCAATCCTGCAATTTTCGACTTAGCACATTTTGCCATAACGTCAAAGACAATATGTATGTAAATTTATTCCGCATAACAGATTGAGAACCAAACAATTCTTCAAATTCGAATACGCTTATATTATTATTTCAGTACTTAATGTAAACCGAAACAACAGAAAGCCAATAGTATTTTTCTTATTTGCAAAATATTAAATACGTTTTTCTTTTAAATTTGTTTAAATAGTTTCGATAGCACTTAACAACTTGCAATATTTAAGCAAACCAATTTACAAAAATTCTTTTTTTTTTGTTTGGTTTACAGATTACTTTTTAATACACAATGGAATCCTTAACCAGATAAACAAAGCCTTTAACTGGCATGTGAATGTCAGTGTTCATGTATCAAAGTATCTACAACAATGAGACTATTTTTGATTATTGATTGTTGCAATAGAGTTATACAATGATGAAACAGATGATGCATACGAAAGGAAAACTAAATTTGATATGACCAATATCCAGTAAAAACTATTGTAGGAAACATATACACTTGCACACATTCGTACACACACACATGAATGTATGTACATCACATACATCACTTATAAAGATTTAGAAAAACTAATGGAAAATTCTTAAGAACAACAACAAAATGCATGCAATTATTATGCGTCAATCTCAACTAGTTTTTGAAAATTCCTACATGAAATACTTTCAATCTCACTCTTTTATACTCTGAAGGACAGTCAATGATTGAATCATTGGCATTCTTTCATTTATTAGAGAAGATTGGAAGTAAAAGTTCATAAAGATATCATGATTTGATGATTGTTTAAAAATTATTTGCATAAAATAGTAAAGAAAAATATATGAATTAGACCAGAATAGTTTATGCAGATGACAAGTACACTAGAGCATTTGTATTTGTATGTTAACAATGAATGTCACACTGGTTACACACTGTTTTTTTTTGTTATAAAAAATGCATATTTACCCTTAAAAATTTTAGGTATTTGTTGTATATTTTCCTTTAAAGGTTTTTTGCTTTGTTTTCATAAAAAATATATAATCAGCTTACTTTTAAAGTATTAAATATACATTAAAAAGCAAACAAGTAAGAATGCTATATTCGGCCCTTCCATAATAATATAATACCCTTCACCATCATGTACATAGGTATAATAGACACAGATCGTAGATTAGCCTAGATCTAAAATTTAATGTTATAAGCCATTTTGTTTTATTATTTCCCAAGACATTTTTAATGTTTTTTATATACATAGTTAGCTCGTCTGAAGTACGAGCTGTACGAGCATGCACTGGTGTTTTCACTTCTCCTACAGACCCGGTTTTCTCAAAGTTTTGCACGATTTTTCCGAATGTACGCACATTTGGACGATTAAATTGACCGAAAAAATCACGAAGTGCACGATATGCATTTTGATTTAAACGCCCATTTTCATAATAAGCCTGAATAACTTTAACGCGTTGCTCGATTGCGTATCTTTCCATAATTCCAATTGAGTTAGTCCGAAATTGAGAAATGTCAAATGAACTGCAGAAAAAAACTTGACGCTTAGGTGTGGTTCACATTCAACATCGGCTCTTGAAATTTATATTTAATTAAATAGACAAGCCCTTTCACTTGATACTAAGGTGATCGACTCGGTTTTACAACCGGTGGAAAACCCGGTTTTTTTCCTCTTTTTGCTGGCGGTTTTTTCTCAATGTTGATTTTTCGAATATCAAATACACCGGTTTTTTTATCCGAAAAGGCCGGTTTTTTTATATTTTTAAGTTTATTTTCATATATTTTTGTAACCAATCGTACCGTAGTATATTGAGCACGCGAAAGAATCCAAAAATCAGAAATTAAAAACTATTAAATATTCTTCCATAATGTCGTAAGAAATTTATCTGTTGTTTAAAAAAAAATGTAAAATAAGAAAAATATTTGAGCTCAAATATTATTTTTTTTTATAGGATATAAACCTAAAATTAAAAGTTAAAGGTAATTGAAGCATAAACTAAGCTGATGTAGTTACAATAAAGAGAAACCAATAATCTTTTTTTCCAGATCCTAATTTTTATTAATGGCATTGAGTGTCTGTCAACTTAAATTTCAATTAAACCATTGAACAAACTAGCTTATACCTATATTGGTATGTCTGTCAGGGGTATTAGAAAGAATTTTTAAAATTAAATTTTAAAGATTTTCTTCCTGGCCTTTAAATAGTAATTCAAATTACAGAAATCATTTTAAACAAAAAAAGTTAAAAAAATGTACAGAAGGAGATACAAAAATTTATAACAGCCTTATAAAGAGTCTAATTTATTTATGTATGAATTTATTGTATTTATTTATTTAATTAGTAAAGAGTACCTTTTGACCTTAAATTTATTATTCAACTGCATTTATGTCAGTTAATGCGTTTTTGTGCAGTCAAACGTATATAAACTGTAAAAATTTCATATTTAGATATCATTTTTATTATAATCTTTTTGAACAATATTATTTAAGTTTTTCTTTAAATATTATATTTTATATATTCGAACCGGTTAACCGGTTTTTTTAATTTTCAAAATAGCAACCGGTTTTTTTAAAATTCTAAATTTCAAACTATTTGAAAGTCAGTTTTTTAAAAAAGTCGAATAATCGATCACCCTACTTGATACCCATATTGAAGGTGTTGAGAAAAAAAATTAACCCCCGTTTTGTTTAGGGCACCATTTTGGATTTAAAATTTTTCTTAGTTTACTGTATTCCACTGGTTATTGAGGGGGTCGAAGTGGGTACATTTTTATTTTCTAGATTTGACCCGTATATAAATTATTTGTACGTCATTTTAAGGTGAATGTCATAATCGATCTTACATTATTAATATTGTATTATATTTGACTTGTCAAGTCGTATCTTTTGATGTCCATATCGATCGTCTCTGTTGCCAAGGAGCTGAAAAAATCGATTTCCGTTTGTAAATTTTATTAAATGGATCAAAGCATTTGTATTTTTGTGCTTATATCTTAGTAAGATTCAAACCGAATTGTCACTCTCTCGCAGCAATAATTTTAAGATCATGGCCTGAATTTCTGTATTTTTACGGTGTCCAAAAAATATTTAGGAGCTTTTGTAACCTGATATATTTAAAAAAATTATTTTTGTCTATAACTTTGACGAATAGTACCCGATATGTACAAAATTTTTTAGGAATAGTCTCAAGGTTTTAAAATTAAGATTTTTAAAGGAAAAATATTGCAAAAGATAGAGGGTTATTTCCTTATATCAAAGAAAATGTAGGAAGATTTTGCTGCGATTTCAATAGCGATTTATTTCCCAATATTTTCAAAAGATTAAAACCAAATAGATCGGTGCAACATATTAGAAGCTTCTTTAAGCTAATTTAAATCCATACACGGACAGATGCACCTTGCCCAATCGACTCTTATACTTATAACCTTTCAGAAATTACATACTTTATAAGGTCGGTTGTAAACCCAGTAGAAATTATAAATGAAATGACAAAGCATAGCACCACAAATGAAGGCTATAAATATGTATTGCGAAACAACGAAAACCCTGTTAATCTTTTATTTTTTACTAACCCTAAACTGTCAGCTATAAAACTACTTTTTAGAGTTGTCGGTATTTTACAACTAAATTACAAACAAATTTAAAAATTAATAACAATTTGATACATTAAAAACAAAATAGGAAAAGGACCTATCGAGGTTTTTAGGTCACTTTGAATTCAATACAAATTGTGTTAAAAACTTACAAAAAAAAAAAAACTCGCTCAAACTCAGAATAACAATTTACAGTGATTTTTGTCAACTCTATAATTAAAGGTGATTTCATTAGAATAAATTTATTATTCGTACATTCCTATTATATGTTTCCTGTAACTTTAAGGAGAGAATAAGATTAATTTTCTTCTTCGAAAAACTTTGCTTAAATTGGTTTAATTGGCATGACAAAAGTGAACTGCAGAAATGTTTTTATAAAAAAAAAACTTCTTAAAAATCTTAGATTTATAAAATTTTATTTCTTGTAAGGTAGGCTAAAGGTAAGCTATGTATTTCATATGGCAGGTTAGATTTTTCAAATAAATTTTTAATTAAAAAAAAAACGATTAAAAATCTTAAGGTCTTTTATTTTAGCCTTAAGAAAATTGTTACTTAATTCTTAACTTTTAAAGAGGTTTTACAAATTTACTTTTATCATTAACTTTTGCCAAAGTCGACCATTGTGTTGCCTGTTGTGTTCCATATAGCACACATTGTGATAATCATCAATTTTCATCTAACTTTACATGTAAATTGACTTCTTTGATGCTTAAAGAGACGAAAAAAGGAAAAAAAAACTATTGTATAAAACAAACTAAACCAAACCGGACGATTTATCTAGCTGGTAAAATCTCTATAGAAATCAAAGGTCCCTTGAAACATCCCCTTTAAATACACACTGCATGCACACATACATACATACATATGAATGTACTTATGTACCATAGAGAAAATCAAACTGAAATCCATAAACAAATAGATAGGATTTCAATTAATGCATAATATGAATGAACATTTCTTTATGGTAACAAAGGAAAATTTTTGTGGATTTATTTGATTTATATCTTCTAAGCAAATATATTGATTTCAATCTGTGTGTTTTTTTTAATACTTTTTTCTTGTATTTTAGCATTTTGTTAATAAAATTTTTTGTAAATATAAGTATGTAGTTGACTATTGTCATGCTGAACAATGTATTGCACTAAGTATTTGCTGCTAAATGTGATATTGAGAATGTCATTGCAAACAACTGTCATATTTCCAATACACTCCCCTGTTTGAGAGCGGTTGAGTGTTGTGTTTATGTTTGGTTAGAATTTTTAATATTAAATGGATTTTAATGAAACATGCAAATTTTTGTATTTTACTTATTTTTTTTTAATTTTATATTTATTTGTTTTATACAGTTTTTGTCAAATGATTTAAAAGAGAACAACAAAGGTCACTTGCCCCAGAATATTTAATTTTCAACTTTTATGTATTTTTGTTGTGCATTTACATATTTTGTTACTTATACCCATCCATACACATACGAGTTTTACATTGTTACAAACATTTGTTTTGGTATTTTCGGTTTTAAATAATTGATAAATCTTATGTAAACATGTCAACATGTATCATGTTTTGAAGCATAAACAGGGTTCAATATCCTTAAATGGAAATCAGCAGAAAAAAATAAAAAAAATATAAATAAATAAAAAAATAAAACAAAAGAGAAGAGAAAATGTCAACATATTTAGTTTAAATGGTTATGATGACAGTAGGGGTCAAACACACACTAATGTAGTTTAGACTTGTGTGTGAGCACCAGAGGTTATTTTGTTTTCTAAACCTAAAACCTTGAGAGATATAAATGGTGGGTATGGTTTTATCATACAATGATGGTGAATGGTTTAAGTGAACAATTTTTCTTAGCAATAATTTTTTGTCACAAAAATTATAGATGGAAAAATCAAGTTCTACATAACTATGCTTGCAAATCATTGAAATTATTATTAACAAAATTTGTGCTATGAAAGAAATATTTTTCGTAAATTACGTCTATGTTATGTTCATCATAACCAACTCAATGGGTAAGGCAAAAAACACAACTGTCGAGTTCGGTGTGAAGAGCAGCCAGAGAAAGCCTTAGAGCTGCTAATACACACCGATGAAGCACTGCATGGTGGAGTTTGTTGGCTGGATCGTATTTCTTTAAGAAAAATGAAAAACGCAATATTATAGTTAATAGAGCAAGGTACCGTGCGATCATTACCGCCTGTTTTTTTTTTCAAGAATTAAAGAATTATACTTGGTTGACATGTGGCTTCAATAATAAGGTGTTATCTCACGTTTTGTAGCAGTCTATTAGCCTACAAGTTCGTATGGTTTGACTACTATTTTTTATGGGAATACTTAATATATTTAATTTTATTAAATTCATTAAATTCTAGCTTTGAAAGACATCATTAGAACTTTTGTCGGTCAGATACCGGTTGAATTTCTAAAAAAATTATGACAAAATTCGAGCTCACGGATGAACTATCTATGGCGCAGCCTCGATCAATATTTACATGAAATAATTCTTAAGAAGTAAATGGCAGGCCTTCGTTTATTATCCCAGATAAATATTTCATTCTCTTTTTATACCCTTCACACAGTGAAAAAGGGTATATATAGGTTTGTCATTCCGTGTGAAATTTCTAAAATTTTCATTTCCGACCCCATAAAGTATATATATTCTGAAAGCTTATAAATAGGGGAGTCGATTAAGCTCTGTCAGTCTGTTAGTCTGACCGTCTGTCCGTGTGTATGTTGAAATCAACTTTTTGAAGCCCCCCGACATAGGTTGGATCCGGGTAAGGTATTAGGATATCAGAAATATTCGGGAGTAGATCGGTATTGAAAATCAGAAACATCGGTACATAAACAACTGAGATATGAGCAAAAACCCACGACCACCTCGATTTTTTTTTCACAAAAACAACATTACAACAACAACATACATACATACAAACGTGTATACTGGATAGAGAAAACGTGGCATCGAATCCCAGCTGAGCCAAAAAAATTTTTTTTAATTTTTTTAAAATTTTTTTTTTAATTTTTTTTTTATTTTATTTTTTTATTTAATATATTATTTATATTTTTATTATTATTTTTTCTTAAATTTTTTTTTTTATTTTTTTTTGTTTTATATATATTACATACATAATAATTTTTTTTTTAAATTTATTTTTAAAATTTGTTTTTTTTTTTTAAATTTGTTTTTTTTTTTTTGTTTTTTTTAACATACATACGTGAATTTATAATTTTACAATGGGACGTTTTCATATATGTATGTTTTTTATATCTATGTACGTATTTCATATGGGATGAATGGTGACACAAACCACTGTTGTTGCATGACTACACGTTGTGAAGGGTCTATAAGATTCGGCACGGCCGAATATAGCGCTCTTACGTGTTGGTTATAAAATCACCGGATATAAACAAACAGCTATTTGACAGAGACATGCGCCAACAGCTTTTGCAGCGGCGGCTTGTGAAAAAATATTCAAAAATATTCCAAAATTTTGGGAAAGGAACTTTTAGATGGCTGTGGTATCTGAATGGCTATGATAACCGAATAAACATGCAAAAGAAGAAGATTAGATTATGCCTACATATCTACACCCAGACAACGAAAACTCATATTTATTGCTAAACGAGTGGTTCAGTTATTTCAAACCAATTTTTTTGGTTATAAAATTTCTATTGCAAGAATCATAATTTCATTGTGCAGACTATATATTGATATTCCAAAACGAAATTCTGTACATGCAACCGTATAATTCTACAATCACAATTAAACTATGCGTTTGGCAACAATTGGGTACTCAAAAACGATACTGTTTTGTCTGTGTAACAGTTTAATTAGGTCACGAACCCAGTCCCTTCAGTGTAATTTCTTAGGGACTTTAAATTTGAATTTCTTAGGTATTCCAAATTCGTTATTTTATCCACCTTAAAGTTTTCGTGTCTGACACTCCCAAATGCAGTGCACTAAATATTAGATTATAATAATATGGGACAGTAGAATATCTCGTGTATAAAGTATTTATTAAATTTTTTTACATTATCTTTCAACTTTTATTTAGTTTTACTTCTATTTCTTCATTTTTATAAATTTGGCTTATCAGCTTTTAATTGTAAATTAATGCTGAATATCGCGAACAATTTCAAAAAATCGCTAACAGCTGCATTCGTCGTTATAAATATATTTCAGTCAGCAAAACCCTTACGTTGGGCAATTTTTTTCTTAGTCACGAACCATCAAAAGTATTTCCAAAAATAAGAGAGATCCAAGCAGTAGCGTGGCTTCATTTATGTAAACAAAATGTTCTTTATCATCGTATTTATGGCTAATGCAGTTTTAATCTTGCAACTTTCTATACCATAAACGCGATTTAACAAGATAAAAGTGGGGAACAAATTTTCACAGTAAGAACGTTAAAGAGTTTTTCTCTTAACGTTGTTTAAGCGCCAGAAAAGGCAGTTAAAAAAATATTCTAATGAATTTGTTTTAAATTTCGTCATGTCACCCACCACAGGACACTACAAATGCCACCCGTAGAACCTATGCAGCAGGTGGGAAAACACTTCAGTAATTGCTTATTTACTAACATTTTTCCCTAAACGTTGGTTAATATGTACAACATTTATGTCAACAGTATAAATATTTGCTTAGTAAAGTTGGCTTGATTATCGTTTTAACTTTCAAATTCAGCCATAATAGTATACGTCGGCAATTTCTATTGAAATTTTGAACAACTATTTGCAAGGATTAAAAGTTTTAAATGAATAACATTATAAAATGAAGGCAATTTATGTTTTCTATCTTTTCTCTCTAAATTATTAGGGGGATTTAAGCAAACGACTCGCGAGTAGACAAAGATGTGAGAAAAAAAAGTCATTAGCAAAATTTACTGATATTTTCTTAGTGCTAGTCATATGTAAGACAAATTAAAATATTATTACAGCGGTATTATTTAGTCACAATCAAACTTAATAGGAACATAGTTGTTTGTTTTGGTGCAATAATTTTATTTTCTAATTTACATTTAAGTCGCTACCCAACAAAAAAAATAATAGAATTTTGTAAGCACAACATATTTTGCTGGCATACATATGCGCCTCACCGTAAGTATATTAACATCTATTTTCCAAACTAACTTAGAAGTGTATGGCAGAAAATGTAGAACTGTTTGCTAGTAATTTAGGTGTTAAACATTCATTTACTGTAGAGCCAATCGGAACGTATTACTTTAAGACAGTGAGTAAACATTTATCAGATTTCCTAAAGGCTATAATACACGGCATGTTTTTTACATCTGACTTTAAAATTTGTGAGACATATGTTAATCTACATGTCTGTCAAAATTGTACTTTTGCGCTGACTGCTTTGCAGCAGCAGATATATCTGCCAACGGCTGATGTCACATGTTTTGTCAGAAGAAAATAGAGCGCACTCTAATTAAAATTTTGTCAGATGTCTCAACACATGTTTTTTTACAGAAGTAATATTTTAAAGGTAACACACGACATGTTTGTATTAGCAGTGGAGAATTTGACAGATGTAAAAAACATGCCGTGTATTAGCTCCTTAAGAGAAACGAACTTAAAGGACGCCATCTTCACTACAATTTACAAAACATTTACTGCATTGAGTGAAGACAGTTTAAGAGAAAATGCTAGGAAAGCTGTGTTCATATTGGGCAAATGTTTGCCAAAATAATCGTGACCACCTTTTTTGGGTATTTAATTTTTTTTTCTTTTTGTAATTTTTTATAATTTTTCTTACACCAAATACAGTTAAACCATATAATAATGGATTGATATTGCAAATTGTAAAAAAAATGATTTTTTTTCAATTAATAAACATCAATTTTATAGTGCCAAAGTCATTATCTTGTCAAATATTTGCTTAAACAAATATTATAGCATTTCTTTGCAGGTCTATGAAATAAATAAATCACTTTTACATTCCCTTGCAAATCTATTTGGGGGCGAAGCGGTAATTTTTGCTGGGTAATGCTAGTAGCACAAACAGTAGCAATATTATTAACAATTAGAGTATGAATAGAATATTTGATGAGGAAGAAATTTATATTTAATACCACTGTAATAATTCTATAATGAAGGAAACTAATTAGTTAATATTAAATAGAAAAAAGTTTCCTAAATATTGGAAAAGAGCTGTACCCGGCATGCTTTGAAATATCATGTTTAATAAAATAAGATGTTTTGTTGTGTAAACACACATATTTGTGTACTTTTGACAATACATCTTAAGTCGAGATAAGAAATTTTTTAACTTGTTTTCGTTGTTATAATTTTTTGTTAAATTAAAAAATTTTTTAATTTCTTTTAAGTCCGTAGTCCACATAGTTGTATTCAATAATCCGCCTCTTGTTACGCACTACAAGATTAACAAGTTATATTCGGCCGTACCAAATCTTATATACCCTTCACAACGTATAGTCATGCAATAACAATTGTTTATATCACCATTAATCTCATATAAAATACGTACATACATGTAAAAAATTCTAAAAAAAATTACAAAAAAAATATCTTAACAACAAAAAAAAAATTACAAAAAAAAGTATCTTAAAAACAAAAAAAATTACAAAAAAAAATTTTTTAAATATTTAAAAAAAAAATTGTAAAAAAAATTTTTAAAAAAAATTAAAAAAAAATATATAAATAATATATAAAATAAAAAAAAAAATAAAAAATTTTTTGGCTCAGCTGGGATTCGCTGCCACGTTTACTTTAACCAGTATATATGTATGTATGTATGTTGTTGTTGTAATTGTGAAAACAAAACGAGGTGGTCGTGGTTTTTTGCTCATATCTCAGAAAGTTATAGGGCGATTGTGCTGAATTTCAATAGCGATTCATTCCTGGATATTTTCAAGAGATTGATACCACAATCAGATCTGAGGAACATATAGGTGCTTCTAAAAGTTGATTTCAACCAACACACGGACAGACGGTCAGGGCTTTATGGATTCCTCTATTCATAAGCTTTCAGAAAATATATGGGGTCGGAAATGAAAATTGTAGAAATTACAAACGGAATGACAAAGCTATATATACCCTTGTGCACCACAGGCGAAGGGTATAAAAAGAGCTTTATGTCAAGAAAATCAAATTTAAATAATTTTTATTATTTGTTGTTTGTTTTCAATCTACCCCAAAATATTTAAAAAGTCGAAATAGATTCTTTTGTCAAAAAACCACAGTTATATTCTGTTTTCGTTTTTGTGACACAATAATTTTGTCGTTATTCGAAAACAATAATTCGAATTTTTGTTTACACAAAAAACACATTTGTATGAAAATAGTAATACAGTGCTGTCTGGGTAGAGTGAACTTTTCTTTGCAAAACGAGTTCACTGTACCCAGGTTGTTCACTAAATCAAGGTTGAACTTTTTTTATTTAAAAAACTAATTTATTTATTTTAAATGCATTTAAAGCTTATAAATTTCATTTATTTCCATGTAATACTAAAGTTTTAATTTATGACTGGAAAAAATTAGTAATAGTTGTTTGTTTCTTAATCGCTTGATCGCGAAGACAATGTAGAGCTTGTAAATTCGCGAAATTTGTAGTATTAGCCTCAGCTCATTCGATACCCTTATCAAAAACCTTAATAGCTTAAGCAGCTGATATCGGGTTTGTGATTGCTGGTGTTTTGCCATTGTCTTCATCATCTGATATTTCAAATGTGCCGACGACGTCTTGCCCAGAATTTGGCTTTCTGTTCTCTATTGACCTATTCACACGACATTAATGGAACATGGGCGCAGACTTAAATAAATTAATACTTCATAGAATGTGTATTTGTGAGAGTAACTTGTCAACTTACTATAAAAGAATCGTTACTTTACCGTTATTTTATGTTCTCTTTAATTTTTATACTGTTTTTCATTGTGTTTCTCCTTCGCCAAACCTAAAAACTCACTAAAAGGATGTTTACTCTACAGAGGTTCATGAGTGTTCACTCTACAGAGTAGTCAATGTAAACAATCTGGTGTTCCCTCTAACGAGGTATTTTCACTCTACCCAGGCAGAACTGTACTTAAGTTCGTTCGTGTATTTACAAAAAACTAAGAACAAACTGCCGTATTAAAAAAAAAAATATTTTAGGTTTATGGAAGGCTTCTTTGACAATTTCTATCGAATAAACCTTAATAAAGCACAAGTACTTTTTGCTAGAAAGTCTTTATGCTCAAAAATTATTTCCTAATAGGGCCCATACACAACACCATAATAATTATGCAATCAAGTGACTGTGCCAGCTGATTGACCGTGTATGAGGTTGTGGTGTGATTGTACCAGCATGATTTAGTCGTGTGTGGCAAAATTAGCTCATAAAAGTTAAATCGTCAAGGCATAAACATCAAAAAAATACAACATTTTAAATATTAATGCCAATTCATAGCCAGTTCTTCATCCAAACACGTTTTTTTTGCTCCTAATTCGTTTTTGTTTTAGGATAATAGCAATAATAAGTGCAGCACAAATTTTTTCGTTATTCATTGCAAACTTTTCCACACAATTTTTGGGTAAAAAATGAATTTTGTACCACCATGCTGGTGTAGTGTGTGCTTAAAGCTTAATTGCACAAATTCTTGATTGCACAATTTTATGGTGTTGTGTATGGGCCCTATAATTCTTAGTTTGACTCACTATTAGAGCGTGCTTTGGATATGATTTGTTTTTTTATACCCTTCACACAGTGAAAAAGGGTATATATAGGTTTGTCATTCCGTGTGAAATTTCTACAATTTTCATTTCCGACCCCATAAAGTATATATTTTCTGAAAGCTTATGAATAGGGAAGTCGATTAAGCTCTGGCAGTCTGTCCGTCTGTCCGTGTGTATGTTGAAATCAACTTTTTGAAGCCCCCCGACATCGCTTGGACCCGGGTGAGGTATTAAAATATCAGAAATATTCGGGAGTAGATCGCTATTGAAAATCAGAAACATCGGTACATAAACAACTGAGATATGAGCAAAAACCCACGACCACCTCGATTTTTTTTTCACAAAAACAACATTACAACAACAACATACATACATACAAACGTGTATACTGGTTAGAGAAAACGTGGCATCGAATCCCAGCTGAGCCAAAAAAAATTTTTTTTATATATTAAAAATTTTTTTTAAAATTTTTTTTTTAAATTTTTTTTTTATTTTTTATTTAATATATTATTTATATTTTTATTATTTTTTTTTTAATATTTTTTTTTAATTTTTTTTTTTATTTTTTTTTTGTTTTACATTAATTATATATATTTTAATTATTTTTTGAAAAAATTTTTTTTTTTTTAATTTTTTTTTTAAATTTTTTTTTTTAAATTTTTTTTTTAAATTTTTTTTTTTTATTTTTTTTTTAACATACATACGTAAATTTATAATTTTACAATGGGATGTTTTTTATATATGTATATTTTTTATATGTATGTACGTATTTCATATGAGATGAATGGTGATACAAACTACTGTTATTGCATGACTACACGTTGTGAAGGGTATATAAGATTCGGCACGGCCGAATATAGCGCTCTTACTTGTTTTATTTTTAAAACGAAAAGACCCTGCCTAGCCATGAAATTGTATTATTATGGGATCTTTCTGTAGGAACAAAAGTAAAATCGGTAAAGGAATAATAGTTTAAAAAAATGTTTTATTTGCATTTTACCTGGCACTATCTACTCTTCTTACCATAAAATTATATTGCCATATAAACTCTTATGTGTGTAAAATTTTATAAAAATCGGTGAAGTAGTTAGAAGTCGTTAAGAAAGAAAATTGATATGCAAAGATGTGACACAGCCCACTGTTGAACTGCACACGTTACGTTCAAGATATGTATGCGAGGAACGATAGCATTCATTATCATCGTAGTCATTAACTTTTTTAAATTGGTTTATGTTTTCTTACTCCTAATACTTAATAAAAATATAAAAATAGATAACTTAATTTGGCCAGCTGGATCAACCAAATACCTATGTATATATGTGTGACGGTGTAGTATGTTTTGAGTGTATTATACATACAGTGAACACGCGATAATATGGACTAATTAAAACCAGGCCAGTTCATTATTGCAAGATTGCTCATATGTGCAAAGAATATCTAACTTCCATGCTTAATTAAAAATTCTTTCCCTGATTTAAAATCCGGTCCGTTAAGCTGACCCCATCTATAGTTTGGGATTGTATTTTTTAGAGATAAATTTTGATATCGTTGGAGTTTTTTTTTTTAAACCTTGATCTTTTTAACATGTTCACATATTCATTTATATAATACTTAAAAATCTTCTAGTATTTATTAAAAAATATAATTTTATTTTCAACTAGCAGTACCAAAACTGTTTGCTGGCAGTTTTGTGCACCCTCATGTGATTATATCCAGTTGTGTGAAAATTGAACAATTTTTATTAAAATATCTGAGAACCGAATTAAAAACTTTAACATTTTTACGACATACAATGAGTTTTTTTCAATATTGCATTGGTTTTCGGCTGGATAAAGACAAATACAATATAATAACAATAAAGCGCTCACAGTTTAAAGATTATAGATGTAATAGTTTTATAGATATCGCATAAAATGTTTTTTTGCCATATTAAATGTGCCACGCCTACTTTTTTCCAACTAATTTTTAGATCAGCTTTGCAAGTTATTTTAATACTCCACACGAATGTTAAAGACTTTTGATCTGGATATGTTGCAAAAACTGTTGATTTTGTATGGAAGATGCCACGCCTACATAAAGTTTGAAGAAACAATGTCAATAAGAATCATTTGTGAGCTTGATAGATTATTAAAAAAATTCAGACAAATCTGTCCAGCTGTTTTCCGATTTTAGATAAAAATTGGGCGAAAAAGTTGGAGTAATCAATTTTTCAGTATGTAAAAACCTTAGTTGGGTTGTAACAAACATTAAAAAATTTTGCGAAATCGTTGCAGCTGTTCTTAAGTGATGCGATTACCAATTAACGACATTTGACTCTTTTTATATATATATATTTCTTTATTCTGTTAAAGAAATATACTGTTTTGCTATGAATGGTATCCTATATGTTAACTCTGCTATCAAGTTACCTTGTTACCAAATTTTGTTAAAATGGAGCTAATCAAATTTAAAAAGTCAGACAGACAGACAAAATATTTTAAAAGTGGTGTACTGTATTCAAAATTGTTGACTATATAAGTATATAAAAATTTTCAAAAAACATTTCATGCAAAGGCACAGTTACTAACAACTTTATCTCATATGAAACATTTATTAACAAAAATAATATTTAAATTTGTTGTGTTTTGTGAGCAGTAAAGAATAATGTCAGGGAAACCCTCTTTGTCAAGCTTTAATATTTACAATAAGTTTATAATTATATTCTCAATATAGACATTTTAGAAACAATACTTTTATTAGTTTGCAATATTCTACACAAGATCAATTTTATTCTTATTTTTTATATATTTTCTCATCAACACAATTTGATCGCTAGCTAACGTAGTGAATTTATATATTTAATATCGCATATTTATATTCAGGGTTTTAAGGCAACCTTTTGGGTTGCCCTGCTAATAACAATAAACTATAAATGAGCAAATGAATGAATGAAAATTTAGAAGGAAACTAAAAGAACAATAAACATATAAGTTCTCTCATCCCAATACAGTCAAAATAGTAAAATGTTTGAATGTTAATTTCTTGTTCATTAAACTATAAAATTAACATCAACATAAACATTAAACACATCGACACACAATCCTAATGATAGCGAGAAAAGGCAGCAGCTTTTTAGAAATTAATTTCAAGTCATTTTCTATGTACGAGTGAGTTAATTTAATAGAATAGAATTAAGTTTCGACTAGAAGCTAAATTAAAAGTAGTAAAAATAAATTAAAATAAACAGAATACAAAATAAAGTAGTCAACTGGAAAGGAATGCATTAGAACGATAATTTATTTATACATTAATTCATCTAAAAACGTGCTACAAATGTGGCAACAACGGTTGCCAAGGTAAATATAGTTAAATGCTAAAATAGTAAGAGGTTTTCATTCAGGACGAACCTTGTCAAAGTTATTGGATTTTATACTTGTAGTGAAAAGACATTTTGCAAAACTATTTTTTTTTGTATAAAATTGAAAAAAATAAAAAAAATTATCAAACACAATAAGGAGTTATAGATCATAAAGTGGAAGACTTCTATCCATCACAGAGACACGATAAAATCAAAATTTAATTTTTTAGACTTTTTAAAAAACCCCAAATTTTTACAAACATATTTTAAAAAACATCACACTAAATAAAGCTTTCACTTCGATTTCAATTTTTACATAAGAATTTTTCTGCTATTTCTTTACAATTTCCCCCACTTATATAAAAAAACTCTTACAAATTTGAAAGTTAAAGAAAACTTTACTTGCATCCGACATAAGGACCTTTCTGATTCGGTAAAATTATAAATGTTTTACGCTTCACCTCATAGGTAATGAAATTTTATGCTTCATCCTTGTTTTTTAATATTTTTAATCTTTACCCGCTGTCCCAAAACCCCTTTTGAAAATCTTACACAAGACCCACACAACAACACACAAGGAAAACATTATTGTTGTAAACTGAGATTACATTTGCTTGCATATATTAACTGAAGTTGTCCTTTGTTGTGATTCTATTAGAGTAACAACGCCTTTACAAAGAAAGCAGGAAAAATGTATTATTTACCCTTAAAAAATTACTTGACATTATTATGGTACATACTCATTGTTGTTGTTGTTGCACTCATACTCATACTCATCACCGTTATCATTATCATCAGCATGTTTCATAAACAAAGTATAACAGCAGAGATGTCTAAACATAACTTGAGTTGTGGCAAGAAAATGAGAGAGATCTGATGATATTTAGTCTGAGTTGTCTGTCTGCCCTTGAATAAAGTGCTGAGTATGTGGGTTTCAGGGATGGCATCAGGAAATTAAATTAAATTAATTATTGTACGAAAACATTTATTATTTATAAAAATTTTTCTTTAGATTTATAAGGAATATAAAAATTTACGGCCATATGTATAAAAACTTATAACAGGCTTATAAGTCGTTTTTAAGCAAAATTCACTATTGTTGCATTCATAAACCATTAATAGACTTATAAACCTTTTATAAACCATTTATAAAATCAAAAATTTTATTGTTTGATTTACCCTTCTTTAAACCAAAAATAAGGCGACATTTCATGCATAATTGGCGTTAAACAAAATTTTTAAAGAAATTTTGTAAAAAAAATTTAAGAAAAAGTAATTGAAATATTAAAATTGATTAGATTAACACATTTCGACTTATAGATAAGTGCAATATATACAAAAGAAAATAATAAATTTAACATATTTGAAATTAAATAAAATTAAAAAATTATAATAGTGATGTGAGAAAAACGTAAACAAACTTTTAAGCCGAATACTTTTCTTATTTTTATTAACAAAATAGGTAAATAATTAATATTTGTATTATAATTTTTGCTCAAAAATTTTCATTTACCAAAGTTATATACTTTTGATTTTTTCGATGTTGTTTTTGTGCTTTAATTTTATAAAAAATGTTACCTTTACTTGATACCCGGATAAATCTTATAGTAATTATAAGCACCACTAACAATAAAATGACAACTAAATATAAAAAGCGTTGCCATACATACTAATAAAATCACTACAAACATTTAATAACTATAAAAGGTTTATTGTACGTTTATAAATACAAATTCTTATTAGTGGTTTATAACACAAAAAGCGTTTAATAACTATTGTACACTATAACCATAAAATAACTACTTTTTATGCATATAGCCGTTAATTTGTACCATAATATTAAAAAGAAGCAATTCAGTATTGAAAACGTAAAAGCCTTCCTTTACATATGTATAACAAACATTAAGATACTATTTAGTAGTTTTTAGATCGGATTAAGTCGCAAAGCGTTGCAGTTTGTAGTTCATTTCTCTCTTTGATTTTAATTATATTTTGCTGATGAATTCTGAACTGCTAGTATTCCTCTTGCAAATTTTGCAAGTCCTGGAAACGGGGATTTATTTGCTCATTTTTTATTTTAAAAACTGTTGCTTATAAATAGCTAATATTCGAATCTTTTATAATTAATATTTCAACATCAGCAACAATGATAAGTTGTCATATAAAATTACTAAAACTGGGAAGATTCCTTAATTGTACTTAATAAGCAATTGGTGTGACATTGTAATTTTCGTGTTCAAATAGTTCCCGAAAAATAAAAATTGTATCAATTTTGCTATCCATGGTGGATTTAGTTATTTCGGTTTTTTATTTTATTTATTTTTCACATTTATTTAAACCACAATTGCGTGTTTAACTGCAAATTGTTATCAATTAAGTGTAAACATAAGCAGTTAATTTTGTTTCAAACAAATATTTTGTCCTAAAGTGAGAAGAGAAGAATTCAAATCATTGCTACTTGCTAATTTTTAAAAACAGCGTTGCCAACTTTTCAAAAAGCACCTAAACCAAGAAAAAGACGCTTAAATAAAAAAAATATCACAGAGTTTATCGCCTGTGCTCTGTATTTCGAGTGAAATGAAATCACTCGGAATTGCAATTAAATCCGAGTGATTTAATATCACTTGGAATGCTTTTTTTTACTTTGGATTCTATTTATTTAATAAAATTATAAATTTTGGTATAAAAATAAAATAAGTTTCCATCGCTGCTAATAAAAGCATAAAGAGCAGATAAATTTAAAAAATAATGTAATTTTAAATAGAACATTTAAAACAGTGTGGCAACTTTAACTTCACAGTTGCCAATAAAATCCCTATATTACAGAAAAATTTACTGCTTTTAGTAGTCCGTTGCCCTCTTCAATACCTAATGTTACAACTAACAACAATAGAACTTTAGCTATTGCTATCGATAATTGATATATACAAAGCCTCCTGGGGCCAAATTACGCCATTCGATGACGATCGAAATTTAACTCGAACGATCGAGTTCGCGGTGCTTTAGGTATAGAGATTCTAATAAGAATTTTCACATTTCGATTACGATTATTAAGTGTCAGGTAAATAAAAATTGGAAATGGAAAAATTTATCAATTTTTATTACTGTTAAAATCAAGGCGAATTCAAAAAGGTGAAATTATCAGCCCAGCTGATGGGGAAACTTTTTGTTAAAATTGGTTGAATTCCCCGTGGTTTCATTATTAATGCAGGGATAGGAAATGTGATTTTGGTTTCGGTATTAAACAATTAACTTGAATTTACTTTTTTGATAATAAAATTTATGTTTATTTGTTGCTTTTGCGTCATTAATAATGTGTTTAAAAAATTTATATAATTTTTTTAATGAAATTTCATTATATTTAATATGTAAAAACAACTTTTCCATCCCTGATATACGAATTGGCCTTGACATAAAACATCCCATGAAAAGTTGCTTTGTTTTATCAATTCGCCGTTGCATATACCTTATGGATATGCCTTGGTTAAAATTTTAGCAAAAACAATAAAATCAATAAAACAAGTATCACAAAAATTTTTTTTTGATTCTGAAATTAATTTTCATTTTCCATCCCTGCATAAATACAATACAACACTTTAAAAACATATGAAATGAAATTTTGTTCTTATGCAAAATGTTTCCATGGAAATTACCAACAAAACAAGCATACAATACTGTACGACCATACAAAAATAGTACCAATTGTAGAATACAATAAGGGCTGTGAATTGAATAAATAGAAATTTCCATTTTATTCAGCATCATTTTAAAATAAACGATTATTTTTTATGTACAGTCTTTGGTTCAGGCGATAAATTGCTACGTGGTATTATTTTCAAATATTAGCGAAATGTCATGTATTTAAAGTTAATAAGAAGAATCAAATTAGATTTCTTGAATCAAAGTATATTGATGTTCACCAAACAGCTAGTCACTTCATAGAAAAATGTTTTACACCAAAATTTTGATGCCGCTACAACTTTATCACTTCAGTTAATTTTGAAAGAACTACCCTTAATTTCACGTCAGGTTAGTGCTGTTTCAGACAAATCGAATGAATATATCTGTGGTTTCATGGGCAACCACGTATGCCTTAAAATCAAATTTTTCAGGAAAGCCACGAAACCGTTTTATATAAAACAACGGGTTAGGAATTGAACTTTTTAAATTTTTTTTTTACAATTCATAGAGATCTTAAAATTTTCTTATAAAAATTTCACACAAATATCATGTAAAAACTAGATTATAGCGAATACGTACGAACACTAAAAGTGTATGCAGATAAAGTAGCGTATGTCAACATAGGAAGTACACACTTCTAGTAAACTGAAAAATTATCAGAAAATAACTTTCAAATGTGTTCAGTAATAACAACGTATGTAATTGTGGGTTTTTCTAAAAAATGAAATAATTTTCCATAAAGCACACGTAAGTCACTATACTGCGTTAGTGCTGAATATTTATAGAAGTTACGTTGTTATGCCATGGAATGGGTCCATCTTATATCAGAAATTTTTAAAACCAAGTAAGGGACGCTTAAAACCAAGCAATATGGCCTTATTAATTCAAAATCGTAAGAAATTAACAACCGCAGTTGCCCATGAAACCCACAGATATATTTTTTCCAAATATATTTTGCCTATACATCCTTGACACCGAAAACAGCGAGCAAATACGCATACTTCTCATACATTTAATAATGATTTCGCACAAAAATTTAGTATGATTTTTCAACAGTCAATATTTAGCATTTGTCAAATTGTTGAACATTTTACGTAAATGCAATTAAAGTTTTAATAAAAAAATAAAAACATTTGTATTGCGTTTATTTAAAATGTTCGGTTGTTCTGTAAAAAAAAACCAGGAAATGCCTTCAGACGCACACACATAATTACGTCTTAACTTATAAAACACTTTCATATGCAAATGTAATTAATTCATGTTCATAAGACATACTTATATAAACAAGTATGTATATACTTCACTTTAAATCCACAGTTAAATACAACGTTGTTTAATATCAAGATAAAATAAACCTTTACTTTGCTAAAGAAAAAAGGGATTAAGCACACACATAGATAAACGCTCATATTTTTATTATGTCTTCCATTTATGAATGTTTACTCAACTCAAGTCTAGAAATGGAAAATGTAATAAATGCTGCTGCCATACTACACTGTCTAATCGTAATTTAACAATTTGTTGCGGTTTCAAATTGTGATACTGATAGTAATATATTAACGACCGAATAACTAAAAGTCTTGTGTTTGATGGTAGAGTTACATACAAGAGTTCAACATACAAGAGTTACTGTAACAATATCTAAAAGGGTGGCAAATTGTGTGCAATTATGTTTTTGTGTATGATATTGCCTGTTTTGTTGCTTATTAAAATATTTGTTGTTATGCTTACTAGAGTTTAGGAAAAATTACATGTAGTATAGGTTTATCACTGCTTTTGTAACAGCAATAGTTTTGCTCTCACCGGTGGTTTAATTCTTTTCGAGGAAAAATGATATGAATTATGATAGGAATACAAAACAGAATCAAATAAAAATCTTTCATACGAAATAGATATTATTTTCGTAGTATAAATATGGCCTGATTCCTTAATAATTTTACGAACATGATTCGGCGTAAGTTTCTGTGTTAGTTAGCATCATTGACTGTTATGACAATGTTCTTAGGAGCTCTTTCGAACCTTGTTACGAAATCCTTAACATGTCATTTATGTATTTAAATTTCTGAACATCAAATTCGCCTTTAAAAAATCGTATTCGGAAGAGATCGTGGAAAATGATTGATATTGAAGCGAACACAATTTGGAGCTCTACAGTGCATTAAAGTTTGACTGTTTTATTAAGTTTTAGTATGAAAAGTGGTGTCTTTGCCTTGATTCGTTCGAAATGATGAAAGAGGCACCATTAACATTAATGGTCCTCCATATAACAGGTCTGTCATTAAGCGCCATCAGCGTTTAAAGTTAAATCATTGAAATTTGTTTGTTCGTATGCAAGACCTACCGATGCCGTTATACCTGGAATATAACGTCGTGTTTATAATCGGCGCGACTTCACTTGCTGGCACTTATCAGAAATGTCTAATTTTTCTTGACTATGGCGCATAAATCAGGCACGATCGTAGTGTGTAGCTAATTCGCATAGAAAAATGTCTAAAATGGTCAAAGCATACAATCCTGGTGAACAGTTCGCATCACCTCCACGTGAGTTTACTATGCCGTCAAATCGTTCATATAGAACATCCAATGTTGCATGAACTGTAGCAAATAGCCGTTTTGTTAAAATCACATATTGTTGGTATACATAACATCTCACTCAGGCGAAAAAAGTTGGAAAATATCGGCTTATAGCGCTAGCTATTGACTGTGATGGCCTGATTAATGTTGTTTTAAAAAATATATAATGATGACCCCGCTAGCCCAAAATACAAGCAAAAAGTGATATTCCTTTAATAAGATTTAGACGCTCTAAATTTTTTTTTTCCAAGTATGAGGTGAAGAAAGCGTAGTTTAAGGTGTATGTTAGGGTATAACATACATATTTATATATTTTCTTCCATTTATACTGGCTTTCCTTCTTTCCTTTTACTATGTTTTGCGATTGTACCTGTGTCAACCTGTCGCTCTAGTAGAGCCTTGTTGTGTGGGTATTAATTAATTCTCAATGCCTCCTAAAAAGCCAACTGCTAATATTTGGAACAATCTTGTATGTGCATCCACCATTTTTGCTTTGGTCCCATCAAGCTTGTCACCTTTGTAAGGTTTCCTACCTTTCGTCAATTTACATTTCCCTTGCGAATTTATCACGTTTAGCTCATTTATACTTCCTTTTGGCTTCGTTATGGAGTATATCTATAGGTTTTATACCAACTATATCGTTTGGTGCCTGCTCAAAAATTATTCTGTAGGCGCTACAGACTCCAATAGCCGCTTGTCTATGTATCAATGTTTCTTATTGTATTCTGTATTGATCTATATGAACATGGTTCGATGGCCGCGTCGGTAACTTATTAATACTGCCTCCGTTTTGTGCTCCACAAGTAGAAGTTTCGCTGCTTCTAATGTTGGTTAGAATCTTTCCACATCCGAACATTTTTTAGTTGACATATAGAAATAGGAATCATCGTTGAATATAAGTTTTTAATGAAAGTTTTTTGTCTAAACACAGCCCGCTTTTTGATTAAGCAATTTAATTAGTAACGAGTGCTTCTAAATGCTATATCCCTTTGTAGTAATTTTGTAAAACAAACTAACTAATAAACAGGTAATTCAACACATGAGCTTTGGAAATATGGCTGCCATCAATGTAAAGTTTTTAGAGAAGCTATATTTCGAATAAGATGGAGCAACAAAACGCTCGAGGCTTTGGGAGAAAAATTTGGCGACTGGATTAAGCATTTTGCTCAAATTTATTTCCTATCTGTGTTATTTGGTGCCCTACTTAATAAACTATTTGTTGATACTGACCAATTTACTTCTTATATACAACGTTCCATAATCTTTACTATTAAAGAATTAGTTTCTTAAAATTTATTTCATAAAGTTTCTATTTAGTATGGTGAGTTGTACTTAAAAACATTTTTCAAATAAAATCTAGATAGAGGGCACTTAAGATTCGTTGTAACCTTTTAAGGTGTTCTAATGTCGTATTTCACTTTTTCTTTTGTTCTTTTGTTGTAGTTGTCGCTTGTATTTAAGCCTGACATTTAGACAGCCTTTGTAAGGGTTTTTTACATCTTCAGTCCTTTTTTGTTGTTCTTTTGTTTGTGTCATAAAATCATTTCATTACTTCTCTTTGACTTTGCAGTCTACAATTTTTAAGGGTTTTTTTTATTAATAAATACTTCACGCAATTCTAATTGAGGTTTTGTGTTTAATTAGTAACGCTTAAAATGCGTTGTAGCTTTTGTTTTTTTGCTAAGGTCCTTAGCTCTACTACAAAAGCATTTTTCAAACACTTTAGAGGGAAATTTAAAATCCTTTATGTCTTGCTAAATTAAATATATTTATTACATTTAGTTTGTTGAGCTTATGGCGAAGGATTTCCTGTTCATAAAATTTTATAGTAATTTTAGTTTTACTTTTGGGTGCTTTTGATGTTGATTTTAAGATCGTTTGCATGTCATTGGAATAAAATGCTAAAAAATAATTTATTTTAATTAACAAATTTCAGTTTAAACGTGGAGTTAAACGGAAACAAATTTTGGCATTATAAACTTTTTATTGTTGTTTTTAGCTAACATCCCATGTGCTGAACACAAAACGTGTAAATGACTACAAAATTTTTATTTTTTAACGAGAAAAAAAAATTATGATTAAGATTGATGGCTAAAGTTTTCTTTGTAATATTAGTTGCAACATTAGGCTGAGATGAAGAAAAATATCTAGTAAGTTGACGAAAGTGAAAGTAACATACATAGATCCCTGAAAAGTCATTTGTTGAACAAATATTTTCCTGCATAATTACAGTAGAAGAAATATTTCTTATATTAGAGAAAGTTATATTTAAGTTTGTTTATAATCATTTCTTGAATCGCGTCAAGGAGAGAATAATAATATTGTTTATTGTTAAAATGCATGTAACTTGTATAAGGCAATATATTTATAGGAAAATTGTTTCCTTCTAACATTGAAGTTAGGCGATATTATCAATTCATTACTTTTTGAAATAAAAACGTTTTTTTAGCCTTTAGCAGATGTCAAAGTGTAATCGTGCCACATATGGATGTTCCAATGGGAACGTTATATTTAAGTATGGCAACATTTGTGCATTAAAATGCTGACAGCCCTAAAAAAAGTGATTAAAGTACTGATAGTTAAGGCTTGCCAAATATAGAACATAGTTAGAGCAAAAATCTTGTTTTTGTTGTTTAACAATATTTTTAAAATAAAACATTGTCCATCAAACACCAACATTTTCATCAAAATTATGGCCGCAATACGACTATATATATATGACTGTAAAGAAAGTAATTAGACAATTGAGGAAGACTGAATTATGAATGATAAATGCTCTACAGAAGAAAACTCTAAAATAGCAATATCGAACATATGCCAAAGAGTACTGGTGTTAGTCCAGACTCTTCAAGTCGTATGCGAATTGTGGTTCAGAAAACCCATAAGCGATAGTTGAAAATAGAATGCATCTATAGGCTTTCACTGCTGTAGTGTAGATTTTGTATTGAGCATACTTTTTAAGTTTGGCTGATCTATCAGTGACTTTTTGCCTGGCATCGCCTAAGCTACATCAGTGAAACTATAAACAATAAAGTAAACTACCCAATTCACTGCACGCAAGTAGTCAAATATACCCAAAGCGAATCCATTTCAACCCATCCATTCAGCAGATAAAATGCAAGAAAGGTGCTTAATACCACCACCAGATATCTCAGTAGATCATTAAAACCTCATCCAGATATCTGATATATGTACATCTATACTATATGATGTTATAGAGAGTTTTTTCTCTTAGCAGATAAGGCTGGGTTTGCGCAGATCAGGTGTAAAACTATTTGCTTGGTTTCCGATATCTACAAAACTGCTACAAGGATTACTGAAGAGTGTGCAGTAGATCCGCGTGAAAGTAACCCATCATTATCACCAGGAACTTTTAAAAATACTCCAAGTTAATCATCAGTATTACCAGGAACTTTTAAAAATACTTCAAGTTCCGGCTTAAAAGTTTCATTCTATGTTTAGCATTAAATAGCAAGGATTTGTCACTTACTCTCATCGCTTTGAAGGAAGTATCTGAAGATGAAACTGAACACAAAATGGATATATTTGAAGCAAATTTAGCTCAAGTATCCATGTCATGGTGGCCTCTCTGCGCAGGGACAAAAACCAAGGCGAAAACAGTATTTTGATGTAAAGCTTAACTTTAAATACACTGCATCAATCCGTATTTCGAGGTGAGAGGTATAACCCAAGTTTAGCGAGTAAAACTTTCGATCAACCGACAGAGTCTAACTTGGTTTAGTTCGTGTAGATCCTGGTGTTAAAGTCAAGCCTCTGGAGAATATAACATCCTCGAAACTATATCTGAGTTTGTATATGAAGCAGCGCATAGAAGATTGATCGTGTAAGGACCGGAGGTAATAAGCCAAGAATCCTTGCATGACCACACCTTCTTAAACTTTAGCATCCACATACATTAAGTCTCTTGAGTATATTCCAAACATCAATAAATATACTTTTAAAAATGAGGTGACGCTTTTGAGGGTTAAGGGACACATGGGCATAGCTGGGAATGAAGTAACGAACGAACTTGCAAAGAGTGAATCTGCAGCAGCATTTTGTGGACTAGAACTTAGCATTTCGATGAGTGAGGCGTTCGGTCAAAGAGGTTTCAATAGGTAAACTCTATAAACCTGTAATACTGGCTTTAAACGGATTTAATCGGAGTACGTTGAGTTGGATAAATCTGGATCAGAAAAATATATGGATTAAGTATGATGATCATTCTAGCCACTCACATACATTACGAAGGAGATGCTGACGAATAGAAAGGATCAGTCAGCACTGTGAAATCGTTTTCTCCTCAAGAGAAAAAGCTGGTGTTGATGCAAAACTCAGTGAAGAAAGATAAGCAAATCGGTAGCCTTTTACACCCTAGAAAGCAAAGGGAGACCAAAAGGATCTCAAAATGGTAGTGATCTACTTCGTTATTTCCGCTACACATACTGTTAAAGCTTTAAAGGTAGAAATAGCTTATTAGAAACGAGGAGCAGTTTCTGTTTCTTAATTGCTTTAATTTAAAATATTTTTTATTTCTTACAGTCCACAAGGGTCCATATGTAAGGAATCGACGTAAAAAAGCCGAATACATCCATATAAATATTTTTTTAGACCCAGTCTCTAGCTCAGGTTAACACTCAGATATTTTAAGTTATCCGATAAGTAAAACAAATCCATTACTGCATGAGAAATTTTCAGGGCGTGCACACTCTCGCTGCATAGGATTTTTTTCATGATGCATTTTTAAGTCTGAGATTTGTGATAACAAGTTCACATTCATTCCTGCATTGACAAGGAAACTTGTCCAAAATTATGCAAAATAGTCCCGTAACTTTTGGGAAAAATCCTTCTCATTTGCCGGCGTAGGACATACATAGGACTTTATCTTGATATTGCAAAATAATGATGGTGTGAGATACCCTCGTTGACTATAAAACTTAACAAATGTTTTTACAAGAAATTACTTTTATGATAGAATAATGCTGCTGAGCTAAATTTCAGTTTACAAAAATTGTAAAAAATAAAAAAATATAAATTAATTTTGTTGAAATTCTTTACGCTAGACAATTTCAGTAATTATGTTCATATTTTGTTCAAACTAAAATAACTTTTGCCCCCTACCCCCTTTACTAATGATTACAAATTATCCAACATTAAATATTATTTGGATTTTCCTGGAAACATTTACAAATGCCCATTATAACACATCTACCAAACCATTTATAAAACACATTTATATTACACATACAAAAATGTTTTTATCCTTTAGATCATCAAAAACAATATTAAAAAAAAAGAAGAGAAACTTATGCATTGACTTGTCTTACAATTTCATTAGCACGATTGGGCCTTAAGGCTATTTATATTAATTAGCTGTTACCTGATAAAATCTTTTTGGGGAAATTTTTACATTAAATAGATTAAATCTAAACAAGAGAGTTAATAAAGACAAATAATTTAAAATAGAATTAACAATCTTTGGGATAAAGTCAACATAATTGAATTCTAGGTAAACAATGATGATTACTACCGGTTTGGTATTTTACCAATGACATCATTAACAGCAGATATGAAAAGGCAAGCAGTAACAGCACGAGAAATAAATCAGGCAGTAGCTAATTACAACAGTTGCTGCAATTAATTATAAACTACAGCAGATTCTATGTCGCACACCGTACACTGTATAGAATAAACAAAGGACTTTCAAACGCATAAACAGTTTTTTTAATGTATTTTATAATTAAAGAGTTTATCTTAAGATAAAAATAAACTAATAATGAGTCAAAACAAATTCAACTCAAGAGAATTAAGAAAAATTTCTTTAAACTGAAACTTATTAAAAGAGTTCTATTGTTGATAATGATGAGACGGCTCAAATTTTATAACAAAAAATACAAAATTTTTTATGCAAAATATTTTTTTTTATAAAATTTGTTTACGTACGAATTACTAAAGTTAAGCATCAGGATAGTCCATGAATGAAATCACATTCATATTCGTATATAAAAGCTGTCAAAATTTGAAGTGTCAATGTTCATTCAAGACCGCTACAAGGGGATGATCCGAAGCTTTTTGTGAGGAAAAATTTATAACTAAGACTAAGAGTATATATAGTTTCAACAGGATGGTGCCATATGCTACACATCAAGAGAAACGATGGAACTTTTAAAAGAAGTTTGAGAGTCTTATTATTTCTCGTAGAGGATAAGTGAATTTGCCACCAACATCGTCTGATTTTATACCTTAAGACTATTTTTTGTGATGTCTTTTGAAATCGAAAGTGTACAGAAATAATTCTACAACAGTTCAACAGTTTAAGTAAAAATAATACCATCGAGCAGACATCAACCACTGACAACAGTTTATTAAAAAACGTGACTGAGAATTTTAGTAATAGACTGTGAGTTTGCAAGCCAGCAGTGGAGATCACTTGAACGAAATAATTTCTTATTTTTAAGCGGAACCTATTTGTAATAAACTAAAATAAAAGTATTTTTAATTTCTAAAACAAAGAACTCAATGATACTATAAATTTGGACACCCTTTATAAATACACAATCATAATCGGCTTCTAATGTTTCGCCCACCTTTTCGAATAATTTGAGTGTCATGCTATCAGACAGTCTTATGCGAATTTAACAAGTTCTGTAGAGTTAAGTATATACGTCGATTGTACAGATCTACACAATATTTTCTGCCCGAAAATTGAAAGCCGATTCAGAGGTTATTGAGTTACTGAACATTCAACTGAACATGGAGTTGACTTTAATTTTCGAGCTATTCTGTTGAGTCAAAAATCGAGGTAGTTTCATGACATATATTAACTTAACTTGTTTATCCAATTCAGTTTTAAAGAAAATACGAAATTACAAAACGAATTTCTATTTAAGGTATGCTAGCACTATTCCAAGTTTTTGATAATGTTTTGCAAAAAAAAAAATAATATTTCTTTTAACAAAATCTTAAAATGTTTGTTTTCGAAAAATTCAAATACAATGAAACAAGCAAAAGTGCTACATTCGGCACTACAGAATCTCATAATACCCCTCAACATCATGGACATAGATATATACAATATTTAGCTTTTGCCATTCAGACGCCATATTTGATTTTTAATTGTTACGTGGTTAGCTGTATACTATTGGTCAAGCCATTTCATTTAATTTTAATATTCTGGGGGTTAAAGGGGACGAAAACGTAACTTTTATATTTGACCGATATATCCGTCATTTTTTTAAGACAACATCTTGGATTTAAGCTTATTCATAATTATCTGCATTCTAATTGTCAAGCGCTTTCATCTGACATCGATATTGAGCGGATTTAGGGGCGTACATTTTTTTAATTACTAGAGTCAAACTTATATAAATTTCGTTACGCGATTTTGTAGTGGTGACCATCATGACATTAAAATTTTTATAGTGAAATATATTTTGCTATTCACGCCATTTCTTTCAATACTCATATCGACCCACTCAGTAGTATAAAACAAAAAAAATGTGATTTTGTTTGCAAATTTTAGGAAAAATACCGAAACAGCTGTATTTTGGTGCTTATAACTCGGTTGGTTTGAAAACGTTTTAGTAGGTTTTCTCAGCAATAATTTTCAAGACCATGGCATTTAACTCATTAATAGCTTTAGTATGTTGAATTATTTCAAAAGATATATATTTTTCCAAATAACTCATGCCGATAACTTTTCTGACTAGAATAGCTCTGAAGCCATATCATATTTATGAATAGTAACAAATGTGTCTTTAAATTATTCTAGGGCTGAAAGATCAAATTTGTATAGTAAAAGTATGGAGGGAAACAGAAGCAATTCAATTTAATGGTTTTTATTTTAGAAAATTGTAATGCGAATTTACTGAATTTAATAGCGATTCATTACCAAATATTTCCAAATGATTGATACGGTATACAGATCTGGGAAACATAAGGGGGCTTCTAAAAGTTTATTTCAAACAACAGACAAACAGACTGACATTGCCCAATCGGCTTTCTAATTTATAAGCTTTCAGGAAATGAATACTTTATGGGGTCAAATATAGATATTGTAGAAATTACAGATGGAATGAAAAAACTTATACCCTGGGCACCACTTTTTAAAGGTATAAAAAACAAAAGGATTAAATTTTACTCTTGTCATATATTTAACATAAAAAATCTGAGTTCAGTTTTGTAATGCGCGTCTCGAATCGGCTGTCTGGAAAACCGAATATTATTTTCCTTTAATATTTTAATAGCCTCTGTAATTGCCATAATCTCAGACTGAAAAACAGGCTGTGATCTGTTCAACAAAAGTATCATAGAAATTTATTCTAAAGTAATACTAAAATATAATATTGAATATTTTGGTTGGTTGGTAAGAGTAAGTAAGTTCTAACAGGACTTACTCTCGTAGATTTCAAAATAAACTCTCTTCTTAATAGCGATTTTGCTTTAAGTTTCAGACGTATTCTGTTTCATCATTTAACAGACTTTCTTCAAATGTGTATCTAATTACATATTTCTACAAGTTCTTTTCAATGATGGCATTGCGTTATAATTATATAGATATTTTCACTGAATAACGAATTAACATTTGAACGTTCTTTTAAAGAAAAACATTTATATTAAGCTGAATATTCAAAAACTTTATCTTCATATTACGTTATCTAACTAATTGACTGACATTACAATCTTGTGATTTTTTTTTGGTTCGACGTTTTAGGAGAAGACCCTAATATTTAAATCCTGTATGTATGTATGCATGTATGTGTATGTACAATTCATGTTTTTTATTTCTTTTCATATATTGTATGTATGTATGCATATGTATGTACAAATAATATATTTTTTTCTTTTAACTGACAAAACTTTTACTTTATAAATTATCTTGTTAGTTTCTTTGTTTCATACAATTACGACGAATTAGGAATTCCAAGTTACAACAAGAAAAAGTACAAAACAATTTTTTATAATTAATTTATATTTTATCCCCACAAAAAAAAAAAAGAAAACAGAAAAACAAATTCTAAATAAACAACAGAGTAGCAATATTTGATGCTAAAACGCACTGTTCATAAGAAAGTGAGTAAAAGTCTTGTAAGAAAATTACATACACAATTGCTGCTCTTTTTCAATTAGTTCTTTTATGTTCTTAATAAGATGAAATTTTTCTGAATTGTTTTTTTATAAAAATTTTCATGAAATCTTTTATGTTGACTCAAGTTAGTTTTAATAAATTATATAAGCAGTTGTTTTTGTATTGAACTTGAGATCACTTTCTTTTATAAAAAATAGTTTTAATTTTATTTTCCGATATTTCGCTACCACATTGGGTAGCTTCTTCAGGGAAAGTTTTTAAAATATTTAAAAATTAAAATATTAGAATTGTTCAAAAAACAAATTTTTTAAAAAAGGCGGGAACATTTTTTTTTTTTTTTGTTTACATGTAAATTTAAACAAAAAAATTTTCCCGCCTTTTTTAAAAAATTTGTTTTTTGAACAATTCTAATATTTTAATTGTTAATTGTTAAAAATTGTAAAAACTTTCCCTGAAGAAGCTACCCAATGTGGTAGCGAAATATCGGAAAATAAAATTAAAACTATTTTTTATAAAAGAAAGTGATCTCAAGCTCAATACAAAAAACAACTGCTTATATAAATTAATAAGATCGAAAACATTCATTTATTATATTTTAATAAATTTTTAAGAATTTTCTAAATTAAAAATATCAATTAGAAATCTTTAAATTGTTTACTTCTATAACATATCGCACACTAAATACGATAACGTCACAACTTAAAATTTTTAAAGTTTAATTTTTTAAATAAATTGTTTCACAAAACACATCTCTAACTACACCAAACATTTCTATCTCATAAACTATTCATTTTGGGGGAAAAAAATACCGTTTAGTCTGTTTTATATTTGTTATTTGTATTGCTTCTGCACGATCAACCGGTTTTCGCCTCTCCTGAGAATTTTGAGTTGTGACGCTATTGAGTTAAGTGCCCAATATACAGCACTTGTAAAGAATAAAAAATAAATTTTACAAAATTATCAATTGCGGGCAGTAAGTCGTAGCAAATTTCGTACACACGTAATTTATAAAAAAAAAATAATTTGAACTAAGAGATCAAATGTTATATTGTCATACAAAATGCTGATCCTAAACCATAAACTATATATTCTAGCACCTGCTACAATTATGCTATGATTATCCAGCTTCATGTATATTTTAGTTGGTTATACTAAATTCTATTTAAAACTTAATTTCAATCATTTGGTGCCAATAATGAGACGGTTTAAAAATATCGTCAACCGCCATTCGATTTCCAACGCCATTTGGAATTTGTTAATGGTTCACTCTATTCTACTGATAAAAATCATTCAGTCATTATGAAGCAGTTGTTTCAAGTTGACAGAAATTGATAACAATCGTTTGATAATTTTGTTCAAAATATTGACAAAACTGAATTTTGGTGATTATAACTCAGTCACTTTTAAACCGATTTTTCTAACGTAATTTTTGATACTACACCCAGAAAAAATACAACCAAATTCATTGCCAATCGAATGATTCAGTTTTCGCAATCGAACTTTTCTTTTGTGGTTATAAAATTTGTATTGAAAGAATCATAATTTCTTTGTAATTTGTGTAATTACAACCGTAGAATTCTACTATCACAACTAAACTATGCGATTGGCAACAATTACGATACTCACAACCGATATTGTTTTTTCTGTGTACGATTAGGAATCCGGTGTCACTATCCTCTTCAAATATTAAGTGAAAACATTAGGAGCTTAATTTATATTAAAAAAAAAAATTCCAAATTATTTTTCCTCGAACTTTGACGCTTTCTGCCGAATGTTTTTCCAAACTTGCTAAGGAAAAACCTAGAGATATATTATACAGGGTATAAAATTCACAGTGAGATTTAGAAAATTTAATAACTTTTTTGTTAATTTACTATTTTAAAATTAAATAGAAAACCAGCTAAAATAAATAATGGAGAGATTCAAAACTGAACAAAGACCTAAAATAATAGAATTGTATTATTTAAATCAGCTATCAATTACTTTAGAGCAAAGAACATATCGTCGATACTTTAATAACAGAATTTTGTCTTCTGCAGCAATTACTATGTTGCTTAGTTCACAACACCAATATGATACCGTACAAGATTTGCTTCTTACAGTAGAACACATTTAATTCGAGCTGTGGAATATATTAAACGATAAGAGCAAATTATTAAGGAAACACCAGAAACATCTCTCAGATGTCGTTCTGTTAAGAATGCCCCTATGTCAGTACATCGCATTTTAAAGAAAGATTTACTGTTATTAACATATAAAGTGCAGTTAGGGCTAAAACTCGCAGATCACAAGCAACATCAAAATTTTGCAGCTAAATTTCAACAGTTGGCCAGAAATAAAATCAAATTTATTAGAAATCTAAGTATGAGTGAAGGCTCATTGTCATTTGAATGGCTTAGTAATAAACAGAACTGTAGTCTCTGGGTTATTGAAAATTCAACAACCATTTATCACTGCCTATGGGTTTATAATGCAAGAGCTTGACTTGCATGACATGTGGTTTCAACAAGACGGTGCCACATGCCACACAGCACGCTTAACAATGGACTTATTGAGAGGCGAGTTCGGTGAACATTTTATTTCACGTTCGGGACCGGTCAATTGGCCGCCTAGGTCGTGCGATTTAACTCCTTTAGACTATTTTTTGTGGGGCTATGTTAAAGCTCATGTCTATACACACAAGTCCGCTTCAATTGACGCATTGGAAGACAACATTGAAGCATTTACTCATGAGATACCGGCCGAAATGTTGGAAAGAGTATGCCAAAATTGGACTAAGCGGATGGAACATTTGAGGCACAGTCACGGAAACATTTGCATAAAATAATCTTCAAATATTAAATTATATGGGCCGTACTATCGATTTAAATAAAAATTTAATGCATTTTTCTGAATTTTATGTGTTTTTTTTTTTAACTTTCCTATAGCTCTTAAAAAATCACGCTTTAGTATGGTGTGACATTACATTACATCTGAAAGTATTACTTTAACTTACTTCTTCGAAAAGAAAGATGGCAGTTGTTACCGTAAATAGAGAGCGATATTAGTTCATGATACAACCTATTTAGAAAACAGACCTTAGAAGTGATTTCAACACACAATGTCGGAAACACAGATGCACTTTAAAGTAAAATTTTTAGATTTTTTAAAAATTCGAAAATTCGAAAATTAATTGGCCAGTGCATCCGCCAGATTATTCAGCACCTGACTAATTTCTTTGGAGTTATATGAAAGGGCGTGTATTTGAGAAGGAATTTTGTTTTAAAGTTGTTATTGAAAATGCTCTAAAAGGAGGCCATCACTGCGAAGCTGATAATGGCGGTCATTTAAGTAACATCATTATTTAACTTAGTCTTAAAAAAAATTTTATTTTTTTTTTACAATCTGTGAAAAAATAATATTTCCGAATATCTCCGACAAAGTGAAACCGGTATGTGCAACAACAGGGTTTGCAAAAATTTGATTTCAAAGTAGAGATGGACAGATGGACATTACTCAATCGAATTCCATAAATTATTTACAAGGTTTCAAAAAACAGTATTTTTTAAAGTCGTAAATGAATATTGTAGAAATCACATGCAAACTGGAAAGGGGTATACAAATAAATTTTGCTTGGAAACACCCTTTTCACCTTTAAGCATTTGCACACATTTCAAATACAAAACAACTTTAGCCACCCCAACAACTCTCCTTAACATTTATCTTGAAAAATTATGTTTCGAATGAACATTTTCTTATAACTTCTCTGTCTTGAATTTTGTGCAATTAAATCATAGAAAAAATATTTCATAAATAAGTTAAGCTATGCAAGATTTTAATAGTTAAATATAATTTATTTATTTCCTAAGAATCAGTTTAACTTGTAGCACAGGAAAAAGATTTAAAGATACAAAGTTTGCAATGTTATTATTTATCCTCAGGAAATCTAAAAGCAAAAAAGAAAATAAAACACACAGAAAACAGAAAGAAAATTTGTATTAAAAACCAACACAAACACACATACACACACTCAAACAATCAACATCTCCATTTTGTCAGAGTATCCTTTATTATTTGTCTAATAACGGAGCAAGTTAGAGAAAGAGAGTTTGAATAATTTGTTGTTGAACTTTACAGACAGGAAAAATTATAAATGAAAATTTACGTAGTAAGAGGAAATGTTGGAGATAAATACCAACTATTTGTTGTGAAAAATCAACTAACAAATAAATTGATTATGGTGTGATGATGTTGTGCTCTAATGCCATGTGTTGCTGTGATGTTTTTTGTTTCTTTTGCGCTGTAATGTTTGAACCCATTGTCATCCGTCTTAATTAAGTTGAGTAATGCTGCAAACTGTTTATAATGAAATATTTGTAACAAAACAAACAACAATAAGGAAAAGCACAATACCAGCAGATAAACATACAGCCAGCCATACATACATACTTAGTAGCTACACTTGTGTATTACACAAAAGTATATTAGAAATACTTTAAGAGATTAGGGAAGTTGCTAATTTAAAGCTGTACAATAGAAAGCAGTTATCAAGTTAAAAAATTAATAAACCGCAAAATTTTCAGTGACAAAGTTAGAAATTGTCAAGTAATTACAAAATTAAATTACCAAGTTTTAAAGTTTATAAGTTGTTAGGATATTAAGAGATCATTTAAATCTAGGATATATAAACCAAAATAAATAAAACAAAAAATACTGTCAGTTGCCAATTTATGTAGAATTTTTGTTAAGTGAAATACACCCTAATTTACTTTATTTTTTGTTAACAAACTGATTTAAGTTATTAAGTCACTTTTGAAAAAGAAGCTTTTGGAAATTCTTTTATTGCTAATGATGACAAGTCATGTCAAGAAAATTTAATCTACAAGTAATTGCTAAATTACTTAAGATTCCAACACTGGTTGAGTGAACAACAAAGTTGTAGGGAACAATCTTTTGTTTATTTCTTATTCTTTTCCGTAATATTATTGAAAAAAAAAAAATAATTGTATTAATTTAATTAATACAAAATATTGCCATTACGCCATACAGCACAGTAGGTGAGGAGCGTGTATTATGTTTGTGATGATGTGGCAATGCTAAAACGATCGTGCTTTAAGAAAAATTGTCATAAAGACATGGGATGGTACAGGGATTTTCATATCAAATGAAATTAAAGAGACTTTGTAGAGTGCAGAATCTATTTTCTTTTAAAACTACACTACAGCAAATGAAGTTGCTTATAATTGTAGGCATGTAGGCAGCCACCCATTTGTGGTGGTTACAACAGAAAAATCGGTGAAATTCTTACTTTAAAATGTCGATGATATGCTCTTTGCCTTAATATAATTGATCGATGATTTAAATAATAACAAGTAAGAGTGCTATATTCGGCCGTGCCGAATCTTATATACCCTTCACAACGTGTAGTCATGCAATAACAGTAGTTTGTATCACCATTCATCTCATACGAAATACATAAACATACATATACAAAAACATCCCATTGTAAAATTATAAATATGTTAAAAAAAAAAAAAAATAATTAAAATAGAAATAATAAATATTAAATAATAAAATTTTACAAAAAAAAATTTTCAACTTTTTTGGTTTTTTAAAAAAATTATTTATTATTAACCAATATTTCGCTTCCAAACAATTGTCTTCTTCAGCTTCTTCAGGGTTATATGTATACAAGTTTTATAAAAAAAAAAAAAAAAAAAAAAAAAAAAAATATTTTTTCAATTTGAAATTGTTTTAAATTTGTTTTTTGTTTTTCTAAAATTTGTATACATATTACTTTGAAGAAGCCCATTGTTTGGTAGCGAAATATTGGTTAATAATAAATAATTTTTTATAAAAAAACAAGTAAGAGCGCTATATTCGGCCGTGCCTAATCTTTTATACCCTTCACAACGTGTAGTCATGCAATAACAGTAGTTTGTATCACCATTCATCCCATATAAAAAACACACATATATAACAACATCTCATTGTAAAGTTATAAATTTACGTATGTATGTAAAAAAATAAAAAAAAAATTAAAAAAAAAAATTTTAAAAAAAATTTAAAAAAAAAATTAAAAAAATGTTAAAAAAAAATAATTAAATAAATAATAAATATAAAATAAAAAAAAAATATAAAAAAAATATAAAAAAAAATTAAAAAAAATAATAAAAATATAAATAATATATTAAATAAAAAATAGAAAAATTTAAAAAAAAATTTAAAAAAAATTTTTTTTGGCTCAGCTGGGATTCAATGGCACGGTTACTCTAACCAGTATACACGTTTGTATGTATGTATGTTTTTGTTGTAATGTTGTTTTTGTGACAAAAAAATTCGAGGTGGTCGTGGGTTTTTGCTCATATCTTAGGTTTTTATGTACCGATGTATCTGATTTTCAATACCGATCTACTCTCGAATATTTCTGATATTTTGATATCTCATTCGGGTCCAAGCGATATCTGGGGGCTTCAAAAAGTTGATTTCAACATACACACGGACAGACGATCAGACGGACAGACTGACAGAGCTTAATCGACTCCCATATTCATAAGCTATTAGAAAATATATACTTTATTGGGGCGGAAATGAAAATTGTAGAAATTTCACACGGAATGACAAACCTATATGTGACAGCGCATAGAGAAAGGTACCTAAGAGTAAAAACAGGTTTTGTTCAGGAGAGCCATTTTAAAGATTAAATGATTTTTATATTTTTTTAAATTGTTCATAAGGAAAAAAATAAATTTTTTATAGTTTCGTAAAATCAAGTTATTTTGTAATTTAGTAGGGGAAACAAAAAATAAATTAATTTTACCGTTAGGTCCCTTTCTATTTGCGCTTAGAATCGTCGACTTCATTTTATAAAACGCACATGTCTTTGGAGGGAACACTTTTAGTTAATGGGATCGGTCTCATTCGATGCTCAGATGTTGTCCACATAAAAAAAAAAGTGAAAATTGTTTTTTTTACCCTTAGGTCCCTTCCTCTATGCGCTGTCACATATATACCCTTTTTCACTGTGTAAAGGGTATAAAAATCTATATTCTGGTTCTTGGTTTAGTTGTGAATCTCTCCAATAATTATTCTCCAGGTGTTATTTATATAATATGAGAAAGAAAATAAAAAAATATGTATAAAAAAAATGTTACTAAATTTGTTCATACCATGGCGAGTTTTGACCCACACTGTATTAGAAAATAATAATGCTGATATTATCATGGATCTTATCTTCTTTTAACAAATATTTGGTATTCGGACACACTCTGTTTTATCAATTAAAACTAAAAAATATTTAAATAGACTTAGAATCATTGTCAATCCAATTGAATGACTGTCCATGTTAATTTTGTGTTCAGGAATACAATACTTACTTTTTATTACCCTTTCGGTCTTAAAGGAAAATTAAACAGTTTAGCTAAACACAACTATTAAAATTCTGGAAAAAAAGTCTCTCCACAACATGTATTAAATTTGCATATTCGGGCAGACATGATCAAATGAGGGGTTTAAGACAATTATTGTAGAATTACAAAAAAATTACAAGGTATAAGAGGACTTGCATAAAACACTACTCTCAGTTGAGCAATTTGTTACCATTAAATAGCATAAATTCTTTCATTGCATTTGTAACACATCGAGATATTTATTTAAGCCCCATATTAATGAAATATTTTCTAAGTTGTGTTTTCATTTGATGACGATCTAGTTATGTGCGTCCGTCCGTCTGTCCGTCTAGTGAGAGTATGGTAGAACTCGAAAAATTAGGGAAGATGAAATTTTTTAGGATTTTTCTAATACATCAGAAATGATCAGTATTGAAGGCAAAGTCTAACTATTAGGAAGAGAGTTGTAGGTTGTAATTGAAGAGTAGATCATAAATAACGATCTGTTTAAATATATTTAATTTTTATATGGATGAAGATTAAAGAGAAATATGAAATTTTATAATGCAATATCTAAGTTAAATGCATTAGCAGAAACTACTTTGATATGCCTACTTTACCGCCCACTTCTAACTTAATATACTATTAAGAAGATTTAAAAACTCACAAAAGCGGAATTCGATGTAAGCTGCTGAAATTTCTTTAATATAGTTTTCTGTTTAACATTATTATAATACCAAACATTTAAAGTGACGCGCCCTTCTTCATGCCCATCTTCTTCAGTTCATATAATACATATGATATGTGGGAAGAATTACTATGAAACGTCAATTTTTACGCCTACCTCTAACAAACGGCATATTTTACTATCAATAAAATTTAAAGGCTGAATTTCTGTAGTGTATTCGTCACAGTATTCGCGGCAAGGTAGTCAGGGGCTGTGCGCAGCATGGCGTTTTATCATCTCTACTTTAGAATACAACTTTTGACAGCCTTCTTAGGAGACTGGAGAGCCTACACAATATAGGGTATGCGGATGACATGTCAATTATGGTGAGTAGGAAGTTTATTGAGACTATTCTAGGCAGCATGAAACAGGCTATTAGTGTAACCGAAGCATGGAGCAGTCAACATAGCCGAACCATAAGTTTTAAGAAATCGAATGCTATGCTTCTTACTCGTAGGAGGTATGGAAATAGGATGTCTAATGCTTTTTCGACCTGAGATTAATGTGTCATAATACAGAAGGCAAAAAGGATTCTGCATCAGTGTAAACGTGTATTCAGTCATAGGTGGGGAATCTGACCTAAGGCTTAAAATTGGATTTACATGGCGATAGTGAAACCGGTGTTTACTTTAGCCTCTGTTGTTTGGTGGTCAAAGACGACCCAAATCACAATAAAAAGTTGATGTGGTTCAGAGGATTGCCTGAAGTGCGATACATACCACACCAACACAGGCAATGGAGGATTGCTGGCTTTGGACTTGTTTATAAGAAAAAAACAGCGACAATGGAGGCACTACGGATGGAGAGGCAGCAACATGGTATTGGGACATAGGTATATTTTGAACTTCGTTTATAAGAAGGTTAGGGAAACTCAGATGCCAATTGAACGCATGACGCAGGTGAAGGTAAACGAAAGGCTGCATCACACGCTCATTGTGGGTGAATCCATGTACAATTGTTCACTCAATTGAGTAGTATTATATTGCTTCTTGAGTCTGGGGAAATACGTGTCTGTATAACAGGCGGAGTTGCTAAGATTACTGCACGCGTGGTATCATCTGATGGAGGACCGAACACATGGTAAAAGGATTCTCATTGCCGGCATGGAACTTGGTGAAGCCAGTGAAATCTCTTCGGTATCCTTGTAAACACTAAGAAACGAAGGGGCCGAAAAGGGCCCCAAATATGGAAGAGGTCTGCTTCAGTATCCCTGCTACATTGAATATGTATAAAAAAAGTTAAGCAGGCCATGCCCACACAAAGTTAATATGAGTTTTAACTGCACCTAAGTACCGATTCATACCATTCAGTTTCCGTTCAAATACAACATTGTGGTAAAAAAAAAGTGGATCATTCCTATTGTCTAAATTTTTTGGGTTGTAATTTGAGACTAAGAAAATTATTTAAGGGCATCAATTATTTGAACTTAATCAAAGACCGTAATACATATTTTAGTACAAAGAGATTATTTTACAGTGATCAGAGATGTAAACAAAATAAGTTTTGTAGTATTAGAATAGTACACAGATTGATGGTGGGCATTATAAATTTCGCTCAGCCTTGTTTTTATTCGGATATAGAAATTTTTTTTAAGCTTCACAGCAAAAAGATTTCATTAAAAATCATAAGTTAAAATGTTTTAATATTAACCTCTAAAAATGGAACATTAGCATTTTTATCTCATAACATGTTATTGACATTACAGGCTAGCTGTTACCATGACAACTTCTACCAAGTTATCGGTTGTATGCACTTTGGAATATTATTATTGTTAGTACTATTGTTTATGTTTTTCTAAGGACGCTTTAATAATGTTGTTCTGTGAAAATATTTTATAGGGACTTACCCAAACCAGTCATTGGTCCGAATACTGTATTGTCTTCGGTTGTCGTACAATTCCAGCGGCGATTTTTAAACTGAAACTGACATTCCTGTAATTAAAATATAAAAATAAAACATATAATTATTTAATACAAAAAATGTTTAATACAATATAAAAAAAAAATTTAAATTTAAATATAATACAAATAGAAAAAGTTCATAAAATGTAACATTTAAATATGGAATTATTTGTAAATGGTGGGTAGTCGTTTTAATTATTCAGCTAAGCTGCCCTCAAGGCCTGAGTACATGGTAAATATTTATGCAGGTAAATAATTTAAATATAATAATTTTATCCTAAATTTATTTGCTAACATTTTTTTTTTGAGTACCCTCAGATTGTAATTAATTATATTTTATTAACATTTGATTTTAGAAATCAAAGTGGACTAGGGTTTGTAAAGTCAGGATTCTGGGATTCTTTTAGGTTTGAAAAAAAAATATTATTATCCCAAGTGCTTTTCCACTTGAAGAACGAACATAAAAAGGCATTAAAAAAATTAGTTGTTAGTATATGTATAGCAAAGCTATTGTAGTTTATCGTATATAAAGTACCGCTATGTATTTTAATTTAATTTAAAAAATAAATGAAAGAGTCTAACAAACAAATCATTCTGTTTTTAAATTAAATTCCCAAAAGTTTAGAAATTTTGTAATTGAAAATTCTACAAACTGCTTAGAAACCATAAACATTTGTTTTTGCCATAAAATTATAATAAAAATTGTTGCATTTACTATTAGCATAAATTTTTCTACAATAATTTTAACAGATCTTTAAAAGAATAAAATCAATATGCTTAATATGCTTTTTAACTAAACTGAAATTTAACATTTAAGTCTTAAAAAAGTTAAAAGTAATTTTATATAAATCGATTAAATTTATTTACAATCAATCACAAAGTAAGCTTAAAGCTTTAGCTAAATGTAAGACTATTGGTGCTTCATTTTCAATATTTTTTAATAGATTTAGCACTTCGTTGCACTAAAATATAACGTTTCTGAATAGTGTTAAAAAAATAATGTTTCCAAGCATATTTTGCGTTCGTCAATACAACACAGATTCTGAATGAGTTAATCATGCATTTTTACAATCCAAATTGATAAAAAAAATATATTTAATTAAAATTTTGTAAAAAAAATATTATAACAATATTGCACATTTATAAGAAAAAATTTAGGAAAAATTGTTTATTGAGAAAAATTCATTTCATTCAACTTATATTTCTTTGAAAAAAGCAAAACGGTCGTAAGTTAAAAACTGTAGTTTTTGTTGAATACCAAACAACATGTAAATACAATAAAAGATAAAAATATTAATATTGTTTATAATAAAATATTTATAATTTTAACTTCAAGCAAAAGACTAGTTTAGTGTTTCAACTCAATAAAATAAATTGTTTCGTTGCTTAAACAAATTTAAAATATTCTTTATTATACCCTTCACGCAGCACAGAGGAGTATTCGACCTGAAAAGCTGGCCAAAAAGGCAAAACTGAATTTGAAGAAATCTTAAGAACTAAGTACGCAGCTCGGCAGACAACAATATTTTACATTATATTGTAAATTTTAAAGACTTTTAGTTGCGATTTGTAGCTCTGAGACCCTGCTAAAGTCAGGACAGTGAAGAAAACTATATGAGTTTTAAATGTTTTTTTTTGGCTTCTGGATGTTTTTATGATATTTTTTTTACGGCTAAACGAATAAAGGTTTAACAATGATTTTTTTTTCGCTAAAAGGTTTGATCAAAATTTATTTAAAAAAAGAAAAAAAGTTTTAAATATGTTGAATATTCATGTTGAAACAATTCGTTCAAAAGCTAAAAAAAAATTATACACTTTTTTTGCAAAAAAAAAAAGAAAAAGAAGAGGTTTTTGAAAGTGAGGTAGCATCTCTACGAATTATGTTTGATACCACAATAAAATTTGAAATCTCTAATTTTATAAACAAAAAAAAAAATTGCACAAGTTTGCGCCATTATTTTTGACGATTTTTTTTAAATTTCACATTTCTTCCATTTTTGCTCATCAGGCACTTTTTCTTATACATTTATATCGTCATAAACTTTTTGAATTATTGATTTTAACTGTTATTCACATCACTTTAACCACTTTACAATGTTGATACCTGCCTATAATTATAAATTTGAAAAATTCTTTATTATCCATAATAGTTATAAGGGAATGTCCCACACATCCCCATAAAGGATATTTTTACATACCTGCTCTACAAAACATTATTTGTTAAAAAAAATAAATATACGTATCTAATAAGAATAAGAATTATTAAAAGCATTTATCACAAAAATAAGTTTACAAAAAATAAATACAGGTATAGAAAAAATACATGGGCAGCCAGGTATCAGGCTACCATCCAATTGTCAGAAGAAGCTGCCGAGGCCAGAAATAAGCAATTACGATTATATCGTACGAATTATTCGAGGAAATTCAGCAGAAGCGATACAAATCGAGATGTCTTGAATAGGTTATTTCTGAGCAGTGGCCTTTTTATAAGCTTGCAGTACGCAAAGGGAACAGGTAATTAAAGAAATCTTTTTTATCAGAAACCATCACACTTCTTCCTGACACCGATGATGCAGCTAATAAGGATATATGTACATACGACATAATAAATATTAAGGAATTTTTATTAGTTTAACTTTTCCGTATATTAAGTATTAAATAATATAAAATAAATATAATAAAGCCTTTTTTCACAAAAAAAAATACTGTTTCATAAGAGCCTTGCAATTTTCAAAAAAAAATTTTTTTTTAATTAGACCGTAAATCATAATATGTATGCAGTCTGTTAAGAATGAGTTTAAACCTTTAAAATCAACATTTGTTAATTGGATTTTACTATTTATACCAATTTTTATTCCTCAGGAATGTGGCTTTTGGAAAAATCTTAAAAATTTAAATTTTTGGTTCTTACATTTTTTTAATGGCATTTTGAAAACAAAAAATTTGACGAATTTAGCAGAAAAATTTTTTTTCGCCATTACATTTTTAATAACTCCAAAACAGTAATAGATAGAAAAGAAATGTGTTTGGTTAGTTTAAGCAGAATTTTACGGTGCATCTTCTGATCCTCCTGCTATTAAAATCGGAGAATCCGTTTTCAAGTTATGACAAAATATATTAGGCAAGCCAACGATTTAGAGAGTGAAATATGCCACGCCTTTAACAGAAATTCCTTACGTACTAGAGAGAAACGAAAAACAGATTTGAATTAAGGGCATCAAAATCAATATAGTCCACATACTTTCATTTCTAGCAAAAAAATTTTTTTTGCGCAGTGTACTTTTGTTGCGCAGTGTTATTTTTTCAAAATCTGCCACTAAATTTCTTATATCATACTACACCTAAAACTATCAAAAAACTAGAACTTTTAATTCAAAAAACACGTTTAATAATTTTGGCCAGCTTTTCAGGCCAAATACTCCTTTGTGCGCAGTGAAAAAGGGTATAAATAGGTTTGTCATTTTGTGTCAAATTTCTACAATTTTCATTTCTGACCCCATAAAGTATATATTTTCTGAAAGCTTATGAATATTGGAGTCGATTAAGCTCTGTCAGTCTGTCTGTGTTTATGTTGAGTATTAAAATATTGAAAATATTCGGGAAAATATCGGTATTGAAAATCAGAAAAATCGGTACATAAACAATTAAACAATTTCGTTTTTTTTTTCACAACAACAATATACATACATACATACATACATACATACAAACGTGGTATACAGGTTACAGTAGAGTAAACGTGGCATCGAGTCCAAGCTGAGCCAAACACATTTTTTTTATTTTTTCTTTTATAAATTATTTGTATTTTTATTTGTTTTAATTTTTTTTAAATATTTTTTTAATTTTTTTTTTATTTTTTTTTTTTAACATACATACGTAAACCCAATTTATAATTTTACAATGGGATGTTTTTATATATGTATGTATGTACGTATAATGTAATGTAATTAATGAGATAAATGCTGATACAAATAATTGTTATTGCATGAATACACGTTGTGAAGGGTATATAAGATTCGGCTCGGCCGAATATATAAGTAAGAATATTTTTGCATATTTCAATTTTGTATTTCGCAAATTTGCTATTTATTTTTACTTCATGTTTTTATATGAAATTATTCCTTTAAACTCACAAATATGCAAATAATAAAATAACGTACAAAGAAAAATAAAGAGATTTTATTATTAATTTTAAAATTTCCAATTATAAATACTTCTGCATGAATGATCATCAACTAAAAACAGCATGTGGTTTTTAGGTACAAAAAAAAAAATCAATCGACATATGAAAGGTTAAAAAAAAATTTCCTTTCTTTGAATAAAATTTTTTAATAATATTACTGAAATTAAAATTTTGTTCAAACAAACAATTTATCTAATCTTTTGTAGAAGAACATTTTTTTTATAGCTTGAGCAAAATGTTTTAAGCACTTTGCAGGTGCGTATGTTATAAAAAGATCCAAATACTAGTTTAATTATAAACTTAAAAATATCCAAATACTACTTTCAATTATACACTTATTATAAAATTGAATAATTTTGTAATATTAAAATTGTGACTATTTGAAATCGTTTGCATACAAATTAAAATACTAATAAATAATTATGCAAACACATTTTTGCAGATTTTTAAATTAATATTTCAAATAATGTGCAACAACAAATTGTAATAAAATTAAAAATTGTTTAAATTGAAATTGATGCAAAAATAACAGTTATTCAATCAAATATGTTTAAATATGCAACCAATTAAAAGTAGAAAGTCAAAATAAATAAGTCGTAATAGAAAAAATATTAATTAAATTTAATGCGTGACAAAAAATTTTATTGAAATAAAAAAATTTTTACAAATTTTTCAAATAATTGATAATTTAAATTTTCATGACATTTAATTATTTGAGTCTAAAGACATGGAACAGTTTTTTATTTTATTAAAAGTTAACACAACTTAAACAATATTTTATTTTCTTCAATATATCGCTACTCCTTCGTGTAGCATCTGCAGGGAAATATAAATTAATAAAAATTATTGACAACAAATTTATAATATTGTCAAAATCTTTCGAGACGAAAGACAACACACGCTCAGGTCAGCTAAAAAGTTTCGAAGAGCAAGAATTAGAGACGTTACCTCATGTAGATTTGTTGTGTAAACAAGATCTTGCAAATTCATTAGAAGGTACTCAAAAAAAACCTTTGCAAGCATAAGGATTCATTCAAAAGCATGGAAACTAGGTACGATTTCAAGCCGAAAGATTTTCTAAGACGAGTTTTCAACTCAGATATGCTGCTTAGAGACTATAGAAAAAAATAATTTTTACATGGAGCAATTACTTGCTATGAAAAATGGATCCATTGTGATCGTTTGTAAAGCTGGGCTAACTACGTGAATCGACACCAAAGCCAAATACTTAAAGTGCTAGGGAACAGCTCTATAATTAGTGGAACCCGAAGGATTCTATTCTATTATATAAGCTGCTAAAATTTCAAGCTTTCGACTACCGAGAAACAAAATATTTAGCTATTATCCTGGGGCTTAATTCTTGATCTGTGAAACTCTGAAATGAAAATATTTTTATTTAGCAAAAGGTATGATGGCACCATGTGATATGATATACAAAACTTTTCATTTCATACTTTCATAGAACGAGCATTGATGCCCTGGACTCAAAGTTATCATGGAAACTAAACATTCAGTACAGAGTGAAGAAGGCTACGTTAGCCTTCTAAACGTGTCGTAAGATGTTCGGGGAGAAATAAAAACTCAACCCTTACTTGGTAAAGTGGACATATAAGGCTGCAGTATTACCATTTCTTACTTATGGATCTTTGGCAGGGCGGACTGCAACGGGGCGCAAGAATGTTGTTGACCAGTTGTACAGAGTCCCAAAATCGTCAGGCATTGGGATAACGGGTGCATTACGAACTAGTCCTATAGCAGCACTGAACAATATGCAGCTCCTCGTTTCCATTGACATTCGTGTTATGGCCATATTTGCAAGCACTGTAATAAGCCTCGATGCATCTGAATGTTGGAAGTCGAAAACATATGGCCATAAAGGAATTCTGGACAGGTTACCTTTGATTTTGAACCAGTCTTCTGATAATACCATTCCCTATATGGATTTTACAGGATGTTTAAAATTCTAAATCCCTACAGAAGTGAGTGATATCGAGGTTAACTTGGAGATGGCTTCAATACCAGGCTATATACAGTCGGTTCTAGAATGGCTGTAGAGTTGGATCTGCCATCTTCTTTGGATAGAGATAGAGGTCATATTTCGTCTTCCGAATGAATGCAGCGTAATTTAAGTTTAAATATTCGCTAACTGGTAGACATGCATGGCGTAGCTATAAATTTTATGCTAGAGGTAATATTTTTATACCCTTCACACAGTGAAAAAGGGTATATATAGGTTTGTCATTCCGTGTGAAATTTCTACAATTTTGATTTCCGACCCCATAAAGTATATTTTCTGAAAGCTTATGAATAGGGGAGTCGATTAAGCCCTGTCAGTCTGTCAGTCTGTCCGTCTGACCGTCTGTCCGTGTGTATGTTGAAATCAACTTTTTGAAGCCCCCCGACATCGCTTGGACTCGGGTGAAGTATTAAAATATCAGAAATATTCGGGAGTAGATCGGTATTGAAAATCAGAATTATCGGTACATAAACAACTGAGATATGAGCAAAAACCCACGACCACCTCGATTTTTTTTCACAAAAACAACATTACAACAACAACATACATACAAACGTGTATACTGGTTAGAGAAAACGTGGCATCGAATCCCAGCTGAGCCAAAAAAAATTTTTTTTATTTATTTTATATTTTTTTTTAAATTTTTTTTTATTTTTTATTTATTTTTTATTTAATATATTATTTATATTTTTATTATTTTTTTTTTTAATTTTTTTTTTTTTAATATTTTTTTTTTTTTTGTTTTGTATTTATTATATATATTTTAATTATTTAAAAAAATTTTTTTTTTAAATTTTTTTTTTAATTTCTTTTTTATTTTTTTTTAACATTCATACGTAAATTTATAATTTTACAATGGAATGTTTTTATATATGTATGTTTTTATATGTAGGTACGTATTTCATATGGGATGAATGGTGATACAAACTACTGTTATTGCATGACTACACGTTGTGAAGGGTATATAAGATTCGGCACGGCCGAATATAGCGCTCTAACTTGTTTTTGTTTTAATTTTTGCATTTCATCCATCAGAATGGCGTCGTTGCGCCAATGAATGTAAGATACTGAATGACAAGAATATCAGAAATAGAATCTAGCACTTTTGTCACTCAAGTTATATATCATCCCGACTTAACTAGTCATTCAATGTAGGAAGAAGTTGTCAAGGTTTGGTCTTCTGACCGACCTTGCTCTTGTTTGGGCCACTGCGCGTAGATGACGCTAAGTTAACGAGTGTTCCAATGAAGTGGCCAAGGTCTAGATGTTCCTAATGCAAATGCAGTCACAATCGCCTAGGCGACTATCGCAAGCAAGATCTTCAAACACTTTCTTGAAAAAGCCGAAACCAGGTGGCGTGGACTGAATACATGTAAAGCGGCTCAGTGGCCTTGCTTTCATATCACGCTAACGATCGAAAGACGGATAGAAATTTTAGGGTGGGTAGCAGTTTTGACGGATTACTGGCTGTTAAGGAAACATACAAGACGACTTAGACTTCCTTCTAACGACCATTGTCTGTAACTGGATTTAGAGAAGCAATCGGTTTTTCACCTCATCTGCGGGTGACCTGCCCTTGCTCGCAACAGACACAAGATCCTAGGCGAACCTATTCTGTATGACCTCTCTGAGATATCCGATGTCAGACTGAAAGATGTGCTGAGATAACTCACGGCTACGAGATGGATTTAATATCCCGATCCCTTTTCTTACACTTATTATAGGAGACAGAAATTTTGACACAAATAAGAAATAATAAATATGTATGTAGTAGATACCAATCATCACGCCACTCTCCTCAGCAATATAGGGTATTGATTTGAATAATACAAAAATATATGAAGGGCTGATATGACTATATTCCTTGCCTGAAGCTTCTCTGTAAAAACCTAATATAAAATGTGTGTTAAGGAATATCAGTGAAACTCTAATAAGAGCAATTCGTGTGCAAGTTTTTTGTTGTGTTAAGCTGGATTCACCCATAACATTTTAGTTCAGAACAAATTTTTTTTGTATTGAGTTTGATGTTTTACTTTTGAGAGAGAGAGAGATTATTTTGTTCAGAAAGATTTTTCTTGAATTGGTTTAATTTTAATTCTTGTTCAGAAGAAACTGAATTGGGATGCCACTATTTTTCAATATTTACATGAAAATTGAATTTGGTTGCCACATCACACAGTGTCAGTACATTTATTATACAAAAATTGTTTTTGCCGAAAATTAACAATTAAAATGGAATTTAATGAAAATATTGCTCAAAAATTAATAGAAGAATTAAAAAACCAGGAAGAAAATGTTTGTATGACATGAGCAATAGTGCATACAAAAATAATTATTTAAAACAGGGTTTATGGAATGAAATAGAAGCGACTCTTTTTATTTTCGATTTTTTTTTATAAATTTCTTTTGCAAACAAATTGACTTTATGCACTTCAATTAAAAATAATAATTTTAGTTTTCTTCTATCCAACATTTTCTTCACATATATTTTAATGAAATAATTTACGTTTGTATTTATTTACATAGTTTGCTAGCGGTGCTTCCACTTTGTACAACTGTTTGCATTTTATATTATATGACAGCTTTGTTTTTTCGGACAAATTTTCTTAAATGGGTGAATCGTTCTGCAGAAAACTCTCAGTAAAAAATGTTATTCTCCGGAAAAAATTTTGTTCAGAACAAATGGGTGAATTCACCTTTATTGTTGCAATAACAAAACACAAAACCAACATACGTCTGTGACCTTCTCCTGGAAAAGGAACCTAGTGTATCAAAAACGGGTTTGGACTTTAGAGTACATTATGGTACCTAAAAGGGTGAAGAATAAAATGAAATGAGTTAGTCGGCACCCAATCATAACTAACCATACCAAATCGCATCTTTCCAACTGAAAGTGTGTTCGCACTGATAATGCGTTATGAAACTCTAAATGCGTTTTTCTCAAAACTAACTTTTCACACACTAGGTCCCTTTTTTCTGAGAAGGTCACATATATGTTGATTGATATTTAATAACGTGTATTATTTACTAATTGTTAGTGTAGGGTAGTATTTGCCCTGATATGTCCACTTATTATTTTTACCCAAAGCGTATTGTACACCAATACTAAATACCAACATCATGTTTAACAATACAAATTTCATAATAAAATTTCCTCGCCTACAAACACACATGTCGTTGGTTTACTACTCTGATAAATATAAAACATCCGCCTATCTGCTTGTACATCTGTAAATACAAACTTTTGAAAATTTAGTTACAGAAATCAGAATTATTTTATACGAGTTGAAAAGTTAAAATTATTATTGTATTGCAACAATAACAAAATCAGCAACAATGACACAAGTTTTAGAATGTCTTTAACGATTTTGGAATGAGTATTAACTCGTCTAACGATGAGTGGATTTGATAAGTTCTTCATTTTGGTTTATAAATAAGGGTGCTTTTAATTAAATTAAATGTGTGTCTACAACCACAATGTTCACAATTTGTAAGTATATTTGACATTATAAAAGTATGTGTGTTTTGTGATTGTGTGATTCTTTTTCTCTTTTTTTTTGGTAAACAAAGTAAAAGTTTATCTGTTACCCCAGCACAGCTAATATAATTTATTAGGTTTATAAAAGGGGCAAAAATATGATTAAGTTTAAAATACATTTTTTTAAATCATTTTTAGCTTCTTGGTTTATTGGTTCATGGAACTAACAATTTTGCTGTTTAGAAAATGAAAACAAGAATCATCTTGTGAAAGTGAGTTTGTACCTTCATAAAACACAATTTTGTCGCAGCTACTTGTTATACTTGCTGGTGTGTTGTAAACAATTGTATCTAAGTACATACAGTGCCGGTCAAAATAATAACACAACCATATTCTTGTAAGATGAACAAATTAAGATTAAGGACGAAATTTTCTTTATTAAATTTCATAAACAATTACATAGGTTGTTAGTTTTGAACACTTATTTGTCAACATATCAAACTTTCTGCGGCCAATATGACAGCATCAATTAGCTTAGCTTGAACTTATTGCTTTTAATTTAGAAAAAACAAATGAGAAAGGAACGGTGTTATATTTTCAATTTATCTTTGTAATATTTTCTTAAGTTTTCATTTAGAATATATAGCAGTGGAAAGTCAAAAAAAACTGCACGATCACATATCATTGAGATAGAACACTCGAGTGAAAAACACGTGGCCAAAAACGATGTCACTTTATAGGTTGAAGCGTTTAGTTCGAACGCATTTAAAGTGATTTTTTATGTTTTCTACGGAACTCAAAAAATCAACTGCTGTAGAGCAATCAAAAAGCTTGCAATCCACGAAAAGCTAAACACTACTTTCTTGTAAGCATGTGGCGAAATGATTGTCTTTTTCAAAGGCATATGTAGTAGTAGTACTAGAAGTAGTAGTAGCAGTAGAAGTAGTAGTAGTGTAGTAGTAGTAGTAGTAGTAGTAGTAGTAGTAGAAGTAGTAGTAGAAGTAGTAGTAGTAGTAGTAGTAGAAGTAGTAGTAGTAGTAGCAGTAGAAGTAGTAGTAGTAGTAGTGTAGTAGTAGTAGTATTAGTAGTAGTAGTAGTAGTAGTAGTAGAAGTAGTAGTTGTAGTAGAAGTAGTAACTTATAAGCAACGCTACCAATGTAGCCAATTTCTTGCCAATAGGTCAAATCCTTTAATGATGCCTAACACCCTACGCGATAATAAATTCGAATTTTGCATTGGCTTAATAACACTACACTCTAGAAAACATAGTCACCTTGTGCAGAATGCTGGGTAATTGAAGAGGACGTGTTCCGCGGTTTCACCATCTATATCGCAAAACAGGCAGTTCAAATGTAGTGAGTTTACTTAAATGACATCTCAGATTTTAATATCTAGTTAGAAAAGCTGATAATATTCCCATGTCCTTCCTGTCAGGGGAGAAAAGTCCCTTCGGTTTGGCTCTTGAGAGAAACATGAACCTCTTAGTCTGATGATGACCCTTAACTATTCGCCAGTAAGAAGCAAACTAAGCGTCATGGATACTTCACCCTAATTATTACATGGAGATACAGCACAAAAAAGCTCTGGGACAGTAACTAGCCCCAGTTTGCAAGACGGTCGGGCCTTTTATTACCAACATGGCCGTCGTGACCCGGAATCTAAAGCAGTGCAACATGTAATTTTACCAATTCAAAAATGCAGAAACATTATACTTATAGACACGTCAATTCATAATCATGTTATTTAATGGAAAAGGTTCTATATATCTTGTCAAAAGACCACCTAATAACGAATTCAAGGCTTAATTTACATCATTAAGGATAAAATATATTGGCGGTGGTGTTTTGTTGTTTGGATGCTTTCCAAATCGAGATGATGATCCTTTTTATTCTAAATAAACCACTTTAGATGCAGGCATATTTGTAAAAACTTTTCTAGTACCATAGCCTCCGATAAAATGCCAATGATATGGGTCTTTCAACAAAACAGTTACTCCAATCACACCACCGAAACAACAAGCATTAATAACTTCAGCCATCTGATGGTATGGCCCGGAATGTAAATCCCCTGAAAGCCAGACGTAAAGAAGTTAGATGAAACCAAAAAGTACAGAAAACTTTCGGAAAGCTTAGAATTAAATATGGAATTCCATTTCTGCAAAAAAATTTCAAATCGTAATAAATTCATCAGTGAAGTGTTATGAGGCCGTAGCTGCAATTAAAAGACATGCAACAGAGTATTACAAAATTACTTTTATATTGTTGCGGAAGCACTAAAGTGGAATATTTTAGTTTTGCTTAATTTTCTTTAAAACAGCCGATTATTTTTTGGCAAAAAATAGATGAAGAGCTTTTATTTTGACCAAATAATTTTTGAAGATTTTCAATGAATTAACGACGTTTTCAAGTTCTTGAAATAAATAAATATTTCTTGTTGTTTTAATAAATACAAGATTTTTTATTGCATTTTGTATAAAATCAAATTAACATTTCTCAAGATGTTAATAGATTAACTGAAACTTATCAGTTGGTGCTTTTATCTCGACCGCAGCTGTATGTACTGTGGGTGGGTGATAAAAAAATAACCCCAATTGTCTACGACATTTGTTTAAATACGAAAACAATTAGAGTCACAATTTATAATTATTCGGTTGTTATTAAATCGCACCTTTTTTTTTTGTGTCGTACCCAAGCAGATCTTCAAGTGTAGTGTAACAAATGGCAATACTAATTAGATTATAATAGATTTGAAACACAGTAAGACAACAACAATAACAAACTTTTAAATCACATGAATGTGGTGTAACATTCTATCTACTTGGGTTCTGATGGTCTAGAAGAGATTGCACCGAAGCTGAATATTTAAATAGAAATAGGAAAGATACTGTTTAAAAAGTAATAAATTTTCATGGTACATTTATCTAAAGAGGAAAGAAAAAAATGCAAATTTAAGGGGAGATTAATAAAAAAAAAAAGTAAATAAATGGAATTTAAATAGAAAACCAGTTCAAATCTTATATTGGGTACTTTCGAATTTTTAAAACCCTCTACCAGGTCATATTTCTTTATGTTGATAATTGTAGCCTTAAAGAGAATCGCGCTATACCCACATCTAATTAAAAAATCGACTTAAAATTAATTTATTAAGAAAATTTTCTTTACCTGTCAATCAGGCATATGAAACCACCAGTGAAAACTTTTAATATTTGATTGTTTTATTATAATACAACAACAAATTATATACAAATTTATAACATAAATCATGCCCATTGTAGTGCAACAGACCATGTCTGGCAAAAATGAAATTTGCAACCCATAGACTGGCAGCTTATAGACTTGTTCACCAGTCTACGCTTTATTCTTTATATTTCATTGACATGATTTTGATACATTATAACTTTGCGTACACAAGCTGTTTTACTTTAATACCACAGAAATACCTATTCCTTCAAGAAATGCTATATTCGGCCTTGCCGAATCTGATAATGCCCCTAGCTATCCTAAAGATAGGTAAAATGACGACATCGTAGCATATCCCAGATTTCAGTTTGAATGTTATGGGGTCGAGAAAAAAAAAATTCAATATTTTTTTTATTTTCTTGGTTTTTAAATTGTGAACAAATTACTGTATTTTACTGGTCCAGCCTTTTCGTTTGACACTAATATTGAGAGGGTTAAAGTGGGTACATTTTTAATTACTAGCTCTGACCAATATAGAAGTTTATTGTACGCCATTTTGTTTATTGGTGGCCATCATGGATTTAACTTTTTTATACTGTATAATATTGTGTTAGTCAAGCTCTTTCTTGTGAAACTCATATTGCTGCGTCGTGTTGTTAAGAAGCTGTAAAATTCGATTTTTTTAAATAAATTTTAGGAAAAGCAGTTGTGTTTTGGTGCTTATATCTCGGTTAGTTTCAAGTCAATTTGTCAGTTTTGTTCAGCAATAATTTTCAAAATTACGACTTAAGTTTTGGTGTCTCCAGCCTGTCCTATAATTAATCAGAAGCTTTAGAAATTTGATATATTTTAAAAATATATAAAATTTTTCAAATAGTTTTCGCCTATAACTTTGCCGATTAGTCACCGATTTGTGTAAAATTTAGCTACAACAGAGTCATACCATATCTACAATTAGCAGCTAACGTGTCTATAAAAATTCCTAGGACTGAAAAATATTGATTTTTATTGGCTCATACCTCAAAAAGTTATGGAGCGATTGTGCTGGATTTCAATAGCAATATGTTACCGGATATTTGAAAAATATTGATACCAAATACAGATCTGCACTACATGTGGGGGAATTCGAAAAGTTGTTTTTAATCAACGAACCGACAGACGGGCAGTGCTCAATTGGCTCCCCTATTCATACACTTTTTGAATCAGAAATGAGTATTCGTAGAAATTACAAAGGGAATTACAAAGGCATACGTACCCTTGGCAACACAGGTAAAGGCTTTAAAAATGCATTATAGAATGTATGTCTATGTCCAACAGATACAGGTAGCAGTGAACGAAATTAAAGTATAGGGCATGGCAGCTCCCATACATCGTAAATATTTATTATCCTATAGATGAGAATCGATCAAATTAAAATTTTTATGAAAATGTGAATAGCATTAGCATAATTAGACCATTCAGAGGGGTACAATGGCCCTCCCAGAATTGATTTTGCCGCCCTCCATCCACCAAAATTTTAAGCTATTATAAATTTGAAGTCAAATCAGAAAAATTTTTTTTTTTTTATGTTTTTATTACCCCCCTAAAAAGTTGGGGCTACGCTAATGGTAGTTAGTGCACATAGTCCAGGCAAAAAATTTTCAATTCTTCCTAGCTCTTTATAAAGGCTAAAATAAACGACTTATTACTATTTAGTTAAGCTTTAAGATATAAAAATTATAATCATATTTGAACGGAAAGAAAACAAAAACTATCAACAAATTGTTGGTAAAAGTTGGAGAAGCTCACCGGGCTTTGCTAATTTCGTATATTAACCCCCTCTTTGAATACGTGACAGTCTTACTACACAATTAAATTCATTTTAGTTTTATACAAAAAAAATTTAATTTGTTACTCTTCATCCTACATACGGGTGGGTACTGACAACATTGACCCCAACTCTTGGGCAACCCTACTTAACTGTGTAACAAAATATTTTTTTGCAATAGAAAACAAAAAACTACAGCTAAAAATGTACTTTTCCTGATTGCATTTTAATTTGGTTCTAAATAATTCTCAAGTTCTTAAATTACCTCATATTTTGTGTTCCGATTACATGCAACGAGAGTTTAGTGCGAGAGTGCAAATTTGGTTTATGGCCCTTCCTTTGCAATTTTTCGTTTCGTTGGAAAGATTTATTCGTTGGTTTAATTTTTTATTTATTTGTTGCTGTTTTGTGTAATATTTATTTATTCTAGCCGAATCCTCGAACTAACTTTCATTATTTTATAGTTAGTTAGTTAACCTTACTAACGAAACTCGCTCATTGTTCTTGCTTTTTGCTCTGATTTTTTACAGCTTTTGTTTATACGTTTGTGTTTTCTTTGGCTTGTTTCTATTCGAATGAAAGTGAATGTAATTGTGCTTGCAGCATTGGGTAAATGCACCCAAGTAAAATTTTCTTTTTTATTGACTTTTTTTGTTTTTGCTGTGCAGATTTGTTGAACTAAATATGGCTTTTTGTGCCAGAAGAAAAGGAATTGAGAAAGAAATGTTGAATGTACTTGAATGGCGGCAAAAAAGGAAATCCGTTTTATTTTGTAGCATTTGTGATTTTTTTTTTTTTTTGCTAAAAGCAGAAGTGTATATGTGTGCATTTATACGTATAATAGAATGATTAAAATACAACATAAGAACAAAATTAAAAAAAAAAAATAAAAAAAATCGCACATTTTCTTTTTAGTTATAAGCAAACAAGCAGATTGTAATGACTACATATGCAACATGGGGAAGTATGTGATGAATAAATGAATGAATGGGGTGAATGAAGTGAATAAAATAAAAAAATAAAATAAATGCATGCAGCTAAATGCTGCTGCAGTATATCAAATTTGCTACAGGGCTCAATGATTTATAATATTGCAGTCTGTGGCAGTCAGACATACAAACAATGAGGTTACCATTAGAGGTGCGCAAGTGATGAAGATTTTTTGTCACGCGTCAAACACTTGACTGAATAATTCCTTAAACATCAAAATATGGATAATGTTTGTAATTCTAGTAAAAATTTTAGTAAAAAGTGATTCATTTAGATTTTTTTGATTCAAAAAAAAAATATAATTAGATTTTGGAATCGTTATCACGAGCCTAAAGAACAATACTTGAACTAAATAATTATCGACTTGGATCAGAGAAAAACTTTAAAAACAATTGTGTATATATCAGGGTCTTAAAGAACAAGGACTCAAAGTGAAGTTTTTTGTAATTGAGTTTACATGTGGAATTTGTATTTTATTGAAATACCAGTTTATCTTCGACCACAAGAGGTATATAAGCACATAAGCCTCTTGCGTTCAAACAAAATTTAAAGTTCCTTTTTCACATGGACTGAGCGGGTGCAACTAAAACAGATTCAGTGACTCGTTCTACCACTTGTTATCAAGTCAACTGTTTTGAAATACATAAGAGCACTTTTTGGTTGATTAAGTTTATTCGTATCCAAAATTTTTGAATAGAAAAACAAAATATTTCTGAAAAAACATTGTCAAAACAATAAAGTTCGAGAAATTCAAGAACCTCTAGAAACTTCTTGTTTATGTACTACTTGGCATTCAAAGCCAAGGTGATTATGAACTTAAGACCAATGATGTCATGGAATCTGATTATGACAATTGAAAATAAGTAACAAAGAACCATCAAAACTCTTTCTTAAGGAGATGTTATTTAAAAAAATTTTCTATACTGTTTTTCTCATTGGATATTAGTTATATTATTTTAAGGCACAAAATCATTAAAAAAAACTTTACAAGTTTCATATTTCAAGATGAGTTTTTGGATATCTGTACACGCAAAAAAAAAACATGGTTGTGGTAATCGAAATCTAAGAGCAACATACTATGTTTAAATTTTGCAATTGTAGTTAACAAATATAATGGTTGCAAGATACCATTATTATGTTTAATTAAAGTATCATGCAATTATCATACTGTTACAGATTTATTTTTAAATAGCTTAATTTACATTATAATTTATTTTAGTTGTAGTAGTTTAAGTTACTGTAGTTTTGTTTGTATTAGTTTATTTCGCTGGTTGTTTGAACATGTTGTTAAGTTGCTATTATGTGCAGCATACTATTAGGCACTTTTATTACTTAACATTAACATTACGTCTTAAATTAAATGTAACAGTTTTCGAATGAACTAGTGTGTAAATACAAGAACTTTGTCGAATGCTACCGAACACCACTATGTTGCTTTAAATAGCCGAACAACACAGCTAACAAGATCAGTATAACAGTAGAGCTTGAAAAGCGCGTATCAAAATGAGTTTGATAATAAAAGTGTATAACAATAAGTGAAATAAGTAAAGTGCTATAAAACAATATCTGAATGAGTTTAAGCAAATAAAGTGATCTTAATTTTAGAACTAATTTCAATTGATTGCAATAAAAGAACTCAAAGTATATTCAAAGGAAATAAGCTAACGTTTATAGAAGGTATAAACGTAACAATACTATAAATAAAAATGAAACATAAATTTTTTTTTTTCTAAAACACTTTTTATTTCTACAAAAATAAATATCTACGCAAGATTCTGAGGATTATTTGTACCTAACAATCTCCAATATTCACCTGTGATCAGAAGTTAACCAGCATTCGATCCAGCATAAATAAGGCAGCATAAATCAGACTTGTAAACCATCAGACGACATAGCAAAACAATATTTAGCGTTGAACCCATAGGGCCGACATTAAATTTCAATGGGAACGTAATTGAACATCGTTTAGTAGATGTAGAATATTGGAAGGAAACTCGCTTCGGCCCCACGCTGATTGTAGGAATTTTAAGAATTTAATGTTTTACATACGAATAATAAATTTTTTATCTTATTTGTCGTACTAACTTTTTAAATACAACCTTTTCTTTAATTTTTGGAACTTTTAATTGTTTATTTTATTTATTTCTTTAAATTTTTTAAATTTTTTTTATATTTTTTGAACGTGTTAAACTTTTGAGAAATAAAAATTCATTTAACAAGAAGAAGAAGAACTTTGAAAACAAATTATGATTAAAACATATTATAGCGTGATTACTTTGTAATCATACCGTAAATGGCTTCGAATATAATGTTTTTTTTGGTAGAGATACAATTTTTGTCATAATAATTTCGTAAATCATACTCTTTTAAAAGGATAACCATATCGAAATGCAAACATTAAATGATAAAATTTAAACAAATTGTTGGTTATTGTGACAAAAAAAATGATAAAACATTAGTAATACAACTATTACTTGCTTGTTTTTGATAACCAAATATTGTTATGGAGAATATAATATGACCGTCGTGATCATATCGTAACCATGGTTTTTCTTTGCGTGTATACACATGTAAAAGATGATATTTTTATTTTGTTGGATTAAAATAGATCTCTATTAATTAAAGGGCAATATTCCAGATAGCATTTCACAGTTTTTATTGCAATTTTTTTCTCATTATTAAATATAAGTCATTTGGACATCTTGTGATTCAAGCCCCTAACATAAATATAGAGTTGAATAGAAATGCAAACAAGTTGGTAAACTTTAAAACCCATGGTGACCTTTGGTACAGCATGATTATGCTTTTCATAAAAATAATTATTTTGAATTTAGTCTATGAATTTAACATTTCACTTTATTGTTCTAGTCCCTATTTTTATCCGTTTAGTACTACTTCCAAAAATTGGGTTAAACAAATAAATAAATAAACAATATTTAATAGAAAATAAATCTGTATATATAAAAATCAATGTGTGTTTGTTTGTGTGGCTCGACCGATTTCCTTGAAATTTTCACAGAATCTTTCTGTAAGTCTGTAAGGAACTATAGGCTATATTTTGGTTTGAAATTGAAAGTGGGCGGGGTGCCACGCCCTATTAAAAAATAAGTATTAAATATTATATGTCACGAAAGTTAATGCAGCTAGAGTCTTCAAATTAAGTACGGTAAACTTTGACATCCACACGAATATTTGGGTAAAAAATGGGCGTACTTGCAATAGTAGGCGTGGCCACATGAATTTAATACTAAAATTCGTATATTTGAAAAACGATATCGATTAGAGAAGTAAAATTTTGCAAGATCAACTTTGACATCCAAATGAACATTTTGGAAAAAAATGGGTGCATTAACAATAGTGGGCGTAGCACCTACCATACGAATTAAATACTAAAATTTGGGGTGGCGAAGCACACCGGGTATTAGCTAGTAATATAATAAATTCTATAATTATAAACGGAAAAAAAACTTATTGAATTTCTTTTGTAAAGAATTAAAGTTCAATTTTTAATTTTTATTTATAAATAATATTTTGAATATTTATTTAAAACTGTCATGAGTTAAATAACAATGTTTTTAGGTTGGAAATTTATATGCAAATATTTTTTAATTGAATTCATAATAATGGATTTGCTTTTAAAGCTAATCATAATCCTTGTCCCCATTTAAAATGCTCAAATAATTGATAACAGTAGTATTCGCATACAGTTTGAAAAAAATCGCAAACATTCACAGCATTACTATTAATGTATGTGTGTAACTATCTATTGATACACACACACACATATAACCAGATGTCTAAAATTATGTAGATGCAAGAACAAGTTGTTATGAACAGAAATGGTTGAACTTTTTCTTAGTGATGCCAACATTATGCAAATAAAACTCGCTAGAGATTTCCAACGTTTTAACTTTTTCTATGTCCCTACAATTGCGACAGTGGTCTTTAGAGAGGAGGCCAAAATGGCTTTCATGCCTACCCAAACCCATTGATCCATTTATATTGACAGTAACCTTGGCATCTCTGCGATTATGGTTTAAAAGTTGCAAGCTGCATTCAATTGTAAAATTAGGCCAACAGCTCTACATGTATCGCCACTTTCCAACCTTTCGAAGAAAGTGTTAGAGGCTGCTTCTTTTAAATGTAACAAGCAGAATGGCAACTGATATCGCGTTATATTCTTTTAAAGTGAATTTGGCTCTAGTAGTTCATTTGTCTGTTCATTATCACAGTAATTCCAAAGTAAAGTTATAAAAGAAAGTGGTCACAGCCAAAAATAGCTTAGGATGAAGTACCGCCAGACTGTCGACAAAAGTACAATAATCACCTTTATGTTTTATACTTTAAAAATAGCAAGTATTTTTAACTGAAATACAAAACAACGTTTGGAGGTCGAAATGAGATACATGAAAAGGGTGTTTTAAGGCCTTTAGATCTAAGGAAAATGATTTTTGTTAGACGAACTATAGACCCCAATACATCCTGAAAAATTAACTGTTTGGTGCGGTTGACACGCTGGTCGCATCACCTTATTTCGTCATAAGTTAGGCCGAAGCGTTATGGTCAATGAAGATCATTTTCAATAATTTTTTAACTGAAAATTTGGATGACAATAATAGATGCTAGAAGTAATTTAAACAGTATGGTGTTACGTGCCATACAGCAACAGTAACCACCGATTTATTGAAAATTAAATTTGACGAGAAATTGTTTGCAAAGATTAAGCTGTTTGTCTTTCTTGGCCATGCAATTTACGAGATTTTTAACATGAATTCACTGGTTCGCGCTGATGCCTTGAAAAAATATCTTAAAAGTTGACGACAAGAATGTGCTTCGCTTAAAACAGCCACGATGGTCATACGCCCAAATAATTTTAATTTAATATTTTGATATTTAAAAAAATGGTTTGATACAATTTTTTTTTTTTGAGTTTTAAGTTTTATCGAGCTTAAAAAATATCATATTTAAAGTTCCTTGAAGAAAAACTCACATTGCAATACCACTGTCTATCCTGGATCCACTTGTGTTTATTCTGATTTTAAGGTTGCTAAATAGGTTACCCAGCACCATTCTCTCTAAGAGGGAATAAAAACATTTCAATGATCTTTTAAAGTTTGTATATAGAAAACGGTGTCGGTATTATGGATAAGATATCCAAAATGCAGATACATAAAGCCATACTGCACGATAGGCTCAAATGACCATTTTGTAATAAATAATGTTCAGTGCCTCTAAAGGAATATCTTGATATATATGACGGAATTTTGGCAGCTAAGTTATCGCGTGAATCAGCTCTATAATTTAATGAGGGAATTACAATAAAAACATTATTTAAAAAAAATTGTACATGCTAAATGAAGTGCAAGTACAACTTTATTAATGTTGATTTCTTTAAGAAGGTTAATAAAGGGATTTATTATTGTTTGTTCTTAGGCTCGCATAAAAAAGTGATTATTAAAGTTAAAATAAAAAATACTAAATTTATGCAAAGATTTTGTAAACAACACACAGTTCAATTGATTAGACCTAAACAATTTACAACATTAAGTAGGCCATATCTTTTTAAATTTTATGATGACAACTATTTTTATCAGAGTATAGAGTATTCCATGGAGCTTATAAACATGTCAAAGAATATTTATATAAAAAGTTAGAAAGTAAATTTTTAGAAAAATTAATTATATATTTGTGTTACGTTCACATTAAATTTAAAAATCTGTTGTGCGCAACTTCTGATGGTATCGTTGTTTACCTCGAGGTTTTTCCCCTTTTCTAACTCGTCGTGGGTTCTTTATCAGAATGCACAAACACGGCCAACAGAATTCCAAAAAGTGTTAAATTTCCTTTAGTAAAGATATGAACCAAGGTTACATTTTCCAATTTGTAAATGAACAAGTATTTGTTGTTGAGTGGAATGACACAGAAGCAGCCTTGCCTCGAATATATGTGGCAGAAATCCTGCTGGTGAAATCAACGGTGGAACAAAAATCTTAAAGGCCTCTTTAACTCTTTAATGAACAAGGCTGATTTGTGCGATCAAATTCTAGAATATTACTATATTAAAATGGAAACAAAGAAATGACCTATCTAGGCATTTTTGCATTTTCTCGATCTAGTGATCTAAAATTTTTGCATAGAGTATAAAAAAATGGCGGTAACTGGGACAAAGTAGTCCCAAAATAGTCTTTCTTAACGTTCAAAATCGAATAGGCACAGTAAGTTTCCGAGAATATTGAAAAATTACAGCTTTCTAGAAAATTTTATATTTAGAACAAAATATCGTACACATGATGCAAGTGATGATGTAAGATAAACGCTGCAATAATTTGCCTAAATTTTCTGAAGATCCACCAAGAGTATGCCGCAGTCGATCCAGAGGATACTTTGCTTAGCAAAAAACATATACTGCTTTCAGAAATATCACACAAAATTTTGATTTTATAAATTTGGAATTCATTTCCATTAGTTCAAAACTAAATCAAATTGTTAATATAATTTTAAATAACTTTCTTTTACAATAAAGTGACTTGATATTTTTAACCCTAACCATACTGATAACATTTATATACGAAGACGCCTGACAAGGGTACTCGTATGAATTTAAATATAAATTTTTTCGGTGTAGGGTAAACGTCGTGCACTTGGGTATTCGAACCATCCGCCAGCACTAAAATAACGGAAAACATATTATAGGAGTCTTTATTATTCGATATATTTTTATCAGAAAATATAAAAATTTAATTCATTAGACATGGCAACAAAAAAGGCAATAATGCAGCATTAGATTTCAATCTGCAGATATTTAATACTTAAAACTAAAACCTGGCTAGTTTCGTTTAATTTTAATGGAAATAATTGATGCTTTTATTAGAATGTTATTAATGATGTCAGTGATGATGATGATCCTCTACTCTTTGGGAAAATTATAATCACCTTTTACACAAAGCATCATTAAGAAGCGTAATACGTTTCAACAATGTATTTACAAGATTGTCACCCACTCAAATAGAAAAAGCTGCTGATATCTGAGATATTTAGAATATACTGACGCAAAATCTAAGCATAAACTATTTTCCAGATCAAAATGTGACAGTAGACGAACCGTTTTTTCCTTTTAGAGGCAGAAATACATATATTTACTCAATATATGCCCTCAAAACCAGCTGAATATATAAGTTTAAAATTTGGTAATGTAACACAGCCAATGGCTATTCGTGGAATAGAAATATTTACACAAACAAGCCTGGTGGTCAGTGACAGGTAAGCCTAGGAGAAATAATCGTTATAGATCTGGTTAATTTTTATACCCGCCACCAAAAAAATGGTGGGGGTATATTCATTTTGTCATTCCGTTTGTAACACATCGAAATATCCATTTTAGACCCCATAAAGTATATATATTCTGAATCAGGGTTTGATTTGATGACGATCTAGCTATGTCCGTCCGTCTGTCCGTCTGTCCGTCTGTCCGTCTGTTGAAAGCACGATAGAGGTCGCACCGAAAAAGCTAGGGGGCTCAAATTTTGCCAGAATCTTTCTTATAGACAAGGTTTGTTTGGTATTGAAAATGGGCTAAATCGGAATATTAGGAAGAGAGTTATAGCTCGAAAAGCAAGAGTAGGTCGAAAAAACCGTGTCCCTCGAACACCGAATAAAATGGAATTGTGTCCAAACGCATTAACGTAGACTCATGAAACTTCGAATATATATTTCCTGAGTAAGAACAATATTTCTCTCCGAAAATTATCTAAATCTATGCATTAGGAGAGGAGTTATCGATCAAAATGTACGAAAATTTTTACCGCACAGTGTATTTTTCGGTATATTTAAAAACAAAAACGTCATAAAAACAACAAAATTGGATGTACGACTCTGAAATTTTGCACACTTTGTTTCTTGGTGAAACGCTTTTTTGTAACGGAAAATCAATGTGCCACGCCCACTTTTACGCCCACCTCCCATATAACGTTTTACCTAAAATTCATATAATTTCTCTATTAATAAAGATTTTGGAATAATAAAGGGCTATATTGAAACATCTAAGATGTACTCATTCGCACAAACAACTTTGACACGCCTACTACAACGCCCACTTTTCACGTTATCTACCGTTAATGAAATTTAAAAGCTCATAAAACCGCCAAAATAAGAGGTATAATGGTCAAATTTGCTACGTGTATCCCCCTAGGTAATTTCATTACTGTGCCAGAAAATTAAGGTGCCACGCCCACTTTTACGCCCACCTCCCATATAACGTTTTACCTAAAATTCATATAATTTCTCTATTAATAAAGATTTTGGAATAATAAAGGGCTATATTGAAACATCTAAGATGTACTCATTCGCAAAAACAACTTTGACACGCCTACTACAACGCCCACTTTTCACGTTATCTACCGTTAATGAAATTTAAAAGCTCATAAAACCGCCAAAATAAGAGGTATAATGGTCAAATTTGCTACGTATATCCCCCTAGGCAATGTCATTACTGTGCCAAAAAATTAAGGTGCCACACCCACTTTTACGCCCACCTCCCATATAACGATTTATCTAAAATTCATATAATTTCTTTATTAACAAAGAATTTTGAATAATAAAGGGCTATATTGAAACATCTAAGTTGTACTCATTCGCAAAAATAACTTTGACACGCCTACGTTAACGCCTACTTTTCACGTTATCTACCGTTAATGAAATTTAAAAGCTCATAAAACCGCCAAAATTAGAGGTATAATGGTCAAACTTAGGTGACATGCCCACTTTTACGCCCACTTCCCATATAACGGTTTAGCTGAAATTCATATAATTCCTCTATTAATAAAGATTTTGGAATAACAAAGGACTATATTGAAATACCTTAGTTGTACTCATTAGCAAAACCAGCTTTGACACGCCTACTATAACGCCCACTTTTCACGTTATCTACCGTTAATGAAATTTAAAAGCTCATAAAACCGAAAAAATTAGAGGTATGATGATGAAATTTGCTACATATACCCTTCTAATCAATGTTATTGTTGTGCCAAAAATTTTGGTTACACGCCCACTTTAACGCCTACCTCCCATATAACAGTTTATCTTAAATTCATGTAATTTCTCTATTGACAAAGTTTTTGGGAAAATAAAGGACGGACTATATTGAAATGTCTAAGTTGTATTTATTAGCAGAAACTTTATTGACATGCCTACTTCAACGCCCACTTTTACTAAAAGACTACATTAACAAAAGCATTTTAGTAGCATATCGAAGTTATAAAGGGTGGTTAAATTTCAAGGGCCGATGTTGAATTTAAATAAAACACAAATTATTTAGGAAATTATTATTATTTCTTTTAGTAATGATAACATTTGTACGGTTCAATTATGTATTTAACAAAATATCGGCCAAACGGCCCCCCATCCTTGGCGCCACTCCTCTATCTGATGGTCCAAATTTTCAATGACAATGTTGATGGTCAATTGTTGGGCATGATGATGAGTCGATGTTGACTGATTTTTTGCCACACTATCGCAAAAAACAGCAATGGTTCCCATTCAACGAACTAAGAAGGCATTCACAGATTTTCTAACATTTTATACAGACCTGTTTTGCAGAAATTTAAATATTTTTTACAATTCTCCCGATTATGGACGAATTTGAACGATTATGTTGATCAAAAGAATTACGAAGTGCACAAAGTGCATTTTGACTTGAACGCCCATTTTTATAAAAAACCTGAGTAACTTTAACGCGTTGCTCATTTGCGTATCTTTTCACTTTTAAGTTGGTCTGAGATTGAGAAATGTCAAATGAAATGCAAAAAAAACTTGTTGTTTGTGTGGCTCATCTTCAACATGGGCCCTTAAAATTTAACCACCCTCTACAAAGAAAGTGATACATATTTTATTATAAAGAGATTATCCATAATGATTAACAAAATAATAAATATTGTGCTTTAAATGTACACAAAATTGGTGGTGGGTATAAAAAATTCGGCACAGCCGAATATAGTGCTCTTACTTGTTATACTTCATTTTAATACTGTACTTCACTCCCTTTTGCTATTCGACTACAATGAGAGGAATAAGACTCATCAGTATTCTTCCACAAGACAAAGCCTACATTACAACATGGCTATGTCTAAACCTAACCGGCGATCTTGGTTGACCTTATTGTCAGTTGTGACCAATAATATGAATAGTGTTTTATATGAATAAAAAAGGTAATGATAACCGAATAACACAATACGCTAACGTCCGGGCAGCTATCGAGCTTATAACAAATAAAACCATACCCATAGAAGTCTGCAAGCACGCTGCACCACCGGATACAAATAAGCGGGATAAAACGGGACTGTTGCAACTTAATGGAGGCGGCTACTTTTGCATGACTTCTGATCCAAAATCTGATCGCAAAATATGCATTGGTTGTAAACAGCCAATGTGCAATATACATAGCAAAATTATTGCTCCACGCTGCACTAAATTTAATTTTTCATTATTCTTATTTGCAACATTACTAGTACAAAGTTTTTTTTTTTAAATACAAGGTTTGATGTAAAATAATTATTTTTCTGAATAAAAAACAAAACATATAAAAATACTAGAATTTTTAATTTTTTCATACAAAATGTAAATATATATTTAAGGGTACCCGGGTACCCTTATCAGGAGGGAAATGACTACTTGACTTTGGGTGGCTCCAGAGCCAACCTAAATAAACTAAGAGTAATTTAGATGGGAAATAACTATATAAAATCTTTATCTGAAAGAACTTGCGGAACCTCAAATTTGTATTTAATTTTGTTTAAGTAAAATTCAACTATAAAGTACGTTTGGGTACCGGGGTACCCGTCTCAGGAGGGTTAGGGTTAAGTTGAACAATGCATATTAGAAATTAAATATTGAACAAAATTTTTTAAAATCATTTTGAATAGATTTAATATGTTATGACCGAGATAACACTATCGTGCGATGTCCTGTTCACAAAAACAAACCCTTGAAAACATTTTCATAATCAAGATTTAGCCCAAATATTGAAGAATTATTCTTAGAAATTTATGCATAAAACAATATTGAGGTCTAAAAGGGTTATGATCAACAGTGCAGTTTTGGTTCTTTTATTGTATTTTTATAAGAAAAAAATTTTATTAGAAATTTATATTAAAATTAATTTATCTTATGTTATTCACATTATGAATTTTTTATTTTGCAGTTCGCATAAATTTGGCGTATGCGAATATTCTTTACATCACTAGTACGTATACGTACACATAGTACTTTTTATGTAAAGTAAAATTTATGTATATGATTTTAGTACGTGTGTATTTGTTAAGTCGTCCTTCAAATAATTTTTTTTACATATAGAACAACACAGCAGTAGCAGCAGCAGCAGTAGCAGCCGCAACAGTGATAACAACAGAAGATGAACCGAGGAGCAAGCAAAAATAAACAACAAAATCAACTGAAATTTTTTTTTCACAGATTTAATCTAGAGATGTACTCGGGAGGTTCTGTTTATTTGTTTTAGTTGCCTGTAAGTATTTCATTTTATTTATTTCAGTTTGCATAGGTGCTTGTTTTTCATTTGTATTTGTTTAACTATTCGTTATTGTTGCACGAAATTTACGAAGTAGTTATTTGTACAAATGTTGATGGTTTTGTATTCATACTATATGCATATCATACAAATGTGAAAAGAAAGAAAAGAAAACAAAACAAAAGCTGAATCCATTATAAATTTCAACTAGAATGCTTTAGTTTTTACTGCCTTTTTTCCTCTTTCTTTATTTATTTACGCCACGCTTGGCTTCAGCGCTAAAATAGTGCTAAAAATGTCATGTATAGTTATAAGGCAAACAACGAAAAAGTGAAAAAAGAAACTTGGTCACCTTTCACTCTAATGCTTCCTTCCGCACACAAAATCTCAAAAACAACATGGAAAATAGAAAAGCAGCCAAACACTTACATGCTGACACGAACTAACATTTAAACAGATGCTTTCACAAATACACATGCAACCATCAAAAAAAAAAAAAACATGTAGAAATTTATAATAGAAGTAATGCAGCAAAAGTGCTGGAGCTTAATGCAGTATTATGCAAAGATTGTTGCCACTCAAGCAAAACATCATATAACGCCAGCATTTGAGCAGAATTTACTCGGTTATTACGTGCAAATAGTTGAAAACAGTGGGATAAAATTAAATGATTTGGAATAAAAATTTTATGGTACTAACTACAAACTAAAAAATGGAACCTTTTGCAAATTTTCAAAACAAAAGCTGAGTCTAATTTTACCCATAAAAAAAATTTACGATAAAATAAAGTTATAACTTGTCAACAACATTTCAAAATCGATCTTCACTAATCAGATCACAACAGCAAACTGCTGTTAAAAGGTATTAATGGCCATCACAAATCCAGAGCTTCTAAACCTACCCAGGTGCCAAGAGAACTGCATCACAGATGGTTTATCTTAACAATATACCTATAAAACACCGGACGACGGGAATCGAATTAAGCAGCTAATCTAGGCTAGGTGATCCGGAATTCGGCAGACTACTTAATATTGGAGTCATTAGAAATTTATGGGAAATTGATGTCCAGGATTATAGCCCACTACGCAAGAATGTCACAGAATATATGGTTAGAGAGATCAGTTTTTATAGAACAACTCCTGTAATAATCTCTGAAATGGATTGTTGGTTAAGATCTGTCGAAATATATGAGAGTTGTTCTAATTTCACTGACTTATCAGTTATAGACACGGGGGTAGGGGAAAAGGTCAGTAAGCCTTATAGATTATCTGATGATTTTAGTTTGCTTAAAGCGGACTTACTAGCCATCTACGTATATGGTAACGGCTCTTATAATGCGAAATCTTTCCAGAGGTATGTGGTTTTTCAGAAAGCCCACAAGGCTTTGGAGAGACATTCAGCATTTCGTTTTTTTTTTTCACCGAGTAATATTTACAACAATTCAATATCAAAATAAGACTGCTTATATTCACTCAAGGTTATCACACTACCTGTGGTTAGCACACGGCTATTGGGAGGATTGTAGTCCTCTCCTACAAGTAAAACAGGAAAGGAAGACTCAGATGCCGATAGAGCGCTTGAGTTAATTAAATACGGTCTAGCGGATGAATCCATGCAAAATGAGAACATAGAAATCAACATTAGTCTCTTTACTGATGGGGCATAGGAAAATCCTGGGCTTTGTACTCAAGAACATTTGGCAGACATTAAGTGAGAATTCTATGGAAGTCCTTAGTTTAATGATAATATATTTACGACAATGTCAAATGAATGAGATCTTGAATATCAACATAAGACTGATTATATTTACTCAAGGTTAGTACACTGCCTGTGGCTAGCACATGACTATTCGGAGAATTATGGTCCTTTTCAATATCAAATTATGTTACTAGCAGGTTGCTGTGGCATTTTTGGCACTTAAAAAGGGGGTATGGTAAAACCACAACTTCGGATATATAAGAGCGTGGATATCAGACAAGACTGAAGTAGTATGAAGGAACAGAAGGGACTACAGGATGTCAATGGCACTTTGATAGTGTATGAGGCAGCAACACTATTGGGGTTATTACGGGACACACTCAATTAAGAGCTAGTATTATGGAAGCGATTATGGAAGAACGTGTGAGATTGAGCGATAGTACAAAAATATAACCATAAAGAATATTACTGGGTAAATGGTTACATAATGATTTAAGTAATATATGAATGTGTAAATTAAAGAATATAATTGAATTCTTTATAGAAATCACGCAGCTAGGAAATGGAAAATAGTGGATCAAACTAGAACTATATTTTACAGTTTATTTCTATCATCTTTTGTATATCGTCCTTCTTGTTCTAATACGCCCTTCTTGATTCGATTAGAAACGCAAAATGGTCCCTTAGGCGTTGCGAGTGTAGGAAGTTTTGATTCTAAAGTTTTTTTGTGCATGCCCATTTCTAACCAACCCTAACTTAAACTTCTATTCTGATTTATCTAAAACTTGAAACAGGAAACTTGAGTCAGGTTTTAACTTTTATTTGGCCTATATTGTTTGGACGCCTGGGGGAATGTGACCTTGGCAAAGTGTCCACTTCTTGATCTTAATTATAATGCATTAAGGTATTATCAATACCTCTGGCTGGGGCATAGCAGAATTCTGAACCTCGTACATAAACAGGTTCCCTAACCTCAGGATGGAGCGCTTGAAGGGAGTGAATATTATTGAGACGCTGCATGGCACGCTAACAGCGGATTGATCAATGCATAATGAGGGCATGGATAGTGATATCAGTATATTTTCTGATGGGCCTTAGGAGAACCCTGGTACGGAAGAATCTGATGGCGATGGAGCGCTTGAGCTAATTAAATGTGGTCTAGTCGATGAATCAATGCAAAGTGAGGACATGGATATTAGTATCTCTACTGATGGGGCATAGGAAAATCCTGGGCTTTGTACATTAGGAAACTGAGATCGTGATAGACTAACGATCATAGGTATGCACACATTAAGTGAGAATTCTATAAAGGACCTTAATGAATGTCTAATGAAAATGCTGGTGATTACGAAGGAATGTGAGATTAAGATTGCCAACAGTTACCAGTCGGCAAAGTGTGATCAATTTCTAGTCTATAGAAAACGTATGTAATGGCGCGGACGTCAATGAAGGAAGTGATGCCAATTTTTACCTATGGACTACTGTTGAACGAAGGAGACGTAAAAGGTAATGTTGTGCTAAAATATTTCCCTAAAATATATTGTTACAAATTTAAATTTAAATAGTTAAATTTAAATGAAAATTTTATTAGTTAAATTTACAGTATATACATTTAACATTTCCTTTGGTTGGCTGGTTGTGCGATTATCATGTTCAGTAATATACAGCAGAGATGTGTAATTATGTGCAGCAAACTTTAAGGTAAGTGAAATTATTAAAGTAATGTAAAAAAACAATACCTGAGTGTGTGCTCTTACTTTCATAATAAATTTCAAGTGTTATTATTTGCAATGCAAAAGAATCCCCAGTATATTTTAAGGAAATAAACCACCGTTTATAAAAGGTATAAACGTAACAATATATTATTTGGACGCAGCTTTATTTTACTGTTTCTTTCTTATTTTAAAAACATCGATATAATTAATATTTGATACGGAATTCTGGGATGTAGGTATCACTGGGCCATATCCCTTTGAAAATGCGATTAGTCAATAAACAGTTATAATAACAACAGTAACTAGAGCTTAATATTGAGATTTTATATTAGAGCTTTTTTTCCAGAGTTTATCGATAAAGGTGTGGATGACATGTGGCTTCAGCAGGACAGCGCAATATGCCGTATAGGAAATGTCTAAAGCAAATGTGTGTTCTTTTATTTCGGGAATCAGAATTGTTTTTCTGGATGTTGTGAAATTAAATGCTACATCAATGAAATTTTGCCACAATAATGCTAACAGATCTACTGCAATCTACTTAACTCGACATAAGGTAACATTGAGATAATAACACCTTGCACTTCCGTAATTCAAAACTACTGTTAGAGGAATTTTCAAATATTTTGGGACAAATTTAAAGAAAATTGTGGTGAAAACTTATGGCTCATATCTTTTCAATGAACAATATCATTTGGAATAATAACATATTTCAACTTATTTTATTTTTTTTACACCACAATTTCAAATTATATTTGTTTTTCTATTTCGGGCTGTACTGAGTACTGCAAACAATTTGCCTTTATAGTACAACAGACCAAAGTCTCTGGCGGGAATCGAGGCCGCAACCGCCAGACTGGCAGACTAGTGCACTGCTGAGGCACCCTATATTTCAATTTATAATTTAACTAAACATATGGAAATTGATATTCTCTTTAATTAAAACAGCGCGAATTCATGGAATAATTTTTATTTTACAGCGAATCAAAAAAATTAACTCAAAAATGTCAAGGGCTTTAGTAAAAAAAATTAAAAGTTGAGATAAGATATTTTTCCTCATTGCCACAAAAAATTTGAAACCCATTTTTCAGTAAAATTCCTTTCTCCGAATTCAATCTATTGTTTTGCCTAAAAATCATAATATTTTCCAGGCACCATAAATGCAAAAGGTATTTAAAATTCATCATCATGAAACATGGAATTTATATTTGATTTATTTTTAATTTAAAATACACTATATCGATGCCTTACTTCCTCGACCTCGTATCTTAAACAATAAAATTTTTCAGGAGAGAAAAAAAACGGTTTATCTTTTTATACTTCGGCATTTGGTTAAAAGTTTAAATACGAGGTTGAGGAAGTAAGGCATCGATATGTACTTCTAGCCTTTACTAGGTTTACTTTAGATTAGATTAATAATATTATTTTGTTAGTTAATAACAGTACATTGTACAACTGTGTCTAGTTTTTGTTGTATGTTCAAGCATTTTTATGCATTTCTTGTCTCAACTGTTCTTGTACTAAGATGTTCTTTGTATTCACGTTGATGCCATCAACATTCATATTTCTACAGCTGAGCTGAGCCACCACTTTCTGTTTCTCCTGAATTTAATCAATTTAATTTTTTTTTACACTTTTTATCCTGCAACTTGCATTCACACTTTGGCCAAGTGTCAGTATTGTTTATGGCCTTATTTATATTAAAGTTTTAAAAATGTGAATTTTTTTAATAATTTTTTTTTGTTATTGTTGTTGTTGTGAAGGAAATTTTTTTTAACGGAATTTTAGTTGAATATTATTCTATTTTAGTTTAAATGGATTCATTTGTTAAGCTTAATAGAGATTTTGTTATTTAAATAAATTTGTAGAGGATTTCTTTTTTAAAACCTTAAAAAAAAACAATTTACAATTTAAACGTTTTTTTCTCAGTTTTTTTTTTTTAAACAAGTTGCAGGTGCTTTAGTGCAACTATTTGTTGCAAAATATTTTTATTTTTAACATTTTTTTTTCGCTTGTTACTATTTTGCTAGAAATATTTTTTTCTTGTTCGTTTTGTTTTACCAATCAATTTGCTGTTAGTTAAGCTGTGAGTATTAGTCATTGTGTTTTTGCTACAATATATTGGCCATCGTCTGTTTGTCTCTCTCATCAAGTGATGGGGATTTGGTCATGTAAATTAATAAAGTCTGTTTTTAGCGAAAACAAAACGCAACTAAAAATAAAAAGAATTGAAATTTGTAAAGCTCTTTGTTTTTGTCAGCTGGAAAATATTTCATATTTATGTAGTTTTTCTCTTGCTTTGGGGTATTGAATAGGAAAAAAGGAAGATTATCAAAAATCTTCTAAATCTAGGTTCAGTGGTTTAGAAAAACAAATTACGCCAGTATTTAAAAAAAATGCTCAAATCCACATGAATAAATAGAGTTTGAAAACAATATAAAATTACATATGCGCCAAAAAAAAAGCTTTTAGGTCACGTTTTTTTCCTTAAAAATCTTTAAAGAAATCTATTTGTTTATTATTGCTTATTGATGAGGGGATATAAGAAAGGATAAAATGCTTTGTTAGGAAGGCTGAAATTAGGTGTTACAGTATGCAGCACATCATTGTGTGATCTTTGATATTTTATGAATTAAACAAATAAAAAAAGATATGTTTCTTATAAATTCTTTCATATCCCTTCAAAAAATATTGTAATTAAACTTAAAAATAATGCTGGCATCACTTAAAGGCATGTAGGCACCAAAATACTTGGTACTAAAAACTAAGAAACATAATTTTTGTCGTTTTACTTTTGATTTTTGTAAATAAAATTTATAAAAAATAAAATGTTAGTTCTTGATAAAAACTAAGAAAAGAAACAAGCGAAATTAATAATTTTACTAGTTTAACAAATTGTTTCAATTGGTGACCCCGACGTGATGCCTGCAACACGTTCTACAACCGAACAAAGCACATTATCAACTGACGTTCAAAGTCCGTCAGCTGGAGATGCACCAAATCAAAATGCAGCTTTCGCTATTAAAATACCAAGATTTTGTAAAGAAACTCCAATTGTTTGGTTTGCACAAGTTGAAGCACAGTTTTCTTTACATCGTGTGTCAAATGAGAGGACGAAATATTTCATTATCTTGGCTGACTTGGATGGAGGAATTTTAAGCCAAATGAGTGATATTGTCATTAATCCTCCGAACGATGCCTAAAAACAAATTAAATAACGCCTAATCGATAATTTCTCTATTTCTGGGAAATAGAATCGATTCAAGATTCCTTTAACAAATTTGGAAATCGGTTAAAGAAAACCGAGTACGCTTTTCTGAGAAATAAAAAATCTGTCAAATGGTGGACTCACTGAATATTTTTACGAACTATGTGGTTACAACGGTTAACCCCTCAAACTCAAGCTATTTTAGCAACATCTTTTGAGTCGCTAGATTGTCTTGTTAGGATGGCTGATAAGATTTGTGACATTGAAGTTACTCGGTTTGCAAATACTTCCAAAATTAGTTGTACTTCTGATGATCTATCTGAAATTAAAGCACAAATTTAATTCGTTGTAACTCGTCTTCAAGTAGAATTTGTTATTATTACCGCAGATTTAAAAATAGAGCCTGTAAGTGTCGACCACCTTGTTCGTTTCGCTGTAAAGAACCGGAAAGTTAAAACCCGGTCACTACATTCAAACAGTTGTTTCAGGCAATTTCATTCTTAATTTTCGATTTCTTTTACTAGATCAAATAAAATAAGCCGTCACCGAGTTAAGCTAAGTTTTGCAACCTTCTATGTTTCATTAAAAATTTTTTTCTTTACAACATTATATCTCGAAAACTGAAAAAAGTTTTGTGCTGAATTCAACGTTATAAGTTACTATAAAAACGCAATCAAAAATTGTTCCTGTTTAAAGGTTTAACCAAATATTTCAAATATTACAGAACACCAGGGGCCGAATTACGGCATTCGCTATCGATCTAAATTTTACTCGAACGATCGAGTTCACTGTGCTTTAGGTATAGAGATTCTAATAAGAATTTTAAAATTTCGTTCACGTTCGAATCCCGTAATTTGCCTCCAGAATTTTCATGTCATGTATTATGTTCGTGTATATCTTTCATACCCGTTGTGCCAGCACTTTAATGTACAGGGTGGACCAAAAGTCAGGCCTGCGTGTAAGAATTGCATAACTTTTTTGTTTATTAATATTTTTTATTTTTTTTTTTAAGATTTTATTCATCGATTCGTGTTACACCACCATGCAAAATTTAACGACTGAGCAACGAACGAAAGTGGTAGAATTTTACTTTTCCAATGGGCGCTCAACTTTACTGACGCAACGAGCATATCGAAATTATTTCAACACCAGAAATGCACCTAACCAAACCACAATTAATCGTTTAATTGCACGGTTCCGACAACAAGGTGCAGTGTCAGATTTGCCACGATCAGGAAGACCAAGAATAATACAGAATCAAGTGAACATTGATCGTGTACGGTTCAGTGTTGCAGAATATTCAGGAACTTCAACGCGAAGACGTTCTGGACAACTGGGGACAGATATCGCGCTATGCTTAATAATTTTGTACGCCCTGAGGCAGCCAACAAGTGGTTTCAGCAGGATGGAGCAACAGCACACACGGCCCGTGCCACAATGACGCTTTTAAATGAAATTTTTGACGACCGAATTATCTCGAAAAATTCAGAATTTAATTGGCCAGCACGTTCACCGGATTTAACTGCCCCTGATTATTTTCTATGGGGTTATCTCAAAGAACGAGTGTATGTAAACAAGCCTCAAACTATAGAGCAGCTAAAGAACAACATTGAAGCTGAGATCAGGGCAATAGAGCCTGAAACCTTGCGTGCAGTTATGCAAAACGCCTGTTTAAGAGCCCAATTGTGCATCGATGAAAATGGTGGTCATCTCTCTGACATTATTTTTCATAATTAAAATTTAGGTCATGCCAAGATAATATTATAATTAAAAAAAAAATTAATAAAAAATAATAATAAACAAAAAAGTTATTCAATTTTTACACGCAGGCGCGACTTTTGGTCCACCCTGTATAAGCAAATACATAACTGTTCTCAAAATGTAAAAATCAGGTAAATATGTAAAAGAAATGAAAAAAAAAATTAATATAATATAACGATAATAACAAACAAGTAAGAGTGCTATATTCGGCCGTGCTGATTCTAATAATAACACCATTTACCATTATAGAGATCGTCAAATTTCATATTATACGACATTTTATTATTTATTTCCGACTCCATCTTTAATTTAAAATTTTAAATAGTTAGTTTTATTCTACTAGTCAATCCCTTTCGTTTTATACCCATATTGATCAGGTTGAAAAAAAATGACACGCCATTTTGTTTCAGACGCCATCTTAGGTTTAAAGTCTTTGAATAGTTTACTGTATAATACTGGTCAAGCCCTTTGGATTGATACCAATATTGTGGGGCTTAAAGGCACAAAGCCCTAACTTTTATATTTCACTTATATTATTCGCCATTTAATTTAGAACGCCTTCTCCGATTTTAACTTTTTGAAAAGTATTTTAGTTTAAACTCTTCCATTTGATACCCATATTGGCTCTCTCAGTGGTATAGAAACTGCAAAAAAATCGATTTTTATTTAAAAAGTTTAGAAAAACAGCGAAGCAGTTGTATTTTGGTGTTTATATCTCAGTCGGTTTTAAACAGACTCATTAGGTTTTCTCAGAAATCATTTTGGAAACTACACATATACTTTTTTAAATAAGTTCTGTCTATAACTCTGACGTTTAATAACCGATATCTCAAAAATTTTTCACAAATCTAGAGGCATACAGCAGCTATAATAGATTCTAAAAGCCATATTCATGTTAGCAAGCTTGGCAAACCGATGATGGCTCATTTTCGTACCAGGATCTCGGGGTTCATGCACAAGCACCTTGTTCGAGAGCTAATTCCTTATAAAGAGGTTTGAGTGTGTTCACCAACAGAATCGCTAAGAGCTACAATGGGAATCCTTAGGCTCACAATTCGAATGCTGGCAAAGAACCTCCATCTGAGATGCATCATTAGTTTCGTATTGGATACAACCACACAGTTAGCAAGTGATCTCCGTAGAGGCCTCAACAATAACCAGTCTAGGTGAAGGTCTAGGGGCTTATTAATTTCCATGGCACCGGAGAAAACTTCGTCAGCCATGAGCTTAGTTCATGCATTTCATTAGCATATCTGTTAAGGTCGAGAGTCACGGAATGGAATATTCCTACATTCCTTTCGCTGTAAACACATTCAGACGCCTAGCAAAGCTCAATAATGTTCTTGAATCATGCGTGCGGTGCATAGATAGCCAGTCAATTACATACTCATACAAGAGCCTTTATATTCTTGCAGTTAGTAACGGGCAGTAAATGTTCCACCTCCTCCTCGTCATTCTCATAAAAACGACAAAAATTCATTTAATTTGATTCTCATTCCACAATAAACGATCTGTGACCAGTCAAGACACCTCTAACCAGCTATACATCTCTCTTTTCCCCTAGAAATATTTTAAATCTCCTTGGGGATATTGCTAGCTAAATGGTACAGCGCTTATCCAGGTTAAGTTTCGTATTTTAAGGTTATTCAAGTCTTAAACTCACAAATTCAGGCAAACAAAAAGCCAATGTTCATTTTGAAACACCCGTTATATACAATGTAAATATGAATAACAAGCACCAAATCATAGTTAATTGTTCTCTTTAGAAGCGTAACGTTTTTCAACCATATTCATCATGTTGCGTAACGTGTGGTTAAGAGACGGTAAGAATTTTAACCAAAAATCGCATGAAACGCCAAAAACAGAATATTTTTGAAAATCACAGTTGAGTAAACAAAAATCTTGAAAACGATTTGTAAACAATAGGCTGAGTTAAACGACAGATATTTAGAGTAATGAAATTATTTTAGAAAAAAAAAACTAAAATTCTTTAAATATAAAAACAATTTGTAAAACGAAAAAAGGAATTTTTTTTTTAAAATTTGCAGCTTTTGTAAGGAAAAAAATATAGAAAATTGTTGGTAAATATTATGAGTTTTTTTTTACACAGAACAAAAAAAAAGGATCTTTAACAATGTTCTCAAAAAAAATGATTTCTAGGATTCTCTCTCTCTAATATAATTTACATATAACTAGAAAGCCCGGTATATTTCAGCCTGCTCGAATATTAGCTTCACTTTAAAACCGGTTTGTGATTAAAAAATAAACGAATTACAGTGCTACCTATCGGATCCAATTGTAAATTCAAACCATTCTTGTACATTCCTGAACACACAACCAATATTTCATCAAAATCCCTCCATCTATTTCAAAGGAGTTCAGTGACATATTCACAAACAGAAGAATTGATTCCCTTCTATTCGTGTTCACAACTGTGTAACGTTTCGACTTACAATAGTATTCTGTTTTAAAATGACATGTTGCTGATGATGGCTAATCAAACTGAAACGACTAAACAGTAAAAACCACAACAACAGCAAATACATGCTCATAAGGGGAAGAAAAATCACCCAAAAGTTAAAGAGGATACAAGTACTTTAAATGTAATCCACAATACAAGGACTCTTTTTTTTTTATTTAGAGAAAATTTCAATAAAGACAATAAACAAAAACAACCAGTCTGTTTAGTCAATCATCGTCAACCGGGTGATATCAACAGTGTAAGCGATGCATGTACACAAGTACGTGTGTAACTAACGCATAAGGTATGGAGACAGAGAATGTGATATTTTATGAACATTTATGAATGTTAGTATGCTGTGCCTGGCTAATTATTTTAAAAGCAACACAAACAAAAGAACTGTTAGAAAACTGCTGTTTAGGCGTATTTAACGTGACTGTCAATGTCAAAAATGAAAAATTCTTAACACAAAACAAAGAGCAAAAAAAGGAAAAAAATACGCTGGAATGAGAACGAAAAAAAACAAAACAAGGATTGTAGGATTACAATTGAAATGCAGCACGGAAATTTCTCATTTTGAAAAATTAATAAAATTCTTTATTCATTCAGCCAGGCACCACCACAACACTACATGGGTCACGACCACGACCAACACAAAAATGAACAATCATAATGAAATACTACTTGCAACACTTTTGTGTGTAATACACACGCACATGGTTTTGTTGTCTTTTTAACAAATACTGTATAATGTGACCAACTGTTAAGATGTTTAGGTTTGGCAGAAGATAAAAGCTTATAATAAATATTTCTTACAATAGATAAGAAGATTTTCAGTAAAAAGGAAAATTTATTACAAATTATGTGCCACCAAATTTTTTTTTATTTTATTATAAACAATGAATTAGCAATAATTTATAAGCCCTTCACCTGTGATCCCATGGTTATATATGTCTAGCTTTGTCACGACCCAAAAAATTATATATTTTCGGAAAGCCTACGAAAAGGTCTTGAACAATGACCATCTGTACATAAGTTGCTTGAAGTCAACCTATAGAAGAAGCCCTCACAAGTTACACAGACCTATAGTGAGATTTTTTTTTTAATATTTGAGAACGAATCATTATTGAAATAAGGCACAATTGCCCCATAACTTTCTGAGATATGAGCAAATAAACACGACTGCCTTTGTTTTCTCGTATATTTTCACCACAAAAATTAACATTGTGCAAGTGTAGAATATTTGTTAAATACGTTTGATATCATTTATAGGTATTATATGTCTCTAGGATTATTATACCCTTCACACAGCGAAAAAGGGTATATATAGGTTTGTCATTCCGTGTGAAATTTCTACAATTTTCATTTCCGACCCCATAAAGTATATATTTTCGGAAAGCTTATGAATAGGGGAGTCGATTAAGCTCTGTCCGTCTGTCCGTGTGTAGTTGAAATCAACTTTTTGAAGACCCCCCCCCCCCCCCCGACATCGCTTGGACACGGGTAAGCTATTAAAATATCAGAAATATTCGGCAGTAGATCGGTATTGAAAATTAGAAACATCGGTACATAAACAACTGAGATATAAGCAAAAACCCACGACCACCTCGATTTTTTTTCACAAAAACAACATTACAACAACAACATACATACATACAAACTTGTATACTGGTTAGAGAAAACGTGGCATCCAATCCCAGCTGAGCCAAAAAAAATTTATTTTTTATTTTTTTTTATATTTTTTTTTAAATTTTTTTTATTTTTTATTTAATATATTATTTATACATATATTTATTATTTTTTTTAATTTGTTTTTAATTTTTTTTTATTTTTTTTTGCTTTATATATATTTTAATTATTTTTTTAAAAATTTTTTTTTTATTTTTTTTTTAAATTTTTTTTTATTTTTTTTTAAAATTTTTTTTTTAATTTTTTTTTTTAACATACATACGTTAATTTTTAATCTTACAATGGGATGTTTTTATATAAGTATGCACGTATTTCATATGGGATGAATAGTGATACAAACTACTGTTATTGCATACCTACACGTTGTAAAGGGTATATAAGATTCGGCACGGCCGAATATAGCGCTCTTACTTGTTTTTAAATACGTTTGTTATCATTTATAGGTATTATATGTCTCTAGGATTATTCGCTAAAAATTTTGCTCAAATTGGTTACTAATCGCCAAAGTTATAGGTAAAAAATATTTGTAAAACTATATATCCTTTAAAATATATCAAGCTTCTGGAGGCTTTAAATAATTTTTAGACACACTTAGGACACCAAATTGTAAACCGTAGCCTCAGAAATTGGTTCTGGAAGAATCTAACCAATTGGTTTCAAACTAAGATATAAGGCCAAAATATAAGAGCTTCGGTGTGTTTTCTAAAATTAAGAATCAAAAATCAACTGTTTGCAGCTTCTTGACAACCGACGGAGCCAATAAGGGTGTGAAATAAAGGCGCATGATACGCAGAACATAAAGCCCTATAATCAAATTGTAATCCCAAGATGGCCGCCATTATAAAATGACATACAGTTATTTTATATACGAGTCAAATAAAGTAATTAAAAACGTACCTTCAACCCCTTCCCCTAAAGGCTCTGCCAGCAGAAGACAGTAAGCTGTGAACAATTTTATATTCAACATGGCGCAGCTCCTCTTCAATCCCCACAATATTGGTATCAAATAAAAGAACTTGACCTGTATGTTACAATAAACTAAGAAAAAAAATTTAAATTCAAGATGACATCTGAAGTAAAATGGCGGATAATTTTTTTTATCGAGTGCCCCGGTGGACTAGTCAGTAGTGTGCTGGTCTGCTAGTTTGAGGGTTGCAGGTTCAATTCCCGCCAGAAACTCTGGACTGGTCTGCTTTTCTTTCTCTTCTATTCTCTTTCTATTTTAACTATTCTATTCATTTGGAGCGCACAACATGCCAATTGGGCATAAGTGTATACCTGTCGTGGATTTGGGCTTTTAGTGTCCCGCCTTTTAAACCTAACCTAATATGGCTATCATATGAAAGGACTTTACAAGAAGAATGCAGTTGTTTATATAAAAAATATTTGAAAATATTAAAGCATATGATGGTAACGGGCATTATCAGATTCTGCACGTCCGAATATAGCCTCTTACTTGTTTTCTTTAAGTTTCGACAAAGTGATAGAGTCAATGGTTAAAAAAATTATATAAAGATATAAAAAAATTTTAAAATAAATTTAATGCGGATCGATTGCACATACCCGAAAGAGTATTAAACTGTTCTCACCGATCATGTGTATTTATCGGGCTATTTTTCTTTTATCACCAATTTGAAATAGGATGAGAAAATTTATGATTCTGAAGTAAATAAACCTAAAGGCAACTTTTTACAATACCAGGGAATTAATAATAATATAATAAGTTCCGCCACGACGGCATACGTCCGCTCTATGAACAAAATTTTGAACAATATTCAAAAACGTTTCGTTTATATTTGTAATGTGGGACAAAGTTTTTACCTTTTAGAGCATTAGTGAAGCAGGCCAATGCAACATCGCACGACTGAAAGATTGTTCATGCAACAACTGAATGTTTGGCAACCTGTGTGGTTTGTAATGTCATCCTGGTAAAACTGAAAGCTACTAGTTAATTGGCACCCAAAAATTTGATGACCTTCATGATGGCGTTTCTCTTGTTCTTATAAAACGCGGTACAATTTTTTTTCGAGGAATATTTTTAGATTTTGTCAGACCTCATAGGAGACAAGTTTGTTTTTTGGTACAATTACAATATTGAATATATATGTAGCTCGTCCGCATTTTATGAAAAGAGTGTGCACAGTTTTACACAAAATACTTGGCTGGCATTAATTTTTTAAGGGATTGAACTTCATTATCATGAACATAAAGATCTTTTTGTGAAATGTTGCACAAGGTGTCTCTGGTGATGTTCAATTGTTACAAACATCATCTCGATGGTGCTGCAGGCTCATGCTCAGTACTTTGTTGCACAACGACTAAGTTTGTCTTACCACGGCCACTACTAACGCAATTTTCCCGTCTATTGCTAAGAACAGCTTTGCGTGCCTTGAGTTTTGCGATTAAACTATGCAAAATGGTCTCTAAAGAAGCCTGAATACCTTGTCTGATTTGACAAGGTGTTACCATAAAATTTGTTAAGATTTTGTCGTCCAGTGTTCACAACTTTGTTTTTATTAATGATGAATTTTAATGCCTTTAAATGATTTATTTGCCACTGACAATAGCAATCATTAAATTACAACAAGCGACCATCGATATGTTAAACTTTTTTTTTTAACTCAACACTTTTTAAGTTGGTTCCCTTAATCAAAATCTGCATTAATACTTCTCATGCATTGGTAGCTGGATGATTGAAAAGCAACAAATGCTTTGTGACATTTTTTCAAGAATTCTGTTGTGTTGCCTACTCCTTCCTTTAAAGTCTAATCGTTGTAAATCGATTAATCACATACACATATATTTGTTCTTTTCACTCCTGTAAGCAGCAGAGGGTCGTATCAATCCATCATACTTAAATACAAAAAAAAAAACACACACAATTCTGGGAAATATGAAATATCCTATAACATGCATCCTTGCATGTTGTAGAAATCAAATAAAAAATGCATAATTTAAATGAAGTTTTGCCGTCCTAACTACATACAAAGAAACAAAGATTTTTCCCTTTTTTATTTAAACAATTCAAAGCAGTGCTCTATAGAATTTACATATATAAAACACACTTAAGTGCAAATATTAAAGTATAATCCTCTTAAAGAAAAAATTCATTTCACTTTTATTTTTCTGTTATTTTTTTTTTTTGGTTCGAATCCTTTAACAAAAACGGAAGCGATATTTCATTGTTCAGTAGTAACACTAGTTAACACAAAATGAAAAATTTTGAGGTGTTTTTTTTAAAAATGAGAAAAAGGATCAATTATCCTTGTAAAATATTCACTTGGGCCAATATAAGCCATGGGATTAAAAAAATGTATAAATTTTTCGTTTATGTATTATCACCTGGAAAATAAATTAAGGAGAGATTCACAACTGAGCAAAGAACCAGAATAATAGAATTTTATTATGTATTTAAATCACAAATAAATAATTGTAACGCAAAGAGCATATAGCTGACAACTTGAAGTCAGAATTTCGACCTCTAAAGCAATAATTCGTTGCTTAGTTTTTCGTCACCATCAACTCGGAAACGTGAGAGATTTGCCTTGAACCGCTAAATAACGTTTCATGAGTAATGAAGTTTGTTTTTATACCATTCACCTGTGGTGCTTTGTCAGTCCGTTTGTAATTTCTACAATTTTCATATCCGACCCCATAAAGTATATATTTTCTGAAAGCTTATGAATAGAGGAGTCGACTAAGCCCTGACCGTCTGTCCGTGAGTTGGTTGAAATCAACATTTAGAAGCAACCATATGTTCTTCAGATCTGTGTGTGGTATCAATCTTTTGGAAATATCCAGGAATGAATGTCTATTGAAATTCAGCAAAATCGCCCCATAACTTTCTGAGATAGCCTAACTTTCTAGAGACTTGCGCAATATAAGCACTATAAAAAAATTAAAATTCATGTTGGCCGCCCCTACAAAATGGCCGATCATGAAAGGGCTTGACCAGTAAGTTGTTAAAAAATTTTAAATCCAAAAATGGCGTCTTAAACAAAATGGCGAAACACATTTTTTCAACCCCATCAATATGGGTATCAAATGAAAGGGCTTGACTAATACAGATAACTGCGTAAAATTCAAAATCGAGGATGGCGTCGGAAATAATAAAGCAAAATGGCGTATAATATGATATATAGTTTAAGCTATGATGAGTGATTATACCTTGTACATGATGGTGAAGGGTATTAATAATATAGCACTCTTACTTGTTATAAGCAGAACTGCATACTCTGGAATTCTGAAGTAGATTTCAAATACACCCCTTAAGATGTACAGTATGGTGTGGCTTTACATCTGAAAATATCATTAGTCCTTACTTCTTCGAAAATGAAAATGGAAGTGCGATAACCGTAAATGGAGAGGGCAATCAGGTTATGCTAGAATATTTTTTACGTTCTATTCCTCTATTTTTAAGATAAAGATGTGCTTTTCGTTCACCTTGCCCGAGACTCAATGACACTTTTAAGTAAAAATTTTAGAGAACGAATAACTTCCAGAAATTCGGAAATTAATTGACCAGCGCATTCACTAACTAATTAAATGTAGGACCGAAAATTATCGAAACACCACGTATATGTTTAGGACTTGTAACTGTTAATGTTGCTAGGGTATATTGAGGGTTAGGGTATAAAACTATTAATAAATGCTGCTTTTAAAGATATTTTTCTTCAACAAGAATATTTTGTCACTCATAATTGATTTTAAACAAATAAATTAAATTAAATAATAACTTTACCTAAAATTTATGTGTCGTGTTTAATGTAGAGTACTTTGAAATCGATACAACCGAATAAACATTTGTAATTCTGAGGCAAAATTACGGCATTCGATCACGATAGAAATTTTACTCGAACGATTGGGTTAGCTGTGCTTTAGGTATAGATAATCTAATAAGAATATTCAAATTTCGATCACGTTGGAATGCCGTCATTTGCCCCCTGTTATTCGTTACATCTACATTGTTGGTACTACAATTACAATACCAAACAAAATTCTAATTAGAACCGGCAATATCCGTCAATGAGTCTGATCAGATAAAAGGTGTGAACAAAATACAGGGACCGAACGTTTGCGTTAGGAATCGAATGAGGGTATTTATATCAGTAACTCTATGAACAAAACCTATTTGTGTTATTGTTATGACTTTACCCACATGCCGTTACATATCGTCGTTCGTAAATTATTGTGTTCTATGTGACATATAAAACCTCTACATATTGAACACAATAATTTACGAACGACGATATGTCAGCTCGAAATATAATTTTTGAAGTTCAAATCCATTTTATTTTCATAGTTAACTAATAATTATACTTTAATTACTTTATATTGAATATATTCTGGTGTAGGGTATAACATGTTTTGACTCGACCTTCCTGCCTGTTTAATATTAATATTTTTTTACGTGTCAACGGCAAATTCTAAAGTGCTTTAATAAGTTCAGCCACTTCAAATTGTGCATGACCTGATATATAAGCTTTTGGCTTCTGCGTTTTTATTTTTGAAATATATTTTTTTCAGTTTTTGTTTTAACTCATACTAAATTTAAGTCAGCGGTTTTATTATTGTCTTTTTATATTTCTCGTGTATTTAAGTGTGTTATAATTCACTTTTCATCTGGCCTGATGAGTTTTTTTTGTATTTTTTTTTATTTGTTCAATATCTCTGTTGGGCTGTGGCAACATGTTGAAAATTTCTGTAAAATATGGGCAATAAAGAGAGAAAGAGATAAAACACCAAACCACAATTCAATATTTTAATGCAACAATAATTTGCATTAAGTGCAATAATGCCTCTTATTCCACCATTGTATTAACAATGATGAAGAATTTTTTGTTTCAAAAATTTTTATTTTTTTCAAAGCGCCTCGTGTGTTTGCCGTTGTGATTTATTGAAGAAACGCGTGTCTCGCTTCGTTAAATTTTATACTGATTTTTTTTGCTTTTTTTTCGAAAAACTTTTTTTATGCTGTACATTTGTATGCGGTTGTACGCGATAATGAAAGTGGCGTAGTTTTAAATTATGTAAATTATTCAAATTATGTGTATCATGTCAGTATTAAGTGCGTAAAAAAATATATTTATTTTTTCGTCGGAAAAGGTTTTCTTTAAAGGCTAAAAAATTCACACTTTTAATATTAAAGATCAGGGTAAAGAAATTGATTTTAAAAAAATGAAAAGTTTTTTGAAAACAATATTTAATATTAAATGTCTTAAACATTTGAATTGTTTGAGTGAAAATAAAAAAATAGTTGATGTTTTGTTAAGAAGTCATAAGTGTTGTATAGTCAAAATGTCATAATTACATAAAAATTTAAGATAAATAAAAGCTATTGAAATTTTTATTGTGACCTTCTTAAAACTTTAGAAAAATTATGAAAATACGATAATTAGGGCAGCTTGCAAATTCACAATTTCTTTAAACAAAATTTTTTAAAGAAAACTGTCTTAAGAAGAAACTAATTATACACTAATTAGCGTTGACAGACTAGCATGGAGAGGGTAAGATGCCTACTTCCCACCAAACCCCCCCCCCCCCCCCCCCCCCCTTCAATAGATCATAGCTAGAACTTTTGAATTTTATTGCTTAAAGAAGTTTTTACATATTTTAAGCAAAGTATTGCAGAATAGAGCAACACAGCCCACACCCTAGAAGAATAATTTACATCCATTATTGTAAATATATGGTCGCCTTAATATGCAAACCTGCGTACTCCCTTTCAGCAAATTTTACAGGAGAGACAAAAAAAACTTCTTTTATTTCATATTTTTAGCTTAAAAAGGAAACCAAAAATATACTTGGTTTGTTTTATAGTATTCTTCATGTAACGTGTGATTTTTTATGAATTAAGTTTTTCGTACTGGCAGCACTGGTTGGTAATTGTGTCCAAACTACATCTGTGAGAGTGAAAAGTGTTCAGTATACTATGCCATTTCATCATGGAGAAACTCACAAACGAGCAACGACTGAAAATCGTTGAAATTTATTATCAAAATTCGTGCTCTGTGAGAAATTTCCATCGTTTGTTACGAACGGTCTATTTTTCTTTAAAGACGACCTTGAAAGAAACATTACCGCCAACGGCGAACGATATCGAGCCATGATACGCGACTTTTTTTGCCCCAATTGGTTGGATTGGACTTGGTTGATATGTGGTTTCAACAAAACGGTGCCAGGATGAATTTGGTGAGCAGTTTATCTCTCGAAGTGGCCCTGTGAGTTGGCCGCCAAGATCATGTGATTTGATGCCTCTTGACTATTTCTTGTGGGGTTATGTGAAGTCGTTGATCTATGTGGACAAGCCAAACACGACTGAAGTCTAACGGTTATTCATGGAATACAGGCCGAAATGCTCGATAAAGTTTTGCAAAATTGAACCTTACGAATGGACTATTTGAACCGGAGCCGCGGGAATCACTAACATGATGATAATTTAAAAAAGTAAATGGCAAAGACTAATTTATCGATTCCTATAAAAATTTTTAATATATGATGCAAATTTAAGTGTTTTATTAGATTTTCAAAAGAACTACTCTTAAAAAATCACGCTTTATGACTACAACCTACAAAAAAAAAGCAATGTATTAATTGAGTTCAAATAATTGAGTTCAAATAATTGAGTTCAAATAATTGAGTTTAAATAATTGAGTTATTAATAAACACTGAACTAATAATGAACTGGATTTAGCAGTTTTTCTTAAAAAATTTTGTCTGTGATAGGATTTATCAGTTTTTCTTATTAAACCTTTTAACACACTTTCAGGAACTCTATATGTTGATCGACGAGGCGTATCTTTCTCTACCACGCGGCATCAAAATCTCAATTTACCTAAAAAGTGAATTTGGCCGACGATATACTATTTTGACACAAGAAATTAAAAAAAAAATCTACCAAAGAAATAGAGTTTGGATGTTTAGATGTTTGTTACTCAATCACGCAAAAACGGATGAACGGAACTAAATGAAATCTGGCACACAGATGGACTACAACCTTGATTAATACATAGGCTAACCAATATTCAATATTTTTAATTAGTCGGTTGTTCAAAGGTTTCAGGTATCTAAAATTTACACGTCCTAGCGATGAAAACAATTTAATCATCCATCGTCATCTATAGAAGTATTTTTTCTTCAATCTTTGCATTAAATTCCATCCAAGTAACATAATAATTATAAATGTTTGTATGTTTAAATATTTTTACTCAATCAATTGCAACTTGCAACCTGAATGTCTGCTTAAAGAGGCTACCTTTTGTGCCGATAACTGCGCAGACGAAGTCTCGGGCACAGGCTAGTACTTAAGTTAAAAAATTAAGTTTTTTAATTAAAAATGTTTTTTCAAATTAGAAGTTTATCGAAAAATTTCTATAACTTAAAAATATTGCAAATTGTCATAAAAAGCAAATATTGACTGAAAAATTTACTAAAAATTAGAATAAATTTTTATAAACAAATTAACAAATTTTTGTATAAAATTATGCTCGTCTCCTAAAAACAACTCACCTGTATTGCAGCTCTCGCTCCCCGACTTATGGCCGGCATAACACTCGTATGCAAGACGCATTGTTTCTTTTGACCATAAGTCAGGCCATCCACCTGATAACAATTATCGGGATTTAGATCTATTGGTTCCGAGTATGCGGCCACAGTTGGACTAGTGGTTGTGGCATTCGATGTTAGCATGCCAAACTGGTCGGGATTTGTGATGAGAAAATCCCTTCCGCCACTAGCCGACACCATAGAATCACGTTCTAAAAAAGCGCTCGAACCATATTTTGAAGCAAATTTATCACTGCTAGATGTCGAACGACCGGCCAGACCACCACCAATATTACGTCTCTTATGGGTGGATCTAACGAAACGTGAAAGAATTTGTAGATTTTCTTCGCCGCGTGAGGAGTGCACATCAGTTTCGTTGAAAGGAATTTTAAAGGAGTCGGGTATTTCAATGGAGACCGCAAAACGCTTGGTATTATTGATGGTCTGCATGTAGGGCTCATAGCGCGGCATGTATTTCTCTTGTTCTCTCAGCAAAGCGTCGCGATCTCTTTGTCGCTGTTGCTCCTCACGTTTGCGCTGACGTATGCATTTCGGTGATTCCGGATTGCGTACACAGGGTGGCAGTTTAGTAGGTTTGCTAGGTCGTCTTGTGGTCGTACTAGTGGTGGACGTTGTTGTTGTTGTCGTGGCTGTTTTACTGGAATTTATTTTTCGTCCTTGACCATCCTTATTTTGATCGTTTAGCAGTAATACTTGTGGCACTATAGAAATTTTATCTTTATGCACCGGCTGCAAAAAAGCCGATAACGAGTCCTCTTCTTCTTGATTGTGATAGTAGTTGCCGTAAGGTGGCACCTGTGGTACTTTACTATTAACATTCAATGATGTTCCCTGTAAGCTTTTGCGTGTTGGCGGTGCAGCATACTGATAGATGGGTCTCATCGGTACTTTCGGCATCATGGTAGTTGGCATAGCTTGAGGCACCTTTTGCTTGTCCTTTTGTAAACTGGGAAATACCACAAATTTCGACTGAAAATTACTATCATGTTTGGTGAGATTCTGCAAAAATAATATATGTTTCTTTAAATCCTCTATATTCGAGGCAAACTCTGGTGTGGCCGGCGTTGTGGGTTTCTTGGTGGTTGTCGTCGTGGTTGTTGTCGCCTTTGTAGGGGCCGACAACATTGAACTTCTGGCCATAGTTTGTGCATAGCGAGGATCAGGTTGAGAATTCTTCAATGCCATGGGCACTATAAATTTACGATCTTCATCTGTTAAACTGGCCGGCAAACCATTTTCATCTGTATCCTCATCGAGTAAAATAATTTGCTTTTGATCCATTTCCTCTTGAATGGGATGTATTCGTCGCTGATTCTGCATTCTTTGTGTGACAGGCGGCGATACTTTTTTCGTGAGATTGGCTTTTACAAAGCCCGTTTCGGAATCTCTTAAATCGACAGGTTTTATAAAGGTGCCCAATTTACGTAGACCCTCCTGATGCATTAGGGCCTGTTCATCTTTTGTTATATTGAGTGCTATACTATTGTTCGCCAGCACTTCAAATTCGTTTCGAAACTCTATAAAAGGTGACTTTAAGCCCAGAGCTCTGAAAGGGAGTAAAGAAAAAGAACAGCAAGATTAATTTAAGAATTTAGGACTTTATTTTAAATTTACAATTTGAAATGATTTTTTGTTGGCAATAAACACAAAATACATTTATTATTACTTTAAATATTTCTAGCAGTATTTTTGTTGTACATTTTTATAAATTGTCTAAATATGACAGAGAATAACATAAATCCTGTCTGATGTCTGAAAAATTATACTAATTTTAATTTAGGACATTTTTACCTACGGTCTACACCAGCCATCGATTTGTTTGAACAACGAACAATTTTTTGCTCACACATGAATTTGCCTGGTGTGGACCGCTGTTGTCGATGTTTTGTTATTGTTCAAACAGCGTTGTCAGAACATTTGTTCGAACAACGATGTCTGATATTAAAAGGCATTTTGAATATGAAAGAAAGAGAGAGAGAAAGAAAATAGCAACAAAATACTCTTTACACGTTTTCTCCATATCAAAGAACATGAACAATATTTAAACAGTTGCTCTGCCGACGTTTTGTTCTAGTCTAAACAAATCGATGGCTCGTCAAGACGTAGAGTTAGGTACAAATATTCTAGTCGATCTAAATTAATCGACGTTACCACTAGAGAATATCAATTAAAAAACATTCATCGTGGAACATGACACACTTTCGCTGAGTAGAACATAAAAAATAAAATAAAAAAGAGTAGAAGAAAAATTACAAAAAATTGCTTTAAATCAGGGTACACTGGCGGTACTGGGTACAGGTGGCGGTGCTAGCCCAGCTAATTATTTTTTTGTTTGCCAATGTTTGTCAAACTCTATACATAAAAAGAGATTTCTGTGCGAAGAATTGTCCAACTCTATATATGAAAATAGGGAAACAAAAATTACTTTCCTTTATGTTATCACCTTACGTAGTTACACCATGCTTAAAATTCAATATTTTTTTTCTGCAAAAATAGAGATCGCTTGCGGTGAATGTTGTCCCCCAAAGGCATCAATAGTATATGGCTTATCGGTATAAAACTGAAACGTCAAATAGACCATCAAAAACTGTTTTCAGTGTTGTTTGACCCCAATATCTTGGGGGCCAGTTTAATGGTCCATTACGCCAAAAAAAAAATATCTCCAACCAAACATTTCTTGCGATAAATCAATTGCGGCCAGCACTATGTGTCATCTTGAACCACCTTCTTTAACCACAATAAAGGCATTCAGTATAGTATCAAAATTGTACTCATCATGGTCGTCAATTTCTACTATTTTTATCCTGATTCTAATAGTCCATTAAGCATACCAAAGTAAGTAAGTTTAGAATTTAAGTTCAATTAAACAGCTTTACAAGTAAATCATTTCCTAATGTTGTTTTTTTTATTTGATTGACAATCACTTTCTTATTACATTTTAAACATTTTGCATTTTTCAGTGTCCGATTTAAAAATTATACTAATACCTGTTAAAGGTATAAATTACTTATAATTCCTATTGAGTTTATATTAGGTTTAGTATCAGGGTTGCCAGTTCGGTAATTTTAGCATTTTTTTTAGTGCTTTTTACAATTTTTTTTGCGGAAAATTTTTGAGCCAGTGCTCGATACATTACTTTGATTTATTTTTTCAATTTATTTTGGGACACAAAATACTAAATTTAATTTCCTTTTAAATGATTCAATACTTGTCTCCTGATAACTTGTTTGGTTTATGAGACATAACTTACTTACTTTTAATAAAATTTTATTTTCAGAAGAACCTAATATGTTAGAAAAGTTTCAAGTTTCATTGCAATACTGATTGTAGTTTTCAGTTTGTATGGTGATGCATCAAAAAAGTTAAAGAAATAAAAGAAATTAAAATAAAAAAAATATCTAAAAACTTTCCATTTTACAATTTCAAAGAGCAACAATGGACACCCTGCTGAAATAAATTTCTGCACAGACAGCAATGTTCAAATTGATAACAACATAATTTATAATGCAAAAATTTTTGCGGCCAGATGATATAAATAATAAAATATCTATAGATTTATAGGTCGATTATCGATTATCTAGTTGTAAAATAAGGTATTCCAGAGGACAACTGGCAACTAAAGGCTGAGTATAGAAAATATATTAATAACTGTGTTGTTTACACTTAAGTTTATTTGAGGCCTTATGCTTTGAGCGGAGCTTATTACGTTCTTGTAAAAGAGTTTATAATTTTTTAACTTTTTTCTAGGTCCAAGTGCTTTTTGAAATTTCAAAGTTGACAACATAAACATAGAATGAACAGTCACAGTTTATGAAAAGAGTAGGGCAGCTACCGACACCGCTCGTGTGCTACTTTGGCTTGACCATTTGCGACCCAAAATCGTACCGATACCTGTTGCCCGGACACGTGTTGAGTATTTTTGTAACCCTCAAGTCCCTCCGAATTATCTCAGCATTAGTTGTTAGCAGTAGTTCATAATTAACAATAGTTCATAAGGCCCTTTGAATTTTCCCTGTATTTGTTGTAACCACTAGATCGTATTTTATACAATAGCCGAATGAAAAGCCCTCCGAATTCATATTGCGTTTGTTTTAAATACTAGCTCGTAATCTGTCATTCGCTAATATAAGGCTTCTCGCATTTTCCTTGTATTCGCGTAACTCGTTTTCATATCCCTACAGAAGGCTTCTTGCATTTTCATTATATTCATCTTAGGACGAATTCGTACTTCAAACCTTCCCTTCAAAACAAATTACATCTCGAAAGAAGGTTTTATTACTCTAAAACCAACCAACTTCTTCGTGTTTCAGTCTCAGAGGAAGCAGACTGTTGGACAGGCTGAGCCCTGCTCCGGCTGGAAACTAAAACTTCATCACACCATATGCTAAAAAAAAAAAACATTTTCTTTCCTCGCAAGTTTGCTGAATCCATGACTGTTCATGCAACTTTAATTATTGAATTTCGTTTCATTCTCTTTTAAAATGACAATTGTGTTCACACTATCAAATAATTTTTTTTATTTCTGTCCATACAAAATTCAATCGAAACGTGTGACTAAGTAGAACAGAACAGAATTTCGAGTACATGCAATTGTGTACTGATTTTATTTCTTTTTTCTGGCAAAAATGCGTGAATTGCTGTAGTTATAGTTGCATGTGTGGACACCGACTTGTAGGGCATGTGTGGAACATAATTTAATATTAATATTTTATATTATGTGAAACATAATTTTATATCTTAATTACACGTGTTCGGATTTAATGAAGGTTAAAATCATTGGCCAAAAATGATTCTCGTATTTTTAGAGTTACCAGAATTTCTTTCTTGTTCGTGTTTATTTTAAGCTTTCAAAATAATTCGCATATAATAATGCAAACATTGCGCCTCACTTTACATTAGGTATCCTGGATTTTATAAATGATTAACAACTAAACAGTGAATTAAGGTCACTGCCATACTATTTGTGGGGAAAAGGAATAACTACTTAAGTCTACATAAGCTAATACTGATATAAATAAACCATTGCAGACATTGCATTACAGACTAAAGTAAAATACAATTCACAGATGTAAATATAAAATAATATTTATTTTTACATTTTCTTTAATTTCATTAAGGCCAATAGGGTGATAACAGTTATTAACGAGGAAGAGGATCATTATTAGCATAGTTGGACCTATATTCTTTAACTTAAAAAGGCAGAAGTTTGGAGTTGGTCTGGTTGGAACATTAAAAGTTATTTTACTTAGCAGGAATTCAGAATCGACATCGCCTTGAATCAGGCCCAGCACAAAAGGAATAACTCAGCATTGAACGACGACCTTTTATAGATGGTAGTCTTATAAGACAGAGTCTGCTTTCATATGAAGGTAGTAAACACTAATTCCATCCAAGGCCACTTTACTGACAGTAATGGCGTAAAAACTTATTGCCCAAATATAATTTTTAACGAAAAACAATATGATCTTTAGTTTACACAGTGAGCAATTTATATGAAATGCTAAATTTTAAAGGGAATCAATTTATAGATATCAATTCAAAAATTCTAAAGTTCTTTCCTGCAAAAACTATAAAAACAGACATAAGCAGTTTTTCCGTATTACCACAGACATATCCAGATATTACGTTCGTTCGTTTACTCAGAAGTATTGACAATTTTTGACTTAATTTAACTGAATTGCGTTCGCTTGCACAAATTTCCATATAAAACGTAACCAATCCAGTAAATTCCAGTAAAAAATATTAAGAAGTTTTAGTAAACGTATGAATCCGTTGATTATATACGACAGATTATTGAAATTTTTTAACACTAAAAAAATTTTTTTTCACATTTTTATTAAACAAAATATTTTGAAGCAGCACACAATAACATTCACTCATCTTAATGTCAGACCTTTTGCTCTAACAATAATATTTTTTCAAATTTACTGACGCATGAACTTTGCAAAAAACATAATTTGTGTACAGCTTTTATCATATCTAACGTCCATATATTAGCACTTCGTCCTTAATGCTATTACCAGGTTTGGATATAAATTTAATGGTGGCCGTCTTGTAACCAGGACCACCATACATCAGTTCAGCAATGGCCCCATTATTTTTCTTTTTATCTATCACCTTAATTCCAGTAATGGTATAAGGAGCTCGAGCCTAAATAGAAAAGTTTTAAAATTTCAACTAAAAAATTTTACAAAAATTTTCTAAATGCACTTACTCGTTGTTTAAACACATATCTCTGGGTGACTGACATAAACAACTTTGAAGGTTTACTAACAGTCTCCTTCGATATCAAGACATCACTGCTACCGAATTCTCCCCAATCATAGTTATTGCCCTCCTCATTGGCTGACAAAACAAGTGTGACAAACAATAAACTTAGAATCAATAAAATCTTCATAATTTGTTCCCCCGATCTAAGTAATTGCGAATTATTGCGAATTAAATGCTTTCTAACTGATATTATGGTGTTTATATAGCCACTGTGCTGTTATGTTGGCTCATTGATTGAGTTTAAAATATTGATATTGTTTCTGTATAAACAATATTGTTGTTATCGCAAAGCTTTCGCTTAGCTAAGAGATAAAAATGAAATAAACATTTATATCTCGTCACACATCAACTCAAATGATTAATGATTTAGAAATAAATAATATATGAGCATTTCCATGTCATCGTACGTGACATTTGTACTCCTATAAAGTGGAGTAGTTTTTGCAAAAGTTAGAGTAAATGAATGAAAATAAGATCATTATGTTCCATTCAAAGGGCACTTTATTTAAAAAAAAGTAATTATATTCGAATCATTGTTGTCTAAAATATCCAGACAAATAATAATATATCGTACGTGACATAAAACAGAAGTGATTTTGAGGTATATATGGAAATTTGAAAAAATCTGCGTGTCTGGGGAGGTATTTTTTCTTTTTTTAATTTCTTACACTAAACCAAATATTTTTCATTTAAAATCCATCATGCTTAATTGAAAACAAGTTTTAAATGATTTTATAATAAATTCAATTTAATATCGTTCGTGACATATCTTACGTTACAGATTTTTTTCTAATAGTATTTTTAGGTAATAAAATTTATATAATTTTAAGAAAAAAAGTTAATATCTATGTTAGGTGCACTTGCGACTGTTCAAATACGAATGACGGAGACAAATAATGTTTTTGCACTACGTACGTGACATTGAAACAACATGCAAGGAAAATCAAAAAAATACCGCTAATTTGACTCTTAATTTCCTTTTTTCTTATGGATCTTGTTAATTGTTGTTACCTTAATTTCAAAGCATATCTACAATTAAAATTTATTTTTTCAATTTAGTCGCTAAAAAAAAGTTGATTGCAATTCTTTAAAACAAGTCAGAGATAATCAGATTAAACTCTTATTATTGCTCTTATAATAATTTAATAAGCTCTTAATACCTGCGCATAGTAAAATTTGAGTGTTTTTTTTATCAATAAACTTATATTGAAAAACTTTCAAGAGTTTTCATTTTTACAGTCGTGGTTGACATATTCATGGAAATGTCCATATTTGTTTCTATAAAAATTGTATTTCAGTTTCTTTGTTTTATTTTATCTTCAACATGATTTAGGAGTTTAACATTAACTGATAGTTTGAAACCACTTGCTTTTACCAAACGTCTTAAGTCAAGATAAGACAATTAGAAAATTTTTATATAATAAAAGAACACCTTTGGAAAATATTCGTTTACATTAAGTCTTGCTTTTCCTCAATCGTTATAAAAAAAGAGTTGCAAAACCAAAATAATTAACTCAGGGTGATTGCAGTTCGGAGAGAATTTTTGGAAACACTCTTTTTTTTATAAACGTTAAAAATTAGAAATTGTGAGAGAAGACAGAAAATTTTTGAATTTTTGATATTTGGAAAGAAACAGCTGATGATCAGCTAATCAATTGCAATAACCTAAGTAAGTGTACCCTGAATTACCTTGTTTACAAATTTTGTTAATTCAGGAAAAAAAGAGATCACACCTTAAAATATGAAATGTTTTTCAAGGGCAATTTAAAATCTTTTTATTTTTTACGCAAACTTAGGATCGCCTTTTTCGATTTTTCTTTATGCCCTCATTACTTACAATTGGTTGTTAAAGTGTGATCTATTAATTTTCTGTCTCGAGATGAATACTGTTTCGCTTTTAAGGTCATTTATAATAATTAAAGCAAAAAAAGTCAAGAAATCTTCATAATAATTTTTGAAATATATTCTTAGATAAAGATCAGATCATGTTTTCACAGCTTTGATTTTCAGACATTAGTGACCCCTACAGTGGGCAGAACAACTTTTTCCCAAAATTTTCTTGCAAAAACACAGTATGCTAGTAGGTAAACGAGGCAGTTTTTCTTCTTCTTATAAGGTTATACCATCTATTAGGCATGTACTATAAAGTATTTTAAAGTATTTTGTACGATATGAGCGTTAAATTATTTAACTTTACCATACACACACACGCAAAGAAAAAATATGGTTGTGCTAACCATAATCGAAGAGCAACTTACTATGATTGAATTGTATGATTATGGTTAAAACATATAATGGTTACCAATTATCATTATTGTGTTTAATTAAAGAATCATTCAATAATCATATATATGACTACAATTGAAATCGACAATCTTTGCTTTTTTACGGCAAATTATTGTCTTTTGCTGTAACATACACATATTGATTGTACTTACCAATTTAAGTGCAATTTTTATCCCATAATTTTTTTTACATTTTCTCGTTTAAATGTAAATTTACTTTAATTTTTAAAAATTTCTGTTTACTCTTAAAATAATAAAAATTTATTCAACAAGAAGAAGAACAAATTATTATTAAAAACAAATCATAGCTTGATTAATTTGTAATCATACTGTTGTCTCACCTATTATTAATGATTATTTGTTATTTTTAATGCTTTTGAATATAATGTTATTTTTGTCAATTTTTTTTTTTTTTTAAATCATACTATTTTTAAATGATAATGATTTTGAAATGATTACGAAAAGTAAATATTAAATGATACAATTCAAAGAAATGCTTGATTATCGTCACAAAATACATGATAAAATGAAACCAAAATAACTATTACTTGTTTACGACAACTAAATATTGTTATAGAAACTATAATATGATCGTCGTAATCATGTCGTAACCATGGTTTTTCTTTGCGTGCAAAGTGGAGCAAATTTTTTCTCATAAGTAAAAAAGGGTGTATGTAGGTGTGTCCTTCCGTGTGAAATTTCTACAATTTTCATTTCCGACGCCATAAACTATAAATTTTCTGAAAGCTTATAAATAGGGGAGTCGATTAAGCTATGTCAGTCTGTCCATCCACCTGTCCGTGTGTATGTTGGTATCATCTTTTTGAAGCCTCCCGACATCACATGGACCTGCGTGAGGTTTTAAATTATCAGAAATATTCGGGTGTAAATCGGTATGAAAATCAGAAACATCGGTACATAAACAACTGAGATATGAGCAGAAACCCACGACCACCTCGATTTTTTTCACAAAAACAACATTACAACAACAACATACATACATACAAACGTGTATACTGGTTAGAGTAACCGTGGCATTGAATCCCAGCTGAGCCAAAAAAAAAATTTTATATTTTTATATTTTTTTAAATTTTTTTTTAATTTTTTTTTTATTATTTTTTTATTTTTTATTTAATATATTATTTATATTTTTATTTTTTTTAATTTTTTTTTTATATTTTTTTTAAAATTTTTTTTTAGTTTTTTTTATATTTTTTACTTATATTTTAATTATTTTTTTTTAATTTTTTTTAAATTTTTTTAAAATTTTTTTTGTTATTTTTTTTTTTTATAACATACATACATAATTTTACAATGGGATGTTTTTATTTATGTATGTACGTATTTCATATGGAATGAATGGTGATACAAACAATTGTTATTGCATGACTACACGTTGTGAAGGCTATATAAGATTCGGCACGGCCGAATATAGCGCTCTTACTTGTATTTAAATAATTTTTAATTTTTTTTATAAATTGCATATTTATTTATTTTTGAAAGCAAACATTAAATTAAACGTCCACAAATTTTGACTTGATTGTCAATACTTTTACCACGATTTGAGTAAAATCTTATGTGCAAGCCTTTAGAACCGATACCGCCGCTTATCAGTTCAGCAATGGCACCATCCTTATCCTTGTTATCGATTACCACAATTCCGGTGATGGTATAAGAATTTAAGATCTAAAAAATATTTAAAATTTTAATAAAATAATATTACAAACACAACGTTTAATAGTCTCACATCTTGTGTGTACACATAGTCAACTTCTCTTTTCACAAACGGCATAAACATTTTATAAACATTTTCATCCGATATCAAGTCATCATTAGTACAGGGTTCTCCCCACGTATAATCTTTACCCGCACTGACCGATGCCACAACTATGACTGATAGTAGACTTAAAATCAAAAATTCTTTCATAATGCTTTTGCTGTAGTCTATTTTGAGGGAAATTTATTTGTATATTAATTATTTCTGTCGAATATTATGCGGTTTTTATAGCAAACTTTTTTGTGATATTAGAGCAGTAAAACGTAATCGCTTATGTTTTGCATTCCGAGTGGATAACACTACAATGGCAATTTCGAATAATTTAATTTTACTCGGAATGCAGAACACAGGCGAATATTTTTATTTTTTAGATTTTTTAACTAATCTATATTGTTGTCAAAAAAAACAAGTAAGAGTGCTGTTATCGGCCGTGCCGAATCTTATATACCCTTCACAACGTGTAGCCATGCAATAACAATTGTTTGCATCACCATTCAAATCATTAATATGAAATACGTACATACATACATACTTACATATATGTTCATTATCTTTATAATGACTTTATTCACTTAAAAGCATTGCATTGTAAAATTATAAATTGAGTTTATGTATGTTAAAAAAAAACTAAAAAAATAAAAAAAATAATATTAAAAAAAAAAAAAATAAAATATAATAATAATAATAATAAAAATAAAAATAAGTTTACAAAAAATAAAAAATAAAAACAAATTTTTGTTTTGTCCTAACTGGAATTCAAACCTACGTTCATCTAGTTTGTATTGGTGTAAAAAGAGGTGGTCTTGGTTTTTTCCTCATATCTCAGTTGTTTATAGAGCGATTTTTCTAATTTTCAATACCGATCTGCTCCCAAATATTTTTGATATTTTGCTCCCTTACACTGGTCCAGGAAATATCTCGAGGCTTCAAAAAGTTGATTTCAACATACACACGGACAAACTGATAGACGAACAGTGCTTGACTCCCCTATTCATAAGATTTTAGAAAATAAATAATTTACGGGGTCAAAAATTAAAATTGTAGAAATTTCACACGGAATGACAAACCTGTATATTTATACCCCTACACCCACTGTAAAGGGTATAATAATGGCTTGGCCGGCATATGAAATTGGTTAACCTACGTTTATCTATGTTTTGTATTTTTAATTTATAACTTTGCAAATTAATATCAATTGATATTTTAAATGCAATAACAATAACACTTTTAAGTTGGTGATAAACAAATATTATTAATATTTTATGATCCATCCTAAAATTGTTTTTTTTTTATTTTAGCAAATACACATAATTTTCATTTATCTACTTCTCAAAAGGGTGTATTTTTAAAGATTTTTTAATTAAATGCTAGTTTTTAGTACATATTTTAGGTGTGATATATTCATAGATTTTTTTGAATAGCCAGTAGTTAAAAATTCTGAGATTTATTTATTAAGTAAATTAAACAAAAACACATTGTTCAACAACATGAGGTTCTGCAATCCATTTTTAATAGTCTAAACGGAATTTAAACAAATTTTAATAAAAGACATAATCAATATTGGTGTCAAAGAAAAAAACTATAATAAATAAGAGTGCTATATTCGACCATGCCTAATCTGATAATATCCTTGACCATAATGTACATTGTAGCTTAGCGTAGATTCATTTACATACATCGATGCAGTACGTGAACTGTTAATTCAACATCGGCATCTGACACATTGTGAGATAGCGGCATCTTTGCACATTAGTTCCACTTCTAAACATTCGATTTTGCATGAAAAAAATTTGTTCTCGCTCAACACAAGGCTCGAGTCAAGTCGTGTGGAAATGACTATATAAAATGGTTTTAACGAAAAATATAATTATCATCAAAAGGAAAATATCGAAAAACATTATATCGAAGCCATTTTGCATTTAAAAATGTTTGTTATTATTTGCTATTTCGGAAATATAAATAATAGCCCTCATAGCAGTTGAAAAAAGCACCAAGGCAATTTTGTTTTAGTGTTTATATCTCAATTACTTTCAAACCGATTAGCTAGTTTTTCTTAAATATAATTTTTGAGACAGCGACTTACAATTTCGTCTCTTTAGCGTGTCCAAAAATTATTTAGCAGCTTAAGAAATAGATATTTAAAAAATATTTATTTTTCCTACAATTTTTGCCTATAACTCTGCCGATTAGTGAACGATTTCTCTAAAGTTTAACAAATAGCCCTAGAGCCGTATAACAGTTATAAAATTTATAATTATTTAATAGTAACAAACGGGTAAATAAGTTAGTTAGTTAGTTTTTATAAAAAAATGTTTCAGGATATAAAAATATGGTAACATTGTTGAGATCATACAAAACAACGCAAGAAACAGCAACAATAAAGCAGCTTCCATGTCACGACTGAATTTTAGGAGGTATTTGAAAACACTATTTGAATGGAAAATATCGTTACGTCAGCAGTCTGTTTTATCATTTATAAATCTATATTACAAAAATCCATGCTCTGTGGAAAATGTAATGCTGTATTGGTCGTCCAAGACCACTTCTTCAAATATCATATCATCATCATTAAGTCTGTTTATACGTGGTTGGCTGCTCGACCACACCCAGACTGTAGAGAGAGGAATATTTCGGCTGTTGCGGGGAACGTGGATGAAGACAGCATTTAAACGATATAGGTAATACATCTACGTTAATGATAATTATACCGCTGCAATATAAACGTTTTGTTCCAGATAAGTTCCAACCCACAAAGCTGACAACTTTTAATTTTAGCAAAATTATTTTATTGTGAAGTAAACTTAGCGTTCCACTTGCCAGTTGGAAACCAAGCTCGTAAGATATCACGTCCTTAAATTGTTTATTTTAAGATTATGTAAAATCAAGTTTATGTAAATGAACCAGCAGCTACTACTTAAGACTTAGCCAACATTACTTGCATAATTCGCAATGCTGGATAGAGTGATCGAACACTAGTCCTTCCAAATGGAGTGATTAAAACGTAATTGTGGTCAACATTTAAGTGTAATTATCATTTAAATGTAAATATTGAGTACCAATAAAGATTTACTGGCGTAATTATAAAAAAAAATGTTTAAGTTTATTGAAAGCAATATGCAGTGAATATGCCCCGAATCCACCTTAGGAACCTCATAGCGGTCATTACCGGACACTGGCCTATAGGTACACATGCGAAAAGGCTGAATATCCCTTACAACGACTTCTTCTGAAGTTGCGATAACGAGGAAGAGGAGGAGACGACTGAACATCTTCTCTGTAATTGTCCTGCATTCGGGGACCTGAGACACCAGATTCTAGGTCAGCGAATACTTGTAAGTAAAACTTGTCTTTCCGCAGTTGATCTGGGAAAGATCCACACCTTTGTAAACAGGACAGGATGGCTGAGGAACGACGGCCAGAGGATATAGACGGACGGGCGTTGGTGCCTTTGGTATCACAACGGGACCCTCGGAGGACCCAAGTGAGCTATGCCTTCGGGCGGCTGCCGGATCTAACCTAACCTAACCTTGAAAGCTTACTTGATAAAATTTCTCTGCAACGTCATGAATACGGCAATTAGACAAGAAATATTTTTAAGCACTGAAGAACAACCCAGCAAAATAACACATTACAAAATAATATGTTAGAAAGTACTAGAAAACAGTTCTTCACTACTTACAATTTGACATCTAAACCCATTATTTTAACACGGCGATGTCATTGGAGGCAAGTACTTACCACCCTCGCATAAGCATTTAGTTAAATAGCAATAAACAGGTACTTGATTTATAGAACCTAAATGACACATTAATAATATGGGCTTACAGAAGTCGTTCGATTCTTTTAAAGAAGAAAATTCTGTTTGTTTATTCTGCGCTACGTTAATTTGAAATTTAAAAATCAGTGAAAATGTATAAGTCATCACTTTGTTAATGAAATGCTTCGCCAAAACATTATTACTTATACGCTAAATGTCTTAAACTAAATGAGAACTATAAAAAGTTATGTTTTTGAAATCTAAGCAAATGTCTAAAAACACGTACTTGTGATACATAAGCAAATCAAGTCATTACTAAAACACTTCTTGGTGATGATGTAACAGTCATTGAAAAGTATGTTGCTTAGTACGAGCAAGTCATTACCTAGTTTTTGATGGGAATATCGTCCTTTGCATCATCTTAAAAGACTACATAAACGACTTATGCCAATAGTGACAAATTTGAAAATATGGAATCGTTAAAAACTATGTATATCGTCCAAGACCGCTTGGTTTACTGGGTAATATCATCAACAAATATTTTAATCATGCACATGTATAGGTATGTAAACTGAGTACAAATAAATTTGCCTAAGTGAGTCATACCTAGTAGATGACAGGCAAAGTCTACACAATCTAATTGAAAAAGCTGCAATACGTGGCTTTCGTTTAGAATATATTTAAGAGAACAAAAAAAAAATACTCTCAAAAGGTTTAAGATAAATATTAAAAACAAAAACAGTTTGGCTTGAGTAAATTTATCTTGGAATTAATTAAATTAGTTTGAAATTGTTATTGCTTTAAGCAGATCATAATTAAAACGCCACTTTTTTTTAATAAATATCAAAAATATAATAAAAGCAAAAACCTGGTCAAAAAATGTTTAAGCGAACTATACTTTTATTGTTATTGCTAATATTGAAAGTTTCAATAGATGATAGATATGGGGCTTTAGCTGCCAAAAGTGAAAACCACAAATCACATAATGTCATTTGGGGAGCACGCAGCCAACAAGATGTGCATCTGAGTCGACAAATTGTTACGGACAAGGCCAAGACCATGCGCATCATTAGTGGAGATTATGAGTACCGGCCAAAGGTAATTGATTTGTAAAAACCAACTTTGCAGTAAAATTTTTTTTAAATCTTATTTGTTTAAACTTTTCAGTCCTCAGACTTGAATTATGGCAAAACAATTACACAAATTGTTGTAACCGATCAGTATACAAACGGCAATGGCGGGTATGCCAAATTAAAGGATGGTGGGCCCAGCACCAATTATGCTGTCATTCATTTAAAATCTCAACGTAATCATGGCTACAATTTTATCATTGACATTTATGGTCAATGAGTGTGTTGAATAATAAATTATGTTATCAAATCACACAAAAAAAAAAACTATTTATTTTTGTTTTAAATAATGTTTATTACAGAGCTGCGTAAATTAAATTCATACACACTTGTTTGCATACACACAAACATTTTGCTTAATATAAGAGTTGCGTCAAAATATTTATAGAGACATCGAAACCACATAATAGTTTTTCAATCAATGTCATTCATTACCAAGTATCGAAGGCAACCAATGAACAATTTGCGAATTTGAAATGTTTATAATTATGGTGGGTATGTAGTTCTTGTTATTTAGTTTTAATGTATTTTGTTTGGCTTTTGCTTTTAATTTATTGTTATTAGATTTGCTTAATATTCTATTATAGCAAGCTCGGATCTAGTAAATGAATAATGGGATACAATATAAAAGCATATATTTTTCCTTTTGATAGGTAATAGTTTTGCAGCCAAAAAAACAAACAATTCATATATTTAAATAGAAATTAACCGACACGCGTAAGCTTCGTAATAGCTCTGGAAAGCATTTACAGGTTAAACAAAATTATTTAAAAAATTTAATAAATTAAATCACATTATATATGAGTACAAAGTAGATTAGCATAAGATGCGATTTTTGTGTATATAGCCGTAACGGGTGTTTAAAAGAGAACGACACACACAGATAAAAACCATGGTTACGATATGATCACGGTAATCATATTCTCTATAGCAATATGTAGTAATAGACACAATATTTAATTATTTTTGGTTACATTTTATTTAAGCTTTAGTTCTTCAATATCAGAAAATTTTATTTTTTTTATTTGTTAATGAATGCGAAACAGACGCTAAATCTTGAAAAATGAAAGCGATCTTAAATTTACAAGAACGCTCGAGTTTGCTAAGAATGTATAGTTTGGTATAGAAATTTTAATAAAAATTATAAAATTAAGACAGCGTTCGTTTCTCATAATATGCCCCTAGTTAAACATCAGTCAAATATTTATTATGGTTTTAAAAATTTCATACACACAAGAAATGCAAAAAAGTAACATATTGTCCTTCTCCATAATCTTTAAATTATGAGTTTCTTAGATTATCAGTAGCTATTTTCAGAATATAAAGATGTGTCATAAAATTTAATTTTGGTCGCCCATAAAATTTGCAGTCTCACCTTGAACAAATAGTCTTTAATTTCAAAATTTTAGTTTTATAAAACTAGAACGATATATGTCTGAAAAGGTACCTTTTGGTTGCCCCCTTTTTTTCAATCCTAACTAGTATCAATAGTCCCTAATTTCAAAACTCTAGATTCGTAAGTTTATAAATTAAAGCAAGTACCAAAAAAAAAAACATAAAAAAGTACCTCTTTGGCTGCCTATAAGGTTTTTAGTATCCCTCCCAGCAAAAATTCTCATTACAAAATACTTAGTTGAATGTAGTAAAAAGCTGTTTTCACTGCTTACAATTTGGCATCTAAACTTTGTATTTTAACACAGCGCTGTCACTGGAGGCAAGTACTTACACCCCTCGTTTACAAATAGGGACTCGAATAAGTACTTATTACGATCGCTTATAAAGAACGACTTAAATAAATATGTAGTTACTTGTATTGCAATAAATAAGTACTTGATTTTAATAACCTAAATAGCCCATTAATACTATGGACTTACAGAAGTCATAACTTTGTTTAAGAAATGCTTTACCGCTGTTGTCAAAATCATTATTACTTATATGCTATGTAAAACAGTTATATTTTTGAATAACTTCTAGCAAATTTCGCAACAAGAAATTTTATTGTGAGTGTATCAAAAATGTATCACATTATAAGTCAAGTCATTACTACAAATACTCCTTAGTAAGACAGACGATCCATAATAGTCCTTGAAAAATTAAGTAAGTTAAGTAAAAGCAAGTCATTACCTAATTTTTGCTGGGTTTGAATCAATTTTTGCTTATTTTATAACTTTAGCTGATTAAATGGAGAAATTACAAAAAGTAACTTTTTGGACGCCCATACCATTTTCATTCTCACCTCAAACCAATAGTCACTAATTATAAAATTCCAGCTTAACAAACGTTAAATATACAAAAGGTAACATAAAAAGCATCTGTTTGCTTGCCTATAACATTTTAAGCCTCACCTGGAATCAATAGTCCCTTATTTTTACAAAAGCGATACTTAAGACTTGTGAATACAGCAATTATATAACAAATTTCTAAAAATTAGAATTTATTTAATTGCGTCTCTGTATTTATAATTATTTAATAAAAAACCTTTTTATGCTTAAGATTATTGATATTTTTATTTTAAAACCTATTTCCCTTAAACGCCTTTTCGTGTAAGAGCTTTTAATATAAAACCTACTATACAAAGTCAGTGCATAGTTTTAGGCGAACTTAAATAGAATTATTTTAAAAAGCGTTGCCACTGATACAAAACCAAAGATCCTAAAAAAGTTTTTGGATAAAAAAATCCAAAATTATTTGAAATTAATTTTCTTAACAGAATAATCAGTATATTACTGATTTAAAGTATAATTGCATCCTGCAAATGGAGTGTTAGTTGTATATAAATAAATTGTTATTCAATTTGTATTTTCCACAATATTGTTTTAGGATCCCGTAAAGTATTCTGAATAATAGAGGAGTCAATTTAACCGTACTCGTTAGGCTATCTGTTAAAATAAACTTTTAAAAGCCTCTTAATTAGGGTGATCGATTCGGTTTTACAACCGGTGGAAAGCCCGGTTTTTTACTCTTTCAGCTGGCGGTTTTTTCCAAATGTTAATTTTTCGAATGTCGAATAAACCGGTTTTTTTTGCTAACAGAAGCCGGTTTTTTCATTTTAAGTTTTATGTTCATTTATCTTTGTAACCAAACGCACCATACTATATTTATTATTAAAAAAATTTCCAAGAATCAGAAAATCTATTTAATACTCTTCCATAATATTATAAGAAATTTATTTGTTGTTTCAAAAACAAATTTAAAAAAATATGAAAAATAACTAAGCTTAAATATTTTCTGATTTAAATGGAAAGCAGGTATTTTATACGTTGTTGCGCTTAGAATTTGCTGTGATTATCAGCTGTTCAGTTATGTTTTGACCAAATTATTGTACTTTGCAATACTTTTTGATCTCATTTTCGAGTTTCATAGTAATTTGCTTCTACGAAATCTAGCGACTTGTACTAAAGATTATTCAAAGCTTAACTAATATCTCTGATAACATACGACTTGTATACTAAAATAATTTGGCGCACAAAGGGTCATTATTACAACTTGCCTATAAAGTTAATGTTAATTAAAGGTAACTTTGACTACCGTGAGCAGTGAAGTAACTTTTTAGTATTTTGAATTATTACAACCCCCTTGTAACAAAGTTTTTTTTTAATATGGCTGTACCAAAGCAAATACCGATTAATTAAAAAAAATTAATTTAGTTCTTAAAAAATTTAGTGGCAACAATGTAAATTTATACATTTTATTTACAAAACGAAATAAAATTTTTGATGATAAATCATAATTTGGTGTCCATATTTTGTTTCATGTAGAGAAACAATGGCATTTTTAAATTTATAAACCTAACCTTAAAAGTTAAAGGCATAGCTTAACTTAAGCATAAACTTAACTTTTCGGCCACTTTTAGGTAAAAAGTGTCTGTCCTTTAATATCTTTACTTTAATAAACGGCATTTTATAATGATGCCATTGAATGTGCGTCAACTTAAAATGCAATTTAACCATAGAACAAACTAGTTTATGCCTATATATGCATCTCTGTCATGGGTATAAGAAAAAATTATATTTCATGTATTCTGCCCAGTTAACCGGTTTTTTGTAAGTTTTTAAAAGAGCAACCGGTTTTTTTTTAATTCTAAATTTCAAACTATTTGAAAACCGGTTTCTAAAAAATGTCGAATAATCGATCACCCTAGTACACAACCAATTTGGTTCAAGCTTATTATAAAGCAACTGAAGTAAAGTAGTAAGGCAAATTGCAAATGCATACATATTGTTGTTGTGTTAAAAAAAAAAAAAAACTAGTCAATTTTTGCAATCATTTGCATTGTTTGTATAGTTTGCACTACCCTTTGTGAGTATCCGTAAAATTTATTTTACTGTGAACTTAATTTCTACTTGTAAATATGGAATAAATCCTTTAAAAAGTCGTTGAGGACATGGTAAATTTCCTATCGCGACCTACTTTATAAATTTTGAAAGCCTTATGCACACCGCAAAAAAAACATGACTTCGTTTTTGGAACTTGTTTTGAACACACGCAAATGTAACATTTTTACCTTTTTAGTATTTTTCTTTAAATACAATTTCTTTTATTACACAATAATCCATAAATTATTTAATTCTATCGCGTTATAATGTACAGATACTTATTAAAATTAAAGTTTTATATAGAGTGTATTTTTTTACTTAAAATCATGTCTATTAATTAATTTTTTTATTTTTTATGTTTTTCAATTAGATATCTAAACATTTTAAACTTTTTTTGTATTGATATGGGGACCCAAAAGTTTAGTTTTTGTATTTTGTATGCTGTTTTATATGTCCTTAGATTAATAGTCCAGAATATGGAATTTGGCCAAGTTTAGATTGATAATGACTAAGACAACCAAAAACACACTTTTCGCATTTTTATGGTACTTTTTGCATACTCTAGGGCAGCGGCCACCAACTACTTTTATTTGGGGTCCGTTTTTTTAAAAAATCACGACCGTCGCGTTCCGAAAGGTAGTAAGCTGAAGTATTTAAATAAAATGTTTAGAGACTGTATCGATGGACAAATAAAACGAATGAGTTTCGATGCATTATTTTATTAAATTAAAAAAAAACTTAAAATAAAAAGTAGTAAGTACTAAGGGTTTTTACAATATTAATGAGAAATATAAAATTTTTTGTCTTGGACTATCCGTTTGAAGTTTGAAGTAAAGCTTGTGCAGGATATTCTCATGAAATTTTTGGAGATGTTCATCGCAAAGTCTCTTCCGGGATTTATTTTTAATGAAGCTCATTTAAGAAAATGCTGCTTGACAAACATATGTTGACCCAAATAAAGTGAGAAGTTCAAGGCAAATTTTTTTAATTCTGGGTATTTATTAGCACAAACAAATTTTATACAAAACTCTTGAAAAGAAACTGTTTTTATACCCTTCACACAGTAAAAATTTAAAATTTCTACAAATTTTCATTTCCGACCCCATTAAGTAAAAATTTTCTGAAAGCTTATGAATAGGGGTGTCGATTTAGCTCTGTCAGTCTGACCGTGTGTATGTTGAAATAAACTTTTTGAAGCCCCCCAACATCGCCGGGTGAGGTATTAAAATATCAGAAATATTTGGGAGTAGATCGGTATTGAAAACCAGAAACATCAGTACATAAACAACTGAGTTATGAGCAAAAAAAAAGATATAAAGGTATGTACATCGGTACATAAACAACTGAGATATGAGCAAAATACTACGACAACCTCGTTTTTTTCACAACAACAACATACAACACATACATACATACATACAAACGTGGTATACTGGTTAGATTAAACGTGGCATCAAATCCCAGCTGAGCCAAAAAGAATTTTTTTTTAATTTTTTTTATATTATAAAGGGTCCGCCAAATAACTTCTTTTTTTTTAATGTTACAAAAAAAGTGTAGCTTCGGCCAGAGGTTCAAGCCGTTGGCAAATAGTCGGCGGCGGCGGCTGAGTGCAAAAATAACCGGCGGCGGCTTCAAGCCGGCTGAAGCCGATATAAAAAAAACGATATTAAATCTATGTATATAAATAAATTTCAAAATCGCATTGAAAACTAAGGCAAAAAAAGAGCAGCGAAAAATTTCTTTTAATTTTTTATTATAACATTAATATGAGAAACCGAATCACTGTTTACTATGTCGTAACAAATAAAACGATGCAGTACATGGGCATATCCATAACGTATACTAGCAACGGCAATAGCTGTATGTAGCCGAGGAAAATTTCCGTTTTTAAAGTTTTTACCTCCAATTTAAATTGTTTGCAGTAATGGACTTTTATCTATATACATATATAAAAGAGTAACGTGACTGACTGACTGACTGACTAATTCATCATCGCACAGCCCAAACGCAAAAAGCTAGAGACATGAAAAATTTTTTTTTTGAAATTCGTTTTTTAAGGGGGTAAAATCGGTAATCTTATATCTATAAAATAAACATGATGCATATTAAATTGAAAAAGTATTATGCTTCCAACACTCGGAAATTTCATTTGTACTAACAACTTTAGCCACCTTCCTTATTTTTGATTTTCTTTTGAAAAGCTAACTGTAGTGTTCCACACTATCAGTATAAGATATACAATCATTGAAATTTTCGGAATTCAATTAGCTTTCTGTAATAGCATTGTTTATTTGTGTTTCTTTTAAAAAATAGCTATTTAGATTTTTTGCGTCAGTTTTATAGAAAATTTTAATAAAGTTACTTTTAACATGTATTCTTAAATAATTATACATACAAGCGCGTTGAAAAAATAAGTTGATATGTTTTCTTGCAGTTTTTGAGAGTAACTATATTGTATATTTTTTTCTTTTCGACTTTAAAATTGCTAAAATTACTTAACTTTTTTTTAAATTTAGCGTTGAGGTAAGTATGAAACGGCTAAGTCGCCAGCCGAAATCATCCGAGCACAGTCGGCGGCGGCTAGTTCTAAACAAAATCACACGTCGGCGGCGGCGGCGGCTAGCCGGCTGAAAGCCGATCGACTTGGACCTCTGGCTTCGGCTGTGTGGCACGTAGCCACACAAATGTTGAAACCAAATATTGCCAATATCCTCCTCTTCAATTTTGTGAACAAAAATTCATTCAACATGGCCCGATAACGATCGCCATTAACTACGGCCACTCCTTGCTCATTTTCGAAGAAAAATGGCCCAATTATGTCTCTGGACCAAAATCCGCACCAAACAGTGACTCGTTTTGGGTGTATCGCCTTTTAATGTATGCGTGCTGGTTTTCTGTTCCCCAAATGCGACAATTTTGCTTGTTTACATACCAGCCAAGATCAAAATGAGCTTTATCTGAAAAGATGTTTTTTTGGCAAAATCGGCCAAAGTAATGTCGCAATATTTCCCAGCATTGTTCAAACGTATACACAACTATATTCGTTCAGCGAAAGAATAAAACTAATTATCTGTCAAATCAAACTTTAAAAAAAAGTTAGATGGCGGACCCTTTATATTATTTATATTTTTTTATTTTTTTATTTTTTTATTTTTTTTTTTTTTTATATATTATTTATATTTTTATTATTTTTTTTTATTTTATATATTATTTATGTTTTTATTTTTTTTTAAATTTTTTTTTTAACATATAAACTCTATTTATAATTTTACAATTAGATGTTTTTATATAGGTATATGTATGTTTTTTATATGAATGTACGTATTTCATATGAGATAATGGTGATAAAAACTATTGTTATTGCATGACTACACGTTGTGAAGGGTATATAAGATTCGACACGGCCGAATATAGCACTCTTACTTGTTGGTGTTTAAAAATTGTATTTTCTTGGAAGTCGATCATTTTAATCTGGAGAAAAGCTTTTATTACTTAGCACAACCTGTTCGACGAGTGTATGTATGAGATCTTGTTGCATCTCACTGTTGGCAGGAATATTACTAATAAAATTGTTTGCATTATCACTCCCAAATTATCTCTTTTTGCATATGTTTCCCTCTTACTTGTTAGTTAACGGATCACCACTAAAGGCTATTGTGGAGACGAAAATATTTCTCATGAAATCGTTGTTGCATAATGTAATATATTTTGTATTGTTAACACAACGTCCGCATAAAATAGGTTTACGGTCCGGATTCCGACCGCAGTCCGGCAGTTGATGACCCCTGCTCTAGGGTTTATTAATCTAAAAATGATGATACTCTTTTTATGGTGATTTATTTATACTTTTTAATTCATAATTTTTAAAATTGTAATTGAAAACACTATGGCTGACACAAGAAGTACTTTTTGAACGTTTGTAGTACTTTTTGTATATTTTGTGTTAATGAGTATAGAATTCAGAAATAAGGTACTACTGGTAAAAACAGAAATAAAAAATTACATTGTTTGTTTTTTTTTATCGGAACACTTTGTATATTTTCAAACTTGCAAATCAAAACCTCCAATATTAGGAAGTATTTTTCCCAGTATAATAAGAAAATTATTGGAATAAACAGAAAAAAGTAAATTTTCTCATTTGTATGCTACTTTTTGTGTTTATGAATATAGAATTCTGAATCTAGATAAAATTAATTTAAAAACTTATATAGGAAGCCTTATCTCCACCAGACATAGGCAATAACTAAAAAAAAAATAGAAAAAAAATTAATGTAGACGGCATGATGTTTGTCACCAATATGTTAAACGAAACAATTTTTAGAACTGATAATGTAAATGTACCATAAAACTAGTTATTTAGCCAAAATTTAAAATACATCATATTTAGTTAAGACCTACTTACATACATACATACATACATACATATGTATGTAAAAGAAACAATTTTTATTGTTATACGATCTGATTAGATAACAAAGTTGTTTAACGGATTAGTTTAGTAAAGAATACAAACAATGATGTATTAATTCACGAATCAGAATCCTAACGAAGCATAATTTTGAGCAGACAAAAAAAATATATATATAAAACATAATTACCTGCAAGAATATGGTATTCGCAGCTGGTCGACTAGAAGCAAAGCACTTGTGAGGAGCACACAAATATAAAACGTTTTTAAGATTATAAATAAAAATTCATTGTTTTTTTTTTAACAAAATGAAATCCCTGCTGGTATTATGTGTTTTGGCAGGAGCTATTCTCGCCATTAGCGTTGTAGTCGAAGCCAATAGTGCTACTTTTGGTCAGGTGGGATCTGACCAAAAACTTTTAGAAACTATTAATATAAGTAGAAAAAGTCGACCTAGACCACATATTGTAGAAGTTCGCTATCCAGAAACTGTAAGATTTTGCAAATATTTAATTTTTAAGTTTAAATGTCATTGCTATTTTCTTAACTTTCAGGGCTACCTTCAATCACCACTCACCGGCATTAGAATTATAGACAGGGGTGGAGTAAACAACTTTGGTACGGCTATTATGAAAGATGGTGGTCCTAAATCACGTTTTAGTGAAATTACTTTGAAATCTCAAAGGAGCAAACCTATGGATTTCACAATCAAATATTACGGAAGTCCATAATATCATGAATATTAATGTTTTTTGTATTATTTTTAAAAGATTTTCGAATTTTAGATGAATTCAAATTAAAAAAAAAAATAAAAATTAAATAATTAATGGAAAAAAAAACACAGCTGATGACCATATAATAAATTAAGTCTATGTATAATTAAATGTTTTATGCCAAAAAACTTTAAATAAAATTTATGAGTTCACAAATATTTATATTATGTCGTTTTCTCAAAATATTAAAATTTTTTTAAATTATTAAAAAAGTTTGAATCTTTCTTTAAGGCATTTTAAAATTTAGAAATATGACAATACAAAGGAAAGGAGTTCTTGTGAATTTAAACAAATATTATTATTTAAATAAAGTGTTAAGCATGTTCAACTAATAAAAATTAAAATAAATATAAATCAAGGCACTTTTAAAATATTTAATATTTCTCAATTTTTTTTTTAATTTTTTATTTATTAACACATTTCCACAAATAGAAAATGCATAGTTTGTACATCATGTTTTAGAGAATGATTACGAAAATTTTGAAATTTCGTAAATGTGACTTTTTGCGTTGTATTTCAGTTCAAATTTTATAGAAAATAAATGCAACACGTTCACTTGTGTACCAAGTGGGTAATAAAGAGCTGCACAAGCATAAGAAAAATGTCATACAAACAATCTCATTAAACTTAAAATCGTGTGTATATATTTATTACTCTCTAAATAAAAAAACATACTTCTAAATGAAAGAAGTATAATTATAACTGAAATGAAATAACGTTGGAATAAAATAAAGCTGAATTAAAATAAAGATGAAGTAAGACACTACAAATGAAATAGAACATTTAAAACATGTTTTGATAGTAGACGTAGACTAAAACACTTGCAAAAAAAAAATTTTCTGTAACGGGATCAGTTTACATGTATTAAGAAATCGTTTATAAGAAAGTGTTTTATTCAAAAAACGCCTAAATGTAATTACTTAGTAACACTGCTGTTTAATATTTTATACGTTTTTTGTACATGTTCTATTGTACTAGATGTTTCTGCTTTGATTCTACTTTTTTTGCAAATACAAACTATAATACAGCTGTAGAGAAAAACTTTTTTATTCATGATTAATTTATTTTATTGAGAGTAAAGTTTTATTATTTTTGTTTACACTTCAATTTGGTGTTTGGAAGTAAAGCAAAATAGAACACATAGCTTTGAGAATAGTTTACGCAACTTTTTAGTAATTATTACCTAACTGCTGCATAAGGCTTTAACCTCAAACTTGTATGGGGAAAGATTTGTATAGAGACGAAAAACTTTGAATTGAAATTAAGAGGAGAGAAAGGTTTTTTTAGTCCATCCAATTGACTTAGTTAATTGGATAATTTTTTAGAAATAGTAATTGAATATGCTTTCGCGTATAATGCTGCTGCGACTAGCGATTTTTACACACCTTTCGCAGTATTGCGGCAATAGTGCGTCATTTATTCTATATAAACCTGAGACTTAATATATTTCTAGAGCAAGCAAGCAATGGCGTCAAATCGCTTAAATGAACTTTTGATTTCTTAAAGTAATTCATTTGTTAAATATCCCTGATTTCTGTATTGCTCTGAAATTCGAGAGCGAAGATGGAATAAAAGGAAACAAAGGAACAAAGAAAAATTGGATACTCTGCCCGTCAAACGAATTATTAACATATAACCAATAAGTTTTCTGGTAATTACTTAAAACAAAATCACAGAATCAGAAATAATGGAGCAATTCAGTGATGGCACTTGGCGTAAAACATTTAATATAGAAATGTTTTTTTCATATAATTGACTGCCCGAATTGCTGAGTATTAACCTGCATCAGGTGGCCGAAACCACATGTCTGCAATACTAATGCCTACAAATGGTAGTAATCTTGACTGTTTGCTGTTTACCGTTGACTTTAACGTTTTTAGTATCGATTCCATCATCAAATAAAGTACACCATGCAGTAAGGATGAGGGGATTATCATCACTGCAAATGCGGAAATACTATTTCATTCGATGTGCAATGAGTTTAACAAACTTTAAAGCTTGAAAACGTTGCTCTGGCGTGAGTCTTTTTATTATAAATAATTGTCAAACCAATCCAACCTCTATACAACCAACAACTGTCAAAACCAGCTATCACAACAAACAGTGCTATCGTTTTTAATTTCTGTGCCTCTGAAGTAAACTCTCTTTAGGGCCTTACAAGATGTTTTATTATCCAAATTATATTAATTAACAGAAATTATTGTGATGGGGTCTGCTTTAAGGCATGTATGTGGATCAGAAAATTTCGAACATGCCGACGGTCAAAACTAAACTTATTAATGATTTGAAATATATGATGCATTTATTTCAACAGTGTAATAAATCAAAATTTCTAGATTTGAAACAGATTTCTAGCAAATATTCTTCAGCTTATATGTACTATTGTCGAGAGTTGAAGACTGGTTTAAAAATGGTCCATACTTTTGATGTTAAAGCTGAACGCGATATTTTATAATAAGAAGTTTTCCCATTGATCAAAATCAAAATATTGCTGGCTAAAAACAACTATGAAATTATGTTTTAGTTTCCTATAACATGCAATCTTCTTAAGAGGTATTTTTTAAAGCCTTTTTACTCGAAACAATGTTTTATGAGTTGTGACATTATTGAAATAAATGAGTGATATACATATATACACTTTATATGAAATATTGTGAAATTTACAATTATGGACCCAAGTATAATGTTGTACAGATCATCAGCCAGTTCAACCCCGCGATTGGAAATCCCCAATAAAGAAAAAGGTAACAATTCGTACCTTCAAAGCGGTCTCTTCGGAAAATACATGTCTAGTTGTTTAAAGGTTCTAGTCTTATAGTTTATAAATGTATTTAAATCTGATATCTTTAGACCTAAATATAATTCTATACAATATGGGTCAAGTTTGCTGCTGTTATCTTTACCATAGATGAGATTTTAGCCAAGTTCATCCATCAATTGATTTACAACCATCCATAAAATCTATTTACTTTTTAATTTTAAATGGTTTTTCACAAGGTCACAGAAAAAAAGTTGCATTTAACCGAATTGTTTAGTTGTGATGTTGTAATTTTACAGCTGCAATTACAATATAAAAATTAAATCACACCCGTGTCTAACAAACTTAATAATTCTTAATTGCTTGGTGAAACTTAAACTGATCTGTAGTGGTTTATCTTAGATAAGAAATCAGATGGTGTTAAAAAGCTGTAAAGATAAGTATATAATAGTTTTAAATCACTCTGTTTACTGTCAAGCAAAAGTTAAAACAGCTCTCCTTATGAGGTAGTATTAGAACTGGAACACTAACTTACCCCTAAGGGACTGAAAACGAAACAAGCTTTGTCATTACATTACATCGAATTCTTGCAGTCGAGCAAAACCTAATTGATTTTCCATACAAAACAAAAACTATTTCATGCATAGACTTTGGCATAATGTAGTTGTACTGAGATTGGGTTGGCAGTTGCCTTAAGGTATAGCTTACTTGAGTCTTCTTTTGCTCCCATATGCATTACCTTACCCTTGGACTATATTTCCTGGCTGCCATAATTCTTCAGACTTCCTGACCTATTTTTCAAGGTATGGATTTTACCCAGATCACCTATGGAAAGACATGTTTTCATCATTGGCTATTTGTTGACCTAGGGTCTGTCATAGTTTAACATCCCGAGAACCTCTTCAACATCGCGAGTTCTGCAGAAGTTATTATAAAGGATATTGAACTTTTTCACATGTGGCCAGTGACCAGTAATGAGGTAGGAGGCTTTGGGCATATTTATGATAGTTCGCGTCCTATACATATCGATATTCGACTAGAGTTTTGTGTTATTTTTTCAGGTAGATTATTTTTACTTTAAGTAAAGTTTGTGCGAGATCAACTTTTCACACTTCGATAGGGAAAACCCGAACGGTAATGCCAGGTTTTGCTAGTACATCATCTGTGTTGTTTTAATACATGCCCTTGTATCCAGAGGAATGTCGGGAAATTTTATATTTTTCTTAGTCGTTATTTAGGGACCTAATGTCTGCTTATGTGAATTTTCCTGTTCGGTATCCCATGATATTGAATTTTTATCGCCGCTCTTTTTATAGCCATTACCTCTGCCATTTCAATATGGCCCGCAAAGATACAACAAAAAGATGGATTATCGCATGTTCTCCATCCGACAGCGAATATATAAATGACATTATCCGAAGTGTGGAGACCAAATTGTGCAATTGTGCTATAGGTATATTGTAGTCAACATGGGAAGCAATATTGGTTGTACCTTAAATTTTAATTCCTAATTTTTACATCTCATCGAAGCACTACTTAGTGATAAGGTTTCAAATTTATATCATGCTGTACTAAATAATAGTTCACAAAGAAAAATTTCACTTTAATTTTAAAGGTGACTGGCGTAAGTCGATTGCTTTGTTGTTAACAATTTGTATATGGAGTTTGAGATATAGATCCCAGAGCATCTTACAAATCGATACATCTTGATGCAACCGAAATATTTTTAATTTAAAAAAAAAACAAAAAAAACAAGTTTAAAGGGTATATATTTTGATAAAGACCGCGTTTCAAATCCATTAAATTTTACCCAAGTTGAAATGTAAAGGGTTTTTTTTATAAAGGTATAAGCTTTGAAATAAATATAGCAAAAACAATTTAAATTGACATGAAATTAAAGTTATACGGAAGATAATCTTCTGGCATTATAATTTTAATATGATTTCTAACATATTACCGCTACCGATGACTCGGACTTAGTCTAATCTGGTGATGCAATTTTCGGTAACTGTCGCCGTACATCTGCCTTAACGCGGCGATCGTGATCAATCGTTTCGGACTTATCGGTTAAAACTAGCGCCTTTAGATATCCGCACAGAAAATAGTCTAGCGGCGTTAAATCGCACGATTTTGCAGGCTTATTTACATTTCTGAAACGTGGAACAATGCGGTTACCAAAAGTAAAAAAAAAACACCAGTTATAAGACATATTAAGTTAACAATACATTTTATAAAACAGTTTAATTACAGATGCTAGCTGATCTTAATACATATCAAGATTTCAATTAATTAAAATGTTTTAGTTAAATTGATGCTGATTGAATTTCACAATTAGAATTTAAAATATTTACAACTTAATTTTTAAAGCCGAACCATTAAAAAACAAGACCCCCTGGAATGAAGAATTAATCGAACTAGTTACAGTTAAACAGAACTTTTATGTTCAGGGATTAGAAATGTTTTCTACAGCAAAATAGAAGTAAATAAATTTAAGCCCAAAATAAAGAAAATCAAATCAAAAGATCTTTGTTAACTTTAATTAAGGTAACAAAAGTGAAAAGAAATCTTTACAAAAACAACAAACTTTATTTCAAGTTTCACCCGAGAAGTTAGATCTTACTTTAAATTATAGAACGAAACTATAAATACTTTGATATCTTTAAGATATAAAAAAAATCTAAAACATTGAAATTGAAAACAATAAATTTTTCTTTAGCTGTTGACTTTTGGCAATATGCACAGCATGAAAGTTAGACAGACCGTTAGGCAATTAAGTCAGTCAATTGGACAAGGAGAAAAGCAAAAGATAGAAACATGGCCAGACACTGGAAAAATACAAAATCTGATACATACTCGAACTATTAAAGCTAAGCTAGCAAATGAACGTGTAAAAAAAATCAGCTCAATAAAAATGCATTAATCATTTGTTTTAGAAAGAAATAGATCTAAAGTTAAAATGAAATTTTAATATTTTTTAAGCAAAACTGCTTAAATCGGCTAAACTGATTCTTAAATATTCTCCATTAACTCCATGCTGTTTGCAAAAATGCTTTTATGGTGTGATTTTGGATAGCAAATACAATGTAGTAGCATTGTCAAGTGTCAAATAGTATAATTTTATGGTTGCCAATTGCACTACTTTACAACTTCAAATGACAGCCAAAACTCGCAGATGCCAGTTGCTTTTATTTGGCAATTGGTGATGCAATTATAATTGAGTTGCTGATGATAGTCTAGCGAATAATCAATAACCTTTAACAGAATCCTAATTAAAAATCTTCTTTAAAAAGGAAATTTGTCAAGAAAGAAAATAAAACATTTTTAGCAAATAAAAAATCTGACAAAATTCACTTTAGAAGTTTAACTTTAAAAGTTTAAAAAATATGTAAGACTTACTCATATACATATATTTAAACAAAATCTACTACTACTGGCTGATGCAACTCTGATTTTTGTTATATTGTAATTTATAAGGTGGCTGCAAGTGGGAGATTACTTTTTTGTTTACATTTTTTGCACATGAAGTTTGACGTTAAGAGCCGTAGAGTGTTTGTAAATTGATAAAAATTAACTTATTAAAAAAATTACTGTAAAAACAGTGTAGGCTACAATAAGTATTTCACTTCGAACCTATTCGGCTCCGCTCAAATAAAAATAATTTCAAAATAAAAAAAAAGTGAAAGTGTGTGTGTTAGCTATAGACTCCGAAACCGTAAAGCCGATCGGACTCAAGCTTTGACAAGTTGTTGCACACATTCAAGGGAGTGCTTATGGATGGTAAAATGTGGGCGGGGCTAAGCCCATAAAAAAAAAGTTATAATTTTGAGGTACTTGCACTGGACCGATTTTCCGAAACTTTGCACACATATTGAGCTGTCATGACTATACAGTTTCGTGATAATAAAGGTAGGAAGTGCCACGCCCATAAAAAAAGTTATAATTTTTTGCTTCTTGCACTTGACCGATTTTTTTAAAACTTTGCACACATTTTGAGCTATCACGACTATATAATTTCGTAATTTGAAAAGTGGGCAGTGCCTTTTTTTGCCTTTCAACTTCAAGCGACTACAGTTTCCAGTTCGCCTTGCCTTCGCTATTACCATCAACAAAGCACAGGGACAATCTCCGCATGTTGCAGGATTGAATTCGGAAAATCCATGATTTTTATATGGCCAGCTGTACGTCACATGCTCCAGAGTGGGAACACCATAAATTTGTTAATTTTTACAGCAAATGGAAAAACCAAAAATATTGTATACCCACTTGCATTACAATAAAAATCAATAAAATATTATTTTTAATGCATTCAATTTAAATTCAGAATGCATTTTGATTCATTAAAGGGCGTAGCAACGCGCGCCGGGCTTGGCTAGTAAATAATAAAATGCAAAATGAAAAATTCTATCGACAAAATCGTAGAAAGAGAAAATCTTGTAAAGAAAAAAATTTTCTCCATCAGTAGAAAATCCGAAATTTTTTTTTGATATATATAAAATTTATTGAAAAATTTGAAATTGATATAAATTTATTTTTTTTATTTATTAGGATTTAACTGGAATTTTGCAAAACCTATCCACACTTACATATACTACATACTACCATCAACAAAATTCTTAATTTTGTTTTGTTTTTTTTTTATTTTATTTTAATTAACATACAAATACATACATATTAAAACTTTAACATAATTAAATATTGTTTTTTTTATTATTATTTTTATTTAAGGTATTTTGTGGATGTGTTATTTTCCATAAATTTCAACACGGAACATTAGACCATAATTGTATTGTGATTGCAGTTTAATGTTGACAAAATTGAAACCAGGTCCACCTGAATAAATGGTGGCATGTCCTCCCGTACCATTTGTCACCTGATCGAATGCTCTGATGCCGGTTATGATGCGACCATTACCAATGCCCTTTTTGTTGTGAAAGGGTTGAAAGAAAAAAATATGTAAAATTAATGTTTCTTATTATATAATTTTTTTGCAATGAATTGTGAAGATGGTTCAAATATTGAAGTACATAAACTTTTATATATTGAATTCCCTCGTGAATTTCCAAAAAATCTTGTTCCAAATATGGTGATTATTAAACATAAGTGTACACTAGAGAATGACAGATAATAAGCATCGTTATGAGTAATTTTACAAATTTAGGAGAAAATATATAAATAGACGTTCAATTCAAAACATTAGCAATATAATCGCTTGAAAAACTTAAACTTGTTGTAATATGGGTAGCTCAGAATCTGATTATAACCTCCACCATCCACCATAGGTAAAATGACTACATCGTAGCGTAGCCTAGATTAAAATTTTTTACATAATTAACTGCCTTCTACAAGTCAAGCCCTTTCATTTAATACCCATATTGATGGGATTAAAAAAAATTCGCCATTTTGTTTCGGAAGCCATTTAGAATTTTACACTTTTTTATAGTTTACTACATTGTACTGGCCGAGCTAGAGTTGGGCTAATTTTTGCCGACTATCTCGGTCGGTTTTTCACGAAATTCTATCATTACATTGTGGGTTTGTGCAAAAACTGAACTAGGTTGTTGGCAAAAACGAACTAAAGTAACTGATTGACCCAACTCTAGGTCAAGTCCTTTAATTTAAAAAAAGAAATGATGGTGGGTTGAAAGAGTACTAAGGTTGTGCCATAAACAAATTTATTTTTCGCCATTTTGAAGTTTCGGACATCATTTATTATAAACATTTTAATCACTTTATTTGAGGGTTTAGGTTGAAGGTTAGGTTGAAAAGGAGGGGCACTAAAAGCCCAAAACCAAGACAGGTATACACTTATGCCCAGTTGCCATGTTGTGCGCTATTTGGGGGTTTACTACCTTTCATTTGATATCCATATTGATCCTCTCGGTTGTCCAAAAACTGAAGAAAATATTTTTTTGTTTTTAAATTTTAGGAAAAACACCGAAAAATTTGTAGTTTTGTCTGCTTATATCTCAGTTATTTTCTCAATTTATTAGTTGTTCGCGGGAAAAATTTTGGAGGCTACGGTTTGCGATTTTCTATCAAAAGCCTGTCCAAAAATTATTTAGGAGCTTGAAAATTTATATATATATAAAAAAAAAAATTTTTCTAACAAATTTTTGCCTATAACTTGGCTGATTTATCCAAACTGTTTAAAATAACCCTATAGTAGAAAAAAATGTGCTGATATATTATCCTAAGGCTGATAAAGGTTGATTTTTGTGGTAAAAATATGGGAAGAAAAACCAGAGGCAGTTGTGTTTATTTGCTTATATCTCAGTACGTTATGGGACGATGAAGCTGAATTTCAATTGCAATTCATTCCCAAATATTTACACAAGACTAATACTACATATAGGTCTGAGCAACATGTGAGGGTTTCAAAAACTTTATTTCAATTAGCACACGGACAGATGGACATTATTTAAACGGCTTTCCAATTTATAAGCTTTCACAAAATTTAAGCTTTGTGGGCTTGGAAATGAATAGTGTAGAAATAACAAAAGGAATGACAAAGCAATATATACACCTCGCACCACAGGGGAAGGATGCAATAAACTGTAGATACAAGATAACAGTCATCAATGTACTCAATACCGGGTATTTTTCAGACTAAAACAATATCGTTGGGAATAGCGCAGTCTGAGCAAATATGCGATGATCGTTTTGCGTTGCCGCATGATAATTTTTATTTGCTAACGTTTTGTATAAAGTTTCCTACTGACAAAATGCATTCAAGACACACAATGTTCTGATTACTCTCGATAACGGAATTACGACGTGTAAAATTGTTCAATTTATTTTTTAAACCTGTGTCCACCATTTTGTGCGAAGGACATCTTTAATTTAAACTTTCTTTGCAACTGCAAAATGATTGTAATTACGTGTGAAACAAAGAGAATGAAAACTTTCCCAATACACACCATATCAAAAGAGCTAAATGTTGTAAGAAATTTCCTTTTACATATTCAAAAAATATCACGATAGTACTAACTTTTCCATCTCTGATGTATTCATACGACATTCTATAAACATGGATAAAAATGTTGTATGTGTTCTACATAATTCTAACACAGAAATTAACAACAAAATTTATAGAATTATTGTTGAAACCGACGAAATACAACTACAAGTTAGGCTTTGATCTAAGCTATAGCAACAAACAATATATTTGTGGCAATATGTTATTGGAAAAGGGTATTTTTTTTTACTCTAACAACTAGTTAGTGTTTAATTTTTATAGTAAGAAAAAGGATAGTTATTGATATGAGCTTAGTAACAGTTTTAAATTAATAATTTAAATTTAGGAAATTTACAAAAATCATAAGAAGCGTTTTTGTATGATGGCTGTGTGTATGTTGTATGTTTAATGTATGCATGTGTACAGGAGACAATCTTAAACTGTTTGACCCAAGTCTAACTCGAGCTTAACTACCAAAATTTGCTGCAAAAATATTTTGATTAAATTTCTATATTTAGAATAAAATTATTTATAATTTTTTTAATTTAAAACTTTCATTCAATCAACTAGTTGCGTACTTAAGAAAAAGTACAACACGCACACACAAACTTGTCTGACGTTTATAAAAAAAAAAATATTTTGCGTTTTTGCAAAATCTAATTTGTAGGATATTGTTGTTGTTTTTTTCATCTCGATTCAAACAGTATTATGTGTGATAAGGGCAAGTGGTGGTGCAAAAGTGGTTTTCATTTTCATGAAATTTTTATTCTCCTCAATGTGGAAATTTGTATAATATATTCTCGTGGAATTTTTGTTTTCACATCAAAATAAAAAGATGTCAATGCAATTTGACTAAAAATGGGAAGGGAACTAGACAAGAACGTAGACGGACAGTTTTGTTTATCAAGTCTATAATTATATAATTTCGCTTAACTATTAGATGCACAGAATGGACTTAAGTTTTTTTTCTTAGTGAAATATTTTTGTTGTTAGTTAATCAAATAAAATCAATTACAAAACGATTTTTTGTCAATAATTGGATGTCATTGAATTTTTCAGAAATAAAAAATCTGTAATTCAAACTTAGAACGTTGGATTACCCACCATATAACACTTTAGCATCTTATCTTGAACTTATATAATCTATATATATAAAAGTGAAACTCTGTGTGTGTGTGTGTGTGTGTTAGCTATAGACTCCGAAACTGTAAAACCGATCGGACTCAAACTTTGGCAAGTTGTTGTACACATACCAGGGAGTGTTTATGGGTAGAAAAAAGTGGGCGGGGCCACGCCCATAAAAATTAGTTATCAGTTTTAGCTACTTGCACTTGACCGATTTTTCTGAAACTTTGCACACATATCGAGCTGTCATGACTAAATAATTTCGTGATAAGAAAAGTGGGCGGGGCCACGCCCCTAAAAAAGTTTTAATTTTGAGGTACTTGTACTGGACCGATTTTAATGAAACTTTGCACACATACTAAGCTGTCACAACCATATAATTTCGTGATTAGAAAAGTGGGCGGGGCCACGCCTAAAAAAAAGTTTATAATTTTGAGGTACTTGCATCAGACCGATTTTTCTGAAACTTTGCACACATATCGAGCTGTCATGACTAAATAATTTTGTGATTAGAAAAGTGGGCAGTGCCACGCCCATAAAAAAAGGTATCATTTTGAGGTACTTGCACTGGACAGATTATTCTGAAACTTTGCGCATATATTGAGCTATTATGACTTTACAATTTCGTGATTAGAAAAGTGGGCAGTGCTACGCCCATAAAAAAAAGGTATCATTTTGAGGTACTTGCACTGGACCGATTATTCTGAAACTTTGCACACATATTGAGCTATTATGACTTTATAATTTCGTGATTAGAAAACTGGTCAATGCCACGCCCATAAAAATATTATAATTTTTAGGTTTTTGCACTTGATATTCAATTAAAATTCAGAATGCATTTCGATTCATTAAGGGGCGTAGCAACGCGCGCCGGGTTTGGCTAGTTTAAAATAAACTTCAAAATTTAATTAATTAGAAGAAATAAATGCTTCAAGAATTACACAGTTCTCTACAAAAAATATGAACAGTAAACAAATCGAAAGGGAAAGTGAAAAAATTTTTTTCACGTAAAGCGAAAACATGTTGAGGGGAAAATATTCACGATATGGGTGTGTAAATATGACTTTTAAAATGGCATTATTTTTCAACAATTTCAACAGCAAAGAATAAAAAACATCAGTTGTACAGCAGCGAACTTCAATACTGAACGCTCTGTCAAAACTGGATATTCCAATTGCCAAGCGCTGCCGCGTCGGTATTTCGGTTTGCTAAATACCAATTGTATGGGTATGAGCATTTTTGACAGCAGAAAAACGCTTGCCGCTTTTATATAAGTTTTGCTTTAAGTCATTCACAACCAAATATTGAACATCACACAATAGAGAACAACTGAGTTGAAGAATTTCTTCCTAACGTAGTTGAAATTTCAGTCAAAATTTTTAATAACATTTTTAACAATATTGAGAGAGATCAGGCGATTTTATGTTGTCTGCGTGGGTGCTTCTATCAAGTACGGTTCGGTCGTATTTCGGGGTATTTTGCCAATCTAGCCAGACATTTTGTTTAAAGTGAAATTTAAGAAATGTAAAACTTTGAGTCCACAGCTCTACACACAATAAAAACTTGCATCGACTAGTGAACTTTCAAGACTTTTGCTTGAGATTTGTCGTTTTGGGACAATGTTACTTAGTTGAGTAAATTGCATGGGAACTTATTGACTTTTTACGGTTTTGAAAGGTTTACAATACATTTTTTTGTGGCGCAACGAATATAGATTTTACATTGATTTCTACTTTCTGCGAAAGACTATATTAGCAGCTGCTTATAAAAATTTTTAGAACATTTTTTTTTTAATTATTTTTTTAAAAAAATTTGTTCAGAATTAACAAAACAGGTTTTTTTACTTTTTGAGCACAAAAAAACCTTCAAAAGTTTTTGAAAGTGAGGACAGTCGCGATCTTAAAAATGTTATTATGTGTGGTTTCGGGGGTAAACCTTTCTTCAGCCATAAACTTATGCTGACGATAAAAGATGCATTTGTTAAACAACATTATAGGAAAACTTAAAATAAGTAGAAATTTTCTGATCTAGGATTAGTTCTTCTTAGAGAAACTATTTTCCTCTTCATTTGATTTTTCTTATTTTCAACCTTTACCAGCCTATGACTATAGCACATATTTCTGCCAAGTTTCATTGATCTAGGACTCAATAACTTTTAAGAAGCACTATAGGCCAAAAACAAATATATTTTCGGCTAGATTGAAATTACGAAATGATATTAATTTCGTATGTATTTATTTGTATAGAATTTTTAATGTTTTTTTTTTTTACGTTAGACCAGTGAGCAACGCGAAATTCATTAAGCATATCTGAGCTAGTATTGAACTATATAGTTTCTGTTGTATTTTATTTAAATAAAAATTTAATGGCAGTTATGTTTTTATTCAAGTATAGGTGCTGTCTCTACTCCAAAATAACCTAAATCTATTTATAAAATGTTTTCAGAATAATTTACTGAACAACATTATCATAGAGCTTTTGATTATATTCCTTTAAACAAAAGAAGCAGCATGATGTGAAAATCGTATGTTTCCTATTCTTTTGCTTTTTGTTTTGATTTTGCATTCATTATATTAGATTTGATATTTTTTAGCAACTAAATATTAATCCCCCTAAGGATACGCATTTATAAGTTGGATTGACACAATAAGTGAGTAAAAACGTGTTTTTGTTATAAAAACGCGAATTGTAAAGTTTGTGTTAAGCAAAAGAATAAGTTGAAAGTGACTATGAAACTGAAGTTAAAACCATTTTCTCAAATTAAACGCCAAAACTTTGTTCACAAGATTTAAGATTGATATGGGACAGCGAACGACATTTTTATAGATTTTATCAAATAATTTATGTTTAAGTATTCTTGTTACTATTTAGTAAAAAAAAACAACATTAAAAGGCAGGCCTTTTAAGTCATTTATGCTCCAATTTGCAATCTAAACTGAAATCCCTCTTTCTAAGGGACGTAAGGGAGTCTTAAACACCGAGTGGAATGTGATGTATTTTGGAATGATCTTGTTATGCTATTTACTATGCTCCTTGCAGTAGCAAAAGGAAGATATATATATGCGACGCCAAACAGTTCCTTAAAGGCTGCATACATTTTGATCAAATTTATGTTGTTCCAAACACTTGGGGTTGTAAAAAACATTTTTTGGAAAAAGTACATACTTTTGTTTTTGTATTTCGCATCCCTCTTCTGGCGCTCTTGCATTTTCAACAAACAAATATTTTTTTACTGCGTTGAATTTGTGTTTTTTTTAACAAAACAAGAATAAACGAATGAACGAAGGTGAATAAAAAAAATATTGTAGATTAAATAAATAAATAATAAAACAACTAATGAATTATATAAAACATAAAATACGTGTCGTCTATTGTTAAAAAAATTATGATTGTGAGAGGATTTATATATGAAAAATTTGGTTTGAAGCAATTTTCCTAAGGTCCATTATTGCAACTGGCTTATAAAGATGACGTTAGTAAAAGGTTACTTTGGCTATTGTGGGAAATAAAGTGAAGTTTAAAAGAAACTTCTTTAAAATGTGTCTGCACCTGGTCAAGTGCCATCTAGTTTTAACAAATAAGAATACGCAGTGGCAGTGAAGTGAATTTAAATATTTTTTAACCACAATGAAGGCATTATTATTTACCAGGTAATAGCAATTGTGAGAGAGAGTTTTTTGTTTGTTCTTTATCAAGGCATATTAATTCATCTGGTAATTGCAGTTCGGAGAGAATTTGACGTTTGGCATTTGAAATTAATGAGAGAAGAGAGAAAATTGTTTTTTATCTATCGACCTTGACAGCTGAAATTAAAAATAAGTGAAAAAAAAAATCAGCTGACGAGACAAGACTACCTGGTGATTAAATGTGCCTTGGTTTTTTATATACAAGGTTTGACATTTGAAATAAATTAAAGAGGAGGGAGAATTGTTTTTTATCTATGTGCTCTGACAGCTGAATTTTAAAATATGTAAATAAAGGAATAATTAGCAGACGAAACAAGACTATCTGATGAATAAATGTGCCTAGACCAGCAACTAAAAAATTTATAATTGGTTTCCCTTATCGTTCATTTCTAAGTTAAAGTGTAGTTATAATAACGAAACTAGTTTTCTGTCCGATAACATCCTACTCCTTTTGAGGCGTTAGTAAGTTTTTAAATAACAGCGTCAAATTTTAGTTGATTCTACCCACGTTTCTTGCGCAACATCTCAACGACAGTTAAGCAATCAAGTGCATAGTTTAACTGTCACAGTTTTACTGACACGTCCACGGGTTGTGGATAGCAAAAAAACCAATAGATTAATGGGATAGCTGCCAATTAAATAGGCAGTCGCGGACAGCTCAGGGGCCTTGAAAGAAGGAAAGATATGAGCTACGTCGTAAAATTCTATATGCCATTGATATTCGGGGAGACATAGCGAGCCATTGGCGCCATCAAATAATTAATTGTAGCATACGCCTGCCTGGAAGTTCGCTGGCAACCCCTGCCCATCAGGATCGGATGGGCTATTCTAATCATCCGGCAATCTTAATATTTTTATAAATATAATTACTAATAATACCTTTTCAATGCAATTTGCCTTGAATATCGAATACCTCTAATATTGAAAATAGTTTGTGCAAAAAAATTTAAACTTAGAACCGGCATGTGTTTAACATGATTTCCTTACAGAGGCAGAAAGAACTCTGTAGCTTATCAGTAAATACATTTATTAAGTACAATATGAGTACATAAAACAAACAATAAATAAAGATGAATGGCGAAAAAAATCAAGATTTCCGGTAGCAGGCAAAAAAAAATTTGCAAAAAAAACCATTAAAGCAATATAAACTATAAATGACTAATAATAAAGTAAAAAAAAATTAAAAAATTATTTGCGTCTATAACTTGAAAAATAAAAAAAATGATTTTTCAATAAATTATTGAATTTGTTTTGTTCTCAGAAAATGAGAAAAACTTGAAATGACCTTAAATAGAAATAGAAAGCAACCTTGGATAGAAATGTGAAATAAATGTAGATAAGCCTAAAATAAAAGCAAACGAAATCTACTTTAAGCGACAGAAAAAAGAGAAATGATGAGAAAGTGTAATTTGAAATTTTTGATAAGATTGTTTTATTTTTGTTCGGTGGCTTTGTTTTAAAACAAAAAATTTCTTCTTCTTTGTTATTTGTTTAATTATTCAATTTAAGTATTTCGCATAAAATATTTGGCTATAAAATTAAGTTGCTGTATGTACTTCAATATCGAATAAGATATGTATGTGTGTGTGTGTGTGTATGTATGAGAGGGTGTGTAAATGCAATAAGAACAATTTCAAATACTTCTTACATTTTTGGGAAATTTAATTTCATGAGTCACATATTTTCCCGGCGATGAAACATTAAATACTTGTTCGGCATGCAACAGCTGGGCAGAATTTGATATATTACCCCAGGTACTGGAAATGGCTAAAGTGGTGGCCATTAGGCTGATCGCAACAACAGTTAAAATAAGTTTAATATTTTGCATTGCGTTTATCAGTTTTATATTCTACAAATGTTTTAAAATTATAATTTGTTCTTTAAAATTCTTTAGCAAAATATCAACAGATTCCTTTTTAAATTTTTTTTTTTATTTTGATAATTTTTCTTTAATATTTTATTTTTATTTTATTTTTTTTTATATTAATAAATTGTGAGTTACACGTTTTGTTGTTTGTTTTGTCATAGAACGTTATATTGAACTCAATTCTATAATTCTTATTATTTGCTTTTGTTAATATAATAACAATCCGTTTTCAGGCAACCAATTTGTAAAACTAATTTATAATTCATTTTGAAACAAAAAAGCTTAGCTTAAGTAAAATATTTCAAAAGTGTATTAATGCAGACACATTTCAGCGAGAATTGAGTTAAATAACGAGAGCATTTTACGCTCAAACAGAAACGAATTGTAAATACCCTTCCATGAGAGATAAATGCAAGTACTATAAGACATGTCGTTATTTAGTGGGCTGATATTGAATTTTGAATCTGTGTTTTAATAAAAATCAAAAAAAAACACGAAACTCACCCCTTTTTACCACAAAATTAATTATTTGGTTTATTAATGTGAACACTATAAAACTCACTCTTTTTACTTAACAGATATTTTTATATATTTTTTGCTCAATTTGCTACTAACTGAGAAGGCACTCTTTATGCCACCTTTTGCACTTGTAAAATAGAATTAATGAAAAATGTAATTCAGATTGAACAAATGCAAAATTTTTTTTTGCTGGTATACTATATATTGTTGTTGTTTATTTAAGGAATCCAAAATAATTATCATAATATTGTAATTGTTCGTTAAATTCTAGTGCCAGCAAAGTATTATATAAGTTGGGTAAAATCAATATTAGTTTTTATGGGCGTGCCACTCCCATATTTTTATCTAACTAAAACGTGTGCATACATCAATGTGATGGGATGACTAGATAATGCTAATACATATTGTCGGTTTTATGTAGAAAGGCCCTAACTCAAATAATTATAATTTTACAGGAGATGGTAAAAACGTAACAGAAACTGTATTAACGTAGTGTAATTTCTTTTGTAAAATCGCATGTAAAACTGTTGCTGTTTACTCACCTAGTAAGTTAGCAAGCACTATTGGAAATATACATTAACTAGTTATTATTTGACCGCATAACTACTTACCTTTCTTTGAGTTGCCCCAGAACTCATGACCCTAACTTACATATGGACTTACAAAAAGCAATAAAACAAATAGTTACTAATAAAGCTGATTTATAGCTGAATATCTTTATACTCTTACGATACAGAAAAACATAAAAACTATAATATTGTTCATTTTACAATATTTATAAGTAAAGTTAATTTTAAGCAAAAAACTAGTTTACAGTTAAAAATATATATAAAAAGTATTTACGAAGGTTATTACCAACAGGCCTTTACTCTGTATTTAAAAATAATTATGTTGGTAATGACTCCTCATTACTATGTAATGTATGATATAATTAAAATCAATTACAAAATTTCAAAAATATTTTGCTGGGTTGATGCAAGAATAATAAAAGAAAAGTACGCATTGCGCATGTTTGTTGTAATCAATCAAAAACCAGATCTCTCATCTGTGACGTCACATCAACAAACAGGTGAATAATAGTACAAGGAAGATTAAAAGAAAGTTCTAAAATAAGTAATAAAAAAATTTAAAAAATAAATAACAAAAAATAACCATAAAAAAATGTGTTTTTTAATAAAATTTATTTAAAATCGGTAAATTACCACATAAGCCGTAATGTGTTTAATAATATACTTTTACACTTTAATGCTTTTGTTATTCTTTAATTGATACAAATCTCACTGCTTATCTTTTGCTTTTGTTAAGTGCTTGACGTACAAGCGCAGAACGAAAAAAGTTTTAATAGTCGGAATGCGTAATCTTGTTTTTATTGTTCTTGTGCTTGATCGAAATTTAACATCAGTAATTCATCCCTCATTGGCTCAAACGAAAGTGTTCAAACTCTAGAGTTTGTTGGTGAAAATAAGAGAGATTGTACTCTCCCCCTGTACACTTTTCACACAATATTGGTATCAAACAAAAGGTTTAAACCGAAAAAATACAAGCAACTATTAAAAACATTAAAATTCAAAATGGCGTGCGAAATTAAATGACGGTTATTTCTTTTTCTCAACCCCATCAATATGGGTTTTAAATGAAAGGATTTTACTAGTAGAATACAACAAACTATGTAAAAAGTTTAAATCAAAGGCAGTGAAAATAATAAAGCAAAATCGTATAATATTAAATCTTCAGTCGTGACTAAGCTACGATGTGGTCAATATATTATATTTTTTAAAGCATTTTTACTTGTTTATATCTCTCTGACTTGTCAATTCCCCACTACAAAGCCATTGGTAAGAGTCATCTAACAAAGTTTATATTATAATATTGACAATGCACACTGCGTTTCTTGTGTTTTTTTAACTAAATCTCTTGCCAGCATTTCGCGCGGTGTTGTTCGAAGCAAAATATGTGCCTCAAACATCTATCTGCTCTGCTAGTTCTACCAGGTGAAGCCGACGTTTGAAAGTTTTATTAATATCCAAGCAATATTAATTTCGGGCCATATAACATACGAATTATATGGGGAAACATCAAGAATATTGGAAAATAAAGCAAGTTGCCAACGCCTGGTCAAACGCTTGCAAATATAATTGACATCTAGCTGGACTAAAGCATCTCGTCTCCAACTATAGTGTTATTATAATTATGTATAATTTCTGTTCCTTAGCTTCGTTTTCTCTACTGTCAGTACAATGGTGAAAAGAGCTCATCAAAAACAACCTACTTATTTCTTTTTTCTCTCCGATACGACAGTTATGTAGAAAAACTCGAAATGCGATTTCTTTTTAATGTCCAGTATTTCAGGCAACAAAAAGTTTTTATTATTTCTGACGGTACCCATTAAAGTTATGTTATGAAAAAGTTGTCACGTCCAATTTTACGTTCTTTCGGATGTGGCTTCAAAAAACCAAATACCATGCGCTTACCTAAAATGTGTTAATAAAAAATTAGTCCGCAGAAAAAAAATATTTACTTGTAAACTCACACAGAGTTAAAATTTGTAAGTCTAAAACTGCAACCTCCACAGAATAGAATTAATCCACTCTTAGGTTTTATCTTAGAGAAGTAAGCTTATCGCGAAGCCCCATTTCTTGATTGTCTTTAGGCTTATCAAACCTGAGCCATCTCGAATTATAAAAAACACAAAAACCGTTTAGGGCCATAGTTAGTCGCAAAATGGGGTAAAGCCATAAGCTAGTAGGACTTTCCCCTGTGATTTCAGTACGCCAGTAATTAGTTGCTGGCGAAAATATACATCAAGCTAAATTGCATCAAGGTTTTTCCGACCACTTGCGCCACTATTTCCATCAAAAAAAGCACCATTAGCGCCATTTAAATTTTTTGATAAGAGATATATTTATATTTGAACCACCTAATACCCGGTGTGCTTCGCCACCCCCATCGTAATGAAATAAAAATTTTATAGTTCTAAAATATATTTATTTTGCAAGTGCCACGCCTACTATTACTAAATCAACCATTTCTTATTAAAATAGTCATATAGATGTCAAAGCTTCTCGTGCAAAATTTAGGTACTCTAATCGATATCGTTTTCCAAATATACGAAATTTAGTATTTAATTCATGTGGCCACGCCTACAATTGAAAGTCTGCCCATTTTTTACCCAAATGTTCGTGTGGATGTCAAAGTTTACCGTACCTAATTTGAAGGCTCTAGCTGCATTAACTTTCCTGATATATAATATTTAAAACTTATTCTTTAATAGGGCGTGGCACATTGCCCACTTACAATTTCAAACCAAAGTATAGCCTATAGTTCCTTCCAGACATACAGAAAGATTCTGTGAAAATTTCAAGGAAATCGGTCCAGCCGTTTAACCGTCTATAAAGCACAAACAAACATACAAGCACACATTGAAGATAGAAGAAGATAAAAAATATATATACTGCCTGTTCAACGATGTCGAAAGAAAACCCAAGCGAAATTTTCATTCGTACAAATATATTGAAAACAACAACAAAAACTAAAAATTTGTTTTTGTTTTCAACGTATTTGTACGAATGAAATTTCGCTTGGGTTTTCCTTTGACATCGTTAAACAGGCAGTTAATGTTTTGTTTTTTGCTTAATTATTGTTTACCATTCTTTTATGGATAAAATAAAATTTCAGCTTGATACGAGGATCGAAGGATGTAAAATAAAATAAAAATTGAACTCGGATTAATTCGACCCAAAGACTCCTCAAAGGTCAAGATGAATGCCCGAGTTCAACTAGTTTTAATTAAGTTTACCTGTCACCTGTGTTAAAATTATAAGTTGTACTGCCAAACTAAAAAGTTTTTGCGAATTATTGAATGTTTTTCGATGCCGAAATATATTTAAGTCAAGTCGTATCTATTCATCAGGTCATCGCAAATCGGGGAGTTTTTTTTTTTAAATAGGCGCCAAAAGGGAGAGAGAACTATAGAGTTTAAAACCTAAAGTTTAAAATAAACGAAGAAAAAAATAATAATTTGCTTCCAATTCAAGAGCACTCGACGAGTTATTATGGCATAATTAGTAAAGTGTAAAATATTTTTATTTGTGTTTTTTTTTTTTGTTTATTAATTAATTTAGGCTAAATTTTTTTTCGTACATTCAAATTAATCTTTTTATTAGTCAAAATAATTATTTTTATATTATTTGATTTGCTTTGGAAAGAAAATAAATAAAATTTTGCAATCATCTTATCTTAGTCGTACATATACACATGTGTGTATGTATGTATGCATTAATGTACGTAAACGATTATCAAATATTATTGAATCAAATCCCAAAAATAACTTGTTTTTTTTATACCCGCCACCAAAAAAATGGTGGGGGTATATTCATTTTGTCATTCCGTTTGTAACACATCGAAATATCCATTTTAGACCCCATAAAGTATATATATTCTGAATCGGGGTTTGATTTGATGACGATCTAGCTATGTCCGTCCGTCTGTCCGTCTATTGAAAGCACGATAGAGGTCGCACCGAAAAAGCTAAAGGGCTCAAATTTTGCCAGAATCTTTCTAATAGACAAGGTTTGTTTGGTATTGAAAATGGGCTAAATCGGAATATTAGAAAGAGAGTTATAGCTCGTAAAGCAAGAATTGGTCGAAAAAACCGTGTCCTTCAAACATCGAAAAAAAAAGGAATTGTGTCCAAACGCATAAACGTAGAGTCATGAAACTTCGAATATATATTTCTCGAGTCAAAAGAATATTTCTCCCCAAAAATTGCTTAAATCTATGCATTAGAAAAGGAGTTATAGGTCAAAATGTACGAAAATTTATACCGCTCAGTGTATATTTGAAGTTTAAAACGTAATAAAACTGGCAAAACTATATGTACGGTTCTGAAATTTTGCAAACATGGTTTTTTGGTCAAAGTCTTCGTTATAACGGAAAATAAATGTGCCACGCCCACTTTTTTTTTAATTTTTATAAAAATATATTAGTCATATTCATTAGCATTTATTCATTGCAGATGGCGACATCTGTTGTAGGCGCCACTACATTTTGCAAACACTGAGGATGATGTCTTTGCTAAACATCACGTAGAACACTAGCGGCCTTATTCATAACAAAAAGTTAGCCACAGTTTATACACTACGTACAACGAGCTGCTAACTAGAATGCCGATTAAGCTTGGCAGCTCGTTAGCACAGAGTTTATTCATAAGAAACTTTTATCCGTCTGCCAACTTTTCATAAATCAACTCTGAAATTGCATGATACCCCTAAAATATGCTACCATTTTTTGTATATAATCCCTAATTTTGACATTTTTGTTTTTCCATCGATACTAACAATTTTTAAAATTGAAAAATAAATTAAAAAACAAACGAACAATATAATTTTTATTAAAATGGAAAAGCAACACAAACGATCTGTAAATTGGGAACAGGATGAAAAGGTAGGTAAAAAAATATTGGTAATGTAAAACAACAACACATAAAAGCTGTCTTTCACAAGTTGGCAAACGTTTGGCAGCTCGTTAACAAGAGTTTGGCCATAGTTTGGCATGAGTGTTATGAATAAACTTAATGTTAACTTTATGCCAACTTTTTGTTATGAATAAGGCCGTAGATGACTCTAGTAACATTTTTTTGCACAAACTACAAAGGAATTTTATAGGGGTTTGTGAAAACGAAAATGACCGAAGTTTGTTGACAAAAATTAACTAGAGTAATGATTTGTGCCCAACTTTACATATAGTTGTACACACAGTTTTATGAGGTTTTAGATTTAAAAATATTAAAAAAGAAATGTGCATCAGTAGATTTAAAATAAGTATTTGAATATTTAAAATACATATTTTAACTAAATTTTTTTTTATCTATCTATTCTTTTGTAAAGGGTGGTTAAATTTTAAGGGCCACAAGGTGATTCAAAATAGACATGCTCAGCATTTTGCTAAAACAGGAAATTTATTAGTAAGATTTTGATTTTTAAAGTTCTATAACATTTTACTTTTAAAAGATTTTCAAACGAAATAAGTTTTGTATAATTTTAAAATTTGTTAGCCATTAGTACATGAAAATAAATAGTTTATAATGTTTAGAAATAATTTTTTTTTTATCTTTAGGTCTAAATTTTCCTAAATTCCTTTTTTTAATACACCATAACTTCTAGAAAACATAAGATGACAAAAAGAAATTAGCACCATTTAGTAGATAAAACTCTCCTCTATACCCCTATACCCCATTGTATACCCGTTACGATCCGACCGTGATCAGCAGACCAATTTTTGTGACACAAGGTCAAATATTTTTTGCAAAATTTTAGTAAAAGAGCTAAACAAATTTTTTTGTAATGTGCTTTTTTGAAGTATTTGAGTTTTTATATCCGCCACCAAAAAATGGTATGTATATATTCTTAATCGGGGTTTTATTTGATGACGATCTAGCTATGTCCGTCCGTCTGTCCGTCTGTTAAAAGCACGATAGAGGTCCCATCGAAAAAGCTAGTGGGTTCAAATTTTGCCAGAATATGTCTTATACACAAGGTTTGTTTGGAATAGAAAATTGGCTAAATCGGAGTATAAGGAAGAAAGAAAAATTGCCTAAATGCATGTATTAGGAAGGGAGTTAGAGATCAAAATGTACGAAAATTTATACCGCGCAGTGTATTTTCCAATTTGTTAAAAATTTTAAACCTAATAAGAGTGACAAATTTAGATCTACGATTCTGAAATTTTGCAGGAATTGCTTTTTGGTCAAAGGCTTTCTTCTGACGGAAAATAAATGTGACACGCCAACCTCCCATACAACGTTTTCTCTCAAATTCTTATAATTTCTCTATAAATCGAATAATAAAGGACTTTATTGAAATATCTAAGTTGTATTTATTAGCATAAATAACTTCGACACACCTACTATAACGCTCACTTTCCACGTTATTTACTGTTAATGAAATTTAAAAGCTCATAAAACCGACAAAATTAGAGGTATGATGATAAAATTTGCTATGGAAATCCTTCTAGTCAATGTTATTGTTATGCCAGAAAATTTAGGTGACACACCCACTATTACGCCCACATCCTATATAATGCTTTATTTCAAATTCATATAATTTCTCAATGAATAAATATTTTGGAAGAATTACGGACTATATTGAAATATCTAAGTTGTATTTATTAGCAGAAATTTTATTGACACGCTTACTTTAACGCCCATTTTCACTGAAACACTTAATTTACGAAAACATTTTACCAGCATATCCAAGTTATAATGGGTGGTTAAATTTTAAGGGCCGATGTTGATTTTGAATAAAACACAAATTATTTAGGAAATTATTATCATTTCTTTTTTAATGAAAATATTTGTATGGTTCAATTATGTATGGAACAAAATATCGGCCAAATGGCCCCGCGACCTCAACGGCACACCTCGATCCGATAGTCCAAATTTTAAATAACATTGCTGATGCTCAATTGTTTGGCACGATGATGAGTCGAAGTTGACTGTTTTTTTGCCACACTATCGCGATAAACAGCAATGCTTCTCATTTAATGAATTTAGAAGGTATTCATAGATGTTCTAACATTTTATACAGACCTGGGGCCGAATTACGGCATTCGATATCGATCGAAATTTTACTCGAACGATCGAGTATGCTGTGCTTTAGGTATATAGATTCTAATAGGAGTTTTCAAATTTCGATCACGTTCGAGTGCCGTAATTCGGCCTCTGTTTTAAATTTAAAATTTAACCACCCTCTACAAAGAAAGTGATGTATATTTTATTATAAAGAGATTATTCCAAGCGATTAACAAAATAATAATTATTGTGCTTTAAATGTACACAAAATTGGTGGTGGGTATAAAAGATTCGGCACAGCCGAATATAGTGCTCTTACTTGTTTTGTTTTGAAAAAGAGTGTCATTATATGTCAAAAGAAATAAACATGTTTAATCTTTGGAAATTAATTGAATTTTTATTTGCACCCTATGTTATGCGGGGGATGTATGCGGCTTTGAAGAAAGTTTTAAAACTTACGCCTAGCGAGGTATATATACCCTATAAGCAATAGGGTACTCGCCTACGTAAATAATGCACTTTGAGTCTTGCTTTTATCAACTAACTATAAGCTAACGACAAAGTAATGCAGAAGATATCCAAATTTAAAGCATATATTACTGTTATTTTAATTGTTGCTTTAAACAGCGCTTTCGCACCTGTGTACGAAGGGTATATATAGCTCTTTCATTCCATAGTAAATATTTTCTGAAACCATATGACCAGGGAAGTCTAAATCAACTTCTAGAAGCCCTCACATGTTAAGTGGTATCAATCTTTTTCAAATATTCGGCAATAAATCGTTATTGAAATCCAACACGATCACCCCATTACTTTCCGAGATATTAGCAAATAACAACGACTGCCTCTGTTTTGTCCCATATGTTTACCACAAAAATCAAAAAATTTTCAGCCCTAGGTAAATTTGTAGAGACATTAGCTACTATATATAGATATGATATTGCTCTAGGAATTTTCTTAAAAATTTTTGGATTAATCGACTACTAACCAAGAAAGCTACAGACAAAAATAATTTGTAAAAAATATACATTTCTTTCATAAATCAAGGTACTAAAGCTTCTAATGCATTGTTGGGCTTACTAAAGACACCCGAATTCAAAACTAAATCTTGAAAATTACTGCTGAGAAAAACTAACAAATCGGTTTGAAGCTAACTGAGATAAGAGCACAAACATACAAATGCTTCGGTGTTTTTGCTAAAATTTACAAACGAAAATTTATTTTTTTCAGTTTCTGAACAACAAAGAAAAACGATATGGCTATCAAATTATAGGAACTTTAAAAAAATTTAAATTCAAGATGGCCACCATTACAGAATGACGTTTAATTAATTTATATATGGGGACAAATAGAGTAATTAAAACTCTACCCACCTCAAGCTCTCAATATTGGTATCGAACGAAAGGCATTGATCAGTAGAATTAAGTAAAACATTAAAAGTTAAAATCCATTATGGCTTCCTGAAAAAAAATTTACTTAATCCATAAAAACGGGTATCAAATGAAAGGGCTTGAATACTAGACTAAAGCAATGGCGTCGAAAATAATAAGGCAAAATGGCATATAATATTAAATCTAAACTAAGCAACGATGTGATCACTAAACCTACATGATGCGGAAGGGTGTTATCATATTCGGCATGGCCAATTAAGGCGTTATACTTTTTTATTTTCCAAGATATTTCTAAAATAAATTTGGAAAAAAAAATATTATAATATTTAAAAAAAATTAACAAATATTAATTCATAGTTTGCTTAAATATTGTATAACTAACTTTAAGATAACTATTAATGGAATCACTTGAAACTAATTTTAAGTAAATTTAAAAGTCATCCGAAGTCAGACAAATGTCTACTACATAGAACATCGCAATATTAAACAAGTGCTATATTCGGCCGTGCCGGATCTTATATACCCTTCACAACGCGTAGTCATGCAATAACAATTGTTGGTATCACCATTCATCTCATATAAAATACGTACATTCATGTAAAAAACATACAAAAAAAAATTACAAAAAGAAATATACTAAAAATAACAAAAAAAAAATAATAAAAATAACAAAAAAAAAAATAATAAAAAAATTAAAAAAAAAATTAAAAACAAAAATTAAAAAAAAATTTTTTTAAAAAAATTAAAAAAAAATATTTAAAAAAATAATAAAATATAAATAATATATTAAATAAAATAATATAAGATACTATAAGACTTTTTTGGCTCAGCTGGAATTCGATGCCACGTTTATTTTAACCAGTATGTATGTATGTTGTTGTTGTAATTGTGAAAAAAAAACGAGGTGCTCGTGGTTTTTTGCTCATATCTTAGAAAGTTATGGGGCGATTGTGCTGAATTTCAATAGCGATTCATTACTGGATATTTCCAAGAGATTGATACCATATGCAGATCTGAGGAACATATAGTTGCTTCTAAAAGTTGATTTCAACCAACACACGGACAGACGGGCAGGCGGACAGACGGTCAGGGCTTAATCGACTCCTCTATTAATAAGCTTTCAGAAAATATATACTTTATGGGGTCGGAAATGAAAATTGCAGAAATTACAAACGGGTTGACAAAGCTATATATACCCTTGTGCACCACAGGTGAAGGGTATAAATAAATATATAGTTAGTTATGAAATGATTGAATGATTGTTATTGCATGACTACACGTTGTAAAGGGTATAAAAATTAGGCACGGCCGAATATAGCACTGTTACTTGTTTTTTTGTAAAATTTTAGATTTTTGAAGAGGCTCCATCATACATCTTGTCGTAACTTTAGAACGACATGCACGATTTTCTTAAGCAACCCGATAAAAAAAACTTTCAATTCTGCCAGATTTAAAACTTAAATTTCTAATATCATTATCTGAATCTGTCATCGGTCATCAGAGTTATTGAGGAACAAGTCGAATTTTTTTTTCTCTTTTTGGTTTAATAATAAAATTGTTGAATTCAAAAAATTTTTTTAAAAATATAACGAAACAAATAGTTACCAGTTTTTGTACTTGCTCTTTAAAACGCATGTATAAGAAATAAAATAAATCTTGCTCCTTGGAAATCCATAAATAAATTCCAGGTTTATTCCCAAAAAAGTGAAAGTACAAACAAAAAAGTTATGGTAACATAATAATAATTTTTTAATTAAAAAAATTCATAAACAATAGAAAGGAACAAATAATTTCCAGTTTTAGTACTAAATCTTAAAGCAGCATGTACTAAAAACAAAATAAATTTTATTGCATGAAAATCTATAAATAAACTCGAGTTTTATTCCCGATAAAGTGAAAGTGAAATTATGTTAAATAATTTGCCAATTACAAATGTGGTCTGGCGATTAAAAAATTTATCTCACAATTTTCGTAAATTAGTTAGAGATGCAGCTTAAACATATTTATAAACAAATTATCTTCAACTTGGATATTGTTAAATATGAAAATTTCCTTAGGAAATAAAATTTTTTTGAAATATTTAAGTCGGTTTTAAGTTTATAAAATTCTTAGTTTATACTAAAAAAAAATTATCATGGCAGTGTTCAACCAACTAATTTTTAGCTTAATAAAATATAAAGCATCAGTCTTATTGAACACATTGAAACACATCGTAATTAAAATATAAATAGTATCTAGCCATCTGTTATATTTAATGAATTTATTGTAATAAAAATTAAGGCAGATCTTAGGAAAATACTAATTGAACTTAAACACTTGAGTTATTTTAGCAGAACCCACTCATTCATCTCGTATAATTTATGCTCTTTTTAACAACTTAAAATATAAAAAAAACAATAACATTTTCTTCTTATCAGTACTTGTATTTCATCTTAAATATACTCGAATTATGAGTTAAAATACAAGCAAAAATATTAAAAGAGAAAATATTATGTCAATGTTTTTGAACCTACTCCGGACTTAGCAATTCATACAGGATTCACACAGTATTTTACACATCATTAGCAGTTACTTTAATAGTTACTGTGATTATATGAGAAGGAATGTAGGCAGATTAGGTAGTCCTAAAAATCTATCTATATATATAAAAGTGAAACTCTGTGTGTGTGTGTGTGTGTGTGTTAGCTATAGACTCCGAAACTGTAAAACCGATCGGGCTCAAACTTTGGTAAGTTGTTGTACACATACCAGGGAGTGCTTATGGGTGAAAAAAAGTGGGCGGAGCCACGCCCATAAAAAATTAGTTATCAGTTTTAGCTACTTGCACTTGACCGATTTTTCTGAAACTTTGCACACATATCGAGCTGTCATGACTAAATAATTTCGTGATAAGAAAAGTGGGCGGGGCCACGCCCCTAAAAAAGTTTTAATTTTGAGGTACTTGCACTGAACCGATTTCTCTGAAACTTTGCACACATATTGACCTGTCATGGCTTTATAATTTCGTGATTGAAAAAGTGGGCGGGGCCACGCCCATAAAAAATTAGTTATCAGTTTTAGCTACTTGCACTGGACCGAATTTTCTGAAACTTTGCGAAAATACTGAGCTGTCATGACTTTATAATTTCGTGATTAAAAAAGTGGGCAGGGCCACGCCCATAAAAAATTAGTTATAATTTTGAGGTTCTTGCACTGGACCGATTTTTCTTAAACTTTACACACATGTCGAGCAGTCATGACTAAATAATTTCGTGATAAGAAAAGTGGGCAGGGCCACGCCCATAAAAAAAAGTTATAATTTTGGGGTACTTTAACTTTACCGATTTTTCTGAAACTTTGCACACACATATTGAGGTCTCATGATTATACAATTTCGTGATAAAAAAAAGTGGGCAGGGCCACGCCCATAAAAAAAGTTATAATTTTAAGGTACTTGCTCTGGACCGGTTTTTGTGAAACTTTGCTTACATATTGAGTTGTTATGACTTAACATTTTCGTGGTTAGAAAAGTGCGCAATGCCACGCCCATAAAAAAATTATAATATTTAGGTTTTCGCATTTGATATTCAATTAAAATTTAGAATGCATTTCGATTCATTAATGGGCGTAGCAACGCGCGCCGGGTTTGGCTAGTATATATAAAAGTGAAACTCTGTGTGTGTGTGTGTGTGTGTTAGCTATAGACTCTGAAACTGCAAAACCGATCGGGCTCAAACTTTAGTAAGTTGTTGTACACATACCGGGGAGTGTTTATGGATGAAAAAAAGTGGGCGGGGCCACGCCCATAAAAAATTAGTTATCAGTTTTAGCTACTTGCACTTGACCGATTTTTCTGAAACTTTGCACACATATCGAACTGTCATGACTAAATAATTTCGTGATAAGAAAAGTGGGCGGGGCCACGCCCCTAAAAAAGTTTTGACTTTGAGGTACTTGCACTGGACCGATTTTTCTGAAACTTTGCACACATATTAAGCTGTCGTGACTTTATAACTTCGTGATTAAAAAAGTGGGCGGGGCCACGCCCATAAAAAAAGTCTATAATTTAGAGGTACTTGCATTAGACTTATTTTTCTGAAACTTTGCACACATATTGAGCTGTCATGACTAAATAATTTCAAGATAAGAAAAGTGGGCAGTGCCACGCCCAGAAAAAAAAGGTATCATTTTGAGGTACTTGCACTGGACCGATTATTCTAAAACTTTGCACACATATTGAGCTATTATGACTTTACAATTTCGTAATTAGAAAAGTGGGCAAGGCCACGCCCATAAAAACAATTTTAATTTTGGGATACTTGCACTGGTCCGATTCTTCTGAAACTTTGCACACATATTGAGCTCTTATGACTTTACAATTTCGTGACTAGAAAAGTGGGAAATGCCACGCCCATAAAAAAATTATAATTTTTAGGTTTTTGCACTTGATATTCAATTAAAATTCAGAATGCATTTCGATTCATTAAGGGGCGTAGCAACGCGCGCCGGGTTTGGCTAGTAATATTTATAAAATATACGAGTATATAAAAATATCAAACAAATTATTTTTTTTTGTTTCAGACCAGATAACATATTAAAAAGACACGCTAACATCAGTATTACCGGCAAGAAAATTTGCAACCAAAACAAAGAAACAAGTTTATTCGGACGTGCCAAATCTTATATACCCTTCAACATCAACCAAGTATGACAAGATTTTAAAGAACGCTTTAATTGTAACGCAATTTTTACAGTTAAAATTCTATGATGCGCCATTTTGTCTTGGTCGCAATATTAGACTTAAGTTTTCTTCATTGTACACAGTGATATAATAGTCAAGTCCTTTTATTATACCCTTCACCTGTGGTGCACAAGGGTATATATAGCTTTGTCATTTTGTTTGTAATTTCTACAATTTTCATTTCCGACCCCATAAAGTATATATTTTCTGAAAGCTTATGAATAGAGGAGTCGATTAAGCCCTGACCATCTGTCCGTCTATCCGTCTGTCCGTCTGCCCGTCTGTCCGTGTGTTGGTTGAAATCAACTTTTAGAAGCAACTATATGTTCCTCAGATCTTTTTATGGTATCAATCTCTTGGAAATATCCAGGAATAAATCGCTATTGAAATTCAGCACAATCGCCCCATAACTTTCTGAGATATGAGCAAAAAACCACGACCACCTCGTTTTTTTCACAATTACAACAACAACATACATACATACATACATACATACATGTAAAAAACATACCAAACAAAAAAAATTACAAAAAAAAAAAAAATTAAAAAAAGGAAAAAAATAATAAAAAAAACTACAAAAAAAAAATTAAAAAAAAATTTTAATAAAATTTTTAAAAATTTAAAAAAAAATTTTTAAAAATTTAAAAAAAATAAAAAAAAAATAATAAAATATAAATAATATATTAAATAAAATAAAATAAAATTTTTTTGGCTCAGCTGGGATTCGATGCCACATTTATTCTAACGTGTACGTATGTATGTATTTCATATGGGATGAATGGTGATACAAACAATTGTTATTGCATGACTACACGTTGTGAAGGGTATATAAGATTCGGCACGGCCGAATATAGCACTGTTACTTGTTTTTAACACATATTAATGCGCTTAAGAAAACAATTTATCTGCCATTTTGAATAAGACGCCATCTTGAATTTTGAATTTTTTTTAAATTATACTGTATTTTATTGATTGATCCCTTTAATTGCTACCCCTATTGAGGACGTTGAAACGACTTAACTGAAAAAATTAAGAAGAAAAATTTGTACTAAGTCCTTAATAATGGGTGATTCAAGTAGAGATACTTTTTTTCAATAGCCTTTTTTGACAGATCACGTATGAGTCGTGTCATGCTGTCATGTTATTTTTGTTTAGTATTGTTTGGCATTTCATAATGGAAAGACTTACGCTGGAACAACGTTTAAGAATCGTTCATTTTAGTTACGAAAATTCACGTCCTGTGAGGAATGCGTTTTGTGCACTTCGCTCAACTTATGGTCAACATAATCGGCCTACTTAGCGTACTATTCGCAACACCATCACCCATTTTGAGACCCAGCATTCATTATTGGATAATATTCGACCGAATAGACAACGTCCAGCACGCTGTAAAAAAGATATAGCGGCTGTGGCCGGTGGAATCATCGGTCCATATCCATATCCATGTGAACGTAACCGTCAATGGCGACTGTTTGATGCCTAAAATTGAAGCTCGTGATCTCGGTGACATTTGGTTTCAGCAAGACGACGTCACTTACCACACAACGCATCAATCAATGGATTTATTGAGAGAACACTTCGGTGAACACATAATTTCACGTTTCGGGTCGGTCGATTGGCCACCAAGATCGTATGATATCACACCATTAGACTTTTTCCTGTTGGGATATGTAAAGTCTTAAGTTTATGCGGACAAACCCGCTTCGATTCAGTCCTTGAAGGAAAACATCACGCGTGTCATCCGCCAGTTACCAGTCGAAATGCTTGAACGAGTCATCGAAAATTGAACTCAACGGATGGACCATCTGCGTCATAGCAACTGCCAACATTTGATAGATATAATCTTCAAAAAATAAATGCCAAAGAATCTTTCAAATGATAATAAACATTCCCCATTACATGTAAATTTTCTGTGTTTTTTTTTTTTTTTTTCTTTAAAAAAGTAGGGAACCTCAAAATGGATCACGCTTTATTTATATATGTAGATCCGCAGAGGACATCAATAGAAAAGCTATAGATTACACCCACCAGGATAAACTTAATATTGGGAGTACGCATACATGAAGGCGAAAAAAATTGATATCGAACTTGCTGCTATAATCAGTAGTTATGGAGAAATAAAACTTCCTGCTTAGATTTTTGTAGAAACGAAATGGATCATATTTTGGGAAACGCTTTCATTTGTGATACGTGTTTTAAAAATAATGCAAGTTTGGCTCTAAAAGTCTGAAGTTAAAAGTCCACATCACGCGTTCTCGCTTCAGCATTTCAATTTACATATCATGCATTTTGCGCATTGAATACCACAAGTTGAGAGATGGCACTCATTATGAAGAGGTTATCGATAACCAAAATGAAAATTTTGTTCATGAAAAATTTTTTTAAAAAATTTTATTTAATTAAATTCCAGCCAATAATTTTAAGCTTTTATACAAAAGCATTTTGTTCTTTTTAATTTTTTTTTAAATATAAGCAAACGAATGCACATAAAAGCATAATTATCGACAGAGATAAAATATAATTTGTCATCGCTACCAGTTAAGCTCGGTTGAGTTGTTTTCTCGAGGCTCATGACCCTTAAAAAAGTAAATCAAGGCATACTCATAAGGTACGTGCATCGCGGAAAAAAGAAATACATTTATTTTATTTTTGTTTAAGTGTCTGCATATGTCAGAAGTTTCAATAATTTTTAAGAAATTTTCAATGTAAAAACTTTTTGTTATCGGTTTTTTATTTTTTAAAGCATTTCAAACAAACTGAAATTGCAAATTATTTATTGTAGAATAAAGAAAATATTTATTTATATTTATTTATCAAAGAGTTGCTAACTCGTTATGGTAAGATAATATGAAAAAGGAAACATATTAGTTACCGAATTCAATTAACTTAAAAACCCGGGAGTTATATAGATGATATTTACAATCAACACGTAACCACCGATCAAAGAGTGATGATGATGAAAGCGTAGCTTGCTTTGAAAATGCTTTCCACTCGGCTAGTGTTGGTAAAACATACTTTTCCAGATTATTCTTTAATTATCACATTATTAAAAAATTCTTTGTAAAAATACAAATGTTTTAAAATTGAACTCAAGCCTGTTGAAAAACTTTATTATTAATTTATTGTTAATAAAAAAAAAAAAAATTAAGTTTAACAAATGCAGACATATTATTAAAAAGGGTTGGTAAGTCTGATCAATTGTATAAAAAATCTGTCAGCTGATTCGATACGAGTACCTTTTTAATCTGCCTTGAAGTAAATCTACTTCTACACGTCAGAGCATCTCACGCTTTGTGCTTTTTAGTTTGCAACATACAACTAAAGTGATTGAAGTTTTTCGAGAGAGGCATACGACGCAAAAACGCGTAGAATTCGAGGTGTGAACTTTCAGATTGATGTAAAACCAATTCCTGTTTAAAAAAATTTTATTTAGGCACTCGGTTACCCTGTCACACACATTACAGTTATGTAAGTTTAAAACTTTAATTTGCTTTACTTTTTACTTATTAGTTTTTTATTATTTTTATTTTATTTTTTTACTATTTATTCCTTTATTTTTTTAAGAGTTTTAATTATTGTCCATAAAACTCAACAGTTGAATCAATACCCTTCGAACGTTGGCTCCTTAAAATCACCACAGTCGAATTGAAACGTTCATTATTGGATTTTCTCAAGGGTATACCACGTATGGCTACAGCACCAGAACTGTTAGTAAATCGATCGAATACATAAATTGCCGTCACATTGGTGCTAGTTGGTTTTGATCCCTTCAAAATTGAAGTAAAATTGTCAGATCAAAAAATAAATTATTTGTATGTATTGAAACATACCAATTTGGGATAACTGACAAAGTACTCTTGTATGAAATCCTTAATGGGGAATTGCAAAACGTTTTCGCGGTACAATAAATGATCAGTGGACTTACGTTTGCCCCATGTTGTGGATTTGGCTAAAGCTACAGAGCATAATGTAAAAACACAACATAATATGAACAAATATTTCATTTTAATATTGGGTTTTAGTAACTCCGTCTACACAGGCTGTTGTTTTCTGCAAAAGATATTGGAATCAACTACATAATTATTAAAACAACTTAGCAAAAAATCATACATATAACTTTTAATAGCCTTTTGCGGTTTTAGTCTATAAAATAGTTTGCTAAATTTATATAATAATATTTTCTGTTATAATTTTCTAATGATCTGTGAATCATTGATTGTTATTGTGCTTAAACTAAACTCTACACATATAATTGGTAGAAAAAGCTTTTTTGCACAGTAATTACTATTCCCAGATTTGGTTTCACAAAAAATATTGATTTTTATGAAAGAAAGATTTTAATGTACAAAGTTTGAAATATTTTTCTGTTAAAAAAAAAATATATATAATAGTGTTTTAAGCTTAAGGTCCTTTTAATAATAAAAAAAATCTTTTTGTTTTTTTTTTTAATTATTTGATCAATATTTCGCTACTTCTTTGTGTAGCATCATCAGGATACAAGTTTTTATTATATTTAAATTTTTTGTTGGATTTGTGTCTTGATATTTGTTATTTTTTATATAAATTTATAGTTTGATTAACAAAAACTAAAAAACTATTATATATTATTATAAAAGGTAAAAAAAATTAAAAACTTAGTTAAACCAAAACATGTATGGCCTGCCTCTTAAAATACGAACGAGAATCACTTTCAGCATTTTATTTATGTTTTCAATTAATCTGTGGACTTTTGGCAAAAGAACTTATTTCGAATTTTCAAATATTTTAGGAGAGAAAAAAAAAACAAAAACGAAATCCATTAAATTTAAATTTGTGTTGACTCTTTTTGTTGTGATATCTCTTGTTCTATAATGTAGAAAAATATTTTGTTTTTATAAAGTCATATTTAACACTGCAAAATGTATGGATAATTTTCCATTTTACCAAGTTACAAAAAATAATGAATTCAGCGTTTACTGCATTTTTATTAGTTTTTCACAGCCACGCAAAACATTTTCATGTATTAAATTTGAATGGAAATCTTTACGCTTATTATACCCTTCACACAGTGAAAAAGGGTATATATAGGTTTGTCATTCCTTGTGAAATTTCTACAACTTTCATTTCCGACCCCATAAAGTATATATTTTCTGAAAGCTTATGAATAGAAGAGTCGATTAAGCTCTGCCAGTCTGTCCGTGTGTATGTTGAAATCAACGTTTTGAAGCCCCCCGAAATCGCTTGGACCCGGGTGAGGTATTAAAATATCAGAAATATTCGGCAGTAGAGCGGTATTGAAAATCAGAAATATCGGTACATAAACAACTGAGATATGAGCACAAACCCACGACCACCTCGATTTTTTTTTTCACAAAAACAACATTACAACAACAAAATACATACATAAAAACTTGTATATTGGTTAAAGTAAACGTGGGATCGAATCCCAGCTTTAAATTTTTTTTTTAAATTTTTTTTTATTTTTTTTTTTTGTTTTATATTTATTATTTATATTTTAATTATTTTGTTTTAATTTTTTTTTTAAATTTTTTTTTTATTTTTTTTTAACATACATACGTTAATTTTTAATTTTACAATGGGATGTTTTTATCTATGTATGTATGTTTTTTACATGTATGTTTGTACGTATTTCATATGAGATGAATGGTGATACAAACTACTGTTATTGCATGACTACACGTTGTGAAGGGTATATAATATAGCACTCTTACTTGTTATACCCTTCACCTGTGGTGCACAAGCGTATATATAGCTTTGTCATTCCGTTTGTAATTTCTACAATTTTCATTTCCGACCCCATAAAGTATATATTTTCTGAAAGCTTATGAATAGAGGAGTCGATTAAGCCCTGACCGTCTGTCCGTCTGTCCGTGTGTTGGTTGAAATCAACTTTTAGAAGCAACTATATGTTCCTCAGATCTGTATATGGTATCAATCTCTTGGAAATATCCAGGAATGAATCGCTATTGAAATTCAGCACAATCGCCTCATAACTTTCGGAGATATGAGCAAAAAACCACGACCACCTCGTTTTTTTTCACGATTACAACAAAAACATACATACATAGATACATGTAAAAAACATACCAAACAAAAAAAATTACAAAAAAAAAAAATATTAAAAATAAGAAAAAAATAAGAAAAAAACTACAAAAAAAAATTTTTAAAAAATTTAAAAAAAAAATTTAAAAAAATTTTTCTAAAAAAATTGTTTAAAAAAATTTAAACAAAATTTAAAAAAAAATAATAAAATATAAATAATATATTAAATAAAATAAAATAAAATTTTTTTGGCTCAGCTGGGATTCGATGCCACATTTATTTTAACGTGTACGTATGCAAGTATTTTATATGGGATGAATGGTGATACAAACAATTGTTATTGCATGACTACACGTTGTGAAGGGTATATAAGATTCGGCACGGCCGAATATAGCACTGTTACTTGTTTTTTTTTCCTCTAAAGGTAGAAATAGTCTTTACTTTAAGTTCCGTGACGAATCAGCTGACTTGTTTTTATTAATAGAAAATGTGTATATGTCGTTAGTTTTTCTGTTTCGTTTCGTTCCGTTGCGGACGAACCTGTAGAAAATAGAATTCAACGTTAAGTGACGGCCATTGAGAGAGAAACAGCTGATAATTAGGTGCCTATATTTTAAAGGTGGCTACAACACAGAAACTCTGTTTGCTTATAGATGAAATCTGAATACAATTTTTTTTATGTATGGACTTTGACGAGAAAAATTTAAAAAAAAATATAATAAGCTTGTTTTTGTAAGATAACCTTGTAAATTAAGGCAGATGAGTTTTTACAGAAGAAGTAACCACAAAAGTTAAACATCAGAACGGCACGTCACAGAACGACAACAGAAAGTAAAGACTAATGAAGTCTTAACTAAAAAAAATAGCGAATTCAGTGTGAACTGAATTATTTTACATTTAAAAAAAACCAAAACAATTTTTGGTGACTAAATTTTGATAAAAATCTGTGAGCTTAAAAGCGCTGTACTTTAAAAACTCTCTCGCCAATACAGCTGCAAATCATTTTTGAACATCTATGTTTCAATAGCAATTTTGTTTTTGATTTCTCCCTTTCTTGGTGCCACCTTTTTCAACAGTGCTGCATGATTTAGTTGCTCCCAATAGTAATTATATGAATTTAGCTCTTAATAGTTTCAGTCGGACATTCCATAAAGAACCATACCTTTAGCAAAGCCTCAGGAAATAAGGCAAGCACTACTAAAAAAAATTAAATAATTTGCATAAATGTTCGACTTGAGCCACTAACTGAGGCAATCAATTACTACTCTGTGATGAAGCACTCTTACAAATTTTTAGGAGTTAACTTTAAACAAATTCTTAAAAAAAACTCCAAAATACCAATACACTAATTGAAAGCAAGACATTTTTATTTTATATTTATAAAAATGGTTGTAATATTAAACATTTTCATAAACTTAAAAATACCAATGTAAGAGCGAAATGTTAAGGAATATGCGTAAAAAAAATCTTTTCAAAATTTCTGAACTGTAGCACTTTTAAACAAAGTGCTGTACTCTTTTAATTATAATTCATTATTTTCTGCCATAGAATTCAACAGTTGAATTAATACCAGCCGACCGTTGACCTCTTAAAATAACAGTGGCGTCTTCCACGCGACCACTTATATCCCTTTCTACGCCGTAAGCAAGTACAGGTACTGCACCAGATGAATTAGGATATTTGTCGTAAACCCATATGTCAACAATTTCTCCATTAGTGCCCAGCTCACCCTAGAATTGTATTATTTTTTTAAATGTAAATTCCTTTTTTTACAAAAACGTTCAGACTTACACTTCTTGGATAGGCAACATAAACATCCTGGGAAAAACCAGCAATGGGTGCACGAACAACATCTATACGATAGAGTAATTTTTCGCCCTTGCCTTTGCCCCATTTAACGGGTTCGGCAACAATTACGGAGGCCCAGGCAAAGGCTAAACACAAACTCAAAAGATATTTCATTGTTTTTTTATTTTATTATATTACTGAATCCTTTAACTTATTTATTTAAGCTGATGTTGATTTCAAAATCGCTTTTAAAGAACTGATTGAGCTGTAAAGAAATTTCTCGTTTATATGTAGAAGAATATTTCATAAATTTGTGGTTTTATAATGTATTCCGGCTTTACCCGGGGTTGAAAAACCCCAACTGCAAGCCTTAGCAATTATCAGTAACTAAACACACACACACACACATGTACATTTTATAAGAAGAAAAAAAAACGCGATTAAAAATATTTTAGTTCGAAATACATTAACAATACGCTTATTGTCTTATTGTACGTAACTATTTCTGAGAACAATATGTGAAAGTAATTAAATAATTTCTGCATATCAACAATGGCTTGATAAATAAAGGGCTTATCTCAATTTTTAACGAAATCGCGGTTTCAACGTTTTCTGGTAGACCACATACAAAAGAGCTAAGGTTGAAAATAACAGCTTTATAGCTCCATAGAATAGCTCCAACTGATTTTATTCTTTTAAATATTATTAAGTATTTCCCAACTCCAGTAAATTATTCAAATATCGAGATACGGCTTTTTTATATTAAGCTATCGATATTATATTTATTTTCTTTATTTGTTTTAATTTAAACAACTTTTATCTTGTTGCATATCGAACATACCTTGTAGTTAAATGCGATCATTGACTTATCACCGGAACATTCATGCATACATATCGCTTTTTTACTATAAAATTAAATACGAGTATTTTGTAAATAACTATAATTGTTTAAGAACAAGTTATTCATATTAAGACACCATAAAGCGTACATGATGCCCTTTTACTTTTCAAGTAAACTAAAAAAACGTATGGGCATGGCACCGCCCACTTTTAAAATTACTAAAAGATAAACTCAACACGAATTTAAAGTTTCATGCAAATGAGTTAAATATATGCAGTTAAAAAACAAGTAACAAGCTATATTAAGCTGTAACGAATCTGTTAATACCCTACACCATCATGTTAATAGGTATAATGACCACATCACAGCGTAGCCTGGTTTTTATATTTAATGCTATTATGCTTTATTATTTTTTTGGAGTTTTTACATTTGACTGTATTCTCCTAGTCAAGCCCTCTCAACACTTATTTAAGGCGCCATCTTGGATATTATATTTTTTATAATTTTCTGTATGGCACTGACTAAGCCCTTTATTTTGAAACCAATATTGTGGGGATAGAAGGCGACAAGCCGTTATAACTTATAAATGACCTATACAGTTTTATTAAGTTTTATTAAGGACGCCATCTTGGATTTTAACTTTTTCATAAATAGTTTCGAGTATTCTAGTGATCAACCCAATTCAATATTGTGGGAGTTGAAGGGGAACAATTTTATATACTATATTCGAACAATATTTAAATTAATATTACGCCATTTTGTAGTGGCAGCCATTTTAAATTTAATATAGTGTTTTATATTCTGGTAGTTAATTACTTTCATTTGGCGCAGAAAATTTTTTTTAAAGCATTGTGGTTATATGTTACGAGTTTGATGACAAGATTTATATAAATAATCGACTATGTTCTAGCCAAAAATCTATGTCGATGGTCAACAGACCAGGAAGCTGTATATCTAGTTTCCTTTATAAGTTTTATAAGGTTCAGAAAAGCCTATTTGTGGAAAATTCTTATGGTATATAATTAAAGGTCAACCAAAAACAATTAACGCATAAATAATCTACGATGGTTAACTTTTATATCTTGGAATTGAGACACCCCAGTGCTGCATTCTGGCAGCTGACATACCTATAGTAAAGTTTGTAAGTTTTGACAATAGAAGTACTTAGAACATTTTGGCGTGGGATCGCTATTTGTGTTGTTTACAGAAACTTGAAAAATTCATGTTTAATTCAAAATAAATCGTATACATTTTCGTGTGATTATTTTTTAAGACTTTGGACGTCGATTCAATCAACGACATTGAGAGCATCCTGAACTCAGTTCGATTTCAAGCAATGAAGCACAATTAAGGATCAGTGTTTATCAATAGTTTACTGAATTCAATTTTGGCCGGATTACACTCTATGACAAGTTTCGTGAAGATCGTGCCAAAGCAGTTGTTGTTTCGAAGAATATTGATGCAGTACGTGAAATGCAAGATTGCCAGTATTGGTGGGACCAGTAGACATTAAATATTGCATTGATATTTGACTGTAAAATATCTTTGTTTGAGTTGAATCTTTTAGAATTTGACAATCGATAAAAAAAAGCTCATGTCAATTGCGCGCAAGAAATCAACCAAAAATACGATAGTGGTGTGTATGGCATTGTGATAGGTGACGAATTTGTGGATTTAGGCGTATGAGCTCAAAAGTAAACAGCAGTCGACTGTAAAGGGCTTCCAATACAAGCAAAGTCCTACACAAGTCATTGCCGCTCGAAGCACATTGAAGCAAATGCAAAAATTTCTGTCAAATAACTGAACCTGTCTCAAACGTACCACTGGCGCAACTTATAATGGTGACTTCTAAATGGTTCACAACCATTTGGAAAATAAGAAAAACTATCCGCCAAAGACGGATCGTTCTTCATTACCGCAATGCGAGCTCTAACACATCGATTCAGACAAGGGAGTTTTTGAGCAATTAAAAACGTCAATTTAATGAGTCCGTACAGTTCCGACTTGCCACCCAATGTCTTTTTTTTATTCTCGAATATAAAAAAAATTGTGGGGTCAATGTTTTTCGATACCCGAAGCAGCGGTTGATGTGTCAAAATTCGTGTTTTGTAGGTACCTCAAACGGAATAGAAAAAATGCTTCGAAAATTAGTTCACACGTATGAAAAACTGAATTGATCAATACAGCCATTTTCGATGATAAATATGTATTTGTTGTCTCTACTCACAAAATATAAAAGGCAACCCTCGCTTAAAGGTCTATAACATGTTTCTCTATAGTTTTTCGTTCTCATTTAGAATGTAAAGATTTAACGATAACAATTCGTATAACTTGTTGCTATCGCTACTTAATATTGTAGATAGTTAGAAATTGTTTCTTTTTTGTATTTGTATTCAACTTTCCTTTGCACAATTTTAGTTTCGAAAGAAAATGTTATTAAGTTTTAGCTTAAATTAATTTTAGATATTGTTTTGCAATTCCAAGAAGTACTCGAAAATTTTTACTTTAAATTTTTATTAATCAATGCAATAGGGGTATTCAAAGCATGACGGTCAATACTTGAAAACTTTTTAATTTTTTATTTTCCAATAAAGTTAATGCTGATAAGAATTTATTTATTTATTTGCATATTATACTTATAACTAAAAAAAACAGTAGTATAAAAAATATTAAGCTATAGCAGCCTTGGCATTAAGCTTGATGGTGTGTAAAGTTTTAATATGGTTAAAGATGTTACTCAATTTTAAAAACTTCATTAACTGAAAAAATTCTTTGTTGGGGAAAATGGTGTTTTAACATTTGTGGGCACTGTTTAACAAGGTTCTTATCCATTATGTGGGAGTGTGTAATTCGTATGTGTCCGAGTCTTAGAATTATTATTTTAATTTAATCTTTCGTAGAGAAGCCATTTATAGTTCCGAATAGTTGTGTGAAGTCGGCCTTGTTTGGTTGTTCTTTTTGCACTACAACGTTGAAGGGTTGTAATTAATTTTGTAAGAGCAACAGAATTTTTACTTTGAGTGATTGTTTATATTTAACTATGAGTAGTCGGGTATCACAATTAGCGCATCTCTCGGATAAAGTATCTCTCGCAACATTCTTAACAAATTCGTTGGCTTTTATGCCCAAATAACCAGGGATCCATTTTATTTTAATGTCAGCTTGTTTCCCAATAATAATAAGTCGTTTATTGTTTGGCTTATTACTGTTTTTGTAATATATTTTATAAGGTCATATAAGCGGGTAGTGAGTCGGTAAAAATTGCCATTTTCTCCAAAAGTTTCGAATCATTTTGACAGGCTCATAGCTTGCTATGAGTTCTGCCGAAAAATTTTTACTATATGCTGGTGATACTAAAGTTTTAAGGATGCTGTTTAGCCCAGTAGCTAGCTCCATCGACTTTCCTTGATCCATCTACATAGATGAATTGGTGGTCATTAGTTGTCTTGTAATTGAAAAAATTTTTGTTGGCAGACTTGTGGAGTGATTGATGATTTTGTCACTTCATTACTACTCCACTTGCATTTATATACAATAATTCAATAAAACTTGGTTATTTTCCTCAGTTTTGGAAGGACTCCTTTCTAATTCTGCTTTTTAAATCCGGTAATAAATCCAACGTAACGAACTATAGAGGTATTGCGAAACTTAGTGCGATTCCAAAACTTTTTGACAAATGTATTACGGATAATATATGCCATCAAATATCATCTCTTCTATCTCATCATCAACACGGTTTTAGAAAAGGTTGCTCTATACTAACTAACCTTTTGGAACTTGGTTTTAATAACAAACAATTGACGAATGTAATCTATACTGACTTCAGTAAGGCTTTTAATCAAGTTAATCATGATCTGCTTCTACACAAGCTTAATCTTATGGGATTCACGATAAACACTTTGAATTGGATAAAGTCATACCTAACAGGTCGTAAACAGTGTGTTCTTTTTAACAATGTTACTTCTTATAATATTGCAGTAAAATCTGGTGTTCCTCAAGGTAGTAATTTGGGTCTTATTTTATTTTCGCTCTTTATAAATGATTTGCCAAGTGCAATCAAATTTGACGTAAAAATTGTTCTTAGTTACAAGAACATTGAGGATGGAACTCAGTTACAACATGATTTGAATAAATTTTTCGAATGGTGCAATATTAATTTAATGACTCTCAACCTAAAACAATGCAAACGTATGAGATTCTCAAGAAATTGGAATGCTGGTTATCTCTTTTTTCTGGGTGGTTATCAACTTGAACTGGTTTCGGAGTTTCTGGATCTAGGCGTTCTCTTTGACCCTTAACTAAATTTGAACAACCATATTGTTATGATGGTAAATAAATTTCGTGGTGTTCTCGCTTTTATAAAATGTTGGGCTAAAGAGTTTACAGAACCACAAATAACTGTACGGTTGTACTCCTCATTGATAAGACCTATTCTAGAATTCGGATCTATTATTTGGGATCCTTATACCAATTTTCAGAAGGATCGAATCGAATCTGTTCAGAAACAATTCCTTCTGTTTTCTTTAGGTCATACAACATCCTGATCCTGATAGAAACATTCTGCCGTACACAACTAGACTTGCTACAATTAAGTTGCCAACGTTAGAAAGTAGACGAATTATGCTTAATGTAACTTTTATGGTGAATTTATTAAATGGTTCTGTTAATTCTGAATTTTTCAGAGTAATATCAACTTTAATGTTTCACTTAGAGCTACTCGGAATTTTACTCCTCTTTATCTTAGATGTCTTCAAACTAACTACGCTGATGCGACCCACTAAGGAGAATATCGAAAAACTATAATGATCTCTATAATTTCATTGACTTTTCTGTAAATGTTAATATAATTAAACGTTATATTATTCTGTTCTTAAATGTTTGTAATTAGTTTAGTTTATTTTTTGCATGTATTTTGTTTTTGGTCTGTAAGGATTTATAATCTATAGACTTTTATTGAATAAATAAATTAATGAACTTGTTCGGGAAGAAGAGATATTCGATCACTACTAATAGATCTTTGCAAAATTGTACACTGTGTGATAATGCAGAGGTAGTTGCCATAAAATATTTTCTAGGGACTTCTTAAGTTAAAATTGTTTATAGTTGAAAATGCTCCTTATTAAAAAGTTTAGCTATGATGAAGTCCCAATGTTCGAAAGTCTTAATTTTTGATGTAAAAAAAATATTGTTGTTTTAAATGCGCCTAATGATAGTCATAGTCCCAAATTCACAGAAGTTTTTAATTTTTTTAAGTGTTCTTGAGGACTGCTCCAGTAGCCTAGACAGTAGTGTGCTGGTCTACTAGTCTAGACTATGGACTGGTTTGCTTCTCTTTATCTTCTTTTCTATATTAAGCTTTATATTCTATACAGGTATCACAAAGGTTTCATTATAATTATAATGAGGTGAGCTGCACAACAGTAGCCTGTTCTACCTACCAAACCTAGTTGCTCTTTGCTAAGAAGCCGTAAAAGTATGTGCTGCAAGGGATCATTATAATAGACCAAAGTGAGCTGCACAACAGCAGGCTGTTTTACCTACCCTACCCTGGTGGCTCTTGGCTGAGAAACCATAAAAGTATATTCTGTAAATTATTTCAGATATGAAGATGGATTTTATTTTAATATTAATTAAGGTCATTGTATTGCACTTAAATTGTCATGAGGCAAGGCATTTTATAATGTTCAGGCTATTTTCGAAGCGAGCTATTGAGATCTTTAATATATATGTGTACATTTAATCGGTATAGGTTGTTGGATATGATTTCGAGGTTTCACAGTGTGTTCACTGATTCAATAGGATTGGGCTCCCGAAGAGTTGCGCCAGTTTTATATTGATCATGTCAAGAATTATAACATTATAATTTTACTTACAACTACCCGAAAGTAATGTGCATAACAAACAGTTCATTGTGTATGAATACATCTACTTATTGCGGTCTGTCATACTGATAACGCCTAACAAGTGTGTGTACAAATCACTGATTACTCATAAGAAAAACACAAAAAAACGTAAAATAGGTGCCAAAAACAATTCATCGTCCATTTAATTAAATTGATATAAAAATAAATATATTAATTTCAATATAGGTAAAGTTATCTTAATAATTGAAAGAGTCCAATCACACAAACAAAAGCAATAAAAAAAATTTTCTTATAAAAACAGTTGCAATTTTCTTTAACCCTAACAGTATTGTAAAATCTATTCCAACAGAAGCTATAAATACAAAAAAAAAATAAATAAAAAATTATAATAAAAAAGACGTAAAATGAAATTTTTAATAACTTTCTGTTTTATTGCCTCTTTTGCCGCAATTGCGTGGACAAGTAGCGCCAGCTGGGGTAAACGTTCCAATGACTTTCTGATAAATAGTGAAAACGTTTTACTTACCCCCCTTAGGGATAATTACCGGAGTTTAAATGTTGATTTTCCAAAATCTGTAAGTACATATTTGTAAGAAAAAAAAATTAATCGCACATAGATAACTACGATATTTATTATTCTTTCGGTTTCTTTTAGGGTCAATTTAATAACAGAAATATTACCTATATTGTTGTTACTGATCGTTGCGCAAACAATTCTTGTGGCCAACCTTCCCTGTGGTCTGGTGGTCCCGGTTTCAAATTTGCCTCCATCAATGTGAAGAGCCAGATTTCCCAAGGAATTAATTTAACTATTCAAATATTTGGTAGATGAAAGAAAAAATACATTTGTATTGTGATACTAAAATGTTTGTCACAATAAATTTAAACTTTTAAAGTAAATCTCTTTTTAAAAACAACCGAATCGGCTAAGCAGAATCTAAATACAAAAATCTGTTACAAGCCCTTTACAAGCTTTCACAAACAAAATATTGTTGACAAGCTTGCACTACTATACACTATCCCAGGTGGCCAAATTTTAGACGGCATTTTCATTAATAATGTCTTCAAAACAATTACGCATTAATTTGGCATTTCTTAAATGCCCTTCAGAACACTTTTTATTACAAAAAGTATAATTAGCCGTTATTGAAGAAAATATTAACTTAAATTATATCAAGCCTTCTTGACGACAAAGTTGTGCACAGCTGCAGGCAGTTTGTCATGTCTCAAGCCATATAAATAAGTCAATTGTAAAGTGCTTTAAGAAAAGTAATTTTACGCATTGTGAAAAAAGAGTTTTTAAAATGAATTAGCACCTACATTAGGTAGTGTAGAAAATATTGTTCAACTAAAACACAGTATTCAATTATAAAGCAATATTTTTGAACACATATTTGAGAGCATTATTGTCAACGAATGTATATGGTAATGTCGCTCATATTGTCGTAAACATCTTAGGTGCCCTTTAATCTAAGTTATCATTTTTGGCTTGAACTGTGAGCAATTTGTAGTCAACGATTTACCCTGTGTCGTGTAGGCGTCTTCGATTTTGTCTTGAAAACGGCCAACTGGGACTAAAAATGTAACTTGAAATGTTTTAAGAGTGGCATTCGCAATATTTTTGCAAGAAAAATATTTACACTCATCTGGAGTAGATTAGAGCAAATTATTCACCACAAAAATACTTAAAACATATTAAAGTCCCACCGTACATTCCAAAGATAAAGTGAAAGGCCTCGCCCGCCGTTTGAAAAAAAATTTTTTTTTCAAATTGCCTTGCAAAAACACTTTTTTTATTTTCAAAAAATGCAAAACAATACTAATATACTGTTTTAAGAGTGGAATAGCTGGGAGCAAATGTTGATTTTCATTGCAATACAATGTTAAAATATATGTTTTAATTAATAATTGTATAACACATTTATCCAACCTGTTTCTAACACAATCGTGTACACGTTGCAATCATTTTTTTTTATCACGGAAACAAGTTGTGCAATTTCCAAGCAGACATGAATTGGTTGGATTAATGTCAGCACCGAAACTAAGTGTCAGAAGTATTACGGTGGTCTTACCACTATGTTGAGTTTCTGATGCCCAAACAGCGCCCCTATATGTCATTTTGATATCGCCATAAATAATTTTTTGGTTTATGAATAGTCACCTTGCTAAAGAGCTCGGAACTATCTAAGCCCTTATTTCCTTTTTTGATTATTAGAGCAATTACGGTGTTCAGCAACAGAATCGGATTTGCGGTTCGAAAGAAATCGAATAATTCCCCAAGTAACTACTTCTGTTGAAAATCAGCCAAAACCAGAAAAATATGCGATTGCCGTACTCTGCAGGACAGACACCTCTGCAAGCATCAGTCATTAAGGCATCATTTATATTTCAGGTGTGAAGGCACCTGCAAACAAAAATATTAGCATTTTCCCAAAAGCCAGAGCAAGATCGAGCAACAGATATTAAATTACCGTCGAATCTAAAAATAACCCACAGCCACCAGGACCTCACCAATAACCAGTGCAGAACAAATTCTAGGGGATTACTGATTCAGGCAGTGACAAACGGGTCTCTGATCGGCCTTTACCATATTCTCAGACCACAGTTTTAGCTCTTCTAAGTTAAGACTTCAAACAGGAAAAGGTTTATGTTTAACCACTCCACCCCATGCTAATGTCATTCAGGGAGCCATGCTCTGGGGGGGGAATTTGCATGTAGACGAATCTACTTTGTGTATAAAATAGCAACTTTCGAATGATTATGGACTGCAAAATACTTCAAAAAATATCCCAACATTTTATAGGTCAGTTAGTGGATTTGTATTGTTTTGCTTTTACAGCTCTCGGTATCGTTAAAATGTGTGTGTATGTTGGTAAAAACGTAGTGTTGTCTCTTTTTCTCTTCAACAATATGTCCAATGAATTACGTTCTTTGCGTACAAATCCATTATCTATAGATTTTTACCTCACGGAAAGTTAGGATACATTTTTAACAAAATGTAAAGGCTGTGGCACAATGAATCAGTTGTCCGTTAAACTTCAACTGACAACTAAGTTAAAATACATGTTTTCTTATGAGTGTTGTCACATTCAGTACGTCTCCGTCAACGCAAAGTACGAAAGTTGACCAACTTTAAACTTTTGACGCACGTCGAGTACTTTGACAACTACCTTATGGTTGTGCGCAAAAAGCGAAGTCAACCGGCTTTACAGCAGCCGCCGTACTTTTTTGTGATGCATGAGCCGCCACAGAAGAATGCAGTTTTTTTCGGTTCAAAACTCTTTTTTTATATATAGATTGTATGAATTTGAAGCTAAATTGACATATTCTTAAAAAAATATTATTTTGTTCTATTAATTTTTTGTTATTGTGAAGATAAATAAAAAAAATTATATAATAATTATCGGCCTTCAGCCGCCGCTATTTGTTTTTGATTAGTCGCAGCAGTCGACAATTTAACTGCTGATTATGATCCGTCAACACAAAGTACTGATTGTGCCAACCCCTCTCCGTCAATACGTTGATGTCAGTTGAAAAAGTTGAAGTTTGACGGACGACGGATTCATTGTGCCACAGCCTTAACACGTATTGCTTATGCTACAGATTTTGTCTGCTGAACTGAACCATTAAGCAGCGAAACAGTTACTTCAGTTGTGTCTTTTTTATTCTGAGGTCTTACTCACTGCGACACTAAATATGAATAGAAATGCGATGTGTGAATTATGAAAAATTATGAATTTCATGAAAAGTTCTGAGTTAAATAGACGATATTTTTATTCACAACAAAAAGTTCCGATCAAAGAGTGCTGATGAAACCGTAGCTAGTCGCAAAAATGCATTCCATTCTACTGGTGTCGGGATAAAACTTACTTTTTCAGTTTATTCTTTAATTGTCACAAATAAAATATTTAATTTCTTCACATAGAGCAATTAAAAATAATTGAACATAAGCCAAAAATTAATAAATAATGTCTGTAATTTCAAATGTATGTAAAACAAATGGCTTTCCTTTTTTAATATTATAAACTACAAGAACACGGACAACAAGAACAAGGAACACGGACACTTTGCTTTGTATTTATTAAGAGATATATTTTATATATGAAGCTACCACTGCCCCTTCTCCGATCCTTACGATTTACAGTTTCTAATAGTATTTGCTATGAAATGTAGCTCGTACTAAAATTAAACCAACATCATTTAAGAATGTGCACATATAACATCAAATAATTTTTTGTTTTTGCTAGATATTTTATAAAATATATTTGCTATATATAGAAGGTACCACGCCCAGCATTAATTTTCATCTCAGTTTTAGCTTAAATATACAGGATATTATTTTAATACCAACACGAATAAGGAATATTATAAAAATGTGACATATTGTTCCAGCCGTACTACGATTTTTGATAAATTAAAAAAAGTGGGCGTGGTTGTTTTATCTTTCCGTAAAAGTTGGACTATGACAAATCTTTAAAAAAAACTAATTAAAATCGGTGCAGCCACACTTAAGTGACAACATTTGATTTTAATTTATATAGATAATAAATTGAAACTTAGGTGTATTTACAGTTTTACAACGAAGTGTTTAGAGTTTTATGTGTATCGGAATGTTATACCTAAATATGCAATTATATCATTTTAGCAAATACAAGTGCCAAAAAAAAACTACAACAAAGCACTGCACTTTCTCTGCTTTTGTGACAGACCTGGGGGGTCTCAATTACATTTTGTATTTAATTATACCTATAATTACACAATTACATGTAATTGTAATTGAATTTTTTCAATTACAATTACATTCAATTACATCATTACTTTTTTAAGTATTTATTGTCAAAAAAGTATTTAATTACAAAAATTATCAATTACATATTATATAAGCCAGTCTTTACCATTTAATAATTTTCAGTTTAAAAATGTTACGAACACGTCCGAATTGAAATTTCAATAATGATCGAAATGAAATCGATAGTTTTTCATCACATACCTGATTGAAAAATAATTAAGACAAGGAACCAATTTAAAAAAATTTATTATTTGCTTTAAATAACACAATTTTTTTTTTCATTTAATTTAGAAAATCGTTTTAAGAATTTTAAGTTTTATTTTAAATGTAAAAATGTAATTGAATTTTGTTCAATTACAAGTAATTATTTGTTGATTAATTACAATTACAATTACTTGTAATTAGTAATTGAACATTTTCAATTACAATTACATGTAATGTGTATATGATTTTATTCAATTAACAATTACAAGTAATTGTAATTGACATTTTTCAATTACAATTACATTTTATTGTAATTGAGTTAAGTCCTTACTTTCAATTACAATTACTTGTAATTGTAATTTAGACTACCTCAATTACAAATTACATGTAATTGTAATTGTAATTGAAATGTAATTGAGATCCCCCAGGTCTGTTTTGTGACACTATTTAATTGACACTTACTTGACCGTCAGCAGCAAATGAAGCAAACTTTATTTCAGCGAAATTTTACTACCAAAGAAAGTGCATGTATACGCTGCTATTCGTTTGCTTTCCCAGGAGTATAAATTTGTTGGCATTTCTATGCAGCATACAAAAATAAATATTTTTCTAGTAATTATTATTTGGTGTAATATGCAATATATTGAGACCTTATTGGTATGTGTTTGTTCTCTAGGGCTTAACCAATAACCCCACTATTGCGGCCATATTTATTTATGATCTTTTCATAAATTCCTTTGGCGCTACAAACAGTCTGTAGTGCAGTGGTCTTGGTTATAAATTTGCCACTGGCCATTTAAAATTACAGTATGGGCAAAGGTATTAATTTTAATTTAAATAATGGAACATTTTTAAATAAAATTTTTTTGGAACGTTATTAAAGTATGTAGCATGTACATATGTATATGTTTTGTAGCATCCCAACAAACCAAATTTGAATTAAACATAAGCTTATAACAACCAATATTCTGTTACTTGTATCAACAATGCTTGCGAAACACTTAGTTTTGTAAGTGTTTATGTTATTTGAAATTATTTATATTTATATTTATATTTTGAATTTGTTGAACTACATCTTAGTAGCCCAGTTTTGAAAAGTCAGTGTCAATGTAAAAAAATATTAAAGAAAATTGAAAGTTTTCGTTAAAAAAAACTTTTCTTTAAATACATTAAAGTTTTTATGTTCTTAAAAGGAAAAATAGCTGCTAACGGTTGCAAAGACTCCAAACTTCACCAAAAGCTGTTGGCGCTAATTGTTAGTCGATGAAGTGACAGAAAAGATGTGCTGGAAAGGAACAGAGAACAAAAAGAGTGTGCGAAGCGTAAGTGTAGCAAAAGCCATAAGAAGTAAGTTATGTCATCAATTATATCCATTATCTCATTGCTTGATATATCATATAACTTATATTTGATAGATGAATTTTTATTGGATTGGGCGAGGATGAGTACATAAGAAGTACTAAGTCATTTTTCCAGTTCGCCAAAAATAGGCAAGAACAAAAAGAATAATATAAGGCTAAGTCCATGAGTTTGAATAATATTTTAATTAAAGATGTAAATAAAATAACCATTAAAATATTAGTAAATAAAAGATTTTCATTATTTTTATAAGCTTAAAGAAAGGTTTTCGCAGTAAGCTGATTTTAAGCTTTGTACCATAAGCTTGTTCTATACCTAGAGTTATAAGCTTGTTGTATGCTGTAGACTTGCAAGCTTATCGCAAGGGTTCAATTCTCTGTAATAAACAATTGTTAACAAACCTTTTGCAATAGTTTTATCATTACTTTCGCAAGCTTAAGGCTTATGGTAATAAGCTTATTGTATGATGATACTAAACCGTTTTGGTTTGTTGGGATGTCGTAATGTTTAATTGTATTTATTTTTTCTATTTTATGTAAGTATACATACATATATATTTAAGTGTATTAAAATGGGGGTTATTTTAAATAAATTGCAGCTTTTCTCTCATAACCTTAAAATTATTCATGATGATCATAAAACATTTACATATTATCGTAATATAATTACATACAGTCATATTATGACTCTAAATGAACTATACTGTTAACTAAAATAAATTCTAGATTTTTTCCATTATTTTTATTGCATAAAAAATAAATAAAAAATAATAAATACTTGACTATTGTGATGAAGAAATTAAAAAAAAAAAATAACCGTATGTTTATGTTTTTGTCGTATTCATGGTTGTTTGTTGCGTGTAAATACTAAAGCTATTCTAAAAGCATGGTTTGGTAATAAAGTTTTTTGGTGGGTAAATTGTGGGTGCTCTCCATGATTTTATATATTGCTGTATATGAGTATTAATTATTAAGAAATGGTTGTCACAGGACGGTATGCCCCCGACTTCCGAGTATTTTCGCAATTTTTACATGCGCAACCAATGTTATTAGCAGCTGAAATAAAAAAATGCTAAATCCACACAATTAAAGTGCAAAAGAGTGCCAAATTTATTGAAGTGTTCATATTATATGTACATAAATATATACATACATACATATTGTTTAGAAAAAAATAATAAAAAGGTATTACTAGTAACAGTTACGACAGCTTTCAGAAATTTTTTATTTCTTTTTATACCTGCCACCACCAAAAAAATCGCGTGGGGTATATTCATTTGGGTCATTCCCTATTTTATTTTATTCTATTCTATTCTATTTTAGATCCCATAAAGTATATATTTTCTGAATCGGGGTTTTATTTTATGACGATCTAGCCATGTCCGTCCGTCTTTCCGATAGAGGTCGGACCGGAAAAGCTAGAGAGCTTAAATTTTGCCACAATATTTCTTATACACAAGGTTAATTTGGTATTGAGTTGTATGCTATAACTTATAGCTCGTAATGCAAGAGTAGGTAAAAAAAACCGTGTCCTTCCAACATCGACTAAAATAGAATTGTGTCCAAACGAATTAACGTAGAGCCATGAAGTTCCGAATGCACATTTCCTTAGAAAAAAATATTTTTCTCTTAAAATTGCTTAATTGCTATCAGTTAGGAAAGGAGAAGTTAGAGATCAAAATGTACGAATATTTATATTCAAAATTTAAAACGTAATTAAACTGACAAAATTAGATTTACTATTAAACACAAAATTAGAAAATATGAACAATTGGTGTATTCACTAGAAGTCCTAAGCATCGTATATTTAAACACAAAATTAGAAAATAAGAACAATTGGTGTATTCACTAGAAGTCCTAAGCATCGTATATTCATAATGTCATAATTTTACAATATTTGCAAATAAAAGAAATGTGTTGTATTGTAGTGCCACCCCTGAACTATTTAATAAACCCTGAATTATAAAGATTATAAAAGCAGTCTTGTGTAAGAATCAGAACAGTGTAGTTTGATTGAACAAAAGCGCGACATGGCGATCGTGACAGGACTCGAACCTGCAATCTTCGCATTCGAAGTCCAAATCAATAAAAAGCGCGACAGTATGGTTATTGCAAAGTTATTATTAAACCTTTTTTAAACTTAAACAAAATTGAAAGGTGCTTTTGTGAATTTAGCATATATAAAAATCGACTCTCTCTTTAAAATATTTACCCCTATAAATATGTTATTATATTTAGAGTTTTTAATTGCGTGTGAATTTAGTCAAGTATTAACATTTAGCGTATTCACAGTTTATTATCTAAAGATTAGTGTTTCTAAGATAAATTTTTACAGACAATTTCTGATAATTAAAAAATAAAATATAAGAACCATTTAATTTTAAAATTTAATATAAGCATCAATTAAAATTTGTAATGTCTTTTAAACAATTTTTAATTTTTTCTTATGAATTTCGTTATTATATATTTTCATAAAAAAAAAATCATTATACCCGCCACCAAAAAAATGGTGGGGGTATATTCATTTTGTCATTCCGTTTGTAACACATCGAAATATCAATTTTAGACCCCATAAAGTATATATATTCTGAATCAGGGTTTGATTTGATGACGATCTAGCTATGTCCGTCCGTCTGTCCGTCTGTTGAAAGCACGATAGAGGTCGCACCGAAAAAGCTAGGGGGCTCAAATTTTGCCAGCATCTTTCTTATAGACAAGGTTTGTTTGGCATTGAAAATGGGCTTAATCGGAATATTAGGAAGGGAGTTATAGCTCGAAAAGCAAGAGTAGGTCGAAAAAACCGTGTCCTTCGAACATCGAATAAAACGGAATTGTGTCCAAACGCATTAACGTAGACTCATGAAACTCCGAATATATACTTCCTGAGTAAAAACAATATTTTTCGCCGAAAATTATCAAAATATATGCATTAGGAGAGGAGTTATCGATCAAAATGTACGAAAATTTATACCGCACAGTGTATTTTTCGGTATATTTAAAAACAAAAACGTCATAGAAGCAACAAAATTGGATGTACGACTCTGAAATTTTGCACACTTTGTTTTTTGATGAGACGCTTTTATGTAACGGAAAATCAATGTGCCACGCCCACTTTTACGCCCACCTCCTATATAACGTTTTACTCAAAATTCATATAATTTATCTATTAATAAAGATTTTGGAATTATAAAGGGCTATATTGAAACACCTAAGTTGTACTCATTCGCAAAAATAACTTTGACACGCCTACTATAACGCCCACTTTTCACGTTATCTACCGTTAATGAAATTTAAAAGCTCATTAAACCGCCAAAATTAGAGGTATGATGATCAAATTTGCTACGAATATCCTTCTAATCAATGTAATCGTTGTGCCAAAAAGTTAAGGTAGCACGCTCACTTTAACGCCCACCTCCCATAACGGTTTATCTCAGATTCATGTAATTTCTCTATTGACAAAGTTTTTAGGAAAATAAAGGACTATTTTGAAATATCTAAGTTTTATTTATTAGCAGAAACTTTATTGACACGATTACTTTAACGCCCACTTTCATTGAAAGACTACATTTACAAAAGCATTTTAGTAGCACATCGAAGTTATAAAGGGTGGTTAAGTTTTAAGGGTCGATGTTGATTTTAAATAAAACACAAATTATTTAGGAAATTATTATTATTTATTTTTGTAATGATAATATTTGTTTGGTTCAGTTATGTATTTAACAAAATATCTGCCAAATGCCCCCCATCCTTGGCGCCACTCCTCTATCTGATGGTCCAAATTTTCAATGACAATGTTGATGCTCATTTGTTAGGCATGATGATGAGTCGAGGTTGACTGCTCTTTCGCCACACTATCGCAAAAACCAGCAGTGGTTCCCATTCAGCGAACTAAGAAGGCATTCACAGATTTTCTAACATTTTATACAGACTTGTTTTGCAGAAATTTAAATATTTTTTACAATTCTCCCGATTGTGGACGAATTTGAACGATTTTGTTGATTAAAAGAATTACGAAGTGCACAAAATGCTATTTGCTTTTGAATGCCCATTTTTATCTTTCCACGGATCAAATTGAGTAAATTTGAGATTGAGAAATGTCAAGTGAAATGCAGAAAACAAATTTAAAGACTAGGTGTAGTTCACCTTCAACATGCGCCTTTAAAATTTAACCACACTCTACAAAGAAAGTGATACATATTTTATTAAAAAAAAAAATTATTCAATAGCGATTAACAAAATAATAAGTATTGTGCTTTAAATGTACACAAAATTGGTGGTGGGTATAAAAGATTCGGCACAGCCGAATACTTGTTTTATATTATTGTAGCACCAAAAATATACGTCCAGTTTTTCTACTTGGTTTAAATATTATTAGAATTCATTTGTCGTATTATTCGTGAAGAATTAATTTTTCATCTTCTTCGTTAATGCAGAGATTCGTTTTTCTGTCAAAAAGAAAAAAGAAAACACATCAAACATTTAAGTGGATATTTTTGGTGTTTCGACTTAAGTCAAGTGTCAAGTTTCGGATTAAACGGTTCTTCTGCTTTAGTATTCAACAGAGAGTTTCGCAAGCTTCATCCTACTAAATTTTATGTAGGTACTTGATCTGTCTATAATAAAATTACACACTATAACGGAAGACGTGTGTTTGTTAAGAAGTAATCTTTTGCAACTAAAGATATTTTGGGTAAAGGAGTAAGCCTTTTACGAGACCAACTCTTTGGCATGAACGACGTGCACTTTTGCAAAACTACTATCATTACAATAGAGATTTTTAATTAACGTTTTAAGAAAACTTCTATTCAAAATATTGATAAAAAAAATTTTATTGTCGTTTTCGTATTTTGTTTTCCTCATTTTTCCTCTTCTTTCTTGTCCATTTCCCTTGCTTTTCTATTATGCTTTATTTTTATTTTGTTTTATTTTTAATTTTTGAACAACGCACACGAACAGGTAAATTAAAAAAGGAGTTTAGCATCAAAAATATTTTACTTTAGTGAGTAAAGCAGTCTATGAATGACATCTCCATTGTTTGGAAAAAAGACACACTTCATACCCTGCAGATAAAGTAATTAGTATGTACAGGGTGGGCCAAAAGAAACCAAGGGGTGCAAAAGTTTAATAACTTTTTCGTTTATTAATTTTTTTTATTTTTTTTTTCAGATTATATAGACAACACTTGGAGAATTTATAATGGAGAGGTTCACAACTGAACAGAGAACCAGAACAATAGAATTTTATTATTAAAACCAGAGATCAATCATTTTAACGCAAAGAGCATATCGTCGACATTTTAACGTCAGAATTTCGCCCTCTGAAGGAATGATTCGTTGCTTAGTTGATCGTCATCACCAACATGGCAGCGTAACAGAATTGCCTCGAACCGGTAGACCACGTTTAAGTCGCACTGCGGCAAATATTGAACGAGTACAGCAAAGAATTAACGAAGCACCAGAAACATTTGCCAGAAGGCGTTCTGCTCAGCTAGGAACGTCTCGTACGTCACTACGGCGCATTTTAAAAAAAGATTTACAGTAATACCCATATAAGGTGCAATTGGTGCAAGAATTCAAACCCGCAGATCATCGGCAACGTCTAAATTTTACAGTTAATTTCAAGAGTTGGTCAGAAATGAAATCAACTTTATTAAAAATTTGATTATGACTGATGAAGCTCATTTTCATTTGAATGGCTTTGTTAATAAGCAGAACTGTAGGTTGTGGGGTTCTCAAAATCCAAGAGCCATTCATCAACGCCAATTGTGCCCCATCAGGCGTACAGTATGGTGTGGGATCACATCTGAAATTGTGATTGGGCCTTACTTCTTCGAGAATGAAGACGGAAGTGCTGTAACCGTAAATGGAGAGCGGTATCGGTTTATGATAGAACATTTTTTACGCCCTAGCTTGAAAACAGACCTGGTATGTTGTTTCAGCAGGACGGAGCCACTGCCCTTACTGCCCGAGACACAATGGCACTTTCAAGTCAAATTTTTGGAGGGCGAATAATTTCCAGAATATCTGGCGCTATCGCCAGATTTGACAGCTCCCGACTATTTTCTTTGGGGTTATTTGAAGGAGCGAGTGTATGTAAACAGGCCAGAGACAATCCTTGAACTCAAGGCAAACATTGTTGCAGAAATTCGAACGCTACAGCCACAAGTTTTGAAAGATGTTATGGAAAATGCTCTAAAAAGAGCCCATCAATGAGAAGCTGAAAACGGTGGTCATTTAAGAGACATAATTTTTCATACTTAGTGTAAAAAAATTTCCCTTTTGTATATTATATAATCTGAAAGAAAAAATAAAAAATAATAATAAACGAAAATGTTATTAAACTTTTACTTCCCTAGGTTTCTTTTGGCCCACCCTGTAGGTAGAAATTTACTAGTTCCTTCACAGACTAGTTTACATCTCTGTCCTTATTTCATATATCAAACTACCGATTTTAATATTAGATTATCATAGGACCCCACCACAACTAGTTCATTTGTATACAGGACTTCTTACTTTATATAAAGGGTGTTTTTTTTTGCTAGATAGAACTTTAAATTGTAAAAAGTAACACAAAAAATTAAATTTTGATGAAATATTTTTTTTTATCGTTTCAGTATACTCTGACAAATCATCATGAATAGACTCACGCTTGAACAACGCTACGAAATTATCCAAATTTACTTTGAAAATCAGTCGTCGATTCGCGCAACTTATAGACGACTTCGTCATTTTTATGGCGTACATAATCGTCCATCTGAACAAGCCATTCGTCGAACTGTGGATAGATTTCGTACCACATACTCTCTAGAGGATGCAATAACACCAACACGTCGAAGGAATGTGCGTACTGAAGAGAATATCGCCGCTGTAAACGAAAGTGTGGAAGAAGATCCAAATTTATCGATTCGTCGTCGGTCGCAGGAATTGGGGCTCTGTTCGTCCACTACGTGGAAAATTTTGCGCAAAGATCTCGGCCTACACCCGCATAAGATCCAAATGGTGCAGGAATTGAAGCCACGAGACCATTATATGCGTCGTTCTTTCGCCGATTGGGCTCTAGAGCAGTTGGCAACTGACCCGTTGTTTTATCGCAAAATTGTGTTCAGCGATGAGGCGCATTATTGGCTTAACGGGTTTGTTAATAAGCAAAATTGACGCATATGGAGCGAGACCAATCCACAAGAGACCCTACAGACTCCATTACATCCAGAAAAATGCACCGTTTGGTGCGGTTTTCACGCTGGTGGCATCATCGGACCTTATTTCTTCAAAAATGAGGCCGGAGCTCGCGTTACGGTCAATGGAGATCGTTACCGCACCATGATCAATGATTTTTTGTTTGAAAATATGGATGACATTGATCCGGAGGAGATGTGGTTTCAACAGGATGGCGCTACGTGCCATACGGCGAACGCAACCATCGACTTATTGAAATCAAAATTTGGCGATAAGTTGATTTCGAGAAATGGACCTGTCAATTGGCCTCCAAGGTCGTGCGATTTGACACCTTTCGATTATTTCCTGTGGGGCTACGTGAAGTCACTGGTTTATGCTGATAAACCAGCAACAATTGACGCCTTGGAGGCCAGCATTGTTCGTGTTATTCGTGACATACGGCCAGCAGTGCTCGAAAAAGTGGCCCAAAATTGGACGTCCAGAATGCGCTTCGTCAAGAACAGCCGCGGTGCCCATATGCCCGAAATCATTTTCAAATGTTAATGTCACGTATTGATCTTTCGAATAAAAAAAAATTTTGATTACAATTTAATTTTTTATTTTATTTTTTACAATTTCAAGTTCTATCGGGCTTAAAAAAACACCCTTTACTAGTTATTGTTAGAAAGTAGTGAGGAAGTGTATTCACTTAATAAAAACTTGAACAAATTATTGCGATTTTTACACAGCAAGTCAAGCATCCAATGTTATGAAATTGTTCTTGTCTCAGCTGGGAGTTGAACAAGAATCCTCCAGCTTTGAAGCTTTAAGCACTAACCATTGCACCAACACACTATTATATTAAATTAATACTAATAAGATTTATGTTTGATGTTTGTTATAGGATCGTTGCAACTAGTTTTATGACTGTTTCAAAAAGTAACTAGTTAAATATTTAGCCAGAGGGTAGTTAAAGGCGCACGCATTAATAAATGCATTTCCACATGGTGTGTGAATACCCCTGCTCTTTTAACCACAGTGCCAATTGCTTTTCAGTTATTTAATTTCATTATTGTAGTTTTTGGTTAAATTTATTAAAATTCACACAAATTTGCACTTAAACATAAAAGTTATTTTAAAATTCATGCCAGAATAAATCTACAACAATAATTTAAATTCATTTAAAAATTGAAAACAGATAATAGGAAAAAACTAAATAACTTTTAAAATAGTTTATAGTACAAACTATAAAAACATAATTATTTGAAAATACTAAAAAGTCAAAAATTTAATTAAATAAACTTGATTAAAACCAACAAATTAAATTATAATTGCGAAAAATATACACTAAAAAACACTAAATATTTAAATGAAAATATTAAGATTAAAGTAAAATAATTATTTAAAATTATTTATTAAAAGTTTGTACACAAATTGAACACATCAGCAGAATTATTGTTTTACTTACACCAACACGTGAGTTAGTAATGGTTTTTTAAACCATAAATAAACCATGAATGAATAGAAATGAATGAAATTTAAAAAAATGGTCAACAATTTTAGCAATTTTTTATACCCTTAACACAGTAAAAAAGGTTTGTCATTCCGTGTAAAATTTCTACTATTTTTATTTTCGACTCCATAAAGTATATATTTTCTGAAAGTTTCGATTAACGATTAACGTCCGTCAGTCTGTCCGTCTGTATGTTGAAATCAATTTTTTGCATCCCTCCGACATCGCCTGGACCCGCGTGAAGTAATAAAATATTGTTCGGTAGCAGATCGGTATTGAAAATCAGACACATCGGTACATAAACAAATGAGATATAAGCTAAAAACCACGACCAACAACACATACATACATACATACATACACATAAACGCGGTATACTAGTTAGAGTAAACGTGGAATTAAATCCCAGCTGAGCCAAAAATATTTTTTTTTCATATTTGATTTTATATATTATTTATGTTTTTATTATTTTTGTTTTTATTTATTTTTTATTTTTTTTTTGTTTTTTTTTTAATTTTTATTTATTTATTTATTTTTTTTTTGAAACATACATACGTAAACTTAATTTATAATTTTACAATGGGATGTTTTTATATATGTATGTTTTTTCTTGTTCAGTTTTCATAAAGTAGAATCTTAAGCAAACATTAGGTGAAAACAAAATTTGTGTGTGTTTCAGTGCCTGTTAAAATTTAATTCCTTGTTTATATTTATTGTGACAATTAACAAATTTACTAATAAAAAACAAATTGTAGTTTTATTATCGATCATAAAATATTTATTTTATTTTACGTTGTTTTGTTTATATAACACTTTCCGTAATAAAATCTGCCAATAACTAATACCAAATATGCAAAGTGTTAACAAGCAATCAATTTTATTAAAAGGAACATGACTTTGTGGAAGCCCAGCAGTATTTCTGTTTAGACTCCAAAACTTTATTACCTTTCTTACAATGTCAAAAAGTTCAGATTTGACTTTACTGTTTTTAAGTAATCTAGAGTAATCTATTTTGTAAATATTAAATACTTATAAAATTAAAAAATTTGTGTCTGTTAGAAATAATAATTTGTGTCTCTTAGAAATAATAAGGACATTTACCAGAACTGTTGGAAAATGTTGCTGAAGTGATGTAATCAGAAAGACAGATTTACGATTGTAGATATTAAATAATCAATGTGAAAAACAAGGCCTAACAAACGAACAAAAATAAATATGCAGCTCGGGAAGAAGCATTAAAAAAAATTAAAAGCAAAAGACATGCTAACAAATTGATAAACTAATATTTAATGACATTTAAAAGTGACTTTTATAAAGAACAAAAAGAAACTTAAGTCAACATTTTATTCATAAAAAAATTTAAAACACAGGACACTTAACTGCCTGTCTTGTTTACACATCAATGACTATTTGCCACCCATCCAGAAGACTAAATTAATCAATGGGTTTTAAGAGAAAACATTATTTATGGCGTTAGCTTTGTTAATACGTTTTAAGATCCTTAAAGTACATATTATTTAAATCCTTGTACTATACTTAAACATTCTAGCAATGTCCGTCTGTCTTTCTGCTGTGATGTCTGTTGAAAAAACCATAGAGCTCGAAACAGAAAATTAAAATAGAAGAAATTTGGCAAAAAAAAAAATTTTAAATATAAGAAATGATTACTATTAAAAATGGGCAAAAATTACCCAATACTTGCGTACATTTGACATCGAGTAAGACGTGCCTCAACGAAAGGACACAGAGTAATAAAATTTGATATTAAATATATTGATAACGCACCTGTGGTGCCCAGGGAAAGCTTATGAATAGGAAATTTAATTATGCGACGTTCGCTTGTTCGTGAGTTTCTTGAAATTAAGTTTAAGTAGCCTCCACATGCTGCACAAATCTATGTGAGATATAAATTTTTTTGTAAATAATCGAGGATTAATCACTACTAAGTCATCGTTAAAGTTTATTAAAAAAGGCCTTATTTTACAACACTGTTTGGCAGATACATAAGAGTATGTAAATGTTATTAAGGCAAAACTTTATCAAATTTTTCTAAAAATTGATTAATGAAAAATTTTTTGTTGTCTAGAAAATATTTCCTTAATTTCTAAGCACTTAACTAATTCAAGGTCAGTCTTTAATATTTCACCAATAATTTATAATGCCCTAAATAGAAGTGTCTAGTAGATGAGTAATAAACAAAAACAATAAAATTGTATAGTCATAATTTCAATGACAATTTATATATATAATGCATACAGTATCGTGCAATAAAAAAGTATTACAAATTTTTGTCTTATATTGCATTAAATATTTGAAAAATTTATTAAAAATGAATTTATCATCCAGGTTTGTGCTAAAATTTAAAAAATTATTTGTTAACAACGAAGCAATTTCTTATTTTTTAGGTAATTTAAATCTGAAGCCTGATTATTATAAACAACAACAACAACACTGTAATAATAATTAAATATATATTTGATACCACTTTGAATATAGGAGAGGGATTACCACAAATGTCATGTCATTTTAAAAAAATGGACACCAGATCTGGCAATTAAATTTTTATTTTTTGTCATCAGGGCTAATGATATTTACAAGTTAATTTTAACTTAACTGTTTTAGAGAACATATATCACGAAGATTAGTATTTTTTTAAATTTAACAGAATACCCCCGAAGTAGCTAAAAATTTAAATTTAATTTAATTTGTTCTGTTCACAAAGTTTGCACTCATTTCTACATTTACTTTCGCGGCGTTCAGGGCATAACATACTTGTATAAAAAAAGAAAATAATTACGAAATTTCTAACAAGAGCCTTATAAAAGAAAACAAGGCTTATAAATAGATTAACGGCAGTAACTACATATAACTACTTTCATTTTAATGTTTGTTTAGATTTTAGTTTTTTTTTGTGTCAAACTGGATAAAACAGTGTTTTTATTATTGGTAACGAAGATGGTATCTTAAAATGAGAACATTAAAATAAACACTAAATATATAAAAGAGATTATATGCAACGACTGCTTCCTATAATGAGTGTTTTATTTGTTTTAATAATGAACCAAATGTAATAATGCCCTGGGTTGCTTTGATCAGATTCAGTAAAAAAATAAAAATTAAAACAGATTGATTGATTGACTGATTTCTTAACCTTACATCCTTAATGTCGTATTAAAAAAATTCCTATAGAAGTACAACAACGTTAATACAAATAAATGACTTTAGTTTTGTAATGTGTTTACCATAAGTCTGTACTGCCTGCACAAAAACACGATCATTATAGGCTAGTGCCTTATTGATATTAAACAAAAAAAATATATGTGTAAAAACAACATTAGATGGGTGGTGTAATGGTTAAAGCGAAAAACTTCTAAGCCCTAAATCAGTAATGTTAAACTTTTTTAGTCTCCGCTTCAAAACTTTGATAAAAAAATCGTAAAAAATCTTCAAAATCAAAATAATATTACTTTTAAACTAAGAAAAAAAAATCGCCACAAATTGTCAAATTGGCATGGTAAAATTTTATTTCTTATTGAATAAAAGTAAAAATTTTTGTACAAAAAAAGATTTTAATTTTTTTTTTTAATTTAAATACATGAGCGTCCTAAGCGCCGCACTGCCATAAAGTCATCATTTCCCAAAAATTTTTAATTTCTGGAAATTTCGTAACATTAAAATGGCATTAATTAATATTAATTCCTGGAAATTTTTTGTATTTTTATTGCAAAATTTTTAAGACACTAAAACTTACATAATTTTATAAGTTTCGGTAGAAATTTGATTTTATATTGCACGCTACTGTATGACTAAGAACAATATTATTGCTATAAATTCATGCTGCTCATGGTTTCGATAAGTAACATATGTTTGTACACACATATAAATGTATGTACATGTTCACGCTGTTGTTGTTGTTGTTGTAGCTATTGTATGGCACTGTTAACAATTATTACAATTTATTGTTCGGTTTGTTTTTTATTATTATGTTTTACACTAAAAAATTATGTTTTTATTATGGTGTTCTGTGAATTATTTAATCAGTATACAAATAACATAAAAATTTACATTTTACAGTTTTCTTTTTTCAGATACATATCGATGTTTACAAGTGGAAGGGACCTCACTTGCATTTTTTAAGTAGGACATTGAGTTTTTTTTTTAATTTTTTTTTATTTCAATATATTTCACACAACATTTAACACACAGACACTTAATAACAAAAAAAAAAAAAAAAAAACAATTTTACAAACAGTTTTACACAAGAAGTTTCACTATAATACAGTTTCTATTACGTAAGGTTTAAATTAATTATTGTAGTTATGGGCCTTCCTTATTGTGATTAACGATATGTATGTACGTATTATGCATAAATTTGTTAATATATATAATCTTTCCTATTGCAAAATATGTAAATAAATATGTATTTTTAGTGGTTTTCAGTATCCTGACTCTGTCTAAATATCATATGATCCATTATTTTTGCTTTCCATCAATGCTTTAAGTAACGAACTACAAAAATGTTTTAGCTGTATTTGACTGTAAACATTTTACTGTATTTTTCTTAATGCATTTTTAATATGTTTTATTTAAAATACAAAAGAAAATGTGTGAATAAATAAACACCAAATAAAATTAACCTTATTCAAGTCATAAACTATGTTAAACTGTAAACAATTGCCAAAAAATATAAATTAAAAAAATATATCGTCTCATTAAATTTGAAAAAAAATTTCTCTGCACCTTAAATATTTTATGAATTTCACACATCATTGTCTAGTCTAAACTGTGGCAGATAACATGGCCTACAAACTAATTATGCAAACATAGTTTGATTGATATAAAAACATTGTTGTTGGATGAATTTACTAAAAAAAAAAATATACAAGATTTTTTAAATGACACACATTGTTTGAAATACACAAAAAAAAGCACACAGATAACAATTGGTATAAAATTTAAATTAGCATGCAAAAATTTGTTTATTTTATTATTAAATTTTTCGCTAAAATTTTATAATTATTTTTTTTTAATTTAAAACTTTTGTCATTTAAATAAATTGATGCTAAATAAAGTTCTTTTTTAGACAAAAATATTAAATGATACATGTGTATTAGATGTTTTAAAAGGTTTTTGTAAATTCAAAAAAAAAAAAATTTAGTAAGTTAAATTTAGATTCATCACTAAACAAAACAGTTTTCCATTTGGACATAGTCCAATCCATCTGGAACGGTTTTGTTTAGTGATGAATCTGAATTTAACTTACTATATTCAGATGGAGTTTGCCACGTGAGAAGACCAAAAGGAAAGCGGCTACATCCCTGGTACTCAAAAGCCACAATAAAGCATGGGGGTGGCAATGTGATGGTTTGGACTTGTTTTTCAGCCAGTGGTGTTGGTCCCTTTGTAGAAATTCAAACAAAAATGGACCGTTTTGTTTACAGAGACATTTTAGCAACTCACATGCTTAACTATGCTGAGTGGGAAATGCCACTTCGCTGTGTGTTTCAACATGACAATGAGTCAAAACACTCATCGAAGTTGGTCAAGGATTGGTTATCAGCTAATGGGGTTTAAGTTTTGGATTGGCCACCTCAATCGCCAGACTTGAATCCCATAGAGAACCTCTTTGGAATTTTAAAACGGAGAGTTGGAACTCGACGCTTTAAAAATAAACAGGAGTTGATAAACTGTCTTAAATTAGAGTGGGAAGCTATACCAACATCAATTCTATCAAATCTAATTAAATCTATGCCCAAAAGATGCGCTGAGGTCGTAAGAAACAAAAGATATCATACCAAGTATTAAAAGTTGCTTAGGTTTTGAACAGCGAATTTTTAAGTTAATTTTGTTTTTATTTTATTATAACTTCCAAAAGAATGGAATTTAATTTTTGTTGTTATTTTTAGGTTATAGACACATTGTGTAGTAGTAAATAAAAAAAAATATTTTCTATAAATTTATTTAAAGAGAAGATATGAGTCTATTATTACTTAGTGGGAAAAAGTTGCTTAGGTTTCGAACAATGCTGTACATATAAAAATCATACATTTCTAAAAAACATCCCATTGTAAAATTATAAATTAACGTATGTGTGTTAAAAATAAATAATAAAAAACTTATAAAAAATTAAAACAAAAATATTAAAAAATTAAAAAAAAATTAAAATAAAAATAATAAAAAAATAAAAAAAAATTTAACAAAAAAACAACAATTTAAAAAAAATAAGGAAAAAATAAAAAATATTAAAAAAATATATATATAATTAAAATATATGTAAATAATAGTCAAAAATAAAAACAAATTTTTTTTGGCTCAGCTGGGATTCGATGCCACGTTTACTGTCACTAATATACCACGTTTGTATGTATGTATGTATGTTGTTGTTGTATGTTGTTTTTGTGTTAAAAAAACGAGGTGGCCGTAGGTTTTTGCTCATATCTCAGTTGTTTATGTTCCGATGTTTCTGATTTTTAATACCGATCTACTTCCGAATATTCTTAATATTTTAATACCTCACCCGGGTCCAGGCGATGTCGAGGGGCTTCAAAAAGTTGATTTCAACATACACACAGTCAGACGGACAGACGGACAGAACTTAGTCGACTTCCCTATTCGTAAGCTTTCAGAAAATATATACTTTATGGGGTCGGAAATGAAAATTGTAGTAATTTCACACGGAATGACAAACCTTTTAGACTGTGTGTAGGGTATAACAAATAAACAAATGAATTACGCTTGGGTGGTCTAAAATGTTTTTGCTCATCATTATTTTATGTTTAATTTGGGGTCAACTGTAAAAGTTGTGACAATAACGATTTTGTGGTTTTATCTTACACATCATGAATTTTTATAGATAATTTTCATTGTGCATATCAGAACCCAAACCTCTTTAGAAGTGCCTTCACAAATTAGCTGTATCGATCAGCTAAAAAATACTGATACCACCCCAACAACTAATGTATGACTATCTCATACAAACGTTATACTTGCAGCAACATTTTGTTGCTGGTGGATTTAAAAACATAAAAGTGTGTACTTGACAATTAATATTATTAAAAATATTTGCTTTATCAAAAGTTTTTAATTTTTTTTTTTTTTTAAGTAAATATTGCACTTATCTGATAAACCTTGTTAAAGTTGCTTAAGCGTAACAAAACTTACCTGAAAATAAAAGATACAAAAAATTAATTAGAAAAATATAAAAAAAACTTAAAAATTTAACTGTTTACTTAAATACATATAAATATTATCTGATGGCGATAATACAAAGTTATTTGATAATTATCGGCTTAAATAAGTTTTCATATCAAATGCATTATTATCTGGGATTGTTAAAATAATTTTTTTTTATTTACATCAAATTTAAAAACTTTAAATCACAGCTGCAAACATAAAATTTTATAATTTCAAATCAATGGATAAGCATCATCATGACTTAGAATTTATTATTTTTGCACACGCAAGCTGTGACAAAAAATTAAATTTAAAAAAAATAACTGACACAAAGTTAAGGTAAAACTGACTTTATCTTCAACAAATATCAAATTAATGCTTCACTGCCATGCACAAATTTTCCTCACTTTACTTCACACTCACTCATGATCATAAGCATGATTTTTATGACAACAACAACAAAAAATACAAAAATATACAAACAATTTGATCTATAAGCTTTTCATTTCATTTAACATTTTAAAATACTGCTGAGCCCTGGCATGTACAAACAAGATTACTGTTTAAGATTTAAATATTTAAACCGGAAAAAACGCGTTATTTTAAGTAATCATTTTTTTCTTTGCTTTTATCGTTCATGCTACATTTAAGTCGTACATGCAGCAAACCACTTTAAGTGCCAGATTTCGTGTTCCCACTATTTTGATTACAAACTTAATTAAAAACGAGATGTATTGAATTGTATGTATAAGCCAGAGAATGACAATAAGTATCATGTCGCGTACTCTTGAAATAAAGTGTCATTCTCTTTGTGCAAGTGGCAACTCTGAAATTAGGCAACTGGCATATAAAACAATGCGTTATAATTGTGAAAACTTATTACCAAAACACAAGACGCTTCACCTAATGAGTCAACCGTTTGAAGAGTAATATTTCAGTTAGTACAATTGTATCGTACTGTTACGTAACAGTGGACAAAATTTATCCCATAAATAATACCTGTTACTGTTGATTAAACATGTACTGTAAGTTACCGGGAGATAGAAATCTACACAAAATATAGTTTTACAGAGAGAAAGTACTTCATTGGATTGATAAGAGACAACACTACGTTTTTATTAACAAACACACACATTTTAACGACAGTGAGAGCCGTGAAGTAAAACAGTATACATCTACTAGCTGAAGCATAAGATGCCTGTGCGTCAACAAACCGGTAGATATCTCGAAAACATTGCTTGCAATAGCAAGAGCTGAAAACCCGAAAACATCAACTCTGTTCCGTTTTCAACAACCACAAAATTCACGAAGCACTACGCAGCGAAATTAGTCATGCGTGCAAAATTCAGCTCAATCAGGAGCTCAAACCAGAAGACTTTGAAGAGCGCCGACAATTCGTACAATAGGTAGTGGAGAAAAGTGAAGTCAGTGTAAATTTTTCGAATTTTTAATCTTCTCCAATTAAGCGCATTTCCATCTGAATGGCTTCTTGAATATAGAAAGTTGTCGAAAATCTTCATTCAATCTATAAGAAACAAATGCATCTACCACGAGCAACTGTCTAGTGCGGATTCTGAATAAACTTTTTTTAAGATAAGGCCGAAATTTAAGTGACTGTGAACGGCTTTCATTACAGGAACATGACAACGGCGTCCTTGTGGCCTCAACTGAAAGGTATAGATCTGAACGACATGTAGTTTTAGCAAGCTTGCTACACCATGCATTAAACAATCCATTTGATGTCTTCTGGCCACTAACATCTTGCGACATAACGCCGAGCGATTTTTTCTTTGGGGTTTTGTACGAATAAACGACAAAAAATTCCTGAATTTAAGTCCGTGATTTAGTAAGTCATTGGTGAGGTACACCCACATCTCTGTAAAAAGATCATTGAAAATTTCATTAAAAGTGTAATGGCCTGTCATCAAAGCCATTGAGATCATTTAACGGATAATTTATTCCATACTTATTTGGAACAGGTATTCTTCACAATCTAATAAATGAATCACATCTATTTTAAAAAATACGTGCTCTTTTTTGATGAACAAGTACTCTGAAATAAAAACAAAAACTGTAACGGCAATCGTTTTCATATAAATACTTTTATTTATAGGTAGGACTACTGACAGCAAAAAAAAAAAATACAAGAACATAATCATTTACATGCTTCCAAAATCAGACCGTTATGTATTTCAAACAACCATAAATTCTGTGCTTCTTTAAAATAATAACCAGAAGAAGTAACAGGGATAACACAAGTTTCTATTTTAAAACTTATTTCGCTTTTGCTCATGTCAGTTTATATTTATAATAACGTTATACAAACACCTCGTAAAAAACACTGCCCATAAATATACAATATGAAACTCTGGAAATGCAAACAGGTATTTGGTAGCACAATTCTATGAGGTACAAGTGCAGTATTTAAATAAATTTTATTTGGAGCACATGTTGTTAGTCTCTGGTATGAACTTCCCAGAGTGCTTAGATTTACTTGGAAATTTTTAAAAATGATGTTGCTGCGATTGTCTAGTTATTCTATGGATTTTCACATTAAGCCCATTAAAGCGTATAACAATTTAAAAGTTTTTTTTTTATTTTAAATACATAAATATTTTTAATTTACTTTTTTTCTTGTTTTCTATAAGAAAAAAATTGCCTAATCACCAACAACAAACAGCAACAATATTTAGTTTTACTGCAGCTAGAGTGCACACAGTGTGTCCGGACCTATTTTTTTTGACAAATTGGATAAATACAATAGTTTTTATAAATTGAGAAGGGCTATTGAATAAAGACAACAAAATGGATTGTTGTTTTTATAGGGTTTTTGTCTTAGTATTGCTTAAATTTGTTAAACATTGCAATGAAGATATAACTCAATTAAACAAACTTTTAATATTAACAGTTAGACCAAAACTTTTTGTACGATTCAATATAAGTTATTAATACAGCTAAGCTAAAGGTAAGGTTAAACAGACTGATGATCTGAAGCCTGTCACATTTGCGTTCATGACTGATCCCTTTGCGATATCAGATACTTAGGATGTCGCGTGTAGCTAGTCCTTCCTCTGCCGAGAGAAAAACAGTTCTTGCAATATAAAAACAACCCGAAGCACGAAGAAACGAGCATCAACGTGAGATATACACGCAGGAATGTATAGAAAACTTTCCCGAATGATACCTTTATTTTAGTTCCCCAAACCGCGGCAATGGCAGAAAAGATATCGTACAGTCTCCATATCTTACTCGTTGTGACAATTTCTGCAAAAGTCATTGAACAGGAGAATGAATCTCTTGTCGTGTATTACCCAGTTAAAAATCCAACAAAATTGCTGCATTGAAAGCGAGAGAGTCGCATTAGTGTCCTCGTTCGACGGTTGATCATTAGAGGACAAGTCTATCTTGCTTCTTCACAAGTAGCAGTCTCCGCAGACCATCGAGTCTGTGCGCATCATACTAATTCCGGTTTGATTAGTGTCTTGCAAGATAGAAGTTGGGAACCAGTTAGTCTGTCAATAACCCCCAAGTAGAGAGGAGACTCGCCATCTCATTACAGATGCTTGGCATTCCTTAATCAAAATTGATGTTGTATAAACACCCGCCAGTGAAGAAGAAGCCGGACTGTCAACGAAGGTACAAATACGGGTATAATCTAAGTATGCCCTGTAGTATCTCAGCCAGATTACAGCCATTTTGATCGCCAATTTTTTTAGCCGGCAGAAGGCTTCAGTAATCCGGTAGCCTGCGACACCCTTCGGTAAAACAGTGGGATAAAAAGACACCACTGATTCTTTTTCCTCATTTCGATCCAACAGTATTTACCTCCAAATGGCCACCCTGTTCATCGAACGATAACGATTCGGTGATTAATACAAGGAATCTTCTGTTAAAAAAGAGAGTTGGTTTATAATACATTACACTTTAGCTGCATGTCTTTAAGAATACGATTTATATACTTAAAGCGAGTAGTCTAATCGCCGACCTCAAACTATCATGAAATCTGCTGAAAATGTTTTTGGTCTGCAATATCTTTTCTTGCCTTTTTTTTAATCCCCAAATGAGCTGTCAAGGTTGTACAGCATTTCTTATACCAATGGGAGTTTCTACAATATTCACTTGCCAGCCCCTAATGAATATATTTTCTATCACCTTATGATTAGGAAAATCGACTGAATTATGTCCGTCCGTCTATGTATTGATTGAAATCATCTTTTCAAACCATCACATGTGGCATAAACCTGAAAGTGGTTTAAATCTTTTAGAAATATGCGGAAATGAAATGCTATTGGAAACTAACACAATCGCCGATATTATTAACATGACATCTGATTTTTCTTATACTTTACAGCTAAAATTAAAATTGTTCAGTATTGCGATAACCTGCAGAAACGTTTGTTTTAATTTATGTTAATCATAAGAATCTGACTGATAGCTTTAAAAACATCAGTTACAAATCCGCAAAGTTATAGGCAAAAATAAAACATATAACAAGTTTCTAAACCAGCTATTCATTTAATGGACACAATAGTCACATCTAATTTCCAGGCGTAGACTCAAAAACTCTTCTAGAGAAAAAAAATTACTGAGATATAAGTATCAAAAAATAGCTACCTCAACATTTTTCATAAAACTTCAAACGAAATGAAATGAAATATTTTAGATTCATGATAGGAGCGATTACAAAAATTGGTGTCAATCTAGTTTAACCCCCTTAAACTCCCTTTAAATTGGTATCAAATAAAAGAGATTGAATGATGTATTCCGAACAAAAAAACTTGTTCAATTTCAGTTCAGCCGACCAAACTGTTTTACCATATTCTTTGCTATTTACTTATATTGAAACATTATGTGTTGCTGCAATATTTTTTCTTTTAGCAACATGTATGCCTACATTTCAATGCCGTATGCTGTGGCATTATTATATTTTTATTGTCTAGCTAGTTATTTACAACACCAACAACTCTTTAACTGTGTAATTGTTGTTGTAGAAATAAACGGAGAAAATAAAATACAGTTTAGTTTGTGTTGTATTTGCTATCAATTTTGTGCATCTCTCTGTCTGTCTGTTCCTCATTTCCTCACCACCCACAACCAACACTAACCCATGATGACTCTAGTTCGCGTTGAATACTGCAATTGGATCTTAAATCGATCAATCAATCAAATAAACACAACAGCAATATTACCAACGAGTATAATCACAACAAATGCATTAAATTACTGGGTATAAAGTGAAAAAAAAAAAATAAATAAATAAAATAAACTTCAAATTATATTGAGGCAAAGGTACTGCTGCTGTTATTGCAATTTATAGCTTAAATCCCATCTAAACGCTAACATTTTCTGTGCATTTGATTTTGAAAATGTTGAAAATGTTTTTTTGTTTTTGTATGTGTTTTTCTTTCTCCCATTTGGTTGTTTTGAAGTATGGGCATGAGTTCTCAAATTAGAGTTTAGGTTCCATGAAGTTTGGGTTGGAGCATACACTCCGGTTTATTACTATAATTTCGCTAATTTTTCCTGAAGTTCAAAAAAACTTTAAAATATTCAAGAGTTTTGAGAAGTATGAAAAATTATGTTATTTCGAAAGCTGTGGCCACCTATTGACTGATTACCAGTATTATGTGTAGAGACATATATATTTACGTTTACAATTCATTTGTTAATTAAAGCATAGGGTCTCAATGATTGCATCTCAAAATATTTAGTTCGCCTCATTGGCTTCTTTCAGTTCGTTTCATGATTTATTAATTATTAATGGTTCTATGTCCGGCTATAAGTGCCAAGAAATGCTTGGGTGTGCTCTCGTTCAGCAACCTTTTGGGATTCTAGAAAATTGCATTTTTACACCTTTGGGATTCTAAAATATTGTCGATTTGCGTTCTACTTATTTAGTCCATTTTCGTCTTCATATCTTGATTTCAATTGGGATCTAGCCGTTCTATACCCAGAGTTTAGCAGGTTTTAGGTAGTTGGCCAAAAACTTTTTAAGATTCGTTAAGGATATCAGTTACCAGAAGCTTGGATTTTTCTGAGATCGCAGCGGGCTGCATTTCAGCCGTATCCATTCGCATCCGACTTCACACAATTGTTTAAGATAAAAGTTTGATGCGATGTGAAATGTTTTTAGTTAATACGGTTCTTCACGTCTTCTTCAGAGCCTCCGTTTGTTGCTGTTGTATTGCCCAGGTGGCAAAAAGACTGAACGTTTTTAATATACCGTTGTTGTAGTGAAAAGTTATTTGTATTTGCCGTGTTAAATTGAATAGCCTTGGTCTTGGTTATGTTTATCTTAAGACCGTATAGTTTAGCTCTGGATATCATTTGTGTCAGCTTCGACTGTATTTTTATCGAAATAGTGCAATAGCAAGTATGTGTCGTCTTCAAGTCGAAAAAAAAGAATTGTGGTTTTTACAGAAGATTGCGATATGCCAAACAGCATATGAAACAAATAAACTACTCTCGAGAGCTTTCACATTTCAATGATCTAAATTTGACTTGACTTTCTTTTATGGGTCTAAGTCAACGTGTCCACAACCATCCTTAAACTTTGGATATACTTTCTCTACGTCTCCATTAGCCGTCAATTTATTGACATAAAGAGAATTAATCGGCAAGTCAATTGTCAAAAATTATGTCATGTTCTTTGATGTGGAGAAAACGTGTAAAGGGTATTTTATTGTAACTTTGATGTGTCGTCACATCAAAAATATCTTTCAATTAAAATCAGACAACGTTGCCAGACAAATGATTTGAAAACAGTTTGTATTACAAGTAAAAAACATCCCTAGATTGTTTCACACTAGACAAATTCATGTCTTAAATGTTTGGCTGTTCAAACAACTCAAGGATTGTGGCTCAAGAAATTCCACAGGTTCCAGGGATTTACAAAACAATGATGCAGACGCTATGATGTGCAAAGTGGTCAAGAAATCTCATGCTATATTGATTAAAAATCATAGGCCGGACAGAGACGTTCGTGGCCACTACACAGTCCTATCGACGCCAATAATGTGCAATAAATTGAATATCATCAGAAGATCTAAAAGCCATGGTGTTATATTTCACAAAACGTTAAGTCATGAAGGATTTAATCATTTCAACGCAATTAATCGTTGTATCATCATTTATATCCACATATTTTTTTTTTAGATTTTAAGGTTAGTTCTTTGAGTGCTACTCACAAATTGAAATAGGCTTTCGAATAGAATTCGATTTTTTTTTCATATCGTAATAGTATGTATTTTTTCATTATGACTATTGTCTTCTTTATCTTTGTTCTTAAGTGTTCTTAATTATTCATCTTTTATGATTACAATAAAATCTTGTTGTGAAGGCGAAGACAATAAATGAAATGTAAAACAAGATTACGACCTTGTTTTAGGTGAGAAAATGTATGTCAATGTTTTGTTAGTTTTTCATATTTATTTTTTTTTATTATTTAAAAAGCAAGTGATATTATGCAATGTAATAAAAAGCCTCCTAGTTTATATCTAATTGCTTTATAGTCGATTAAGGTTGTGTTAATCAAAAACAAAGTAATAAAAAACCTTCTGGCTTATATCTGAGTGCTTTAAGTGGATTAAGGATTTGTTAATAAAATAAAATGTATTTGCATGTTGTGAAAAATTTTACAAGACATCCAATTGTTTATGAATACAAATTCGAGTCAATTCGTACAAATTTCTTTAATTTATTTTATATGGAGTTTGACGTAAAAATTGGGGAAAAAATATAATAAAACAATAAAGGCAGGTTCATTAATAATTTGACTGTTGCTTAATTGCGAAAAAAAAACTTCAATTTATCCCAAAAATAATTCGCTGCTAACAAACCTGTCGAACGCGCTGGACAATTAATTCTAGAACTTCTGAAAAGTCTTCACTCTCTATAAATTTTACATAAACCTTGTTTCTCGAGCATTGTGGACACTATCTTTATTCTTCTGCAGTCTAACATGTGACCTGTTTTCAAGTACGGGATGTACAAAAATTCGCACTTGATTCGCGAATACATAAGCCTAATGATATCTTCAGATGTAGTGCCGCACCATTACAAGTACAATTGGCGTTGAAGAAAATGTCTTGAATATTTTAAACACTAGAACCAACAGTTCTGCTTATTAACAGAGCAATAGAATCTAAAAAGAGTTTCATCACTCATAATCTGATTTTCAATGAAGTTGAATGGTGTTTCGGTAATACTTTACACAATACTATATTTTTCGCGAACTGAAGGTAGTGTTCGAAGGTAGGTTCGAGACAAATATCCTACGGTGCCATGTAAGAGGTAACGATAAACTAAGCATTGATTTAGAGGGCGAAACTCTGATGTCAAAATGTCGACCATAAGCTCTTTGCGTTAAGATAACTGATCGCTGATTTAAAAAATTAAATTCCATAATTCTGGTTCTTTTTTTAATCTCCATTATTTTTTCGCCAGGTAATATTTATTATTATTATTTTGTCCTTTGCAAAATCTGATAGTATCCATCACTTTAAAGTGTACAGGAACAATAACCGTAGTGTATCCTAAATTTCAGTTTAAACATTACTTGCCAACCTTGACTTTGAATTTTTAAATAGTTAACAGTGTCAGTCTCTCATATGATATCTATATTGATGAGGTTAAAAAAATTTCCGCCATTTTGATTTAGATGCTATCTTGGATTTTAAACTCTTTCACAATTGATCATATTTCACTGGTCCAGTACTTTCTCCTGATATTAACATCGTAGAAATTAAAGACTACAAAACCGTTTTTACTATAATTGAACCATATATCGCCATTTTAGTTAGGGCGCTATATTGGATCATAACTTTATCATACTTTACTGTATTCTGCAAGTTAAGCCCTTTCATTTGATATCTTTAAGGTAAATTTTCAAATATATTTTCATATATAAATTTAATATACGCTATTTCGTAGTGATTAAGCCCTTTTGTTTGATACTTGTATTAAATTCTCTTGGTTGTCTAGAAACTGAAAAAATAGACTTTCGCTTAAAAATGTTTGGGAAAACATCTAAGCAGTTATTATTTAATATGCATATCTCACATAGTTTCAAAGAGATAAACTTTTTTAGCATTAATTTTCGATACTGTGGCTTGTAATTTGGAGTCTTCATCGCGTTCAAAATGTATTTAGCAGCCTGAGAAACTTGAAATATTTAAAACACATATATATGTATTTCCAAAATATTTTAGCCTATAACTTTGCCGACTAGTGACGGATTTGGCCATAAATTTTTGACTAGCATCTCAAGAGGATTATCTATAAATATTAACAAGTGACAAAACAGGACAGGACAGGGTGAAAAAAGAGTCAGTTGTATTTATTTGCTCTTGTATTGGAAAGTTATGGGCCGATTGTACTGAATTGTAATACCGAAATTTTCGAAAGCACTTCTGTTCAACTAATATAATATTCGAGTACGTAGAATATATGGGGGCATAAAAAAATTGATTTCAACGCTTACGTGGTCGGACATACGGACAAAACTTAATCGACTTTATCGATAAAAATTCAGAATGTGTATGCTTTATAGAGCCGCAAATGAATGCTATAAAAATTACAAACTTATATATCCCTCATACACTCTAGGGTATACAAATATATAAACGGAAAAGTTGTTAAATTCTTAATTGTCATGGTGTCTTTTGCCCCAGCCTGTATAAAACTTTAAAATTGTATTACATTTTGATATTTTACGCCTAGCCGAATATAAAAATAACTTTCATCAATTTAACTATTTTGTGAGAACCTCTGACTTTAAATGCTTAAAATCATCGAAATACAAAAACAATTTTCATCTTTTTTTCAGCTTAAGGTAAGATTATAGATAATTTAGAGTTAAAGGCATGAAAAATAAAGCAAAAATTATAAAACACGAATAAGTAGATACCGAAAATAAATCTTTGTGTATTTTTGCTTTGTTTAGTGTGGGTTCTTGTTTTCTTAGAAAATTTTAAGTCATTATCAGAGATGGAAAATTTATTTTCTTAAATATATAATTGTCTATGTAGTCTAAAGGTAAATAAACTCATGTAATTTTTTAACAATATCCAGTTTGACGTCTCTTGTGTTGGAAGAAAGAAGGAAATGATTTTGTTTTAACTCTCAACTTCAATTATTTTTATTTTAATGTTAGCCCGGTTGTAGTTGGGTTTGCAAAGTAAGGCTTTGATATTTGTTTGTTTCCTTTAAAGAGTACGAAATTATTTTTTTTAGCATTGTTGCATAAAAGCGTATTTCAGCAACTAAAAATCCTGATATAGTGTGTATGTGTGTGTAATATTTCATTTCATTGCTTCTTTCGAGATAATATTAACTACACAGAGAAAACAGTAACGGTTGTTAGCACAATTGTTGCCAATCTCACAGAATTTTACTGTTGTATTTACAGAATTTCATTTCGAAATATAAACATGTAGTCAGCACTAAGAAACTATTATTCTTGCAATACAATTTGCATAACCACAAAAGAAAAGTTCGATTACAAGAACTCAACCATTTGATTGGCAATTAATTTGATTACATATTTGTTTTCTGTTTTCTTTCAGATCCAACTGGCAGTGAGAAGATATAACTTTTTTTTTTGTTTTTAATGCATACGAATAAACAAGTATTTTTGTTTGACCTTTAAGACAAAATGTGCCGATTTTTGCCTAGAAATGGGCCAAATATTTAAAGAATTTATTCAGTACTGGTTGAGCCCGGTCAACATTGCTGGCTATTTGTTTGTATTGTTATAATTAAAAGATAAATTCTGATATCGTTATTAACGAAACTTAATAACTTATTGTAGATAGTGCAATTTTTTTTAATATATTTCTCTTTCTAACATGTCCTTTTAAGCATTAATTTCTTATCAATCTAATAGTACCTTTTCTAATGCTATCTTATTTTCTATTTGAAGTTAAAAATAATAAATAATTAATTTCGCGATAAAAAGTATCCTATATCTTTACACAGGTATCGAGATATCTCCATAACAAAAAGCTCAATATGTGTGCAAAGTTTTGGAAAAATCGGTCTAGTGCGAGTACCTCAAAATTATAACTTTTTTTTAGGGGCGTGGCCATGCCCACTTTTCTAATCAAGAAATTGTATAGTTATGACAACTCAATATGTGTGCAAAGTTTGAGAAAAATCAATCTAGTGCAAGCAGCTAAAAACCACAACTTATTTCTTATAGGCGTGGCACTGCCCACTTTTCTAATCACAAAATTGTATAATCATGAGAGCTCAATATGTGTGTTCAAAATTTCAGGAAATCGGTGAAGTTCAAGTAGCTGAAAATTATAACTTTTTTTATGGGCGTGGCACTGCTTACTTTTCCAACCACGAAATTGTATAATCATGAGAGCTCAATATGTGTGCAAAGTTTCAGAAAAATCGGTCCATGGCAAGTACGCCACTTTTTACCACCCATAAACACTCCCTGGAATGTGTACAACAACTTGCCAAAGTTTGAGTCCGTTTGGTTTTACAGTCTATAGCTGGAGCCTTAGCTAACACACACACATACAGAGTTTCACTTTTATATATATAAACTAGTTGCTTTTGAGTCAATCAAGTTCAGGCAGACAGACAGAAAGACAGTCAGACATAAAAAAAAATTCTTAAAAGTGATATTTTGTATTTGAGTTCATTGACTGCCATCGAAATTTTCAATTAACAATTTATGTGCAGACACAATTTATTTCAAACTTAATACCAGTATGGAGTACGCTTTAATGATCGGGGCCAACCACGTTGCATAAAGCTATACTTGTACTAAAGCAAATATTTTACTAAAATTTTATAATCTTAAGGCAAAACGGAATAACTGCTTAAGATGACATAATCTAAAATTGAAATAATAACACCATTGCAATTCCCCAATTTAAAACTGTTCTCAAGCGCAATTTTCAACTATTTTGGAAAACTTTACTGAAAGTTATAGCGTAAAAACTTATTGCCGACATTTTTTAATTTATTTTTTATTTATTTATTAAAATACAATTACAAATCATATTCTAATTAATTCAAACCAGCTGAGTAACGAAGACCATTTGCCCGTTGTAGTGAAATTTGTAGACGATAGTCTCTAGCGGGAATCGAACCTGCACAACCCCCAGACTGGCAGACTAGTAAACAACTTAATATTCCACTGGCGCACTCATTTGTTTTATAATTTAATTAAATATATGTTAACGAATATGCTTTCATCCATTCAGGCTAACAATTTGTTTCGGTTTTCTAGGCAAACTCAGAATTTCCACCACATCACAATCTTGATTTCCCACCTCTGGTATTTGTCGAATTTATTATAGGAAGTCAGTCTAGTTGAATGGGTGTTGCAATATTCTTAATGTCTATTTTCAATTAATCGCACTTTTGTAACTATTCTATTCTGATGTTCCTTAAAAATTATCTTATCGATGAATTTTATTAAAAGTATGCAAGGTTTGACCATGGCAATATAAGCATAAGTCAGTTTATCAGTTAAAGAATTTTGTAAATAGGAAGTAGCCATACTGAAAACTAAATCTAAAAGTATTTCTCCTAAAGGTTTTGTTTAAATACATATATTTAATTAAATAATATTTGAAGGCAGACTTGACAATTTTTTCTTTTTTTTCAAGGCAAATACGGTTTGTAGCATATCAAAAAAAAATATTTTGTGTCTTTAACTATAAGCAAGATATCGCATAAATAACAGATATATTTACTTTCGTAGGTCTTTTATTTGTGAAATATTCAAAAGTGCCACTTTCTTAATTCTCCATAACTATTAAGGCATGCTTCTTTGAAAAATGACCTCATAACACTCTATGCAGAATGAACTGAATTTTAAAAATAAAATATTTCTCCAATATTAAATATAAAATTTGGCGAAACAAAATAACAATATTTACCCACACAAATTCAGTGTTTGTTAAGGGGAAGAAAAATTGGCTCTTAAATTAGAATGAGAAAAGTGACCCGAAAACTACTTTGAAATATAAGTTTAATATTAAATATGATGCTGCGAAGTGTAAATGAAAAATGGCTTCAAATTTTTATCTTATTGAATTCGAAATGTTGGCTACAATATAGTTTGCGACTGGGAGCAACAACTTCAGCTTCGCTAAATTAAATCACTTTAGACATATTGTCCAGTGTTACAGCAATAATCGGTACAAACTAAAATCACGTAGCATTCATAATGTGCCAATAGGAAATTTGAGTTGCTTTATAGGCTTTACAGTCATTTATATGTCACTGTATCTAGCACTAGAACAAAGATTATCTGTTCTGTCTACATTCCTGACACACTGCAATTTCAGAGTTTTTAATCTCTTTCCTTAAAAATTGAGAAAAATTAATCAATAAGCTGACAGAACCTGAAACATTCGGTTTTGCAGTTAATGCGTTTGGAAATGAAATGGAAGTAGCGCCACCATATCTCAGCATTATTTGTCTAATTAAGGACAAATAACATGACCTGGAACAAGTATGAAAGCTTTATTCGGCTGTGACAATTCTAATACTACCCTTCACAATCATGTACATAGGATGTAGATGTAGTCACATCTTAGTCTATATTTCAGATTTAATGGTACGCGCCGTTTTTTTTTATTATTTCCGATGCCATATTTGATTTTGAATTTTTACAAAGCTAGTTGTATTCTACTAGTCAAGCCCTTTCATTTGATATCAATATAGATGGGGTTGAGCAAAAAAATTTCCACCGTTTTGCTTAGGGCACCATCTTGGATTTTAACTTTTTCATAGTCTACTGTGTTCTACTAGTCAAGCCCTGTTATATGATAACAATAAAGTGAGGGCTGAAGAGCGCAAGGCCGTAATTACTATATTTAACCCATATATCTGTAATTTTATTTCGAGAACCATCATGATTTTAACTTTTTCATAGTTTTCTATATTCTACTGGTCAAGAACCTTTTAGTTAATATTAACATTGAGTGGTCAAGTTTGTTACTTAATTACTAGATCTGTTTTATATATAAATTTATTGTACGCATATAGCCCTTTCTTTAGATACCCATATCACACCTCCCTGTTGTCTAAAAGCTGAAAAAATTCAATTTTCGTAAATTATAAAAAAGCGCTGATATCTCAGTTTCAATCGGATCTATCAGTTTTTCTCAATATTAGTTTTTGGACTACCGCTTGTAATCTGGCATCTTTTGCATACCAACAAAATTAACAAGAACCTTCAATAACTTGATATATTTTAAATATTTATTCTATTTTCAAAATTGTTTTTGCCTATAACTTTGCTGATTAAAGACCGATTTGTTTAATCATTTTTGCAAATAGCCCTAGAGGTATAAGGTATCTACAAAAATGTTATAGCCAAAGTTTCTTTTATTAATCCTAGGCCTGAATATAGTATATAGATAAATTATGGAGAAAACTAAGACTATCTTGTTTATTTGTTTATATCTCAGAAAGTTAATTAGAAGATCGATACCACATACAGATCTATGCCACATGTGAATGTTTTTAAAAGTTTATTTCTACCAACGCACGGACATACGTATCGACTGCCCTAGTCATAGGCTTTCAGAAAACATATACTTTATGGAGTCGAAAATGAACAGTGTGGAAATTACAAACGAAATGGCAAAGCTTAAACTTGGCACCACAGATCGGAATAAGAATAGGTTTTTTTTCGTAAACAAAAATTATCGATTGACTGTCATTAAAGAAGTAACGCATTAGCATAACAAACTATAATTTAAGAGAAATTATTATACTAAAGCCTTGCCAGCAGCGTTGTCAACTTTAAAATTTCAAAAAGCACCTAAACCCCTAAAAAAGCGCGTAATTTTCATAAAAAATCACTGAGTTTAAAATGTGTACAAATTTAACTTTACATTTGCTAATATAATCATTACTTAAAAAAAATTAAAGCTTTTAGATGCCAGTTGCCCCCTAAAATAAATTATTTTACAAATGGCAATAAGACTGGAGTTTTGATTGATATCGATAATCGAAATACAAGTCTAAAGATATTCTGTTCTTTATATTATTAGGCCAAAACATCCAAATGTACTATCAATGCAAATATTTACCTCATCAGGGTGTCAATTTGTGCTCTAAAAAATTTTAAAATGAAAAGTGTTTGCAAATTAATTTCTCTTTTTTTATTTTCACCAAGGTTTGATCAACTTGAAACTTTACTTACAAAATAAATTCTCGTAACAATTTCATTTTATAAAAAGTAGGTGGTTTATGTCTCATAAACCATACAGGATATCAACAAACCAGTATCGGAAATAAGTTACAATTAATAATAAACAAGCAAAACACTCAAATAACAGAAACATTGTATACTATCAATCCTTATAAGCTTCTTAATTATTAGTTTTAGTATCATAAGCTGAAAGTATTATCAACATAATATCATTTTACAATGAGTAAATATTTTTTAGCTTTGTTAAGGTACAAAATACGTAAGGGTTATTAAAGATATTTACCCTTACAAAAATTGTTTTCAATTAAAAAAATTATTTTCAAATTTAGTATTTGGTGTCACCGAAATAAAAATAAAAGCACTAAAAACTTTAAAAAAAATCACCAAGCACTAACTCGCAATTTTTTCGCTTCCAAAATGTTAAAAATCACCAAAAACGGTGATAAAATCACCGAGTTGACAACGCTGCTTGCCAGTAGCTTATACTTATATTTTGTCCAAATAACTAATGCTGCCATGCATCCTTTTTTCTGGACTTTTTTACTTCAAAATTAAGCTTTTCTGTAAACGTTTCAATAAGCTTCATTTAAAATGTTTCAACAATGTTCGGATTAATTAATTATTTTTAATTCATTCAAAATTTTACCAAAACAAACGTCGTAATTTATTTTGCAAACACTGTATCGTTCATTAACTTAAACAGTGTCATAACTCAAAATTCATTGTTTTAGGGAAAATGCCTTTGAAAGTTATACAAAAAAATATAGAAAAAATAGTTTAAGTAACAAACACTTTATATTTTATAATTTATTTCAATCATAGATATTGAAAAATTAAAAAAAACATATATTTAAATTTCGCTTTCAATAATGTCGAATTTATTATAGCAATTTCAGAAATAGCCTCAAATCATTTGAAACAATCCGATCTAAAGAATTTTTTCCCGTACTGGGTTGAAAGAATGAGAATTTTGAGTTATGACACTATTGAACTAAATGTTTTTTGTTCTAAAAAATCCACAAAAATTTTGTCCTTTTAGCTGTTTTCATGCAAACAAGTTCGTTTCTTTTTGAATACAATACAAAAAAGGTTTCAGTATTGCGAATACAAATAACTAACAAATATTTGTCGCTCGTTGTATTTTAAGCCATATGATTTTCGTGTGTTAGCAGTTATTTACAAATAATCAATATCGCTTTTAGTTAACAAACCTTGGTAAAAAAAAAGTATCCAGCCATATATGATTTTACCTTAAGTTTTTTTTTTTTTTTTTTAATTTGCAATAGAATTCGCATTTATGTTTGTCAGTTTTTTTTTTATTTATTTTATTTTTATTTTTGTTTCACTAAAGATACAAGAAAAATCCTTTTCGACGTTTTTTTAATTTTCACGGTCTACGTCCATAATAATTAATTTGCATATGTAAGCCTCTGCCACGTGCTGACTCTAACAAAATGGTACTATATTTATAATTGGGACCACCGTTAACCAAGGTGGCGTAACCGGCATTTTGTGTACCTCCCCAATCATACACAATGATACCAGTCAAAACCTGACTATTGGTTTCGCCCTTAAAGTAAAAAAAAAGTTTTTGAAACTAAAAATTAAAAAAAAAATTAAATTTAAACTTACCACTATTGGAAATTTAATTTGTTTTTTATGGGTTACGCCCAGCCGGGCTCTCAATAACACAACCCTGGAGTCTAATAATATATCGCCATTTCCCACACTACCAAAGGTAGCATCTTCAGCCTGAACTAACACACTGAAGAGTAGTAGTATAGCTAGTGCCAAACCTCCTAATACGGACAAGGATTTCATTTTTTTTTTTTTTTTGATTTTGAATTTTAAATATTTTTAAAATTCTTTTAAGTTTGTGCTTCAAAAGTGTTTTGCTTGTAACCGAAAAGCCACGAATAACATATTTTTGTATGTTTTTACTTTATATATACATGTATCTTGTTCTTGTTCTTGTTCTTGTTTTTTTTTTTCTCATAATTTTACATTCCTACCCTTGTATTGCTGTTATCGTTTCATTGATAAATAGCTGTAATAACCACCGACAAAAAAAAGTGGGTATTGTAATCATTTTGTCATTTTGCTTGTGACAATAAGAAATATTTTTGTAAGACCCCATAATGTGTATATTTTTTAAACCTTATTTCAAACTAGAAGGATCTAGATTGATCCTTTCGCCTGTCTGCTGAAACCATAATAAAGTTAGAGTAAAAACGTGTTAAAGAAGAATTTTGTCAAATTTATTTTTAATACATCAGGAAGCGAATTAAATTTTATTCGAATAAAATTTCGATCGTATTAGAATTCCGTAATTCGACGCCAAATATTCATGGAAAAATACTACACATTATTAAGTACGTAAAAGTATTAAGCCAAAAATTATTTAAATAAATTTTTTACAAAGCCAGTGTTTCCCTTGCATTCATTTCAAATTTAAAATTTTACTGACCCAACAAATACTTAATGATTTCAAACAACAAATACTTAATGATTTCGAAAAATTTGAGTAAAGTGCGCCCAGAAGCAACGAAAAGTTTTGAATAGTCTATAATTGAATTATTATACAATTTTTTTCAGTTTGTTTCAAAGAGAACCTACCTCGAAATGCAGGCCGCAAATGGCTCTGAATAGTAAAAATTTTATACGTGAAAGAAAATGTGTGAGAAAACTACACCAAACAAGACAACGTTCAATACAGTTTCTTATTATCGGTGGGGTTTAATTTTTGGAAGACAGATATAGAAATCCACAAACAAATTTGGTTTCAACAAGACGAAACTACAAAGCACACATTAAGACAATCAATGAAGTTATTACATTCAACGCATTATTTTAAGAGGCAGCGTTTTTAATTCGTCGCCACCCAGGCAGATAGGGGCAATCAGTACGACGCTGCCCCGACGTTGATGGAAGTAGGCCATACTAGTTTACTAAATTTACAATTTAGTCATTTTATTGATATGATAACGAAAAGTGAGCGTTTTCCGACTCTTGTTTTCATTATTTTCGCAAAATTTCTAAAGATAAATTCACAACATTTATTTGATATTAAACTAAAAATATGCATGCGTGGAATAAAGGGTCGCCATCTGTTGTCTCCTATTAAAAAAACAACACAGCGCCTCCATATGAATGTTTAGTAGTGCAGATCCTTGAAACTCACTTGATTCGGTGCCTCTTAAAATAAGTCTAAAAGTGTTATTAGATCGCCTCGTAGCCGTGAGATATTTCAACAGTATTAGATCTCAGATATCTTAGAGCAGTTACCCAGTATACTTATAGCCGTCTAGGCTTCCTTGTCTCTTGGCCGCCAGGGCAGGACATTAACAAAGAAAGTGGAAAATCAATATCCCTTGCCCTGAATCTAGACAACTGCTAGCAATGATAGTGCGAGGGAAATATTAGTCAGCTGCATTATTTCGCCAGCAACCTTGAGATGTCTCTTCGACCTCAGCTCGTAAGTTGTGATAAACGCCTTATATCCAAAGAGAGCTATATAAGTTTGGCCATTATATGTATATATTCGCTACACGCTACCTGTTTTTGGCTCGGTAGTCCCCAAAGGGGTTGCGACTGCATTTGCTAGCTAATCCGCCCGCTTATTACCAAAGTGGAGCCTACGAATAGGCATCCCGACTTGAACAACATCAATCAGTTGACTAAGCCTTGACAACTCTTTTCTGCATTGACTGACTAATTTAGATGTGTTATAAGCCAGACTGTCGACAGAAATACAAATATTCCCGTGAATATTCCTTTCGTTCACGATCCTGCATTCCTCACAGATAGCGAATATTTCAGCCTGAAACACGCAAATTCAAGCTATAGTAAATAATAAATATATCACGCTACATTATTTTTCACGTCAAAATAATGAAAAATATTTATTATAAAATAAACTCAATTGAACTTCAAATCAAAAAGTTCTAGATTTTCGTTTCTTTTCGCAAGAATGATTAAATAAAGATTACGCCATCACGCAGCCATAAAAAAACATTTCTGCGCATGTAGGAATTCTGACGTCACTCAAGCTGTGTTCTGATTGGCTAATAAAATTCAGCTGTATAACTAATAATGTTTGTGTAAAAACATGACAGTGGGACAAATTGTTATTTTTCTAACTAAATGTTTTGAAAGCAAAAAAATTCTTTATATATACATATGTATACATATATATTTTCATTATTTTTTTTATAATATTTCACTATTATATTAGGTGTAGAATTCATTTTATTTTGTTATTTTATCAAATGTTCTTTTTCGCTTATAAGTATTTTCAGCGATTTCGACATTTAGTTTCCTAATTCTAAAATACATTCGACACCTAAAAAAAGTTTTTTCACGTATTCACTGGCTTCAATTTCTTTGGCTTCCAACAAATTCTTTTGTAAATATCCGCTTGAAAGTAATAATTTGTTACCATTTAATTTGAAAAATATGGTGCAAGTTTTTAGGCGATCTTCTTCAAGATCAGTCGGCCTTGGAGCATTTTCCGCGACCAATTTTTCTTCAAAACTATTTGGAATATCATTTTGCTTTTCAGTTTCACGTAGTCCTATATGTACATTTGAAACTTCAGTTTCATTAGCAGTTTTCGTTTCACATTCAATAGCACTAGTGTCTAAAGACGGAACTGCATGGGATTTTGAAATTTTTGCACGCCGTTTGCTAAATTCTATTCATAATGCCTTAGTAATGTACTGCAAGAATTAATTTTGTTTTAACTTACCCATTTCAAATATCAAGTTTCTTTCAATATCTTCTTGCTTGAAATGTAAAGCACCAATTTTTTCTTCATCCGCATTTACAGGCTTCACTCGTTTGCAAAATATTACCCATAACTTCCTTCGAGATTCATCTTTTGAAAAATTGTAAAATGATACAGCTTTTTGAATATACAAACGTTTTATTAAAAATGCGCAATTTATTAGGTTTTAATATAATTTCTCACTTGTTTTTTTGCTGTTATTTTGCTTGCATTTGCCCACTGCACATTTTATATTTGCTCTCTTTTATATCTTTTCACTTTATTTTGTTTTCTGTTTTGCAGCTTTTAAATAACCAAATTAAAACACTTTTTATATAATTTTAATATTATTTATATGTATTTATTATAAAATATGACACGAAATTCGTTGTTTATTAAACACCGATGTAATAGTTTTTTTTAGAACTCTCTGAGTAAATTAATTACAGGGCTGCCAACTATCTCAAAATACATAAATTTTTTGTAAGAAATTATAAATTTTACATATGATACAGACTTGGTAACCTTTATGAGGGGATTACTACGTCATCTAACGGTAAATCATGCGCAAGGCGTAATCTTTATTTAATCATTCTTGTCTTTTCGAACACTCTGTATGTGCATCTCAATTCGAAGGATTTAAATAATATGGGACACTTAACTTTAACTTGAAATAAATGAACAGAAGAAAAGTATGGCAAGTGCACTTTAATATTCAAATCTCAGACGAGTATAAGCGGAATTCCTTAATTGCAAGTACTTCGTTTCTTTCTTTAATTGCCATGTTATAGCATTGATGGTGGGTGTAAAAAATTCGGCAAAGCCAAATACCACTTTTTCTTAAGCTCTTTATTAATGTTTGCTAAACTCATCCATATAACAGTTTTGTTATCTTATCAATTTATACAATTACAATGTTTTTTTTTAACATAATCCTAACGAGATATCTATAATGTTATCGAGTAGACACATCTTGTTTGCGTTTTTAAAGGCATCGTTATTAATATAAAAAAAAGCTTTAAGAAAGGTGTGTCTGTAACTGAGACAGCTTTGAAAACATTTAACGGTTGTACAAAAAAATAATATAGAATCAAAAAAAAAAAACAATTTTTATAATGTTATCTGTCTGTCCTTCTGTCCATCTTCCTAAACTAAATTAATTCATAAATTGCTCAATGGATTTCAACTACTAACTGAAACTTTTGATGCTACAAATTATTTATAACTTTTAAGTAATAAGAAAAGAGATAATAAAAAAACAATATAAGAATTTAATTATTTTATCTCGTTTTGAAAACGTTAACGACTATACAGTTCTAATAGAAACAAGTAAGAGTGCTATATTCGGCCGTGCCGAATCTGATAATACCCTTCACCATCATGTACATAGGTATAACCCCACATAGTAGCTTAACCTATATTTTATATTATACGCCATTTTTCTTTATTATTTCCTTCGCCATCCTCGATTTTGAATTTTTAAGTAGTTAACTGTATTCTTCTAGTCAAGCTGATGAGGTTAAAAAAATTTTATTCGCCATTTTGTTTTAGACGCCATCTTGGATTTTACATTTTCAAATAATATACTGAATTCTACTGGTCAATCCCTTTCATTTGATACCAATATTGGGGGAGTTCAAGAAGTTACATTTTAAAATAGCAAATGTGGACCATATATATATATTTATTGTCCGCCATTTTGTAGTGGCGGCCAATATGAATTCTAATTTTTTTATAGTAGTTACATTGAGCTACTTAAGTCCTTTCCTTCTCTCGGTTGACTAGAAGCTGAAAAAAATTGATTTTAGTTTGTAAAAATGTTGCCTATAACTTTACCGATTAGAGCACGCTTTATCCAAACTTTTTCATGAATAACTCTAGATGCATATTATATGTACAAATAGTAGCAAAGGTACCTATAAATTATTCAATGTCTGAAAAATTTTAATTTTTTTGGTAAAAATATGGGAAAAAACAGAGTCGTGTTTATTTGCTCATATCTCAGAAAGGTATGGGGCGATTGTGCCGAATTTCAATAGTGATTCATTCCTGGATATTTTCAAAAGAAAAATATCATACACAGGTCAAAGGAACATATGGTTGCTTGTAAACGTTGATTTCAACCAACATACGGACACGGCTTAATGGACTCCTCTATTCATAAGCTTTTACAAAATATATTCTTTATTGGGTCGAAAGTAAAAACTGTAGAAATCACAAAGATATATATACCCTTGCACACTACAGGTGAAGGGTTTAAAAAACGAACAATCTTTAGCCACTTAGGGCCAAGCTTTTATAAGAAGTATGCTTAGTTAAAACGACCTTCAGGCACAACAGGCTTCAGGCACTAAGCAGCACATAATAATTCTGAATACAGTTTTTATAAAATAAATTTGGTGAACTCACAAGTGTCATATTGTAATAATGACAAAATTTTTAAAAAGTCTTAACAATGTCATAAATAATGCAAGTTTTTTTTTATAAAAAAATTTTGAGAAGTTATTACAATACGACACATATATGTATATGAAACTTCTTGTGAATACAGCAATTATATATATACATATATATAAATTATGTATGTTAAAATACATATTCATATGAAAAAGATTAACTCAAACTTTGCATAGTAAAGAATATAATCTATTAAAAATAAATTGTAATTATTATTTAAATTTTTAGTCAGGCTTGAGTTCATATTAATATTCTTTATTTTTACAAAGAATTTTTTTAATTGTGATAAATGAAAGAATAAATCTTGAAAAATTATATTTTTACCGACACTAGCCGAGTGAAATGCATTTTCGAAGCCAGCTACGATTTCATCATCAGCACTCTCTGATCGGTGGTTACATGTTGGTTGTAAATATCATCTATTTAACTCATGGGACTTATGTTAATTGAATTCGGTAACTAATTTTTAGTTTGTCCTATTTCATATATTTTTACCACAATGAGTTAGATTGAAATTTTAACCAAACAGCAACCCTTTTTACTTTTGTTTTACCGATCAGAGAGTGCTGATGATGAAATCGTAGCTGGTTTCGAAAATGCATTCCACTCGGCTAGTGTCGGTAAAAATATAATTTTTCAAGATTTATTCTTTCATTTATCACAATTAAAAAAATTCTTTGTAAAAATAAAGAATATTAATATGAACTCAAGCCTGACTAAAAATTTAAATAATAGTTTAAATAGAAAAGTTCGACAAAATAAAAATTCAATAAATTGTAATGATAATTCTTTGACTTTTTCTTTTAACCATGTTTTCTTTAATTGAAAGAGAACAACATATTTATCTGGCAGCCCTGTCCATATTTGTGGCTAATTAAAAAATAATCATACTTATTTAAGAAGGCCTAAAAGTATGCAACGATATTGTTACAATTTTGCTTTTAAAGCCCAGGTGTTTAAGATTAAAAAATATTTATTGTTTTTAATTTGGGGTATTTTTTTCTATGAATTTCAGATTGAATAGAATATTATAGGCAGCCAAAAACCGTTGCATTTTTAATGTAACGTTTTACATAAATTCTTAAATATTCTGATAAACTCTTTAAATTTATAAAATATTTTCAAAAATTATTTATTTTCTATTAAATATTCAAAGAACTTTAATAGCGTTGCTATTTTGTTATAGAAAGTTGTAATCGTATTAGACATTTAAAAGATTTGTTCAATAAAACTTAAACATTTAAATATAACCATAATCTTCTTGTGTATATATGTTAGATGAGAGTCTTGCAATGAGAGCTTTTATAGAAATATGTAAAGAAAGCATTATGTTTAAGCGAATTTATTGGAAGATCCTATACAAAAATAGCTTGAGTATTATTTAGGTGTTATATTTGAACTGAAATTTGTTTAAGCATTTCTTTTTATTTGCACAAAAAATCAATAATAACGGCCAAAAAATTGTATCGTGTAATTTAAGCCCATATGTTTTTGAGACTTCATGAAAACCGTACAATATTGATGACCGGGACCACCTTTAGTTAAAGCGTTGTAAGCAAACTCATTGATGCCACCCCAATCCCAGGCTCTAATGGCAGTCAAAATCGCCTTGCTTTGCTCGTTCTTTAAATTGAGAAATAAATAAAATGTTATAAGTTTTACGTTAAAAAAAACCCTTTCAAAACTTTACCTGGGGTGGATAGACAGCCTGAGCGTATTGCCTGTCATTTCTTTGGCCCGGCTTAATTACATTTTGGGTATCCAAGAGACGATCGTAGGGTCCAATTAAACCCCAGGTAGAATTGCTGCCCTGCACTACTGAACTTGAAAATAGTATAAATAATGTCAAAATACTCAACACTGCCAAGAAATTCATTTTGTTTAATAAAATAAAATTTAATACTTTAGTTTGCGGTACACCAGCGACAAGCAGTGAGTAACATATTGTTGTCTGTAGATATTTCTTTTATATTTATATATTTTTTTTTAATAATTGTAGTTATTTTAATTTTGATATTATCTAGGTAATTTAATAAATTATTAATTCTTTGTTTCACAAAAAAAAAGTGTAATTCCTAAATAAATATTTTCTTTTGGCTTTTTGTTTATCTCCTGATCGTATATCAGCACCTGTTTTAATTTACAATCGGCATAAGATGAAATTATATGCTTGTAATTCAAAAGATTAAAAATACTGGAATCATAACAACCATAAAATATATTTAAAGTCTTTAAAAAACAAGTATTTACTTTAAATGTGTAAAAAATGAAATCACATTTACCGTATAACAATATCAAAAAATAATAAGAAGAAAAGAAATTTAATAAAATGTTAAAATGTTATTTCTTTTAAATGGGAGTAGAAACATTTTGTTTAAGAAAAAAATTTGTATGACAGGGATTATAGGAGATTCTCACTTCTCTTATCTTCTATATGTATATAAAATGAAGTGTACACTTTGATGTCAACACTAATTGCGAAAAAGGCTCGACTGATTTCAACCAAAATTTCAAGGTACGTTGGGGATAGACCGTGCATAGTTTATGTGAAGTTTGAACGAAATCCGCCAAGTGGATATATGGCAATTTAATTTTCCTATATATTCCCATACAAATACCAACAAAATGACCTCGATTAACCATATTATGAATTTTTATTGTCACTTGAAAAATTACCAAATCATGTTACGTAATGTCATATGTGAACAATAAATTTCGGTCTTTCCAATTTGCAATTGGAAAGGGGGAGAAGTGAGAATAACACCCTCTCATATGTAATGAATACATTGCAAAAATTTGTTGTAGCCAGCAGAGCGGTCCGGATTCTGCTAGTACCCTGTAGATAATTTTGTACTACGTGGTTCATTTTAGCTAAATGGACTACTTACAACATGGTCCTATGTAATGCAGTCATGGACCATATCATTTTTAAACAAGAGATTGCAGTTAAACGACAAGTGTTCGTGTTTTAATGATTACATAAATTATTTTGAAGACGTGTAAATTGGTCATTAGGTGCTCCATCGAGTAGTTACAAAGAGTAGTTTTGTGACTAGTCCGATGGGTTATATGGTCCAGCCCTAGGACATCGTAATGTTTTCTTCATACATTTGGGTGATCTTTAGATTAGTCCTAGTCCATTAGGGAGTACACTTTACATAGGTGTATGGACTAGTCGCGTTATCTGCAGGGTAGTGTAAAAATTTGAACTGTAGATGTATTAAAAAGCGTTATTAAAAATTAATACACCCCATACCATATTCTTTGGTGGTGGGTAAATAAATTGAGCAACCAAATTAACCTTGACTTAGGAAACTAAAGGATAATGTGGAATACCCCTAATGGGTTATGTGAAATACTATGTCAGAATCGATATAAAAATATTATAAACACAAATCTACTGGAGTATAAAATGTGTTTCAAATTTTTATTAATTGGTTTCGATATTCAGCGCTTTCGGATTAAGAAATTATTTAAAACAATCTACCTAATAAAATAAAACACATTAAAACACCAACGGTGTAATCTAAGGTGGGTCGAAAAAAAAGTTGTGTCAGTCACCCCCCCTAGAATGAAAGATATGTCAATAAAGTTTCTAAAACAGAAAACTTTTTTTGCCACGCCCCAAAATACAGCAGTTTTTGATTTTTTTTTTAAATAGCGCCGCTATTAAATGTCCGATCTCATCATATCGCATATCGTTGTTCATGGCCTTACTATGGCTTCACTTTTACCCTGGATGACTTTTTAATCCAACATCAAATTAAAGATGGCATTTATGATATCGCTGTTCCTTCCCCCTTAATATAGAATATAAAATTTTTTGCTTCTTTTTTCACAACTTTTTTTTGTATGGAGGCCGACCCGCCTCAGTGTACTCACAGGAAGTCCTTAGTGGCTTAGTGACGGATTAATAGTAAATAAGTAAGTGCGCTATGGTCAGCTTGGCCGCATCTTATATACCCTTCACACAGCTCATCACAATATGTAATGACCATAACTAGCAGTTATATTATGCTACTGTGACCAAATCTTCTTTTAGAAATCAACCATCTGAACTTTTGACATTTAAAAAAACTTTTTCCGCCGATAATCGACCTATTGAATCGAGATTTTCTGTAAACTTTGCCAAGGATACGTATTTGATAAATGCTTAACAAATTTTGCATGAATATCCATAGGAGATGTAAAGTCAGACTGTTTTTGGGTAAAAAATAAAGTCAATCCTGTTCTTTTGCTTATATCCCAGCGCCTAATATGCCCACATAAAATGAATTTAAATAGCTAATTTTTCAAACGAAGATCTGATAAATTGATACCATGTAAGACTCTGAATTATATATGGAAGCTTTAACAAGTTAATTGTATATTTTCATACTCTGGTGTGAAGGGTATAAAAAGGCCACACGTATGTTTTTACCTACAAGCCAAATGAAATGGAACGACCATGTGTACAAAACAAGCCTAATAAAATGGAACGAGCGTGTATACAAATTTCAGTATAATAAGTAAAATAAACTGTTTGTGAACGCTCAAATTGTCCAAGTTTAAAATAAAGCTTTATTTCAAAGTATATATATAATTTCCTTTAGCTCTATGTGGAGCGTAGGGCCATTACGAAAGTACGGTAATCATTCCTGTTTTTAGATAGTTGTTTTAGTTCGTTACATGATGTATTCATTTGGCGGATTTTGTTATTTGTGTTTCGTCGCCATGTTGCTTTTGGTCTTCCTTGGATTCTGGTTCCTTGAGGGTTCCACCATAGGGCAGATCTGCATGTTTCCTTGACATCCTTTCTTAATGAATGACCAATCCAACTCCACTTTCTCCTTTGAATTTCTATATCGATTGGGATTTCGTTTGTAGATTCGTAGAGTCGCTGGCTAGAGATCATTCTGGGCCACCATATTCGGAGAATATTTCTTAGACAGCGGTTAGGAAATGTTTGTAGCTTCTTAATAAGGTTTGCTGTCAGTGTCTAGGATTCGCAACCGTACAGGAGTACTGATTTGACATTTGAGTTATATATTCTCAGCTTGGTATTAGTTGAGATTTATCCTGATGCCCATATATAACGTAGTTGGGAGAAGCTATTTCTAGCTTTGTTTATCCGGGAAGTGATTTCTTCGGCGGTACCACCGGAAGGGGTTGATATGTTTCCTAGGTAGCAAAATTTGTCAGTTTTACAGATTGGTTCATCGTTTATTTGGAACGTTGGCGGATTTTGGGACGTTGACATGAATTCTGTCTTCTTCATGTTGATGCGTAAGCCGCAATTTTCAGCTTGTTGACCAAGACGATGAAGCTTAATCTCCATATCTTTTTGTCGATAGAAGCGCAATATCGTCGGCGTAGGATAATTCTTCGAGGGTACCAAACATATCCCAGTAGATACCTCTATTATCTGGAAGAGCTTTGTTAAGAATGTCATCTAATACTACTAGAAACAGGAGCGGGGACATTAAGCAGCCTTGTTTAACACCAGTTTTGGGTTCTATGTCCGGCGACAGGAGTTTGTTGTGCAGAACTTTGCATTTGAAACCATCGTATTGGGCTTTGATGAGATTTAATAATTTCGGTGAGACATTTCTCAAGCGCAGTGATTGCCATATAGTTCCTCTATAGATGCTGTCAAAAGGTTCAAAGTAGGTCGCTCATAAAACTGTTTATTGCTATGCACAAGCTAAACGTTGCACATTGGGGTATTTGGCAAATCTAGCCGGACATTTGGTCAAAAGTGATATTTGAGAAATGTAAAAATTTAAGTACGCAGCTCGGCAGACAACAGAATTTTGCATCGTTTAGTGGATTTTCAAGACTTTTGCTTGAGATTTGTCGTTTTGGGGCACTGTTAAAGGCAAGTAACTTGCATGGGTACTTATTGATTTTTTACAGTTTGGAGTGGTTTACAATATATTTTTTTGTGGCTAAACGAATAAAGACTTTACATTGATTTATTTTTTTTGTAAAAGACTATACCAACAGCTGCTTAAAACGATTTTTAGAAAAAAAACATTTTTTTAAATTTGTATTAAAAATTCTTTCAAAATAAACAAAATAGATTTTTTTCACTTTTTGAGAAAATAAAAAACACCAAAAATTTTTTTGAAAATGAGGGCACTCCCAATCTCAAAAATATTATACATCACGATAACATATGAAATCTCTACAATTAGACTTAAAAAAATGTGCGTTTTTCCGCCATTTTTTAATGATTTTTTTTTTTTTCATTATCAAATAACAAACTTTTTGTCAGTCATAAAATATTTTGGGTTTTCATAATTGTACGTAAATGTTTTTTTTTATTTAAATTTTTCACGGACGCGGACAAAGCCATTGTTTAAGAGAGGGGAAAAACTATCCAAGAAAAATTTAGAAGTGAATTAGGACTAATAGTGGATGTACCGAAGCAGAAGTTTTTTTATAATCCTGAATTAGCTGCACAAATAACTGGAATTGAATTTGATTTCATCTACTGAATCAAACTTATTATTGAAGTAATACCAAGTGCTCATAAAAAACATTTGCACAAGTTTGCCGATTTTTGCTTACACACTGTAAAACTTTACGTTACCCACCAACAAAAACTAGGTAATGACTTGCTCTTACTAAACAACATACTTTTCAATGACAATTACATATTGTCTGTCTTACTAAGAAGCAGTTTAGTAATGACTTGATTGATGTGATACTTAAGTACTTATTTTCAAACATTTTCTTAGATACACACCCAATACAGTTTCTTATTGCGAAATTTGCTAGAAGACATACAAGTACACAACTTTTTATAATTCTCATTTAGTTTAGCGCGCTTAGAGTACAAGTAATAATTATTTTATGACAACAGCGGCAGAGGATTTCATTAAAAAAGTGATGACTTATAGATTTTTACTGATCTTTAAATTTCAAATTAACGAATCTAAGAGTAATCTAACCGAATTTTTTTCCTTAAAAGAACCGAACGACTTCTGTAAGTTCATAATAGTAATGGGTTATTTAAGTTATTAAAATGAAGTACTTATTTAAGTCCACTTATAAGCGATTGTAATAAGTACTTATACGAGTCCCTCTTTGGAAGCGAGGGTGATAAGTACTGATTTGATTCCCTGTTTGTAAGCGAGCGTGGTAAGTACTTGTCTCCAATGACATCGCCGTGTATAAATAATGGGTTAAGATGCCGACTTGTAAGTAATGAAGAACTGTTTCCTAGTACTGTTATTTTGCTAGGCCTATATCTCTGGCCCTCCTATGATACCTACAATGCACAAGATTTTAATGCATGGCGCAACTGCTCGTTTATTTTCTTAATATTGTAGCGAAGCATTCACGTGTTAATTTAAAATAGTTAAGCAATTTCAAACACTGCTTAAATCAATAATTTACATCTAGATTAAGGTACACCCGATATAAGAGCAGCGGGTAAGTCATTTCCCCCAAAAGCAGTAGTTTTTGTTTAAGTCAAAAACTCATAATAAGTTTTGAAATTTATTAAAAGTTGGTAAAACAAATTTTAAAATGTTTTTCAGATCTTCATGATTTTGCCACAAAAAAGAACGTGTCTGAAAACCCTACACTTAAACTTGCTATGCATCTAAAACTAATGCTTTTATAATATAAAAACTAACTGAAAACAAAACAAAAGAATAAAATATGTGGAATAAATAAAAATGAAATTTATAAATAAATGCATTCGAGAGTAATTTAAAAACTAAAAACCAAATTGAATAGTACATTCTGCAACAATTGAAATAATAATTGAACACAAAATTTTAAATGAAATAAATGAAAAATATTTCCAGATGAATAATTTAAAAATAAATAAATGCAATTTACTATATGTATAGTTGAAGCTATCAAACCAGCGAAATTGTTAAAGAAATATAAAAACAAAAAACAAGTTAGAGCATTAAATTCGACTGTGCTGTATTGCAGATGATAACCATCATCAATTTTGCGTAGTAAAATTTATTATTTTGTTACAACTCTAATCATTATATAATAATCTTTATATTAAATTGTTAAAGTTCGATTTGTCATTAAAGTATTATTTGATATTTAAACCTAGAATGGAATCTACTTAAAGTATTTCTACAATAGGAAGCTTATGAATAAGACTTGGTAGACAGAGGTGGCTAAAAATTAATATTAATTTTGTGTGGCATTTGAATGTAAAGATGGGCCTGATTCGGGAAGAGGGTGCTAAAACGGGTATTTTATATTTCTTTTGATTAAAGTTTAGACAGAAAACTACATTGAAAAAATTTTAGCTTCGTAAAATAGCAGTAGGTTGTGGTGCCATTTCTTGGAGGTTGGCACTTAAGTAGGCTTGCCATAGTAATTTCTGGCAATCCATTAAACTTTCATTTAAAATATCAAAGTTTTAACTATATATAGGTTATATGAATCACAAAAAAAAACCTTAATAAAGAATGTTGGCGTTAAAGTGGGCGTGTCCTTTTTATTTTCTTACTTAATAATAAAATTAAGCCGTAAGTTATTTTACCAAAATTTCAACATCGCACATCAAATTGTGTTGCTTTTGTGAGCTATAAAATTTCATTGATTGTAGATTATGTGAGAAGTGGGCATTGAAATAGGCGTGTAAAGTTAATTTCGGCTAATAAACTCAACTTAAAAATTGCAATATAGAGTCCTTTATTAATCCAAAATTTTTGTCAATAAACGAATTGTGGTGAGAGTAATACACATTTTTTATTGTGCCTTGTATTATCGGCCATGTCATGGAAATCGAAATAATGTGAAATTGAAATCGACGAATATTTTCAATTGAATTTTTGTAAAAATGGACGCAGCTTTTCCTGGTTCCAAAAGTAGTTTAAGTATAGGAAAGTGGTCTTCAAAGTATGAGGTATATAAAAGGAAATATTTTTATGTACTTTGAATACGGAAGAGTTTTCAAAATTTTATCGATTTCAATTTCACGTGATTTCGATTTCCATGACATGGCCGTATATTGTACGATAAATATTTTTAAATATATATTTATTCTTTTTTTTTCGTTTGAAGACCCACTAATGAAAAAAAGTTATTTTAAAAAAAATTAACTGCAATATTATTTACAAAAATAAAAACAACAAATACATTATACAATATTTTTGCCGCTCTTTTGACATTTATCTTCAGTAAGGTTTGCCACTTCATGATGGAATGATATACGAGCCAACAACGAGTCGAAATTATTCAAAATTTACTATCGAAATTCGAAATCAGTGACCTCAACATTAAGAGCGCTACGTCCAATTTATGGTCGTCATAATCGTCCTACCAGATCAACAATTGAGCGTCTAGTGAAAAAATTTGAATCCACAGGCACAGTACAAAATGTTCCCGTGCCAGTGAGACAAAGAAGTGCCCGTGGTGTCAAAAATATTGCTGCCGCTGAGGCTTCAGTTAAAGAAAGTCCAAATGTGTCTCTCACACGTTGTTCTCAAGCGTTGGGCATCTCTGTGACGTCGTTGTGGCGAATTTTGTGAAAAGATCTTGGCCTACATCCTTATAAGATCAAACTGATACAAGAACTGAAGCCGCTTGACCACCAGAAGCGTCGTAAGTTCGTAAATTGGGCTGAGCAACAACTTGAAAATGATTCGGATTTTCATCGAAAAATAATGATCAGCGGTGAGGCTCATTTCTGGCTGAATGGTTTCGTCAATAAGCAAAATATGCCTTATTCGTCTGATAGTACACGTACTCCATTAACCATCATTGCATCCCGAAAAAATTACGGTTTGAAGTGGTTTATGGGCAGACGGCGTCATTGCGCCGTACTTCTTCCGTGATGATCAAGACCGGCACGATACTGTGAATGGGAATCGCTATTGTTCAATGACAGACAATTTTTTTCCCAATTGTATGATATGGACTTGGAGGACATGTGGTTCCAACAGGACGGCACCACAAGCCACACAGCAAATGTCACAATTAATTTATTGGAAACTAAGTTTGGAGAACGTGTTATTTCACGAAATGGTTCAGTCGATTGGCCGCCTCGGTCATGCGATTTGACGCCGTTAGGCTATTTCCTGTGGGGCTACGTCAAGTCTATGGTCTATGCCAACAAGCCAGCGATGATTTACTTCTAAAATTATATCATTCTACGTCATTGCGTTTAGACGCATTTACATTTTATAGAATGTCCGAAAGATATTTTTTATGACCTACTCTTGAATTACCACCGATAGCTCTCTTTCTATATTCCCGATTTAGACAATTTTTAATACCAAACAATTTTGATGTAAAATATTCTGTCAAAATTTTTATCACCTAAATTTTTCTGTTCAAATTCTTTCGTACTTTAACAGATAGACAGACAGACGGACGGACACAACTAGATCTTAATGAAATGAAACCAGGACTCAGCAAATATATACTTTATGGGGTCTAAACTAAATATATCGATGTGCTACAAACAAAATGATCAAATGAATACTTATACCCCCACAACATTTTTTACGTGGTGGGTATAACAAGTGAGGGGATTGTATTAGATTGGGATAGGTAACGATTTTTTAATACCCTCTACCAACTCTCAGCAGCTTAAATACATTTTATTTAATTTGGATTAAACGTTTATTTAAAGCATACATTTTTTACTTTGTTGCACAAACTTAATGGAATTTGTATGTATAACGAATTATTATTTTTTCCTTAATAGAATAGTTCTAAAAGAATAAAATGCAAAATAAAAACAAAAACATTATTCAAGTAAAAACGTAAAACCCATAGAAAAAGAATAACGAATTAAAATAAATTTAATCTTCAGAAAACTATGCAACTTAAGGATGCAAATATTTAAGAAAAAACGAAATTGAATATGCAAATTAATTGTACGGCATGAAATTGATTTTGTGATTCAACTGATAATCTACACAGTGAAGAGTATCGTAATATTTCGCCAAAGTTTGAAATAAATACACATTTTTGTAAATTGCACTTTTAATTGTAGTAGGACGAGAAAATGTAGTTAAGCCACATAATTCGAAAAATCCATATTTTGTTTGGTATTCAATAGACATACAAGGTGGCGCAAAAGAAATCCTCCTATCAGAAAATGCTACAAATTTTGCAATTGGCCCCTAATGTCAGTTCTGTTTTGACATTTGTGTAGTAAACACATGCAAAATACACGTTAATAAACAATGTTACGCTACACTGCTCCAGAACGCGGAATATTGGTGACTATTTATTTGACCAATAATCGGTCGGTGACTTTGGCACAACGTGAATTTCGTCGCAGATTTCCTAGCCGTTCAACGCCTACTGGTGAAACACTGCGACGTTTTGCCGCTCGCCTCGAAGAGACTGGCACAACACGAGATGCTGCCAGGAGTGGCAGACCCCGGAGTAGCCGTTCTGCAGAGAATATTGCTGCTGTAGCCGAGGATGTCATGGAAGCGCCGTCGACATCGACCAGACGACGTGCCACGCAAATGGCTATCAGTCGACGGTCTTTACAGCGAATTTTGGTACAAGATTTGAAGATGTTTCCGTACAAAGTCCAGACGGTGCATCAGCTGTTAGCTGCTGACCGCCAATTGCGTCTAACATACGCTCAAGCCATCCTGAATCACCACCAAGAGGAAGATGATTTTTCATCAAAAATAATCATGAGTGATGAGGCCCTGGAGGAGTCATCGGACCTTTTTTCTTCGAAGACTTCGCGGGCCAAACGGTTACTGTGAATGGTGAGCGCTACAGAGCAATGATCAACGAGTTCTTTTTGCCGCAACTTGATGAACTGGGATTGGAAAACATGTGGTTCCAACAGGACGGTGCAACAGCACACACTGCACGTGCCACAACCGATATGCTGAAGGATGCATTTCCCGGGCGTCTAATCTCCCGTTTTGGCGATTTGAACTGGCCAGCAAGATCGCCTGATTTGACTGCTCCAGACTTCTTTTTGTGGGGCTTTTTGAAGTCGCGGGTTTATGTCAACAAGCCTCAGACTCTTGCAGCTCTTAAAGACAATATCCGTCAAGAATGTGAGGACCTATCGTCGGAAGTTTTGGCCAAAGTGATGGAAAATGCCATAAAAAGGGCTCAAATGACAATCAACTGTGGCGGCGGCTATTTACATGACATCATATTCTCGACTTGATGTAAAAAAAATTAAAAGACCAAATAAAAATACTCCACAAGAAGAATCAAAGTTTTTCATTTTTTTTTAAATTACAGCCAAAAAACATCGGAAGGTTATTTTTGCGCCACCTTGTGCATATATATTTATATTTATCGCTTCAAATAAATATTCAATTCATTTTTGCAAGTTTTTTTTTTAAATTTTCAAAATACAGATGTTTAGAAAATCATTCGATAAGTTAAAAACAATATTTTTTTTTTAATTTAATTAAAATTTGTTAAAACAGTTTTGTTATTTTTATTTAACGTAAAACTATTGAGGCCTACATAAACGTGCAGAATTACATTTATGTAGGCCAACAAACAAATGCGTAAACTTAACTACTGCTTACATACATATATACATATGTATGTATGTATGCACATCGATTTATAAATTATCCATATTTTTGGTATATTTTCGATAACATCTTTATCTGACCCTAATTAATAACTGGTAGGTTGGTTTTCAATATTGAGCATTTAGAGATCCCAAAGACTCTTTTTATGTTTTTTTTTCTAAAATGTTATTCATGAAACAAAAACTTCTGACTCATGCCGTTGGGGTATTCAATTATACACTCACTCTCTGCTACCTTCATTAGGGATTACATTTTCAACTCAATTGTTATAATCAAGTCAGTTATGATGTATAAACACAACAACACCAAACAACAGAAAGGAAAACTAAAATAATCTGTAAGGAAATTGAAAATATGAAACACCCCATTATAATTAACATTCATACCTTGTTTTTTTTTTTTTTTAACAACAACAACAACAACATAAATTTTGACTACGAGCTAAACTAAAGAAGAAAAAAAAAATAAAACAATAGACTCCTAGAAGAAATTAAAATAAACAACAACAAGAACATTCATATCACGCACATGTTATATTTTCAAACTACACATGTGCTCACTTGAACCCACTTGACCTAAGTTTCGAAAATTCTCTAGTTTTATCAGAAAGGAAATTTTTAACAAATAATCAAGTGTGCACGTTGACAACATTAAAGTTTTTTCAATGGTTTCCTAATAGTAAAAGTAAATTTCTTTATCGTATGACTTATTGTGCTTGACCACTCAGCAGGTGATAGATGGCATTAGAGTAAAAATCGTGAATTTGTAACGCAGGCGTTGTCAGTTTAATATTTATTTTAGAAACAAATTTTTTATAAGGTTTTAGCGATACCTGCAACGAACTTAAAACATTTCTCTTTACTTATCACATCTTAAAACAGTCGTGTCTGGGAGACTACGTCCTTTCCACATTATCGCTAGCCCCCTCCAGAATTTAGTTTCTTTAAAAAGATTTTGTATACATCTGCCATTAAAAACTTGTTTCAAAGCGGGTATATTACATCCCCCCAAGAACAATAGTTTATCCACGGCAATTTAAAAAAAAAATCTCAACTTGCTATTATCGAATATCTTGCTCCAAAAACGTTTAATAAAATTTTAAAACAAATTTTCTTTTCAACGTCGGCTGTCAAGTGGGTATATGGAAAACATGTATGTAAATGTTTCATTGGGTAAGTGAATTATTGCGTGTCGTCTACTGATTGTGTTTGCCATGTCATAAATAATGACAAACAAGCATGTTGTACTAAAAGTTGTAGTTGCTATTGTTGTGTGTTTGTATGTAACTGCTGAGCCATGATGATTATGATGACGACGGCAACATTAATGATAGCATGAGTGAATGTCTCATATCAGTCATAGGTAAAGGACTAGTTGATATTCACACATGTGTTTGTCATAGCGAAAGGTAAAAAATGTGTGTGTTTTTTTTTTTTTTTTTGACAGTTAATCATCAAAATTTACACTTGAATCAGAAGGAAAAGGACTAACATTAAACGTGTTTGCAAAGGAGGAAAATAGAAAACCATTCCTTTTTTTTAGACAAATTTTCAGGTGCTTTATTATCACCTACAATTGGTCGTATTGAACTAAAAGAAAATGAAAAAATGTTGCCAAAGTATACATGAAGGGTTGGAAAATGGTTTTTAATTTGCAGTAGTAATGTTGCTAGGCAATCGCTGGTAGGATATACGAATTATGAGTATATCCCACCTTTTAATAAAAATGAGTATTCGTTAGTGAAAACGATGGCCTAATTGTGCCTTAAAATTGACTCTCCGACGTTTAAAAAAAACTCAAGACGACCAATTCGTAAAACATCCAACAAACGATTCAGAATAAGAATATTCATAGCAGCCTTATTAATAATATCGCAGACTATAGATTAGATCTTTAAATGCATCGGGTCTCTCAGTAGGTTATTGCGAAATTCGACACTTTAATGCTGCCATATTTTTGAAAGATCGTCTGCCGATTTAACCGTAATCTATTCAGTTTTCTTTGTAAATCAAACTGTATAAATATAGCGCTTTATCAAATTTGCAGTTAAGTTTGGGCAGCTTTTCGCGCAGCGTTTAGCAAAAAAATCTTGAGCGATAAGGCCCATTTCAAGACAAAATTGTCAAATTTGGGAATATACCAATCCGCATAAGTGGAAGAGCATCTTAAAATCCTGAAAAAGTCACTGTGTAGATTATTTACTGGCGGTGGCATCAGTCCATATTTCTTTGAGAACGATGTTGGTGAGGCCATAAACGAGCAGCGCTATAGGTTAACTTGACACCAACAACATGTGGATATAACAGAACGATTCTACGCGCTACACAACTAAAACCACGTTAGACATTTTACATGAGTTATTTGAGGGCATGATCATCTCATGTGGTCGTGTATGATTACGTCACCAAAATATTGCGACTTGACTTCTTTAGTCTGTGGTTTTCCTAAGTCGCAGATACGTGCAAATAAATCGCCAGCTACAGCGGTCCTCAAAGACTGGATAAATTAGGCATAATTTACGCGTCGGAAACGAGAAAGATAAGACATTTCTGATAAGCACCGCCTAACTAAGCCTTGGCAGGCATATGCACGACTTTAACTTCCATACGTAATGGCATCTATAGGCCTCTCTATCGAATAAAACATTTTGATGACCTTAAACATTAACTTAAATTGGAAAAAAGAAAGAACTTAATGAGAGACGCCTTAGATACAAACTTAAAATTGATAACAGTTTCATAAGTTGACAGTTACTGACTGAGTATTGTCATAAAACATTTTAAGGGACAAAACGCGTTTTTGGATGACTGGCAAGTAACTTAAAGAATAAAATTGTCATATAAAAAATGTATTTACTTACACTAGGCTCATCAGATGGTAATGGGTTTATAAACAGTTAAAATTGTTGTTGTAGAGCGTTGTTGTTTGGGCGGAATTATTGATCAGTACACTGCCTTAACAACAATATTAGCGAGATATATGGGTCAACAGTAACACCATGTTTTGAACATACACAGTTCTGGTGAATAAAAAATATATTTTTTTTTTGTTTTTGTTGTACGAATTGAACATGCCCTGCACACGAGAGTGTGAAAGGGCCTATAGAAGTTTGTCATTCCATTTGTGGCAGCATATATACACTTTTGTGAAGGATATATAGAATTCGGCACAGCCAGTAGAGAGCTCTAACTTATTTATATTGAGTTTGACTTTTGCCTTAATTAACCACTGAGGGCAACCCATGTGAGATTGTTCTGTATACAATCAAATAGATTTCAAATTCATGAGCCTTAATTAAATGCTTAGAGCTAAATATTTCTGTTCAAAGATAACTTCTTAGTCATCTATGCTGACATCTTAAAAAATATTTAATTTTATTAACTCATATACATCCTTACATCACCACTTTATAACCCTTTAGTTCTGCTGCCACCCAGTGGTACAAAAAAATATTGTTTGTAAAAAGAAAACAAAAATTCCCAATAAAGACCCTAAAGAAAACAAAAGTTGTTTGATTGAAATATGTTCACTTCCACATTTTTTTTTTTGGCATAAATAAGACAGACTTTATGGTTTGTCATCGAACTTTACATGTCTTGCATAAAAACTGATGAAATTAACACTTGAAAAGTTTATTTTTATTATTCAATACAAAACAAACAAAAAATTGCAAAAAAATCCATCATGTGTAAAGACCCAACATTTCAAAGCCAACAACGACTATCGAAGATGAATGAATGAAAAAAATAGAAAAAACAAACAAAATATGGAAAGAGCAGAAGCAGCAAAAATAACACAAGAAAAACAAATCGTTGAATATCCTTAAACAAAGACAAGCCGAATTGAATTATGTTATTGATAAGATCGAATTTGTTGCTAAGCTGTAGCGGGACTTGAAAGCTACAGTACCGTGAAATTTAATAACACCTATATTTGTGTTGTTTTGTAAGCACTTTTTTCGTTAAACGTAACGGAATATATGGAAATGGTAAAAATGTTTGCTTAAGGAAGTGCCATAAACTATATCTACTGGACTGCTTATTATTTCAATAAACAAAAGGGAGATTTGAACATTTAAATAGCAATTTTGTTTTTATTTTTTCTTACCTTTAGCTACGAAGTTTAATTCAGCAGTATGTAATGCGAAATCATGATTCAGCTGATCATGGTTAGAATATGAGAAATCGCTTTTAAATTGCAAAATGCGTAGTGGAAAATCTTAAATTATTATAATACTGAAGAAGTAAATTTGACTTGCAGTGTACATATTCAATCATATAGAAACTATTTTTTAGAATTTTTGTCTGACTGTCTTTCTGCATGTCTCCCTGAACAGAGCATTTTACAGGGCACTTTGGACAGACCTTAATAAGTTATTTTATATAAAGTAAAAGCACAAGAGTAGATTCGAAACACATAAAAAGTTTACACAGATCTTTCTCAGAAAAAATGCTACGAGCTTCTGAACTTTCGGATAAATTCTACAAGCTCAAAGCAGTATAGGGATCATTTTGTACAGACCTGAATAGGGTTGTGACATATTGGAGCTCTAGATGAGTAGATTATCAAACCATAATGGGTTTATTAGGCAGTTTTTCAGTAGTAAGGCTACAGAGGGTGGAATATATTTAGTAAATGCCCCACAAGTATTAAAAAATGAAATGTTATGCTTGCCATTTCAAATAGACCTGAATAAGGTTGCCATATATCGGGTAAAAGGTCTAAATCTCTATGTTATAAAACTGAAACGGCTATGTTAGGTTATTGCACAGTATGGGCGCTGCAGAATATATTTAAATGCCCCACTAGTATTAAAAATTTTCTTGGTGTTATGAATGCCATTTCGGACAGACCTGAAAGGTGAAAGCTAAGTGGATTTATAAACTGAAACGCGGCCATCAGGCTGTTTTTAACGATCCGACAATCGTTAAATTTGTCGACTCTTGTTATTGTTTGCACTATCGATTTTGCGATTCAGTAAATACTATTTAACGATACTCGACAACTGTAACATTAAAGTGTCATCTTTGCCATACAAATTGTCTAAATAAATTCACCACTAACATCCCTCATACAGGTAGTCGCGCCATAGACGAGTCCTAACGAAGGAGTTTTTGAGTCGGGTATAAAGTTCAACTTTTTGTCGATAAAATAAACAACAAAAAAATTATTGTCGTTTAGATAACAATAACAACTGCCGTTAAAATATGTTACTGAATACCGAAATCGATCAAATTGTTGCTAACTGTTTCTAACGATACGATTATTGTTAAAATAGGTTAGTGAATCGCACTACTGGATTGGTTCTACAGGTTGTGGAATATATAAAAATTACCTACGAGTATATCAAATCTTTTAATGTTGACTTGTAGTAGTGGCGTATAACACTAAATCTGACATCTAGGCTAGGCTAAGATGTGGTCACTATTTTTACACAGTGAAATTTCTGTTGAGCGGACACCAAAGGAGCCATTAAAATGTGTCCGTACAAGAGGATTGTCCGGTCAAGAGAATACAATGCTCTTCTTATAGAACATTGCAGGGACCGACCAATAGTGTCTGTCCAAAAGGGATTTCAACTTAAGAGAAGTGCCCGTAATGAAAGATTCCTTTATATACAAGATGGTTAAGGGTATTGTCATCACAGCATTTGTACTTATTTCATTATGTTGACAATATCACCAACACAAGAGCAGCATAATAGTGAAAATGTGCTGACGTGAGGACACTTGATCTTAGGTTTTTGTAGTGTTTTAAAGCTTAAAACTTTTAAAATACTTAGCCGGCTATTCAACTTATTTAAGCAAATGTGGTATAACTTTTTTAATCGATTAAAAAAAAAACACAAGAGACAAGTTTAATTTCTTATTTAGCCTTTGCCTATTGATTTACACGTAGTTGTTGTATGTTCTTACTTTAAGAATTATGGTAAATTGAAATAACAGACGAAATTTTTAACTTATGCCTGCTAGCCAATGAATGTTCATGGCTTGAAGATTTTTTTAAAAACAAAAATCGTTTAAAATATTATTTAGAAAATTTAAAAACATTTTATGTGAAACGATATTAAGATGCTGAAGGGTATAAAAAGTGTTTATTCTTGAAAAAATTACAAATCGCAACAAAAAAAAAAAAAAAACATTAAAATATTTTCTATAAATAAAAATGTCCAGAAAATTTTCCTTAAGCATAGAAAATTCTTCAAATATTTTCTTTTTTATTAAAAGAAAAGTTTTGTAAATGTGGTACAATTATTTCCAAAGTTTGTTCTTTTATACATATCGTCGTTCGTAAATTATTGTGTTCTATGTGACGCATAAAACCTATACATTTAGAACACAATAATTTACGAACGACGATATGTATGTATGCGTGGGCATATTTGTAGCGCTCCAATAAGGCAAATTTGTTTAAAGGATTTTTTTTTCCTAACCGTAACATCACCCTTAACGTCATCATTAATTCACTTTTTTTTTACTTCTGATGAATGTAAATTTTTCTTGTGATTTCTAGCTTGATTTAAAATTCTTTTACGTTATTTTTTTTTTTTTTTTTGTTTTCCTTATTTTTATGTAACAAGAGATTTATATTGAAACTATCCGTTTAATGTTGAAAAGAAAGAAGTAAAAAACACCCTTAAGAAAATATTTACGTGGTGCACACATTAGAACAAGATGCATTAAAATAAATAAAAAAAGGGGTTGATATGGCGAGGTCCATTATTAAATAGTGATGAGAATTTAAGTGTAAATGCCCGTTCAATCGCCAGTAAGTCAATCAAACTGTCTGTTAGTTTTATTATAAATTTTATGCTGTCTTTTTGTGGATTATTTGTTTTAAATTTTGTTCAAAGCAGCATTTTTCTTTTCTTTTTTTTTTATTTATTGTTTTAAACTTTTTTCTTTTTCCCTCCTCTGGATGTTTTAGTAATTTGATACTTTTTCTCAAAATATTGGTTTCTGGTTTATTTGTTTTTCTTCTTCTGTTTCATTAAAAATTCTTTTTTTTTTTTTTTGTTTATCTTTTGAGTTTCAGAAAATTAAAGCTAAATTAAAATAAATAATATTAATGAACTATAGGGTGGGCCAACAGTCACCATTGGGTCTAAAAAATGTGTAAGTTTCAAGTTTATATATATTTTATACTGGAAAAACAACTGAACATTGAACTAGAATAATAAAAAAGTATTATTTTAATCAGTGATATGTGATATGTGACAGCGCATTGAGAAAGGGACCTAAGGGTAAAAAAAAAAAACAATTTTCACTTTTTTCTTTTTTTGATGTGGACGCAAATAGAAAGGGACCTAACGGTAAAATTTATTTATTTTCATTTTTTCCCCTACTAAATTAACAAAATAAATTGATTTTACGAAACTATAAAAAATTTATTTTTTTCTTTATGAACAATTTAAAAAAATAGAAAAATCATTTAATCTTTAAAATGGCTCTCCTGAACAAAACCTGTTTCTACTCTTAGGTCCCTTTCTCTATGCGCTGTCACATATAGTTGTCAATTCAATGTCTAAATTTCGCCCTCTGAAGCAATGATTTGTTTCTGCGTTCATCGGCACCACCAACATGGCACCTTAAGTGATTTGCCCCAAACCAGTAGACAACGCTTAATACGCTTTGCAAAAATTATGGAACGTATAGAGCAAAGTGTTAACGAAACATTAGACACATTTACGAAAAGGTGTTCTGCTCAGCTAGGAATGGTTTGCACGTTACTATGGCACATTAAAAAAAATATTAAATGTTATTCCCTAATAAGGTGCAATAAGTGTAAAAATAAAAACCTGCAGGTCATCGGTAATGTCTACATTTTGCAGCTCAATTTCAACAGTACAACTTTATAGAAAATCTGACTATTATCATGATTATTATCATTTTTATACCATTCACACAGTGAAAAAGGGTATATTTATATAGGTTTGTCATTCCGTGTGAAATTTCTACAATTTTCATTTCCGACCTCATAAAGTATATATTTTCTGAAAGCTTATGAATAGGGGAGTCGATTAAACCCTGTCAGTCTGTCCGTCTGACCGTCTGTCCGTGTGTATGTTGAAATCAACTTTTTGAAGCCCCCCGACATTGCTTGGACCCGGGTGAGGTATTAAAATATCAGAAATATTCGGGAGTAGATCGGTATTGAAAATCAGAAACATCGGTTCATAAACAACTGCAATATGAGCAAAAACCCACGATCAACTCGATTTTTTTTTCCACAAAAACAACATTACAACAACAACATACATACATACAAACTTGTATATTGGTTAAAGTAAACGTGGGATCGAATCCCAGCTGAGCCAAAAAAATATTTTTTTATATTTTTTTATTTTTTAATATATTATTTATATTTTTATTTTTTTTAAAATTTTTTTTTTTTTTTTTTTTTTTTGTTTTATATTTATTTTTTATATTTTAATTATTTTATTTAATTTTTTTTTTTTAACTTTTTTTTTTAAATTGTTTTATATTTTTTTTTTTATTTTTTTTTATTTTTTTAACATACATACGTTAATTTTTGTATTTTACAATGGGATGTTTTTATATATGTATGTTTTTTATAGGAATGTACGTATTTCATATGAGATGAATGGTGAGACAAACTACTGTTATTGCATTACTACACGTTGTGAAGGGTATATAAGATTCGGCAAGGCCGAATATAGTGCTCTTACTTGTTTATAAAGTATTTGGTTGTCGAAAACAAGTAAAACTTATTTTTATTTTATCATATATTTTGTCACGGTAGTCAAGCGTTTGTTTGAATTTTATCATTTAATGTTTACTTTTCGTAAAAATTTCCATATAGGTGTCTTTCAAAAATACTACGATTAAAAAAAAAAAAATTCGGACAGAAATAACACTATATTTAAAAGCATTCAAAATTTCAAATAATCATTAAATAATAGGTGAGACAACAGTATGCCAAGCAATCATGCTATGATTTTATTAAATTAAAATTTAATTTCAACTGAATAAATTTTTATTATTTTTAGAGTAAAAATTTTTTTAAAAAATTACAGATATTTAAAAGTTAACAAGCACATGTAATAAAATAATGACATAAAAAATATTAACTATTAAGTTAAATACACTCTAAATAACTAATAGCAAAAAAAAATCGATAAAAAAATAGCAAAAAATTTCCATTTACTTTGTAATCATAATATGATTAATACATGCTGCTTAAACATTATAATGATAACTGGCAACCATTATATCTATAAACCATAATCATACACAGAGAAAACAGTATCGGTTGTGAGTACCACAATTGTTGCCAATCGCATAGTTTAGTTGTGATAGTAGAATTTTAGGGTTTTATCTACAGAATTTCATTTCGGAATATCAATGTATAGTCAGCAGTAAGAAATTATGATTCGTCCAATAGAAAATTTATAATCATGAAGGAAAGAAAAGTTCGATTTCAAGAACTGATTTATTTGATTGGCAATGAATTTGATTTTCCTTTTTCTGGGTGTACAATTTAAACACAGATTGTTGCTCTTATATTATGATTACCACAACTATGTTTTTTGTTTGCATGCACAAGTGCAAATAATTTTCTAAACGACTCAGTGCGTTCGCTAGATTTATCAGCACTCACCTATTTTCATTTAGGTTTTTTGAAGAAGTGAGTATATGTAAAGAAGCTTAAAGGCTAAAGCCACAAATCTTACGAGACGTTATGGAAAACTCTCTAAAACGAGCCCATCATTGCAAAGCTGAAAATAGAGGTCATTTATGTGACATTATTTTCCATACTTAGTGCAGACAAAATTGAATTTTGTATATAATAAACATTTTAATAAAAAAGTTAAGAAATGTTAAAGCCCCATGTTGACTTTTGGCTCACCCTGTTTATACAATGTAATATTACGTACATACAGGCATACATACGATTTATGTGAGCCAATCAATAAATGTCTGCTGTGTTTTAAATTTTGTTGATAAATTTTATAAAGTTTTCCCAAAGTAATGGAATGCAAGAATGATAGAATCATTCTGGATAAAATGTAACAAAAGTTACATTCTGATATTCGTAGTCAAAACAACTTAAAAAAATAAACAGTTTTTGGCTTCCGAAGGCTTTTCGATTAATATTGAAAAGACAAATAAATAAATATTGTAAACCTTGTTTTGTTTACATAAAAAAAGAAGATTTTTAAATTAAAAAAAAAACATGTATAACAGTACCGCCAGTGAAACCAAACCTTTTTTTGAATAGTGATATATCTTGTGCAGTTCTGTTGTTGTATTATGTTAAGTTAGAATAGACAAGTCAACAACATGCCTTGAGAAATAACTATTCTATGTTATATTTAATTTTTGTTTTGTGGAAAGGGACGATGACCACGATAAACATGAAAAATTGTAGACGTTTTAAAAAGAGTGTATTAATACACTTTTGTTCTTTTTGCTTTTCTTTTGATAGGTACTATTTCAATCTAAAACTCTGTGTAATTGTTGTTTTCTAATTTCTTTACCAAAACAAACACGGAGTTCCCAGTAATCAACTATTCGCTTAGTTCAGGTTGTAAGATTTCCCTAAATGTTAAGAAGATAAAAGACGACGTTTTAGTGGTTTTATTAAAAAAATCTATTGTTAGGCCAAACACTACTCACAATTGCTGTATTAACGGATCCTTTACAGCACACATAATAGGCTTTAATCTGTTAGAGAGCTGTGTTAACTATTTTGTGAGCCTAATTTAGAAAACGAAGTTAGTTTTGATTTTTTAATCTTACATAGAAATACTTTTCGAAAATCCTCTTTAAGAAATATTTTCAATTGGTTTTCGTTTATTTACAGTTTACTGAAAATATATAAAATTCCCATGATTTATTAATTTTTTTGTCAAAAAAATAATTCTACCTGCTACAAAAAAATTGTAAATAGAATGCTTCTGTTAGGTTTTTAAAAACCGTTTGAAAACTAAACATGTATTTTGCCTCAAACATTTTTCATGTGTATCAAAGGCACCTGAGGAAGAGCTGCCTGCTGTTTTCACTGTGTAGGCAGCTTAATTTTAATTGACTGTGCATACAAAAAGGTTGGGTCACATACAAGTTTTGTTCCGATTCGATTGTAGATAAAAATTAAAAACTTTATATTTTAAACACAATCTGTTGCCTGCTGTTAACATACAATTTACACATCACGAAACTCCATCAACAAAACAATAAATAATTAACTTTAAATTAAGTAGTAAAACACAAATATTTCAATAACCAAAAAAAAATCGAGAGCTACTATTACAGATTCTCCAACGAGCAAACGAACACCCATAGAGTGAAAATAAAATTGTAGTAAGCAAAGCAAACTGTTAAAAAGAAAAAGTAAAGGTGCTATGATTGGCCGTGCCGACTCTGTATTACCCTTCACTATAATGTCCAATGGTATGATGATCGTCCTTGGGTTGGCGTCATTTACTGGCAACTTCTGCATTACATACATTCGTACATGTGTGAGAGCAAAAAATTACAAAAAAAAAGTACTACATAATACATATCGTTACCTTAATAAAGAAAGGCCCTAACTCAGCCTTTTTGTACATTAGTTAGGGCTTTTCTATATTAAGGTAACGATATGTAGATAGTTGTGTATCAGCAACAGCTTGTTTCTGTTACTGTAATTTCTAATATCTTTTAAATCAAATTTTGTTTGTCAATTGAATTAATTCTCTATATAAATGTATATCTAAGAGTTATATTTAACAAATAAATCAATAAGTTATATGGAAGCTGCAAAAATTAACTCTGTTGTGGAAACGTGGTTTTTAGCTCATACGTATATGCACTGCTAATTGGTAGAAATTGCAGATTTTCCATAACAAAATTATTGAAAGTATTTTTGATAAACTTATAATGCATACGAGTCTGTGGAATATGTGAGAGTTTAAAAAATTTGATTTCAACACTCACACGGACGGACAGACAAACCAACTTATAGATATATACTTTATGGCATCGCAAATGAATAGTAAATAACTTACAAACGCAATGATAAAGTTGTATATGCTTATATACGCTTTGACACTCTCGTGCGAAGAGTATAAAGACAAGTTAAAAAGCTTTGTGCGTCTGTGCTGCATCTGAACCCTAGAGTACGTCGATTCGTCTAGTTTATCTCTTTTTTTACTATTTTTCCTCCTATTCATTTTTCCTTACATTTTGTATTGCTTTAGCTGCTGAGTTGCTTTTGCTATGAAAAGTTTTCAAAACTATGAGGGATAACAAATCGATTTTGTAAAGCAAAAATTAAATTAATTTATAAAAAATAAAAAAAATCTTCGTCGAATCGACGCTCGTTAGTTGCAATGGATTGAAAATATGGTTAGTCCTCTAGGGTAGAATATCCCTCATTAAATTATTCATATTCTAAATCGCTTTTAAATTTAAACTAAAGATTTATAAGACAAATTTTTTATGAAAATTGTATTCAATTGAGTAATTAAGTAAAATCTCTCATTATCATGAATTTTGAAACAATAAAGTCGCTCTCATATGTTAACACGTATTAGCTATTTAATTAACCTTTTTGCATTTTTCTCTACCCTTCGTTCATTAGCAAATTGATTTTTTGTTCAACACATCTAAAATTCAACGCAATAAAAAATTAACCCGCACTATATAATAAAACAGGGGAATAGGAAGAGCGAATTACAAAAACATCAATAAAATATTTGTTGTTATTATGTAATATGACTATGATTTTCTCCAAACAAAATAGATTCAAACTTCATTCAGAAATTAAACACATTAAACTTTTCACACTACACTGCTAATTATGTTGAACAGAGGACGTTTGTTCAATTTGCCGAATATCTACTACTGTGATACGAACAAAGTCACAAGCATTTTCTTTATTGCTGTTTTTTTTTTTTTTTTGGTGTGTATATTTACTACTTATTCCCAATTCACAACTTATCGTAGTAGGTAGATATTGACTAAATGTCCTATAAAAACATCAGGGATGGGAAAGTTGATTCTATCTTTGTTTTTTATAATTCTGTAATATTAAAGTCACTTGGGTACAAGCAAGAATTTTTTTGTGCAACTTTAGTTTAAAAAACGTGGTTCAGTTTAGGTATTATGCCTACTTTATGGCAAAAACCGGACCACTTTGCTGACCCTAACAAAGTTTTTGAATTGTATTTATCATCATTTGTAGGAGATTATCACTCCCCTTTCTTATATTTTCGATTTTAATTAGTAACTAACTATCAAACGTAGCTCGTTTAAACCAAACAGACTACAGTTTTCTACAAATGACATCAAATGTATTTTTGTGGTAATGCAGGGGGGTCACCACATCCTCTGCTCTGATCCTAGAGATTTTGCGCCCGAAAATGCTACCACGTCCCTTCATTTGCATCTCTCTAATTACTTAAATGAATTTCTATTATAATTTCTTATACCATAATTAAGAACTCTAAAATTTATTGCTCCTGCAATAAATCTTATAATACGTTTTTTAAGGGGGCCATCACTGTACTTTTTCGATTTTTCGTAGACAAATCAGTTAAAAGTTTTAAGATTATATATGTTATATTTTTCTAGATAAAAATAATGTTCTTTATATTGAAGTTGCCACGGCCATTGTTCTTTTCAAACTCATTTGAAGCTAAACTATAGAAGTTATTATTATAACACCTCACACGAATTTTAAAGACTTTAAATATTACAGTACTCTGGATTTGCCGTAAAACCTTAAGTGGACTTAAAAACAATTTGCGAAATCGGTGCATCTGTTCCTAAGTGATGCGATTACCAACGTACGACATTTGATTTTCGTTTATATATAAAAGTTTGTCCGAGCGGCATATTCTATTAACCGCGGACCACATACACTAAACGATAATACGCAACCTCAGTCGAAAAAAGGCCGCTGACTTTTGTTGTCCCAAACAAATGGACTAGCCATGACGGAGTAGAATATAAAAAAGATACGATCCCCTATTTAATAAGTGGTGGGTTCACACGGTATACCATCATGTCATTTTGTCATGATTTCTTAAAACTTTAAAATGATTTTAAATCGGTACAATGAACAATACTTATACTGCTTTTAAAGTATCTTTGAATTTTTAAATACTACGACAATGCTAATATACCTTGCGAATACATATAAAAAAAAATTTATATGAGCACCCACTTTATGTAGATGTAATTTTTTTATAACTTTAATATTTTGATATTTAATAAATTTATTAAAATTATATTTGAATATATTTAAAATAAATATTTTTTTTTTCGCAAAACATTGCAAGCAATCGTAAACGCTTATACTCTATTTAGAGCCACCGCCAGATAATGATAACTTTTTATTTGTCAGCAATTAGGTATCATCACGTTTTGTTGTCACTGCACTCAATAGTACGATAGTAACGAGATAAACTTTTATCCTTACATAGTTAATGTAGCTAATAATCTACATCAGGAGATTAAATTAAGCGAATCCCGGTTCAATTATTTTAACACTTATTCACTAATGGTGAGGATGCGGCAATGTTGAAATTACATTCTGCAGTTGATGGTTGAGTTACGCGAGCAAGTGGTATTGAAATCGGGCGAATTATAACAAGTATCCGGCTGAGGAAAATTAAAGCATACATTGTCTGATGAATAGAGAATATTAACGGTGAAGTCAACTGGACAATTATCATCTTATCTGTGTAACAAATTCCATCATCAGTGCTTAATAATAGGCTGCTGATGATAAGCAAGCCTGTTTTAGTGATTCAGGGGATCCAGCTATTATAAATGAAAAACTTTGTATTGAGGTATCGAATGGTTGTGAACAACTAAAGTTGCTAGTGATAACTGAAATAACAACTGATATTTATATTAAGTTTTCTTCAGTTATTAGATCAATTAATTAATTTCTAAAGCAAACAAAATATTTGCTAACTTACTTGTTTGCTCATTAAGTTATTTTATGCATACATCTGTGTACATAACAGTTTGTTTTTAATTTGACTAGGGCTTTTAGCTTTAGAACTTTTTTTTTTTTGTTTATTTAATTTTTTTGTAATTTATTTACCTTACTTCAAGGTTTTAATTTAAGGAAAATTATTTTTTTTTTTTTAACTTTATATGTTATACCGAGACAAATAACAGTTCAGCGTACTTCGACAGAAAGCAAACAAAAAACAGCGGTAAACAACAACAAAAACATTTGTGCATATTAAACGCATTACGATTTTACATTTGCATTTAATGAAGGCCTTGTGTTCATATATAATTGAAAAATTTTATTGAACATCAAACATAATTCATTGTGACTACAGCATAAACTAAAATTTTTCATTACTGATGTCGAACTCGTTCAAACATATGCTCAGTTGTTCTCATTGTGTGAGCTGCATATCTGTTTAATTTGAGCACACTGTTTTTCTAATATTATTTTTTAATGCGTTGAATTTTGGTTTTCTTAACCAGACATGGACAAGCAAATGAAGACAGTTAGGTAAGGAAACCCACACCAACTATTTTACTGAATTAAAACAATTTTATCATGGTACAATCATCAGGTAGCCTCAGTTCTGCAACAACAAAATCCTAAATGTATTTTGTTGCTGGAAAACGACGACTTAAATGTCAAAAAGCAAATGCGTGTGCGTGTTTTTTTGGCGGTAGAATATATACGTACACAATATATACACATATATAAACAAAATTTGACATCTTAGTTAAACCTTAAGGTAGAGAAAAAAATAATCAGCTGTTTTAGTGAGGCTACATGATAATTCTACCATGAATTTTATTAATTAAAATTAATCGTATTTGTGAGAGAATTTCATTCATGACAATCTTTAGCATTTACATATGTATGTTACTCTTTCTAATATCGTATTTGTTAACAACATGTATGAATTTAATTGAAAATATGGCAACATTGTTGAGAAAGCATATGGGTACACGCTCTTACAAATAAATGGATTTGATCACACGATAAGAATTTTTTAGATGTATGTACAAGCACATATGTATATAAGCGAACCAACCTATTCGACTTTGTCGAATAGTTCGAGACATAAAAAATCGTTTTTTGGAAGAATTGAGAAACCAACAAAATTAAAAAACAGGAAAAATATAAAAATAAACAATTTTTTTTAAATTATTTGTGTAGATACATTGTTCGGCCTTAAATGAATACACCTCAGTGTTACACGCAATTTGAAAAGCATTTATTCTCCAATAGTACCGGCGAAGGGTATGACAATTTTTCTATTAATGTGTAAGTTTTGATAACAAGTTAGACAGTTACAAGAAAAAAACTCATAGTAAAACAATCATAGTAAATCATTTTTTTTTTATATCGTGTTCAAATAAATTGACGCACAAAAATGTTTACAACAAAGTTCAAGTTCATTACGAAATCAATCAACAGTTTTATTATTTTTTTTTACTTTTTATTTTTATGTCTGTAAAAACGCTATTATTGATGGTTCAAATAAACAGATATTTTCTCTATAATGAACAACTACTGTATGAAGAATGATTGTATGTGATAGACAATGTACACAATTGCCGACAACAACAATAAGGGAGATATTTTAATTGTTTACAAATAGGCTGAAAACATTTTTTGTATTTTAAAATAAATCACTACCAACGTAATTTACAAAACTGTCTACAAAAATAAAAAAAGATAATAAAAATTGCAGCAAAAAAAAATAATAAAAATTAAACTAAACGAAAAACTCATTGAAAAATAATTGTGTTGCATTTCGTTTAATTTTTATTTTCAACAAAAAATATGGTGTTTTGCTGCAATGTGTGGAATCCCAATTAACCATAACTCTCATTTTTTATATGTTTTTCCAATATTATTCAAAAATTTTTCGTGAAAAATATTGAAAACGGACTAGTGAGCTAAAAGTGAATATATGTTTCTGTTACTAATAATTTAACAGCAGATTTGGATCTATAGCAAAAAGCGAGCTTTTTTTACTTATGAAAACTCAGGCCAAATGGGTTGTAATGCAAGTATTGTTTTATTTTTGTTTGATTTCCACTCTTTGTATTTATATTTGAGGCAGAGAGTTAAAGGCATGAGTTCCTCTTACAAACATGTAACATTCCAATTAAGAAAGAATTGTATACTTTTAAAAATTTTTTGATAATTTTTCAATTTTTAATAAATTCTTCATATTAAAAAAACAATAATCAATTATTTTTCAGTAGAAATTATTTAACACTACGCAGACGCAACATTAATTCTATGGCACACACTTGTATTATGTGTAAATTTATATACACAAGCTTGTATGGGGTGATTTTTTTTTTAGAACTAATGAACTTCTGATAGGGATAACTGTAAAACTAGCTTTAGTACTATTGATTTGTGTTAAACTCTTTTCAGTATAATTTGGCAAAACATCATACAGAGACAAACACCTGTGCAAAAATTTACAAATTGTGAAAATTTGTTTCCAAAAATTCTGCTTTATTTGCCAAACTTATAAGGCACTTCGTTTCGGTGCACATAATCACCTATCGCAGCAGGTAATACGCAATACTATAGATATATTCAATACCAACTTTACTCTTTTGGATAATATTCAGCTATCGCTGCTCTAGACGCAAGTATGATAAAGGCCTTGAACTAATCGATCCCTGTCTCAGCAACTCGATCTCTGCCCGTACACTGCTTTGAAGTTTTTTAAGAATGATCTTGTCCTACATTTGTATCCCCTACTGCAACAATTAAAGACAGCCGAATTATAATTTTTTGAGAGATAACAATCCTCACGAGGCTCCATTACATCCCAAAAAAAAAACTGTTTGGTGCCTTTAGCGGTCATCCTGTCTTTGAATCTGAAACCGTAGTCAACATTATCGTGAATAGCGAACGTTACAGGTAATTGGTTCCTAATTTTTTTATTCTTCATATCATTGCACATCATATGGAGGAAAAATGGTTCCAAATAAACGGCTCAGTATGTCCTGCAGAGCGTGAAACCAGCAACGATTCATTATTTAGAAGTCAATATTCGACGCAAGACCAGAAATAAGACCAGATATGCTTAAAAAGATAACAAAATTGTATCAACAAGATGGCGTCACAGAGGTCGTATGTCAGAATTTATTTTTAAATATAAGTTGAAGTTGTGGGTCATTCAATGAAATTTACTATTTTATTTAAAAAAAATTTTCCATCCAAAAAATCATTAAAAAAGCACAAAAATATATTGTAATGAATTATATAAGATTAACGTAGTACACAGTTTCAAAGGTTGTCTAAGATTTTTTTTTGTCATATGCATTGATTTAGCTATTTATTAAAAAAAAATTTTTTTTTTTTTTCTTTAATATTTATTTACAACTCAAGTACAAAATTATTCAGAATATATGGCCTCAGCGCCAAAGGGCATTGATGCAACAAGTGCTGAATGTAGGCCCATATTTTATTCAGCAAACTTTGGTTTTGCGAACCATCACAAAATATAAGAGAACGTTGTTCGCTGACTCGATAAAAAAACAAGTAACAGTGCAATATTCGGCCGTGCCGAATCTTATATACCCTTCACAACGTGTAGTCATGCAATAACAATTGTTTGTATCACCATTCATCCCATATAAAATACGTGCATACGTACACGTTAGAATAAATGTGGCATCGAATCCCAGCTGAGCCAAAAAAATTTTATTTTATTTAATATATTATTTATATTTTATTATTTTTTTTATATTTTTTTTAAATTTTTTAAAAAAATTTTTTTAGACAAATTTTTAACAATTTTTTTAAAATTTTTTTTAAATTTTTTTTAAATTTTTTTAAAAATTTTTTTTTTAGTTTTTTTTATTATTTTTTTTTCTTATTTTTAATATTTTTTTTTTTTTTTGTTTGGTATGTTTATTACATGTATGTATGTATGTATGTTGTTGTTGTAATTGTGAAAAAAAACGAGGTGGTCGTGGTTTTTTGCTCATATCTCAGAAAGTTATGGGGCGATTGTGCTGAATTTCAATAGCGATTCATTCCTGGATATTTCCAAGAGATTGATACCATATACAGATCTGAGGAACATATAGTTGCTTCTAAAAGTTGATTTCAACCAACACACGGACAGACGGACAGACGGTCAGGGCTTAATCGACTCCTCTATTCATAAGCTTTCAGAAAATATATACTTTATGGGGTCGGAAATGAAAATTGTAGAAATTACAAACGGAATGACAAAGCTATATATACCCTTGTGCACCACAGGTGAAGGGTATAAAAATGGGACCATGATGCAATTATATTAGGTGCATTTCGGAGAGAATTGAATTGGAAAACATTTTTTTAATTGAACCTACATAATTAAGTGCACCCTGGGACTTTTCATTAATTTTTCTTCTCTGTAAACTTTAAATTCAATCAATTAAATTCAATTGAAAAAATTATAGTTTTTAAATGTTTAAATATGTTTTACAAACAAGTGTGTGACTACATAAGGTAAATGCATTTCATAATATCAATATCAAGTTTGACAATTTAAGCCATTTTATTTTAGACTAATAATTTAAATGTGCTCTAGACAATACAAAAATTTATTCACATTTGAAAACATTTAATCCCGGTATAGAAATTTAATTAATATGACACTGTGAGTTTTCTGCATGCAACTCCATGCCAACACTGGCAACTTAAGTTGCTGCAATCTTTTTATATTTATTGTCTTTTAAAAATTGCGCTGCGAGTTTCTGTTTATTCAATTTAATGTTTGTTTCATACCTCTATACAGCCAACTTCGAAGCGAGATGTGTTGATTACAAAAATTAAAGGTAATGGCTAGTGATATCAACTTTTAGTGCATTTTCCTTTCTTTTCCATATCACTTACTACCAACTTAGGAACTTCACCAAATTTCGTTAAAATCTTTTGCACAATCTAAGTATACTCCGCAAACGTTGCGACTAGTCCAGAAGCAGATGTAAATTATTCTTTATTAAGGACTAGGATTGGTTCAATCGTAACCCAAATGCATGTGAAAATATTATCAATTTAATATAATGATTTGCTAAGATCACATGACCCAAGTTTTTATTAAATCGTAGTCGAAAAAATACTTTATGCCACTACCAGAAGCAACTCCTTACAAGAAAATACTGAAGTGCTAGCCAATTATTGAAAAACAAATAATTCTCTTTTAACTACAAACTCTTACTTTATCTAACTAGTTTATTCCAGCTTTAGTAAGCCTAAAAACCTCTTGCTATCACCATGACAAATATTTTCGTTAAATAATTCAAATATCAATTCACAAATAATGTTTATCTGTGATATGATCTCTTATAGGTAACACAGGTTTTACATCTAGTATTTTTAAATTTTAAACTGTAGTACGCTTATGGTACGCACATATACAACACCGCATGAGTTTTCATTTTACGGATGCTTTTTTATTTCATGCATAAAGTCAGCATTTTTTGTTCTCTTCAAACTTAAACACATTTAAATGCACATTCATAAAAAAATATAAAAGCAGACATTTAAATTAATGTTTACCACCACCAATTGCTATTAATGCATATATATTTGTTTTCATTACGTTTGTAACACAAAGAAATAGTTTTTTTAAGACCCCTCATTTTAAAGAGTACAAGATACGAAAATACTTAAATCATGCATATTGTTAGAGAGTTAGGTAGGGTTTGGTTTGGTTTAACAGGCAGCTGATGAGCAGCTCACTTGGGTCTATGGTATTGTTCCTTTTGTGATAGCAGAATAGAATAGAAAAAAGGGAAACAGACCAGAGCCTCGGGCAGGAATCGAATCCGCAAGCCACAGACTAGATTATCAGGACACTACTGACTAATCCACAGAGGCACCCTATGTGACAAAGTTAGTTAAACTAATTTTATTAGTTAATTAACATAAAATGAATTTAAATTTTTACTTCTATTTATGATACTTCTATTTATGATACTGAAACACCTTGCAGCATACCTTCGAGAATTTCTATGGAAAATCCTCGATCCGGTATCACTGTATAAATATAAAGAACTACAGCAAGTAGTTATATTTGTACATAAGACATACTAAATGGACTATTAGCTTTAATTCAACAATAGCTACTTAGATAATAGTAGTTTATAAAACATGAACTTGTAACACACTCGAGTGTTTAAATAAATAAACTTTTATAACGCAAATTTCAAGATTGCAGATTATTAATTGCAATTAAAAGAATCCCCCAATTTCAAAAAAAAATAAGCCAACATTTATATAAGTAACAAACGTTACAATATGATATTGTGACACTGATTGATTATTAGTCAGCATTATACGTACTGAAGACGATCACGATTGAGCTGCACTGAAAAATATTGCAAATAACAACTATAAGTTTAGCTTTACAAAAGGTATATACAATTCGGTACAGCCCGAATGCATTTATTATACTTGTTCCTTGGTTGTTGCAATTTTTTTGGCGTCTTGTTGCAGTCAGTCAGCTCTTACACTACAGTAAATGGTGTCTGGCGTAAAGTGTTCTGTTTTTCTTTTTTTTTTTTGTCTACACCTAAAGATTTGGCAACCAGTGTGTGTAAAATGCGTTTAACAGGCAAAACTAAAACAAAGAAATCAAGAGATGGTTGTCCAAAAAGGACTTCATAGCAAAAATTTCCAATTTTTCTAAAATAGAAAATCTAATACACCTACACCTATGCAGACACACACGTATCGTTCTCGAATTTTTCGTCTCTCTCTCTCTCCCTCTCTGTATTCCTTTTGGCTAAAAATTAAAACCCTTAGCTGTCACTGCTTAACAAATTACCTGTAACGAATGCCTTATTCAGTTTCAAATTTAGCTTACCAACCTTTTCCACAACATCTTTTTGGTCTTTTTTGAATGCATTTTCATTTCGGTCATGTATATTCACATTAATTACAAAATTCTTCATGCTTTCTTTACGCGATTACGTTTTCTATCTCTCTTCATTTGACTTTATGAAATGCCGCATAGTTTCTTTGAAAAAAATTTGTTTTCTACAATTTATGACCTGCTTTAATAAGCTGCCGGCAATTGTATTACTTTCGCTCATTGTTTGTGTATTTTTTGTTGTTTATTAGTACTTTGCGTTTTATGTTAAGGTTGTTGTGCTGTTACTTTAATTTTACTTCTGCTGGCCCTTAATATTATTATTTTTTAATTTTTAAATGTTTCTAGGTTTTTTTTTGTGAAAACTAATTTATTTTTTTGTTTCTTTTTTAATGTTCCTCTAGTCGGTTTTATTATTGTGTGGTAGTCTATAATTATGTGTCTGAAATGACAGCCGCCAAGTTTAAGAAGACGTTTGAGAGGGCCGCATTCTTTTGAAGGAGTAACATTAAAATATTACAAAAAGTACATCTGCAGATCGTTAAAAGTTCTCAGACATTAACCAAAGGAAAAACTTAAATGTTAAACAAAAAATTTAAAGAGTTAAGTAATTATTCAATTGAGATTAATTTAGCATAGTTTATACTTCCAATTTCTCTATTAAAGAATATATAATTTTTTTAAAAAAGTGATTTTTGAAAAGTGAATTTGAATAGAATTGTTTTTAGAATATGTTCAATATAAATATAAAGACTTTGATATAACTTTCACAAAATTAGATTCTTGGCCCATTTGCAAAATGAAATAAATTTCATAATGGCAAACTTGATTGTTTCGAGAGTGAGTGAATTTCTTTATTATTATTATTTATTATTTTAGTTTTGAGTATTTAAAACATGTGAATAAGTTTAAAAATAACTAGCAATATGTTCGCTACGTCCTTTGCTATTCATTCAATACTCAAAGTTATTTTTTAATTGCGAAATATTTTTGATTTAAGAAAACTTATTTCTTTTATTAGTTTTATTTATAAAAATAAAAACTACTGCGAATAGCGAAGAGCTATTTAATCCTTTTAATGAATTTATTTTATAATTTGAATATAGTATTGCTTATTACCCCTAATATCTTCCATTTCAACCAAGATCAATGATTTTTAGTGTCCAAATTTTAGATTAATAAATTCGGAAAATGCAATAACGACTATAGATTACAGAAAAGCAACTTTTGGTTCTTTTCTATCATTTTCAAACACAAAGGTATTAATCTAACCTTATTTCATAATTTTATTTATATTTAAAAATTAAAAATACAAAAAGTACCGTAAAAATAAGATAAAGCATCTTTGGATCGCGCATACCATTTTCGGTCTTACCTTCGATCAATGTTCACTAATTTCAAGAATCTATGAATTTATGAATCACAAAAGTAGAAAGCACCAAAAGTAACATAAAGTTCCTTTTTGGTCGGCCATAATATTTTCAGTCTCACCTCCTATTAATAGTTACAAATTTCGAAATTCCAGCTTTACAAAAACGCGTAAAAGTACCTTTTGTGTAGCCCAATATATTTTTTTAATATCAACTCGTATCACTAGTCCCCAATTTCGAAAACGTAGCAAATATAAAAAGTACCATTTTAGCTACCCATAACATTTTCAGTCTCACCTCGGATCAGCAGTCTTTAATTTCAAACTTATAGCTTTTTAAAGGTATAATATTAAAAAGTACCACAAAAATGGGGAAAAGTATCTTTTTATAATATAAAATTTTAAATCTTCAAATATCAGTTTAACAATAAAATGATTTAATAGATATAATTTAAATGGAACAAATCAACTCTTTTCTGCATAAAACCAAATATGTTGTTAACCCGGGGTATCCACGTAGCAATATTTATTACCGCAATTGTCAAATTTGATTGCGTCCATAGAAATAGCGACGTGTAGACCGCAAATTGCTATATGTAGCAATTTATTGCGCAATCATTGCTGTGCTGATTGCTTGGGTAATTATTGTCGCAATAAGCTGCCAAAATCGTTTAATTTTCTTTGAATTTTTTGGTAAATAGTAATTTAGAGTGAGGTATTCCAAAAAAAACCCATAAAAGTTAAAACAAATATATTAAATTTTATAAATCAATTACTTGTTTCGTGTTCTCCACCCAATGAAAATAAACATATTTTAGTAGTAAAGTGCCGTTATTCTGCTGACGTTTTTGCTCACCCAGCGTAAAAGTGTCAAACCGTTTTCTTGAATTTTGTTTCTTCCTTCCCTATTACGAATGTGTCACAGGTTTCACTTAATTAAATAATTTTGTATGTCTAAGGAATCCCGTATTAAAATTTGTATCCGATTAGCCCAATAACAAAAAAATTATATAAAATTTCTCGTATTTTCCCGTTTTGTCGTCCTGGAAGTATCCAGATATGTTTCCAAAATAATTGCCTACATTTGTTTATGTTTATGGTACATAGATGTTACACAGGGTATAAACAATTTTTGAAAATATATTTTTTTTGCCTTAATTACCCCATAGGGGTTGAAAATTCAAAAAAGGATCAGGCAGAAATATATTTTTCATGCGCGAAATGCTGGCTGATGGCTGCAAAACGAAATCATTTTTAAAAGGAATCATTACGTGCTATAAAAGAAATGGATCAATCACAGTATCCCGTTGAAAAGCCCGGCCAAAGAGCACACACTAAAGTCAGATAACCCGGCCACTAATTTAATGCTGTTTTTTTTATTATAAGTTTCTGCAATCTAGCCAGACCATCATCTGTAACGAATGCTGATTCCATTGAAGCAATTATTAGTCTTAAAACCACTCAGAGAATTCGGCCAGAGGGGAAACTCTAATATTTTATCATAATAACGTTTAGTTAAAGTTATATGTTGAAATATCTGCTTAAAACTTTTTAAAAAGAAGTTGTTAAAAAGTTTTGCCTTGCTTTTACAGTCCAGAACTTGCCCGATCGACTATTATTTGTTTCGATGGGAGCAGAATGCTCTCTTTTTTCTTCGCAACACACATGTATGCTCACATGAATATAAATAAAAATTAACCAGGATATGGAAAACTCATAATTAAGTTTTACTTTTAAGACTTGTCTTAATATTTATTACAAACTTATTGCCAATAATACAACTTTGATATTTTTATTTTCTAATTTTTATTAAGGAATTTCGAATATTAAATCAAAATGTTCCAAGGTGAAACTGAACAATTCGACTTTAAATTTTAATTTCTGTTGTGAATAATTTTTTTGATTTGACATGTAAATTAAAGGTGAAACTGAACAATTCGACTTTAAATTTTAATTTCTTTTGTGAATACTTGTTTTCCAAATTTACGCAAATTATAAGACAAGGATATTAAAATAAGTGTTGAATGTGACTTAATAAAATGAAATTGGATAAAACATTAAAAAATTTCTTAAAAAATTTGTTTGTGTATGTTGCGTTTATTTTGAGGTCACAGTTATAGCTAAACTTTTAGACATGTAGACGACAGAAGAGACAACAGAAAATTTTTTATTGACAATTAAGGTAAAAGTTACTATTATCAAGATTTAAAAAAAAGTTCTTCTGTGAAATTTGGTTTCTGTGAGTCACGTTATTTTAGCGGTTAAGGGTCGATATGTTTGGAATCAAAGGATAGTATGTTGCTATTTGATTATGATCACTACAACCTTATTTTTGTTTTTGTATGTTTTTTTCTTGTGCATGTGTGTATATACTTTGTACTCAAATTCTATTTTAAGCTTAGAAAAATTTTTAAAATCTAAATCTAATTTTGTAGACAAATTTCAAATTTGTGACAATGGGGCGACTATTAACTTCTTTAACATTTTAATTTCCTTTAAATTCTTTTGTTTTCTACTTTGCGTGTAAATATTTATGTAGAAAGTATATTTTGTTTTTTTAGATTGTCAAAACTACTGCAAACTTCTTCCAATAAATTTACCTTAAAGATGTTTGTGAAGCTTAAAAATGACAACTCTTGCTTTTATGTATTGCAAATTAAAAAACCATATTTTAAAACTACACCATTTTTTATCTAGCCCATAATTCACTCTAACTTCCTTTACATAAAACCATATTCATAAATTCTCGAAATAATTTGCTTTACACACCATTAATATTGGAATTCCGAACAAACAAACAAACAAACAAAATTAAAGACATTTACTTTTTTGCTCATAATAATAATAACCTGCTCTCATAGACAAACAACTTAAAGCTTAAGCTCATAATAATAACTTTAAAAGTTGATAATTTTATGAACTTAATATTTATGAGTTATAATTTACCTGTACAAATACATACAAATATTTTTACACACAAACATACATACATGCATGCATTTGCACATAAATATTAACAGCATAAATTTATAGACCATTTTAATGGACAAATCAGTCTTAAGGCTAAAAACATACACTAATAAACATAAAGCAACAACTACAACAACATATAACATAAATATTCAACTGAACTTATTTCTTTACTTGATTACAACAAACACCACTACAACGCATGTTAACAAACTAACATTATGAGAGCAATAACAATTTACGGAGATTGTGTTTGTAATGACCACATTAACAAGTTTGTGTGTCCGGTTTGCACAAACAGAAGTACTGCATGCTTGTTGTTGCAACAGCTTTTAATAGTTGCTGCCCCAGTGAATTTGCTGTTTTTTTATTATTTATTTTTCTGTGCAACCTAAATGATATTGTGACGATAATTACAACGCTTTCCAATTTGTGTTTGACAAAAGTGTTAAGAGAATTTTAATTTTTAAATATTATATTTATAGATCAACGGTCAGTTCTAGATTTGTTTTAGTTTGTTCAGCTGATTGATTTAAAGAGAAAACCTAAAAGTCAAAACGTCAAAAACGTTATTCTGGTTGGTTGGGTTGATTTGACTGTATAATTGTAGTTGAAACTTGCAAGTAATGTTTAAACATTTAAGTACAGTATTTGCAGTTTTTAAATGCGACTACAAATATATAGTCCTTGTAATCATATCATTTTCGCAATCATATCATTTTTGAGGACAACTATATCGAATATAAAAATAAATAGTAAAAGTCATACAAACATTTGATTATCTGAACTTCTTATGTTTAATATTTATCTTAAGTGATTAAAAATAAATACAGCGAGGTCCAACTAAAACGCACGATGTTAATTGAAAATTTAACAAAAAGTTTTCAGAGAATTATCTTAATATGTTTTACTATGATAAAAGGTTCTATTACAAATATGTGTGAAACAAAATATCGGCCAAATGCTCGCCACGGCTTCGGTGGCATATTTCTATCCAATGAGTCATATTTTTAATGACACTGAGACAATGGTTCAATGTCGACAATGTACCGAATAATCTCATCCTTTACCTTTTGACTTATTCTCGGCTTAAATTAAGGAATTCCGTTTTCCACATGGAGCGCACAACATGCCAACTGGGCATAGGTGTATACCTGTCATGGGTTTGGGCTTTTATACCCCTCCTTTTCAACCTAACCTAACCTAACCTATTCTCGGCTTATTGATGTTCACATTTTCTTTAACATATCACCAAAGAAAGATGTCCAAGGTGTCAAATTAAGTCATCGTGGCGGCCAATTAACATCTCCGCGAAGTGAGATTACACGGCCATTAATTTTTTTGTGCAAAGGAGCCATTGTTTCGTTTAGTGTGTGGCAAGTGGCAACATCCTGTTGAAGCCATATATCACCCAGGTCCATGTCCTCAATTTTACGCCACAAAAATTAAGTTGTGATTGAATTTCAGACACTGAAACAAGGAAATGTCAAACTCAGTTGGACAAAACCCTTGACCAAAGGTGTGACCTACAATTAACATCATGTATTATGATTTCACTAAACTTTATTTCTTTTTATTCACCGTCTTTGGTTGTCGTAATAAAGCTTCAAATCACATCATGTTTGAGGACACCCGTATTGAAGTATTCATTAAATAAATAAACTCAGAGAAACACCGGGTTAATTGACAGGAAACTAATATTTAATAAAATTATTAAGAAAAACTATAATTTGTTTGGAATACCATGATATTATTAAATGGAATATAATATGGTTGTCGGGATATGTTAAAAACAAGGACTTTCGGTTCCAGAACAAACTAGTATTTTCGTTATAGATGTTTGTAAAGCAGGGTAGAATAAAATCATTTAGGCAGTGCTAATACAAATAGTTGTCGAGCACAGCTGATGCCGCAGTTATACAACAGAGTGCGTTGTGTGTATAGCATATTAAGGTGCATAACAACAAGTGGAATAATAAAAAAGATGCCATAAAAGTTTAATCCAATATATAAAAAAGGAATAAAAAAAACACTTCTTTTATACCGTAAACTTCAAGTGTTGGTTTTTTCGGCAATAAAACGAGTCGCGATTTATTTAAAGGAACTAAATCAACGTTTCAGGAAGATGTATATATACACATACCAAAGTCGAAAACAGCTTAACTCATCATAAACCTAGATGCGGAATTCCTATAAGTTATTTAAGAAGTTGCAAATCATTTAATTATCCAGAAAATATAAAAATACATTTCTTTGTAGTTGTTGCTTGTCACCACTGGCACAATTTAGCTCATTTTTTGATATTAAACTGGACAATTTGGGTGAGTTTCGTTATTCACACTTAATAGACTAGCGTTGAAAATGTTTTCCACAGACCGACATAGCTAAAACGTCTATGCTATTGACAATGATAATGTTGTATGAAATTTTAAGGGTTTTGGATAAATATTTTAAAGTGTTACATACAGTATTACTTAAGCTACCTTCACATTTGGCAAATATTTAAGTGGCCAGCAATTTTTTTGGCATATTATTATTTAATATGATTTTACTTACACCAAATATCGTCAAAATAAAAAACAATCGATTGATATTACAATTTAATTGAATCAAGACAAATTCTTATTAAATAAACATTTATTTATTACGAGAGAAATTGATACATTTTACTGGTTACATGTAATTTGTCAATTCATTTCACATAAGGACCTTAACTCACACATCTTTTACTGGTGGTGGAGGGTACAAAAACAATAAACTATTTCTATTTGAAATACATTTTGGCAGCGAAAAATAATTATTTGTTACGCCGTGTCAATCTTTATGTTTCAACAGATTTTCGTGGCAAATACCAAAATCTAATTGAAATAAAAAATTTACAATTAAAAGAAAAAAAGTGTCATCCAAAATATAGTTGATTTTTTGTAATTATTCGAATTAATTTAGTCTCAAATATACTTTAACAATGACACTTGTTCTTTTCTCAACATTTATTTTATTGCTGTTGTGGTGACTGTGTGGCTTGGGTCTAACCTCAATGAAATTTATTTCGTTACCAACTAAATGGTTTTTTTTTTCGTTTCACTTTGTCTGTTTTTTTATCTTAATTATCTTTTTTCCGAACAATTTTTCTTCAATCGTCTTTTACACAGTTTTCCAATTAGTTGGTTAGTTAGTGTCTCTTTTCAACTTTTCTTTCAGAGAGTTTGGATTTAAGAATTTTTTTTTGCTTATATTTTTTATCTTTTATATTAAATTGTTTATTTTGATGGCGACAGCAAAATTAACATATTTTTTTTAGATTTTTTTTCATATTTTATTATCTTAGAAATTTTTCAATACTTAAAACTCATTGGAAAAATTTGGTTTAATAAAAGAAATTAAAGAAAAATAAACTCTTCAAGTTAAAAATACAATTTAGATATGAATTTCATTAACAATAATTTAATTATGTTAATCCAGCAGTGTTTATGCAACAGTCTAAACAAAGATCCAGTGGTCAACACAAAGGACGCAGTGTGTAGTGGTTAGTACATTTTAAGTGCACTTGGAGAAATTTCGTACTACTTGTACATATAAGACGCGCAATATTTTAGTATAAAAAAATTGGCTCATATATTAAAAAAAAAATAAATACAAGTATGAATTCATTAAAAACATAGATTTAATGGAAATAAAGAAAAAAAACTTCCAACTTTATTTTCCACATTTTCGTATACACTGACAATAATGCAAAAATATTCAAAATGTATTGAAAGTATTAAAAATCCTCACAGAGAAAGAAATATTAATCTACTCACTGGAGATCTATTTATATTCTTCTCAATCGCAACAATGTATTTTGTTTTATCATAAATAAAGCGACGACGCACCCCTATATTTTGCCAATCTAGCCGGACATCACTTTTTTTTTGTAAGTTTTTATTGCTTCTTAAAAGTTATTGAGTGTTCCTAGATCAAAGGAACTTGGTAGAAATATGTATTATAGTCATAGGCTGATAAAGTTTGAAAATAAGAAAAATCAAATCAAGGGGAAAAAAGTTTCTCTAACAAGAATTAATCCTAGCTCTGAAAAATATTACTTTTCTTAAGATTTCCTATACTTTTGTTTAGCAAATGCATCTTTAATCGTCAGCATAAGTTTATGGGTAAAGGGAGGTATCCTCCCATACTAAATCCACATCAAAGAAATGACTCTGTAAAAAAAATTTTATTGTAGGGCCATTATTATAACTTACCGTTAACTATAGTTAGAATGTTATCAGACAGATAACTAGTTTTTGGTTATTACAACTTCATTTTAATCTAAAAGTGTCCTATATGTTAAAGGGAAGATAACTCTACCTTTAACTTTCAACGTGAGGTTTATACATTAAGAGTTACCATATTTTCTACGTCATAAAGGAATTGTTTTCTATTCGTTTGTCATTGCCACTTTGTTTTTAAATAACTAATTAATTTTTTTTAAATAGTCTGAATTTGCTTTGGTGCTGCCATATTTAAGAAAAAATACAATTTATTTTACAGGGAGGTTGTAATAACGAAAAACACTCAATGGTTAGTTTATTGCCCACGTTAACAAACGTTAGCTTTTATTAACATTAGGTAGGTAGGTAGGTAAGGCTGGTGCAAAGTTACCCTCACCTTCACTCGGAGACCATTACGGTCCATTGTGACGCCTTAATAGAGAGAAGAATAGAATAAGAATAGAAATATTTAGGATAGAAGAGAACGAGTAGCAGACAATTACAGAGTCTCCGGCGGGAATCGAACCCGCAACCCCCAAACAACTGACTTGTCCTTTGCTGACTAGTCCACAGGGGCACTCTTTATTAACATTAACTTTGTCAGCAAGTTGTAATAATGGCCCATAATAATTTCTATTTAAAATAATAACAACTATTTTTTTTAAATAACTTCTCTTTTGCACTAAGATGATGATGAGTGTCAGGTTTTTCTTCGGAGACCTCTTCGGAATTTAAATCCTCTTCAGAGTCAAGTACAGGTAAAAGCATTAAAGTAATTGCTTCTTTCGTAAAGGGTAATGTCTTTTTTTGGAGTTGGTCTTATGCTAGTAATCAGTGGGTCAGCGGTCAGAACTGAGCAAAAATCTATTACTAATGTCTATGTTGCACTGAACCTTTGAAAACTTTCCAGCGAAAATCTGCCTGTAAAGCTGGAAATGTTTGTTTCGCGCCTCAGCCGCTTCTTCTGATAAAAGCGCAAAAGGTGACAAATCAAAATAAAATCTTAATTCGTTTAGCCACAAAAAAATACAGTTTAAACCTCTCAAAACCATGTCCAAAAACGACAAATCTTAAGAGAAAGTCTTGAAAATTCACTAAACGATGCAAAATTTCATTGTCTGTCGAGCTGCGTACTTAAATTTTTAGATTTTTTAAATTGCACTTTTGACCAAATGTCTAGCTAGATTGTCAAAATACACCTATGTGCGACGACCGGCTTGTTTGAATGCCAACATATAGGGTTATCGATTATTCGACATTTTTAAGAAACCGGTTTTCAAATAGATTGAACTTTAGAATAGAAAAAAACCAGTTGCTTTTTTAAAAATTTATAAAAAAACCGGTTAACAGGTCGAATACATAAAATATAATTCTTTCTTATACCCATGACAGAGATACTCATATAGGTATAAACTAATTTGTTCTATGGTTTAAATGCATTTTAAGTTGATACATTCAATGAGATTATTATAAAATGCCGTTATTTAATGCCATTGTTTCTCTACATGAAACAAAATATGGCAACTAAATTGTGATTTATATTTTTTTCTTTTCTACTTCGACATTTTTAATTGTTTAGTTTTCTAATATTTTTGGCACAAAGCAGTAAGTAAATCATCAAAAATGTTATTGCATATTGTAAATATAAAATATAAATTTACATTGTTGCCACTACGTTTTTTAAGAACTAAACTGATTTGTTAAAAGTAATCGGTATTTGCTCTGGAAGAGATCAAAAAAATATTGTAAGCTTTGTAGCGCTTAGACTATTAGTGTGAAGTAGGATCAAACATCAATAATTTCGAAAAAAAAAATGTAACTAAGAAGTTAATTATTACAATTATAAGCCCAGCAACGTATCAAATACCTGCTTTCCATTTAAAACAATTAATATTGAAGCCCATTTACTTTTCTTATTTTACATTTGTTTTTGAAACAGCAAATAAATTTCTTACAGTATTATGGAAGAGTGTTTAATAAATTTTCTGATTTTTTTAAATTTTTTGAGTAATAAATAAAGTATTGTACGTTTGGTTACAAAGGTTAATGAACATAAAACTAAAAATGAAAAAAACCGGCTTCTGTGAGTAAAAAAACCGATGTATTCGACAATCGAAAAATTAACATTTGGAAAAAACCGCCAGCTAAAAGAGTAAAAAACCGGGTTTTCCACCGGTTGTAAAACCGAGTCGATCACCCTACTAACATACAACCTAATGAACTTATAATTTCTCATTCCTTACAATGAGTTCCGTTAACAGTCTTATTGTGTATGTGGAAATTATGAAAAGTATTCGGCCCTAGAGGGCGCCTAATGATGATCATTGGTTTAAACGCATTTATACATATTTACAGCCTGGGTTGCATAAGATTTTATTAATTGCAATAAAGATATATATGAATTATGAAATCATATAAAATAATCATACCTTCTAAATTATAAAAAAAAGTGTTTTACAATTATAGCAGACTGTAGTAATCCATTATTGACAACCCTAAACATTGAGCTACCAAACTGTTCAATACTGCAAACACCTGTTGCGTATAATAAAATTTTCTGTGACAGCTCAAATCTGCATCTCTATTAGCCATTCCTAACTTGATGCAAAAGTTAATTAGCAATGCGAAAGATTTTAATACAAGATATCTCTTTCCAACAGCAATGATTTCAAATATCAACTGTGTGCATAGTCCATGTTCTCAACAAAATGGCTTTATATGAGACATTTTATATGATTCTTTCCCTCTAAAATAAATCAATATTTCTATTGAACTGTTTTTTATTACACTTCCGCTCAACATACTTAGAAAATATCAGGCTTATGCTGCTCTTACTTAGTTGCATTGTTTCAACGCCATGACTAGCTGACTGACTGTTTTTCTATTGGTTCGTCTTACTGGCTAACGGCCGGCGTTGCTGCCTGTTATTCATGCTGTGCATTTTGCAAAAAGTCAAGAGCTAAAGAAAAATGTTTGGTTTGGTTATGAATTTTACATTTCAAGATACAGGTTTATATTTATTTTCTTTATAGTATTTTAACTGAAATTAAACCTCTAGGGTTAAATCAAAAAAATATATTCCTTTTGTTTTTGTAAACTCTACTCAACTATACCGTTAGCTTTTACCTCTTGTGGAGTTTAGAGAAGAAAAAACAATTTTTTTGAAAAGTTGTTTTGATCAATTTTCATTTATCTGAGGTTTTAAATTTCTTTGCCGCTCTTTTGCAGCCATTTATATATTTTTTATTTATGTACAAGTATCGTGTAAGAGATATTTTCTTTGAATTTAAAAGCTGTGATTAATTGTAACTAGTTCAATTTCAATTTTACACTCCAGGGGTCCTGCTGGCTGATGGCTGGCTCAGTTGAAATGGAAATATAATAAATATTTTCAAGTCTATGTGATACAAGTTCAACAATTGATTTAAGTTGTGGCATATCTTAAAAGATCTCTAGATATCAATTGTATGTGCAAGCTATTATATACAAAGTAGACCAAAAGTCATCATGGAGTTTTAAAAATTTAAAACCTTTTTGTTTAAATATTTTTTTATTTTTTATATAATTCACACCTGAAAAATAAATACTAATAAAGAGATTTTCATCTAAACAAAGAACCGGAAGAATATATTTTTATTGTTCAAATCAGCGATCAATTTATTTATTTCACACTGCGAATAATACTGAACGTGTAAAGCAAAGTGTAAACGAATTACATGAAGAATCTACCAGAAGGTAATCGGCGTGACTTGTAATGGCTTGTACGTCACTACGGCACATTTTAAAAATATTTAATGCTTCTACCGAAATTGGCTAAAGAATTTAAGCCTGCAGATAATCATAAACGTCTAAATTTACCAGTTAAGTCAAAAGATGAGGTGAAATTAAATAAACTTTATTAAACATTTTATTACGAATGAACAAGCTCATTTTCGTTCAGATGGCTTTGCTAATAAGTAGGCGTGTTAATTTGTAATTCGATTTAAAACTAAAATTTTTCGAATTTGTATTCTTAATACGTTTTAAATCGAAAATCTTTTCTTTCGATTCGAATTAAGGAGTAACCCCCCTGAACTGTAGCTCCTAAGATTCTGAAAATCGAAGAGCAATTCATCAACGCCAATTACACCTCATAAGATGTTAAGTATGGTGCGGTATTACATCTGAAAATATTATTGAGCCTTACTTCTTTGAAAATAAAGATAGAAGTAAATGGAGAGCGGTATCGGTATGAGATAAATAACCTTTTTCATCCTGCTCTTGAAAATGAACCTGAGAAGCGGTTTCAGCACTGCCCGAAATATAATAGGACTTTGAAGTCAAATTTTTGAAGAGCGAATAATTTCCAGAAATTCAGAAATTAATTTCCCAGCGCGTTTGATAGATAATCAGCGTCCGACTATTTTCTCTGTGGTCATTTGAAGGAGCGAGTTTATATGAATAATCCCGAGATAATCCTTGAACTCAATGCCTACATTGTTGCAGAAATTCGATAAGGAAAGTGCTCTAAAATGAACCCATCATTGCAAAGCTGAAAATGGGGGTCATTTTAGTAACAAATTTACCTTTTGTGTATTTGGTAATTAAATAAGAAAATAAAAAAATATACAAGAAAAAGTCATTAAATTTTTAAAGCCCATGGTGACTTTCGGCGCACACTCTTTTCATAGAAAAAATACTACAAATCTTCTTTTGGAGTAACAATAAGCGATTGTGTAAAATTTTCGTTAAAGAAATTTTATGTTTTTTATTTATTTATTTATTTATTTATTTTTATTTATACGTACGATGTATTTATTTATACGTACGATGTATTGACGAAAAGAATATTTCAAAGTCCACAAAGCAAACTGTTTTCTTTAATAAGTAATAGTGTTTATAGCCATGAAACAAAAAATGTTTATATAATAATCAACACCCTTCTATCACCTCCCATCAAATGTTTAAGCAGGATCCGATACGGATCGTATGTAACTACGTCTTTAATTTTTTCCAATTCTACTTCTTCCAAATTGTGACTTATTATGTCTTAAGTATGTCCAATAAATCAGTGAAGGCTCATCCCAATTTTAAAGTTTATAATTTAGTGAACATCTAATACTTTTTTTTTTGGTAAAATTGAGGTGTTTAAACTAAAATTGCTTGTAAGCCCCATATCTTTTACTTTTATGCTCTTGAATTTAGTCGGACATAAAACAGCGACGAGTGCACATGCTTAGCGGACATGTTGATATTTTTCCCAATACAGTGCGGAAAAAATTATGATAGAATTAAGAAAATGTTTTATTATTTTTTAAAAATAAAGTTTTTAAATTTAAAGCAGTAACATGTATTGGAAATTTTTTTCATTTTTCGAAGTAAAAAAAATAATAAATTCAGTGTTTCTTATTATTCATTTTTTACACCTAAAACTATTTCTTGTATTTAAATTTTAAAGGAATTCTTAATGCTCACGTTTTCGTGATGGGCAAACAAAATTTTTACAACCAAAATTACTTGTTGTGACTACGTTTTAATAAAAAATCTGTGGATTCGCTTTTTCGTTTCACTGTACTCTAAAATTGTCTCAACAATACGGCTGCAAAACATTTTCGGGCATCTATGGATTAAAACCTTATCTATGTATTAGCAATTAGTGTTGCGCTATGTTCTAGCTAAATTAATAAATTATTGTTTTTGTTAAACTTTTTTTATATCCAACCAAACTTTTGTTATCTTATCAATTCATACAATTACGATTGTGTTTTCTTCCAAAATTCTAAAATAAATAAGATATGCACGACGCAGGGAAGGAAAATGTCTTTTATGATTTTGTACCATGTATGAAAACAAAATGTACTTTTTAGGCCATTTTTTTTAACATTTTTTTAAACATTTTTTTAATAAAAACATAAACTTAACAAAAATGTTTATAAAAATTCAGAAGTATGAAGTAAAAAATATTAAATACGTACAGATCAATTATTTAACAAATTTTATTTATTAAATACTATTAGATAATAAATTTTCTGTTATTTTGAAATTAAAGCAACAAGAATTTGTTGCCTTCAATAAGTCTTTTGTTTGTGTCAAATTTGAAGCAGTAGTAACTTGTAGTATATTTCTTTCCTTTGTTTTAATTAGGTTTTGAAAAGAAAAAACTCGCTCGACGTTGGCCGATGAATGTGGAATAGACAATTCTTGAAATTTCTGAGAACACGAACTCAATTAATTTTTTTTATCCAAAAATAGGAAATATTTTAATCTGTTTGTGATCTACGTTCAATAACATCGGCTAGTGCTCTGTTCTGATTATTTATTGCTTCATTATTTATTTGTTTGTGTGGAAAATTTTTACCAGAAGAGGTAAACTTATCGAACCATTTTTGTACTTCATTATTAAAGTCCACCTTACATGCTTACGAATCATAAGTTAAATAAAATATATATATATAACAACAGCCAATGCGAATTCATTTACCAGGTGTTTCCAAACAGCTGATTTTTATAAGAAAGAAAGATAGTATTAGGCAGATTTTGTTGTTGCAGACTTGACACCATCTGGTAAATAAATTCGCTTTGATAACAGCATTGCAACAAAATCAGAGAAGCTGACAGTATTAAATAAAACACAGACAAACAAAATTAAAGAGAATATGGACAAAATTATTGTTGCCGTATAGTGAGACATTGGAATTTGTAAATTGTACCAAGTAGCTCGCGGTAGTACCACGGTACCAACAAGGTCAAAAATGTACCATAAAAAGTACAATTGTACCATGATTTCCATCCCTGGCACGACGGCATCGTTGGCTTTAAAGTTTGTGTTGGAGAGAGTAAAAAAAAATTATACTCATTTAGGAAGGCCTAAAAGTATGCAAGGACTTTGTTGAAAAGGTTTTGAAATATGAGCTTTTGCAATCATGCCTGCCATATTTGCCTATTTATCGGCATTTTGTCGATTTTTTGTCTCATTTTATCAAGTGGCCGATTTGCCTATTTTTGCCGAGTTTATGATAAATTTTTTAGATAAAGAGTGATACTATGATAATATGGAATTATTTTATGATAAATTGATTTATGGTTCATATTGTTAATATTTGTTAAGTCTGTAATAACTAGTGGCAACCATTATATCTTATAGCTACAATCATAAATACAACTAAATCATAAAAGGCCAGTCTAAAACTATGATCAGGTGGTCTTTGTTAATTTTACAATTGTAAATTGTCTACACTAACAAAAAATTTTAAAATGTTTTTACCTGTAGATACGGCTTTATTATAAACAATTTTATTTAAATTCGTTTTTTACAGTTTGTTAAAAAAAGAGAAACAAACACTTAATATCCCAATAAAAAAAAAACAGTGCTTCAGACGAATCATGTTTGTAAGGGCGAAATGTTAAAGTTTCACTTACAAATTAGCTGAAATTTGTAAGAGGAAATCCCGATTTAAAACGTTACTTTCTTTAGCAAAAAATGCGAGATTTTCAAAACCAAATGTGGTATGTAAATAACAGGTTTACGCATTGAGTCTTTTTAATTTTCTCTCTTACAAACCCGATTCGTGGTAAGGGAAGGATGGATGCACTTGCAATTGATTAATTAGTAAATTTTTAATTGATTTATTTTCTTCCACAACTGCATCAAAGTTATGCATATGAACATACTTCCATTTTTAAATTTTAAATTAGAGCTTCAAGCAGCTCGACTTTTTTACTGGGACATATGTAACTTCATTTGTTTTTTCTCTATTCCGTATTATTTATTTTATGTAATTGACATTTATTAGGAATTTTTCGTATCATTGATAACGTCCGAAAAATTGTATTGTTAAATTAAAACCTCTGTGAGTTTGAGATATAATTGAAAGGGTGCAATTGCGCTGATAGGGACCACCTTCAGTTATAGCGTTGTAAGCAAACGAGTCGCGGCCACCCCAGTCCCAGGCTCTAACGGCAGTTAAAATCGCATTACTTTCCTTTCCCTTTAAGTTAAAAAATTAATGTAATTTAATATTTGTGATTATTAAAACAAAACACTTTTACCTCAGGTGGATAGGAAACTGAACCGTATTGTCTAACACTACTTCCGCGTGGCTTAGACACATTTTCGGAGTGCAATAGCTGATCATAATAGGGTCTTATATAACCCCAGGTAGAATTACTGCCCTGGACTACTGTACTAAAGCATAGTATGAATAAAGCCAAAATACTCAACACTGCCACGGATTTCATGTTTCTTTTTCTTTTATAAAATCTTAAATATTTTAGTTGGCACTATACAAGTGCTTTAAGTTTGATCGGCAAGCCGCGAGTAACATATTATTGTCTGTAAGTTATTGCTTTTATATTTTTTATAAAAACTTTGGCTGTTCGGTAAATTGATATTTTTTTTTTTCAAATTTAATTCTGTTTAAACTCTTATAATCACAATTGCTTTAAATATATAAAAAAAAAATTAAATTCTAAATTCTTAAATAAACAACTTTATTTTGTTTCTAAGTTTTCTCACGCAACAGGAGATATTTATGTCACTCAACACCTTTTATAATTTATACTACGGATCAGATAAATTTGTATAATTATAATTTAAAAGATTAAAAGCGGTGGAGTCATAAAAACAATAAAATGTAGTTTAAAACAAAACAAATTGTAACAAAAACAACAAAAAATAAAAATATGTTTATATTAAGTTTACTCGTTTGCTACTTAGTTCACAATTAGACCAGCTGAACATTTTGTTAGGCACTATAACACTTTAACAATCTGTTCGTAACAAATCGAAATAATATTTCTTTAAGATCCCCCTGAGTAATTATTTTCTTTATTTTTTATACAGTTTTACATCGTTTTGGATTTTTTGGTCCTTGAAATCATATTAAAGGTCGAACAAAACAACTTAGAAGGACGAAAGTTGTTGTACACTGTAAAGATTTGGAAATGAGCTAAGTCGGACATATGAAAAAATTAAAATATAAAATACAAACAAACGTATTGAGAAAAGCGTTTATTTTTGCAAATCTTTAGTGAATAATATTCTAGCTATTAACGATATTGCATAAAAATGTACCATCTGGTATATAATTGTCTGGATCAATGGGACAGAAAGCATAGGGCCGATTTTTGTATACATACTGAGCAATACCGTGGTCACATGATTACAACGGTCATATTATAATTTGTAAAATATTATCTAGCTCACACCAAACCAACATCAGTTACTTTTATATTTTTAAAACACGGATTTCCTTACAATAAACATGTGTTTCTTTGGCATTTGTTAATTAATGTTTAATTTTAATGAAAACAAACTGGAATGGGCTTATACAAATACTTCCGTCTACCAGATCACAATACCATATTCCAGGCTGAGATCATGGCGATTACGGAAGGAATTAAATGGATAAAGGGAACGAGTAGCGAAGCCCCGTATCTTTACGGATAGCCAATCAGTGATTAAGACATTGAGAAACGATAAAGTTGAGTCCCAGAACGTCCTGCAATGCAAGAGCGAGATAAACTCATATGCAAATTGTGAACATCTGGAGATCATATGAATACCAAGCCATCGCGGGCTGATCGGTAACGAGAAAGCCGACAAATTATCCAAAATGGGAGCTATTCTGAGTACTATAACTTTGGAAGATGCTACAACCTTTAAACGATTTGAGGATGAACTTAAATGTTGGGCGCTGAAGAAACATGTCAGAAAATGGCAAAGCACTGATGTCGGTAAAGTGAGAAGAACAATATGGGGTGACCCAAATCTTGGGAAATCAAAGGAGATTCTGAGGCTAAGTAGACTAACACTTAGGAAACTAACCAGTGTAATTACAGGTCATACGGAGTTGAGAACCCATCTAGGTCGCATGAGATTATCTGAGGAAACAACATGTAGAGCATGCGAGGAAGAGGGTGAGACTTTGGTACACTACCTCTGTCATTGTCCTGCGTTTGGGCATATTAGGCGCGAGAATTTTACAGTGGATACAGTGGAACTTGGAATACCTGGGGATCTCGAACTGGAGATCCATTAGGAGTTACATTTAGGGCACTGGGTTATTGGACTACTCCGTTATTTATGGGGAATTATGTTTGTGGTTTTTGTTTGGGAATTCCGTTTTCCATATAGAGCGCACAACATGCCAACTGGGCATAAGTGTATATCTCTCATTGGTTTGAGCTTTTAGTGCCTCTCCTTTTCAACCTAAGCTAACCTAATGAAAACTATCTCCAAAAATTATATGATTTAGAAAACATCGTAAGTCCACGAACAACAAAAGTTATATGATTTAGAAAACATCGTAAGTTCACGTACAACAAAAGTTATATGATTTAGAAAACATCGTAAGTCCACGAACAACAAAAATTATATGATTTAGAAAACATCGTAAGTCCACGTACAACAAGCATTATAAGCAGTTTTTATTTGCATAGTCAACTCTTAGCTTCAACAATAGTATAGTTTCAAATCATTCAAGTTATGATTGCTACTAATAATATTTTGTTTAATTCGATTTTTCTTCTATAAAACTGCTAGGTGCTTTTTGAGTAGTTCGAGTGGGAGCCGTGCGTCAATTTGTGGAAAATATATAACAGTTTTACAAATAAAAATACTAAATAAGTAGTTTGTGAAACAGATTCATACTTGCCTAATCTTTGTTGGTAATTTATAGCATGTCATCACGCTGGTAAAACTTAGCATTCCTTATGTTCCTACACATACAAAAGCATAAAAGATATAAAACAGCCTAGATATTCCTTAGAGACCTACTTGTTTTTTTGCTCATATCTTAGCCGCTAATGCATCAAAACTGTTGATTTTCAATACCAATATTTTCGAAAGCATTTCTGTTAAGCTGATATTACATACGAGTCCATGTTATATATTGGGGCTAAAAAATTTTGATTTCAACGCTCCACACAGACAGATTCAGAATATAAATACATTATGAAGTCGCAAATCAATTCTGTAGACAGTCAAAATAATCTAATAAATGTTTTTTTGGTGTTTGGGTTTTCAGTGCATGTTTCTTCAACCCACCGGAAAGGCTATTGTGACATAATTTTGCACCAGTTTCACTTTATTAAAAATTATCTGAAAAGAATCTTGCAGCTGTATCTGCCAGTGCCACTAGAGAACGCGTTATGTCGAAGGCGCCGTGAGTTGATCACTCAGTATTTTTTACCCAAACTAAAAGAATTGGATTTAATGAACATTTGGTTCCAACAAGACTGCGCCACGCGATATGCTATCATGGATCTATTGAAAGGCCCAATTATTTTTATATTTCGGAGCATTCCATCGGGCGCAAAGATTATGTGATCTGACGCCTGTAGTCTATTTCGTATATGGATACGTGCAGTCTTTCATTTATTGAAAAAATCCAATGACAATACCAGGCCTGGACAGCAACATTACAGCTGCCATTGCTATGATACCTCGCGAAATCCTAAAAAACAGTATGCAAAAAAAATTTAAGCCCACAGATGGACCACCTAGGACGTAGCTGCGGATAACATTTACAAAAAAACAATATTTTTAACTGTTTTTCAAACTTCCTTTTTTTCCAATTTTCAAATCCCAAACAGTTAAAAAATCACCTGATACAAATTAAAGTAGCAAATACAAATAAAACTATTAACAAAGGGTAACGTTGTCGATAACTAGTGTTTGGCTTGTTAGGGAAGTAACACACTATCCAGACATATTATGATCTTCCCATAGGACAATACGAACAAACAAAATGACAAATAAACAGGTATTAACCTTTTGTTTTGGTTAAAGAGTCTTATTATGATTGGAAGGAATCATTTTATTTGATTATGTAAATATTGTATATGATTATGGTTAATTAATTTGTGTTTTCTTGAGATCTCATTGCTATAATTTTGAATGGCCTTTCTGAAGGGGTGGTAGCATATTATTATTACACAGAATACAATTATGATTACATTTTATTATTTTATGCATAAATCATGTGGAATCAGATAATGATGATTAAGTGATCATTTAGGTAAATCTTTAATAATTACTAGCAACCAATGTCTGCTTTAGCTACAATCATACAATAGAATGGTAGTATGACAGGATGAAACTATGATCATCTAAACCATTTTATTCTTTCTGTGCGAAAAGTCTTTGCTAATTACGCGCTTTACTGGTATACATTTTGGTCAATTCTGTACACTTGCAAAACTCTTGGAAAAGTATTTACATGCAGAGGGATTATGTATTTATAGATAAAATGACTCTTGTGTTTATAAAAAAATTTATTTAAATTATTTCTTTTTACAGTTTGTTTGTTAAAAAAAGAAACTTAGTTGTATCTCTTCATTTGTTTTTTTCGTATTTTTTATTTCAAATAAACTTTATGTTTGAATTGACTTTCGTTAAGAATTTTCCTAATCCAAAATAGAAAATTATCATAGATAACGTCCAAAAAATTGCACAGTATAATTTAAGCCTCTGTGAATTTGAGATATGAATATAAGCGTGCAATTACGTTGATAGGGACCACCTTCAGTTATGGCATTATAACCAAATGATTCACGGCCACCCCAGTCCCAGGCTCTAATTGCAGTTAAAATCGCATTACTTTCCTTGCCCTTTGAGTACAAAAAAAGTAAATAAATTAAATATAATATTTGAGGTGAACAAAGCAAGAATCCTTTACCTGAGGAGGGTATACAACTGTATCGTATTGCCTAACACGCGGTTGGCCTGGCTCTAACACATTTTGGGAGTGCAATAGGCGATCATAATAGGGTGTTATGTAACCCCAAGTAGCATTACTGCCCTGGACTACTGTACTAAAGCATAGAATACATAATGCCAAAACACTAAACACTGCCAATAGTTTCATTTTTTCTTTTTTTAATATTTAAGTTTGTAGTACACAAGTGCTATGAGTTTAATCGACAAGCCGCGAGTAAGATATTGTTGTATGTAAATATTCCTTTTATATCTTTTTTATACTTCCACATCAAGAGATACAAACGTCACCTTTTTTAATATATACTAGGGATAACATGATAAATCCTATAATTCTGAAGATTAAAGTTAAGCAGCCTCATAAAAAAACAATAAAATATATTTTAAGAGATTTAAAAACAAATATTTTGATAAAAGAAAATGATAAAAAAAATTTGTTTACGAACTTAAATAGTGGCTTATTATGTTAAAATTCACTCTTCACTAGGGTTTAAAATGTGTTGTGGAGCCGTTTTTAAATTCATTTCAATTTAGTTCGAAACCCTGTTGCACAAGCGGATAAAAAACTGATGTGACTGTCTCATATCTATATATATAAAAGTGAAACTCTGTGTGTGTGTGTGTGTGTGTTAGCTATAGACTCCGAAACTGTAGACTCTGAAACTTTGTACACATATTGAGCTGTCATGACTTTATAATTTCGTGATTAAAAAAGTGGGCAGGGCCACGCCCATAAAAAAAGTTATAATTTTTAGGTACTTGCACTGGACCGATTTATCTGAAACTTTTCACACATACTGAGCTATCATGACTTTACAATTTCTTGATTAGAAAAGTGGGCAGTGCCACGCCCAAAGAAAAAGGTACTTGCACTGGACCGATTCTTCTGAAACTGTGCACACATATTGAGCTGTTATGACTTTACAATTTCGTGATTAGAAAAGTGAGCAGTGCCACGCCCATAAAAAAAAATTATAATTCTTAGGTTTTTGCACTTGATATTCAATTGAAATTCCGAATGCATTTTGATTCATTATGGGGCGTAGCAACGCGCGCCGGGTTTGGCTAGTAATAATTAAAAGTGTGGTGTTGAATTTCTGTCAGCTGCTTTTTCGGGTCAGAATATAAAAAGTGCTAAAGTTAATTTTATTCTTGCATATATTTTATTTTGCATAACTATGGCGAAAATAACTTACTTAACACCTTCTCCAATTCAGCAATTTCGTGAAAATGCAAGTGTGAGAGTGTTGTTTGCATGTCATGATTTTTGCTTGAGTGAAGTATGATAAGAACGGCTGGATGGATTTTGTATGAAGCTGAAAGCTTGTTTTAACGGACAATTCTCCTTAAGATTTTAAGTGGGTGTGGCACCTCACATACAACATAAACAGAAACGCAAGTCCGAAGTACTGTAACAACTAAAGTTTTCAAAATTTGTGCGACGTATTCCACATATTAATAACTTTAACAGTTGAGCTTAAAAAACTGACCAGAAAAAAACTGTAGGCGTGTCACCTTTAATATATAGCAAAATATATTACATATACAACAAATAATTACATCTATAATCTATAAACTTCGTGTGTTTTAGTTTTAACTCATTTGTCTTTCTTTCAGTCAAAAAAAGAATACGATCGGAGCAAGGGAAAGTTGTACCACCCATACAAAAAACCTCATTTTGTAGCATATTTTAGTAATTAGAAACGTTAGATTTTTAGTACAATTCACTAAAGTAATTGAATAGGATCAAATAGGGGCGTGCAGTCTCCCCTACAAACAAAATATAATTAATGACATTTCTACAGAACTAAAATTTTTATAGGCATCAAATTCGTATACTTGGCTGCGATATCTGTTAATTTTTTCAGGCGCAAGATCGATAGCATCAGTGCAGGGGACATGTGACCCCCGTAACCAAAAAATACATTTGATGTAATTTGTAAAAAGTGTTATCTCTATTTTATAAAGAGCTAAATACTTGTGAAAACTTCCTACTTAAAACCAAAAATAGTAAGGGCCGGTGAAGGGGGAATGATATCCTCATATGAACAAAACACTACTTACGGTAAGATAATACTAAAATCTGTCTACTACAATGCAAAAACATTATGGGCCCAGCAAATCGGTTCGTGCTTTTCAATCCGTGCATAAGTTAAAATTTTTTGTACTGATATAATTTCTTGTTTTGTTAAAGCAAAATGGACACTTTCCAGTCACTTAAAAACAATTTAAATGATATTTTAAATTTTTAAAACACATCCCTGTTTGTGCACCAATGCCTTCAAATCAGAATTTCTTTTTTCAATTTAAGGGTTTTCTTTTTAACCATAATACCAAACGGGTTTGCAAATATATTGACCCCTGTGCGCGAAATTATCGTATGTCACAAAAACAAAATTTTACAGGAGAGCGTTTTTATGGCTTTTAAATAAATAAAACCGTAAATAATACTGCTGCATACGATAAAATGTATACAGTGTTATCTCCATAAATGAAACAGTTATCGCCATAATATGTTATCAGCGGATTGATTAATTAATGTAGAACCAATTTGTATAAAAAAGTCGATTTCTAAAGAAACGTAACAAACGATAATTTCGCGCACAGGGGTCGATATGTTGTGTAACGTCGTCCATAGCAGCATATCTCGAAAACTACATTCAATTAAACAAATAAGAGCGCTACATTTGCCTGTGCCGGATTTTAATGTACCCAACTAAAGCATATACATATAAGTTACTTGTGAAACAGATTTACACTTGCTTAACCTTTGTTGTTGTTGATTCATGGCATGCCATCATTTAGGTAGATACCTTGTGCAAAGTACAGTAAACAAACAAAACTTTTGGCATTACATACATTTGTATACATGAAAAAGCACATTTTTCACCGTCATGTACAATAAAGCAAGCTTTTTTTGATGCCTTTTTAATAAAGTTCTGTTACAATATCAATAAAAATAGAAGCATAGGTACTTCTTTGTTTATATCTCAGTCGCTTATGAGTAAAAACGGCTAATTTTTAATAACAAAATATTCGAATGCATTTCTTATAAATAAATACCACACACGAGATCGTGGGATATATGCAGGCCTCAAAAAGTTGATTTCAACGCGCATATGAACGGCCAGACGGACATAACTTTTTCGTTTTCACTATTAATAGGGATTCATAATTTATATGTTTTATGGGGCCACAAAAGAATTCTGTAGAAATTACAAGTGGAATGACAAACTTATATATACCCTTTTACACTTTAGTGTGAAGAAAAAGTAGGCGTATCACATATTTTCCCGTTAATGCAAAGTCTTTAACCAAGAAGCACTGTTTGCAAAATTTCAGAATCATACATCTAATTCTCTTAGTTTTATTACGTTTTAAATTTTGAATATACCGATAAATACACCGTGCGGTATAAATTTTGGTTTATTTTGATCTTTAACTCCTTTCCTAACTCACAGATTTAGGCAATTTTCAAGGAGAAATATTTTTTTACTCAGGAAATATACATTCAAAATTTCATGACTCTGCGTTAATGCGTTTGGATACAATTACATTTTATTCAATGTTGGAAGGACATGATTTTTTGACCTACTCTTGCATTACGAGCTATTATCCTCTTCCTTATATTCCGATTTAGCCCATCTTCAATACCAAACAAACCTTTTGTATAAGAAATATTCTGGCAAAATGTGATTCCCCTAGCCTATTCGGTTCCAGCTCTACCGTGCTTTCCCCAGACGGACGGACGGACATAGCTAGATCGTCATAAAATCAAACCCCGATTCAGAATATATATACTTTATGGGGTCTAAAATGGATATTTCGATGTGTTACAAACGGAATGACAAAATGAATATACCCCCACCATTTTTTTTGGTGGCGGGTATAAAAAAGGATTGAGTGCCGCTTTGAATTCGGTGCCCTTGACCATGTTTAAAAGTTGAACCCAATATTTGAACTTGTGTGTAAAGAGTCGTATGCATATCGCAATTTTTGTCGAAATTTGCATACCGATTTCAATTGAAAAAGTTCAAACAAAAACGTTTGATTTCCTGTTCTGGAATATACACACAAATGTAACCTTCTCCGAGAAATGGGACGTAGTGTGTCCAAAAAAGTGTTATGACTTAAAAGTGGATTCTGGTACTTAAAAGGGTGTCGAATAAGATGAAATGAGTTAGATTTCTGATATAAAATTTATTTAACCCATAAAAACGTTGTTGCGTCGGTCACTGGTTGCAGCTTAAGAATCAAGTATCGAAATCATAACAAACAGAGCAGCAACAATAGCAAAGGTATTGTCACACTAAAAGCGAAAAAAATACGTCACAAAAATCTCCCAACTGAAAGTGTGTTCACAGTGATAATGCGTTATAAAACTATAAATGCGTTTTTCTCAAAACTTCATTTTCACACACACTAGGTCACTTTTCTCGGAGAAGGTCACAAATAGATAATAACGGCCATTTCGGACATTAAACATTTCCTTGGCGATATTTTTTTAATGCTCTACAATTTCACAACATTATAACAATACAATAGGATAACATACCTTATGAACCCAACAGTTATTTTATTACTTGCTTTCGACGACAAGCTGGCCGTACAAGATTTTCTTGTTTTAAAAAATTATTGTCATGTATTAGTATGACAGCTACTCAGATCCATAAACAAATAAAAAATGGTTTTCTCTCTTTCAGTTGGTTGTTTTTAAATAATAAAAAATAATACAAATATTTTTTGATACTTACATCCATGTTGGAACACCCTGCAGCCCCTGAACTGAGGACACATTTAACACAATGCTGCTGGCCATAATTATAAATGTTGTCGTCGTAATCCACAATGAAAAATGTTTTCTTTTCAGAAATTCCATTTTCTTGCTTCCCCTGAAACTTTACTATTTGAGTTGGTGATTGCTGTTGTTGCTGGGCTTTAGCTGAGCAACAAAACTCTATGGTTGCCTGAGGGATTGAGAGGTGAGTGTGTGTGTGCAGTTATAGCGACGTCTTTAGTGATTCTTAAGTATGGCAATTTTTGACTCAGAAAATTAAAGCAGAAAAAAAAGAGAAAGAAAAAAATCGCAAAATATTAAAATCCTAAGGCCAGACGCACTTTTTATAATGTTTTTCTTTTATTATTTTTACACACGTTTGGTTGCCAAAATATAAAATTGTTTCAGTTCGTTTGTGTTTTCCTTATTCCATAAAAACAACAAGTTCCTTTAGATGTTGTGTATGTGGCTTTTATTGTAGTTGGGGTCTATTAGAAGTGTTTTTTTTTTTTTTTTTTTTTTTATTCTAACAACCCAAATTTCCGCTTATGACCACAATCACATATTATAGTTTCCGTTTTATTTTTTACGGTTTTTTCTACACTGGAGCACAAACACATAAAGCTTTATTAATCACTTTAGTACGTTTTTGTTTATTTGCTGCTTTTTTGTTATTTGTATGTATGAGTTTGCTGTTTGTTTGTATGAATTTTAACGTTTACAGTGTATAAAAAAATTATTGGTTATTATTTACTTAAAAATTTTCTTTTCGTACACACATACTCAAACTCTCTTTGTACTTTTTTGTGTGGCATTTTGCGGTTGTTTGAAATGATATTTCATTTTCATTTTCATCTTTAGATTTTTATTTTTCCTTCCATTATTATTTTATTTGTTTTTTATTTGATTTGGCTTAAGTTTTTTTGTAGCAGAATGTGTCGTTTTATTGTTGAAATAGACATTTTCATTTCCTGCCTTGTTTACTAATGAGATTTTATTATGTTGGCTTTTTGGAATCGATGTTTTTGGTTTTTTTTTTGCTGGCGTAGTTCAAAATAGTTTCTTGTTAAATTAATATCTGTAAAGAAAAGAAGATTAAATCATAATATTACTATAAAGTTACAAATCAGTTAAACATGTAGTAGGGTAAGTAGTATAAAAATCGTTACTATTTTTTGATATTTATGTATAACTAGCCAAACCCGGCGCGCGTTGCTACGCCTCTTAATGAATCGAAATGCATTCTGAATTTTAATTGAATATCAAATGCAAAAACCTAAAAATTATAATTTTTTTATGGGCGTGGCATTGCCCACTTTTCTAATCACGAAATTGTAAAGTCATAACAGCTCAATATATGTGAAAAGTTTCAGAATAATCGGTGCAGTGCAAGTACCTCAAAATGATACCTTTTTTTATGGGCGTGGCACTGCCAACTTTTCTAATCACGAAATTATTTAGTCATGACAGCTCGATATGTGTGCAAAGCTTCAGAAAAATCGTTCTGGTGCAAGTACCTCATAATTATAACATTCTTTTATGGGCGTGGCCCTGCCCACTTTTCTAATCACGAAATTATATGGTTATGACAGGTTAGTATGTGTGCAAAGTTTCAGAAAAATCGGTCCAGTGCAAGTACCTCAAGTACCTTTTTAAGGGGCGTGGCCCCGCCCACTTTTCTTATCACGAAATTATCGATATGTGTGCAATGTTTCAGAAAAATTGGTCAAGTGCAAGTAGCTAAAACTGATAACTAATTTTTATGGGCGTGGCCCCGCCCACTTTTTTCCACCCATAAACACTCCGTGGTATGTGTAAAACAACTTGCCAAAGTTTGAGTCCGATTGGTTTTACAGTTTCGGAGTCTATAGCTAACACACACACACAAAAAAAAAAAAACAAAATAATACAGTAGACTCGCAGTAACAAAAACACTGCCTTACGTGAACACCGGATAAGAAGAACAAAATTTTTTTCTACACTGACTACTCTGTAGCGTGAACACAGTGAGAAAATAATTTAAAACATGAACAAATTTGTCGGTTATTCAAATCGTTTTCATAAAAAAGGGTATCCCCGTAAATGATTTTTCGTTAAAATGTCACAAAACTACCAAAATTCTAAAGTTAAACTTCTTGTGATTGGAAAGGCAAAAAATCCTAGCTCTTTTAGAAATTTTTAATCTTCTGTGGACTAAAATTACTCCAAATCGTAATGGATGCCAGCTGCCATCTTTAAAAATTAGTTTAACTATTAATGAACGCTATTAGCTACCTAAATTCAACTTGGCAACGTCTTGAAAAGAAGACAATAGCAAAATGCTGGCTTAACATTTTTAGCTCTTTAGGAGATGAAGAAGACTGTGAAGAGGATATCCCCTTAGCTTTTTTGAGCGAAAGAATTTGTTCAGCTATTAAAATTTAAAAATTAAAAGATAATCCAAAAAAAGGTAACACATTTTAATTAATTATTTAATCGATTTTTAATAGTTCACGTCACCGCGAGTCTACTGTACTTAAAAATGCATTAATGCTATAACAATATAGTTAACTCAAATTGAGGAAAAATAATTAAAAAGAAATTTCCGAAAGCTATTTACGTTGCTATTAACTTGTTGGTTTGGTGGTAGAGAATTCCCAAGACGAGCACCATTAAAGCAAAATTCCCATTTAGATACGAGATACCTTAGCTTAGGTGTAATGAGCTTTCTGCCCCTTAGCGATCTGGCAAAATGTAAGTGTTGTCAAACAAATAGCAAGGCGTTTGAGTATATATTATTTTATGAGTCAGAAGAAGAACTCTAATCTTGAAAAAGTTTCTGATGGAGACCCCCAGAAGTAATTTTTCAAAGGAATAACTGCGATCAAGTCCTGTTAGACATATCTAACGATGTTATTAAGAACCACTTTAAGTTTACGCATACTGACCATATCACAATAACCAAAAATTTCGCAGCCGTACGTAATAATTTATAGTTGTAACACCTCTTTTATTGTGAATAACGAGATATTTTGATTTGGTAGGAGTCAGGCAGAGGCTATTTGCAGTCGCCCATAGGTGAATTCTATGCAGATCGGAAAGGCCATTTGCAGTCGCCCATAGATGAATTCTATGCAGATCGAATTAACCTTTTCAACATTAGATTTAATCATTTGTAACGAGCTACTTAGATAAAGCTGTACTTCATCAGCATAAATATGTAATTTTCAAAAGCATATCTGATTAGGCAAATCGTTAGTATACAGGGAAAATAACGAGAATTAACCATTCGCAACTACTGATTGATAACGACCACTAAAATATGAAGAAAAGTTCAAGAAGTGCTGGAGTTTCCCTATTAAGGTAGCATGATCTACAGTATCGAAAGTCTTAGAGTGATTAACCCATTTTGTACCAGCGGTCGAGATCTCGACCATAAACTTTTGCAGTTTTTCATTAAATAATTAAAAATATTAGGAAGTGGAATTAATTATTTTTTTTTAATTTATAATTAAGTTTGTCTTATTGGCTCTCGGACTTAAACTTTTTTACCCCCCCTACCCCCTTTAAAATTTTCACCGGGGAGGACAATAGAATAGACTAAAAATAGCCTACTTTTTAATAAGTTGTAACTACTTACAAAAAAAATAGAAAAATAAAAAATTTTATCATTTTAAATAGACAACATTTCGAATAAACTTTAATGTATACAAGCTAGTTATTTCAGTTACTCAAACTTACCGTTAGACAGCCTTGAACTTAGCTGGTCGAGATCTCGACCGCTGGGATAATTAGAGCACCAAATTTTTTTTTATACTTATCTATTTTTTTTAATTACAAATTAAAAAGAATGTGTATGAGTATGAATATGAGTACAAGTAAAATTTTAGAAATAATTGAGAATTGCAGTGATGATGGGGATAATGAAATGCAGTTGCATAATTTAACCAATGTTGTGTGTTTACCTCCGCCTAACGTTGACGAAGTTTCAGATGAAGAGTTTCTTAATGATGAAGAAATTACAATCAATGAGGCAACTGACCAAAATCCACTGAATGAAGTCGCAGGTAGGCAATGATATGATGTAATACGATTCATTTTTATTTTATTATAATATTTTTTTAAGAACTAAGCGTATGCATTTGGATATTGCTCCTGTACATGAACCATTGAAAGCAATAAAAGATGATATTGTGTCTAAATTAGGTATTTTATAATAATATGTTGCCAATTTAACTTCTTATGACTATATTGCTTGCAGAAGGATATTTGGGATATTGGTGTTTTCTGGCTACCATTCCGTTCCTAAGGTGAGAAATTATTGGAGCAACGAACCGACTTATGGAATTGCTATCATAAAGCAAGCAATGTCACGTAATAAGTTCCAAAAAATAAAATAAAACTTCCACATTTCAAATAACATTAAAATCAACAAAAATGAGAAATTTGCAAAGGTAACACCACTGTTTAACCTTCTAAATAGTCGATTTATGCAGTTTGATGTTTTTGAATCAAATCTTTCGATTGATGAGCAAATGGTGCCATCTTTCGGTCGTAATAGCTGCAAGATGTTTATCAAGGGGAAACCAATTCGTTTTGGATACAAATATTGGTGTTTGTGTTCATCGAAATTGTATCTTTTTAAATTCCAACCATATGCTGGTGCATCAGACATGTATAACAAACAACTTGGCGGCAAAAAGTGGTGGTGGCCACTTTGGGTTATGTAAGAAATATACTGACTATACTTGCACTAAGTGCAACGTAAATTTACATGTGGGTAATTGCTTCAAGAACTACCACAAAAATTTTAAATAATATTTTTTATACAATAAAAGAAACTTAATAAAAATAATTTGGTTGGCGTTCCCGTTTACACTTTTAGAAAAAAAAAAATATTATTCTTTTCATTTATTAAGCTTACTTAATATCATATCAAACTAAAATTTTATTGCTCTAATTATCCCAGCGGTCGAGATCTCGACCAGCAGTTTTCTTGGGTAATAACGGTCAAAAAAAAAAAAAAAAAAATCTAATAACAATTTCTGGCCCATATCTGACTATCCATGAAAATTTTATTAAGATATTTAAACATTTTTGTACTCTGGTACAAAATGGGTTAAGAAGAATCAGAAACGAAATTTGGCGTAAATATTCAGTGACATCAACTAGTGCTGTAATACAACTGTGATTCGTACGAAAGCCAGATTGTCTAACAAACAAAAGAGTATTTAAAAAAAAAAAAACGCTTATTTGTAAATACATAATCCTTTCAAGAACCTTAGACAGGAAACATTAAATAGCAATCGGCCGAAACTCAGAATTGGATTTAGGTATTGGGACTATTTTAAAAATTTTATAATTTTTCAAAAAAAAATTTTTTTTTTCCGACTTGCTCCTCGATAACTCCAAAACTGATGGCTAGATCAGAAAATGATAACTAAAAAATCTAAAGCTGACATAATTTAAAGTTTTCAGACGGATTGTTAAACAAAATCGAGTAAGTCATTCCAAAGTTACGACAAGCTGTATGGAGCAGCCTCTTTTAAAATCTCAAATTTTATAAACAAATTAAAAAAAAACCTTAACATAGAATTTAAAATTACAGTACTGTCTGGGTAGAGTGAACCTCCGATGCTATGAATACCTCGTTAGAGTGAACACCGAATGTTTACATTGACTACTCTGTACAGTGAACACTCATGAACCTCAATACAGTGAACATACCTTAGAGTGAGTTTTTAGGTTTGGCGAAGGGGAAAAACAATGAAAAAGACTATAAAAATTAAAGAGAAGATAAAATAACGGTAAGTTGACAAGTTACGCTCACAAATACGCATTCTATGAAGTGTTAATTTATTTAAGTCTGCGCGCATGTTCCATTAAGGTCGTGTCTTAAAGTTAATTTCTGAATAATTGGTGTTATATAGCTGTTACGTAAAAATGGATTCGAAAAAAAGAAAGCATTTATCCTTAAAACAAAAAAGCGACATTATAAAAGAAATTGAAAAAGGTGCTAGTGTTACTTCTTTGGCACAGCGTCTCAACCTTGATTTTATGAACAACCTGGTTATAGTGAAATCGCTCTGCAAAAATTAGTTCACTCTACCCAGACAGCACTGTATGATGATTTTTGTAGTAAGGTGACTTTAAATACAATAGTGGTTATTCTGGGAAACATTTTTTTCCATTTGTTACATAGTGTTATCAAAGTACGTTTATGTAAATAGCTATTAATAAAAACTAAACGAATTAATATTTAATTTGGGATTTAGGAAATTTTTTTTTAGATATTTTTTTGGGGACAGCGAAAAGAAATAATCTGGCAGCCTTTATTACAAATTTTGTTGCAAGAACAAAACAAAGCGAATGGCAATAAAAAAAAACTATTGACACAATGTGTCAATATATTTTTTGCAATACAGCGCCTCTATTGAGTAAAATTTCCAACACTTTGCTATGTAAATAGTAAAGTGTTGGGTAAGAATTCGAAAATACAATAAATTTATTTTTTTACGAATTAAGAAATTTTTTTGTATATAAGTAGGTTATGTATTAGAGAGAAATATTATTTACCTAAAATTTTTAATAAAAAAAAATTGTTAATAAAATTATTGACAAACTTCTTCTTTTGAACGAAACTAAATTGTTACATAAATTATAAACAAAAAAATTGTTATATAAAAATTTTACATTTTTCCACTTTAATTTTTACATTTAAAATTAATCACTATTCTGGAGCATTTTGTGAAATCGCACTTTATTTATCGACACATGACAGATGTTTTTATTTTTATATCTTTTGCTCTTTTACAACTTGCCGCTTACACGTAGTAGGTAACACGTTAAGTAATTTATAAACTCGTTAAATGAAAATTACACCAGAACGTATGTACGTCATAAGCGAAATGCGTTATCAATCCTACTACGCTAGTGGTTGAACAAGTACTGAATAAATGTTTCAATTTTCTCTCTCACTTATTATTGACGTTGTTACCTGCCTGTGTGTGATATTTTTATGACAGAATTTCACCCCTCAACCTTTGAGCTGCAACAGTGTGATGCCACAGAATAAACACCCCTATTAACGCGCAATTAAAAACCATTGGAATTTCTTTCCTCACATTTACGCTTGAGAGTACTTTATGAATGTGTAAAAACTTTGGAAAAATTCCTCTTATAAATTCTCTTAATTGTATAAAATTGTTTTAATTACTGACCATTTTATCACAGTGTTTATTAAGACGGAAAATTAATGATGTCCTAAATTGTAGGTAAAATTTATTTTATAGAGTGGATTTATATAAATATTAATTTTTTTTAATTTTATCGAGAATTTTCATCACTGGAAATTTAAAAGAAAATTTTTTTTTAAGAAATTGTAAACCATCAAATTTTTAACGTCTGCTTGCCATGAGTAAAAACTTATTGTATATTTTGTTATTTTAATAGAAATTGTACCGTTATCTATATATGTAAATTATGTCTGTGTGTGTTAGCTATAGACTCCGAAACCGTAACGCCGATCGGACTCAAACTTTACATATTCCAGGAAGTGTTTATGGGTGGCAAAAAGTGGGCGGGGTTACGCCCATAAAAAATAAGTCATCATTTTTAGCTACTTGCACTAGACTGAATTTTTTTTGAAACTTTCCACACATATTGAGCTGTCTTGACTTTACAGTTTCGTGATTAGAAAAGTGGACAGAGCCACGCCCATAAAAAAAGTTATAATTTTTAGTTTCTTGCACTTGATATTCAATTAAAATTTAGAATGCATTTTTATTAATTAAGGGGTGTAGCAACGCCCACCGGGCTTAGCTAGTATTCTTCTAAATTAAAAATCAATCGTAAATTTCCTGCAAATCGCACGAGTGTCGCTTTGCACATCGAAAATGTTTCGTAAATCTTTCTTAATAAATTTTCTAGAAATTAAAAATATTTCTTTATGACAAACATTATTGCACATATTTTCTTTATATCTTTAACTTTAGCGAACCATTTCTGTAGTAAAAATTTATGCTTTTTTTTGTTGGTTTTTAAATCAAAAATAAAACATAATTTTTTTTTTATAAAAGAAAAACCTCGATTTGAAAAAAAATTAAAATTTATTGTAAAATTTAAAAAGTCGAACGATTATCATTTGTTTTTATTGTTTCTTTTTATGTCACAATATCATCGTATTCTACTTTATGAGTTTCACTTATCGTAAATCATATTTGTTTCATAATAAAAATAAAAATTCGAAATAAAATCAAAAAGAAAACATTTTCCTAAAGATCAAACATGAAATTAGTGTTTAGATTTTAAAAGTCATTGAATCATCGAAAAATGTTCTAGAGAGATTTTGCATCGTGCTTAGTTGGTTAAAATTCACTCTAAACAAAACTGTAATTTTCTATATTTTATGTTCTGTCGTCGTTTTCGTTTTGTATTTGTTAAGTTGTTTGTAGGCTTATGACCGAGACTCTGTATCGTAATTCAAAATAGTTTTTTTTTTATTTTTCATTTTTATGTTTGTTAAGTTAATAAATTTATTTAAAATATGTATGTATGTGTGTGTGGTTGTATGTAATACAGCCATCTAAGATTGCTGTTGTTTTGTTTCCTTTTCTTTTCGTGATCATTTGACTTTTGGATGGATGCTAAAAGATTTATCGTAAATAAATTTGAAATGGAACAGCAAAAGACTTGTACAGGGTGGATCAAAAGTTATCATGGGGTTTAGAAATCGTATAAAATTTTTTTTATATATTTTCTCCAGATTTTTTATATAACAGCTGGAGAATAAATTGTGGAGAGATTTACAACTGTACAATGGATCAGAAAAATAGATTTTTATTTTTATAAATCAGCGATCAATAATTTTAACGCAAAGATTTTTACCGTTGAATTTTGAAAACTGAAGCAATAATTCATTGCTTAGTTCATGTTCACTAGCAGCATGGCAGCGTAGCAGATTTGCCTCGAACCGGCATACCACGATTAATTCACACTGCTGATAATAGTGAATGAATAGAGCAAAGTGATAACGAAACACCATAAGAGATATAAATTTATCGAGCAAGTGGTGCAAGAATTAAAATCCACAGATCACCGACAACGTCCTAGTTTTGCAGTTAAGTTTTAACAGTTAACTAGATGTTAAATCAACTCTATTAAATATCTGATTAAGTGATTAAGCTCATTTTTGAGGTTCTCTAAATCCGAGGAACATTCATGAATGCCAATGGCACCATTTTAGGCGTACAATATCGATTGGAATTACATCCAAAATAATCATTAAACCTTATTTATTTGACAATTAAGATCGATGTGCAGTAATCGTAAATGAAGAGTAGTATTGGTTTATACTATTATTTTTATTCAGGCACGAGCGCATGCTTATTTTAACAAAATAATTTTTTTTTAGTATAAAAATTATCTTAAAAAAATTTTTGCCGACACTAGCCGAGTGCACAACATTTTCGAAACCAGTTACGATTTCATCATCAGCACCCTCAGATCGGTGATAAAGTGTTGGATGTAAATATCATTTACCTAACTTCCAGGTATTTAAGGTTATTAAATTCGGTAACTAATTTGTTTTTTTTTTTTTTTTTTCTTACGACAATGAGTTGGATCGAAATTTACCAATACCAACCATTTTGCTCAGTTTTTTATTATCTTTCAAATAATCATTAGTTTTGTCCTGCTTCTTTCATGTTATTACTACTTTTGTCCTGCTCTAGCTACCAGTATCGGTTTATGATAGAATAATGTTTACGCCCAGCCCTTCAAAACATACCTGTGCTATATTTTAAGCTGGATAGAGTCCCTGCCCGATCCACAATAGCACTTTTAGGTGAAATTTTTGGAGAGCGAATAATTTTCAGAAACTGGCACATTAATTGGCCAGCTCGTTCGCCAGGCTTGTCAGCAAACAACAACTTTCTTTGGACTTATTTGAAGAAGTCAGTGAACAAGCCCGATATATTCCTAGAACTCAAGGTCACAATTGTTGCAGAAATTCTAGCGAAATAGTCACACATTTTGAGAGATGTAAAGGAAGATGCTCTAAAACAAGCCCTTCATTGCAATGCTGATTTTACAATCCGAATCAAATAAAGGTCAAGTGTCTCTTGGGCCAACCCGGTGGATGGCTGTGATGGCAACGCTAAATATGAATAAAACATGCTGGAGTGATCCGGTTACTCCGGTAGAGAGGCGTGAGGTTCGCCACCAAGTCATCCACAATTAATATATCACCGAAAAGGATATTAATTTTTTTCCACACTGTATGATGTTGCAGAGTTGGAGTAAAATGTTGTAAATATTTTGTTTTACTCTTTATCGATTTATTAGTTTTTCACTTATTTTTATGTGAACTACACATGATGAGATTTATTGTTTAAAATTTCCAATGATATACTTTTATTATTAAAATAATTATGCACTAATAATTGTTTTGAAAAAGTATTGAAAATATTTGTAATTAAAACCCACAACGTTATGATTGAGGGAAACAAACAATAAAAAGGACTTAAACATACTTGTACTTGATTCGTTGTAAGCACGAAAATTACCTTTTTATTTTAATTGTGTTTCTTTCTTTCATTCACCAAGTTTAAGAAATTTTTCCTGCATTATTTTATTTTAATTTCTATAATGTATTAAAAATAATCGGTTTTATTAAGTGTTTCTGTATCATCTGGTATTCTAGTGTTAAAGAGGGATTAACTTGAGTGCTGCACTAAGAAATTCAAAGGCGTAAACACACATGTAACATTAAAGAACACATCAACTTAAGAGCAGGAGAAGTTAAAACTATAATCCGCCTGAATTGAAAATAAACACAAAAACCAAATGATGGTAAGCCACTAGTATTAACCCGTTCAAGGCACAGATTTATAGTCATGTTGACAAAAATTTTCATTTTAAGAAAATGTTCAATATAATTTTTTTATAACAAATATTTTTTTAAGGAAAATTTTTTGTTGAACATTCTATTAAATTTTATAAAAAATGTTTTAAATAATTGGAAAACTGTTAGAAAGTTTGACAAAGTAAAGAAACTTTTAACCTAATAAATATGCAGAAAATAAGTTCCCACTTTTGCTCTTTGCGCCACCTATTAACTAGAATTTTTATATACAAAATAGTAAGTAAGAAAGCAACTATCTATATATATAAAAATCAATGTGTGTTTGTATGTTTGTTTGTGCTTTATAGACGGTTAAACGGCTGAACCGATTTCCTTGAAATTTTCACAGAATCTTTCTATATATCTGGAAGGAACTAAAGCCTATCTTTTGGTTTGAAATTGTAAGTGGGCGGGGTGTCACGCCCTATTAAAGAATAAGTATTTTATATTATATATCGCGAAAGTTAATGCAGCTAGAGTCTTCAAATTAAGTACGGTAAACTTTGACATCCACACGAACATTTGGGTAAAGAATGGGCGGACTTGCAACAGTAGGCGTGGCCACATGAATTAAATACTAAATTTCGTATATGTGGAAAACGATATCGATTAGAGTAGTAAAATTTTGCAATAGCAACTTTGACACCCAAATGAACATTTCTGGAAAAAATGGGTACATTAGAAATAGTGGGCGTGGCAGCTCTCATAGCAATTGAATACTAAAATTCGTATATTCGGGAAGCGATAACAGTTAGAGTACCCACATTTTGCACGAGAAGCTTTGACATCTATATGACTATTTTGATAAGAAATGGATGCTTTAGTAATAGTGGGCGTGGCACCTGTCATATGAATTAAATACAAAAATTCGTATATCTGGGAAGCGATAATAGTCAAATTTTGCAAGAGACACTTTGACGTCTATATGATTATTTGAATAAGAAATGGTTGATTTAGTAATAGTAGGCGTGGCACTTGCAAAGTAAATATATTTGAACTATAAAATTTTTATTTCATTACGAAGCACACCGGGTATTAGCTAGTTTATTAATAAATTAGATGCACGCAAAGAAAAATCATTACTACGACATGAAAGCGACTGTCATATTTTATTCTCCATAATAAAAATATAAAACAAAAAACAGTTACTTGCATTTTCCTAAATATTAATAACGTCACGCTAACCAAAAGTTTGTTTGCAATTAACTGCTTAATTAATTGAACTAATCCTTCACCGACCGCCATAAAATGCGTGCGAGGTAAAATTTGGCTGTTATTACCTACAACTGCTTAAATAATAAGACATCAGGGTTAGTAAGCTTGTTGGATAGCAAAATTAATTTAATTGCTTGAGCACCTAAAGGGGTTAATTTCCACTCATTCTTTTATATAAGATAAGGCTTTATTGTGTATTAAAAAAAAGGAAAAATTTCAAGTGAAAAATCCTTTCTTCTCTATTTTATTTTCCTTTTACCTCTTTTTGTTTTGTTATTGTTTTGCTTTTCCTTCGTAACAACTGATTTAATTTTGTTTTTTTTTTCAGTTTCAGTGATTATTCGCACAAGTTGTTCTTCTTATAAAGGGTTTCTCAGTAAGAATGCACTTTTGTATTTTAAAATAAAAGCACGTACTTTTTGATAAAATTTTTATCTTTTATGGGATTGTAAAGATGACATGTTCGGATTAAGTGTGGAATGTCCCCCACTACTCCAATATTTTTGTCATTAAATTTTCATTGACAGAGATGTGACTGTATGTATCTCAGCAATAACACCTTGGATTTTGGTTTTGAACTCTGAATTATTTCTGGTTTCGTCGCATAAAGTCGAAGTTCCACATAACCCCAAAAAAGAAATTTCACGGCATCAACTCACACGATCTTGGTGGCCAGTTGACATCAAAATTTCTGGAGATAATTTGTTCGGGAAATCGTTAGTGCAATAAAAAGATTGTTTCTTGTGCTCTGTGATAAGTGGAGCCAAACCCTCTTGCTAAAAGCACATTTTGTCCAGATCTATGCCAGGCATAGCTCACTTGGGTCCTTCGAGTGTCCCCTTGTGATACCGTAAGCACCAATGCCCGTTTGTCTACGTCCGTCATTCCTCAGCCATCCTGTCTTGTTTATATATAAAGATGTGAATCTTTCCCAGATCACCTGCAGAAAGACAAGTTTTACTTTCAAGTATTCGCTGACCTGGAATCTGGTGTCTAAGGTCCCCGAATGCAGGACAATTACAGAGAAGATGTTCAGTTCTCTCCTCCTCTTCCTCGTTATCGCAACTTCTGCAGAAGTCGTTGTAAGGGATATTTAGCCTTTTCGCATGTGTACCTTAAGGCCACTGTCCGGTAATGACCGCTATGAGGTTCCTAAGGTGGATTTGCGGCATATTTACCACATATTGCGTCCTATGCGCATCCATGTTAGGCCAGATCTTTCTGGTTTCCAAGCAAGTGGGTTCTCTCACCCATCTTTCCTTGGCCTCCAAATAAGAATTGATGCGAGTTTAGCTGCTTTACCTTTAATAAGGGAATATCCACAGCACAACTGGATTCAACCGAATCGAAAGTGGTGGTTTCGGCTTTTGCAAGTGCATCAACCCAATTATTACCATCAATATCCCCATGTCCTGGAACCCACACAAGGGTAACCGTCGAATGTCTCGCTATCTTCTCAAGAGACACCCGCCATTCCCGGGCAATTTTCGATGTGCTGTGCACACTGCTGTCAGTAAATATATGAATATCCCTGCCATATATTCCATGATACTGAATCTGTTCCCCGGCTGAGTTAAGACCATAAGAACTTCTGCAACGAATTCCGAACACACTCAATGCAAATTCGGCTTTAGCTTCAAGAACGTAAGGCCCAATCATGTCGTCTGACCAAAATCCACACCAGACAGTTGCTCGTTGTTCGTACATTTCCTTCTCATGTATTGCATGAGGATTTTCTAAGCTCCGAATTCGATAATTTTTTGTATTCTTAAAGCCATTCAGATAGACTTTACTTTACGGATTTCCAGTGTGTTACATGATCTGCTGGTTTGAGCTCCAGGGTAATCTGAATTTTGTAGGCATAAAGGTAAAGGTATTTTATCAAAATTTGCTGCCTAGTGATTTGTAAACTCTAAAGCTGCTGAATTGAGGTTTTCGGGTTTTAGGCGATACTTTCGTTTTCAGTAGCAATGTTTTCAAGATTGCAATCGGTACAGTATTAAGACTATTGTGCAGTCTTAATGTTCATAAACGATCCAGCTTCTTCAAATTTTTAACCACTCTTCGAATGGTTGACACATAAGGTGCAAATTCTCCACTTAATATTCCTTGAAATTTGCGAAAGGTCTCAACATAATTTTTCAAATTGTTATAATTTTTTTAATAGTCGGATGAAGCACATGTTACAGCTGACAAATTTCAGAGTTGCCCATTGCACACAAACAATATTAAATTTAGAAAGTGCATTCTTACTGAGACACCCTCTATTAGAATGACCATTGTTAGTACGTATTATGCTTAACACCTTTTTGTAAAAGTTTTGTTTTTTTTTTGTTTTCGTTTAATTTTTGTTGTTGCTTGTTTGCACATTTGTATGTTTGTGTAGCAAGAATACACTAAACACATTGATGGTGTTGATTTGGATTTAAATAAAACTTTTTTTCATAAAGTAGAATGGCAATATAAGCGTTTCAATAAAAAAAAAAGAATTGTGTTTCTTTTCAATTTACCCATTCACTCATAACACTCATACCCTTATGTACGTACCTATATGTATGTATGTATGTGCTACTAATATGGTCTGAATTTTTTTGCTGTGTTTTTCTTTTGATTTGCTCACACGGACGATTGATTTCATTTATTTAATCAATTATTTTCTCCTTTTAACTTAAATTGATTGGTATCACAGCACATTTCTATGCAATTCCATTTGTTCGTCTTTTTTTCTCATTTAATCAATTTTGTTTATTGTTTAAAAGTGTATAATAAAAGTTGACCAGATATTGTTTGGCTGATTCTTTAGTTCTCCCCTTTTTATATTTTTGTTCTATTTGAGTTTATTATTATTATTTTTTGGTTTGTTTTTTAATTAATGCACCTTTAGTTAGACTAACAACACTGAACTAACAATCTACTTTCTGCTACTTATAAACATTTCTATAATCAATCAGTTGCACAGAAAAACTTTTGAAAATGGTTTATATAATTAAAAGTTGTTGGTGTAAGTTTTAGAAAGTTATAAGGTCTCCTGTTTAACGTCAAACAAAATTGGGTAATTCTTACATTAAACAAAATTTTGCCTCAGGTACAACTTTTAGTCTGCTTACCATTATTCTAATGGAAATTGCACGAAAGAACTGAATATCGTGACTTTTAACAATGGATTTGTTCACATAGTACCGCATTAAGACTTAACTTCGGTTAACTAAATCCTTTTGCATTTTCTCACAAATATTTACTCACTTGTTCAAGTTTTGTTTGAGAAACTAAAACTCAACGCAATAAAAAATAACACATACTCTTACAGTCAAAGGGAAATCAAATATTTATTTGCTTATACCACTATATAATAAGAAAATAGGATCATTGATACGAAATATAAAAACAATTAGAAATGAGTTTAATTAACAGTTCGGCAGCATACTACTCATTTAGTTGAATTGTATATTGTTTTTCGATTTTGAGATGACTTATTAAAGAACATCTATTTATATGACGCTCTCTGTTAGGAATCAGTTCGCTGTTAGAAAATTTTGTTACATCTTCCATTCAACATTATATTTTCTTATCAGATCCCAAAGGCGGTAAAGCTTAAGCTAAGTATAGGTAAATGGTCATATGAACTGGGGTCCACGATTGAATTTATTGAGATATAAGAAACATTTGATTTTTTTTTTGCAGCGTGTTTTTCCTTCACCTAGAGAACCACGATTTTACACTTAATACCAACCCGTTGTTAGAAGAGAATATTATATTCCCCTAACACCTAAGAGAGATACACTCGCTAAATCGCTAAACCCTACTAAAGTCGGTAGGTAAGGTCTCCTTATCTCTCCCAATGTAAAGAGTTTTGCAAAAACTAACTCAAAGAACTCGCCAAAATAATTTCTAAACAAGTCCAATGATTCACGCGCTGGGTGGCTAGTAACACCGGTTTGTTGAAACCAGAACTCAGCAAAACCATGCGCTTGAATTTCACTATGTGCATAGTCCATCAACATTGTGCCTATAACTGTTAGGTAGGTAGGTAAGTAGGTAAGGTTGGTGCAAAGTTACCCTCACACCTTCACTCGCAGACTATTACGGTCCATTGTGCCCATAACTGTTACTATTGACGATAATTTTCTGATTCTGATTTTTGATAATTTTTGAAGAAATAAAGGCCAGTGATTTTACCAGTCCATAAGCCACACTATACCATTGGTTTTAATAGATAAAACGGTAGGTTTCTCACCACCCCAAATACGCCAATTCTGCTTATTAACGCATCTATTGGGTCGAAAATGTGCCAGATTTTCATTAAGTTTATTAAAAACCTTATTCACTAAAAATAAGACACAAATTAAGGTCGCCTGGCTTCAATTTTTACACAAGTTAAACATTGTATGATTGAAGGCTGAGATCCTTACAAAAATACGCCAGGTTGACGAATAGGACAAGCCAAGCCGCTGAAAACGACTACGATTTGATTTGCCACGGCCTTCGCGTACACTCTCAGTTAAAGCTGCTATTTTCTCTTCACAATGTTGTACATGTGCTACTGGTTGAGTATCATCCACAAATGTAAACTGGGACTCAAACTTGTGAATGGTATTGGCAATAGTGGTTTCCGTAAGTCGATTATGCACACTGTAAGTTGCGCGAAGCTCATAAAAAATTGTTCTTACAGAATGTTATATGTTTCCTAATACAGCTGAACAAGTTGGAGACGCTATTGTGGTGTTAGCCTTTCCATGATGACTTGCCAAATGGTACTGAATGAAAATGATTTAACAAAAAAAACTTATTGAAAATCAAACCTCACGAAGAATTCCCCGGTATTTGACCATGACACACTTACTGAACATACTTGGATAATTTACAGATTTTTCTTATTATAACTTTTTCTCTTCTTCTTTAATTCCATTGTTTTATTCGGTTTAAGGAATGTTGAACTTAATGTAGAGCTCAAAGCAATCTCTGCACAGCACAACTTCATTACCACCCCCCCAATTTAAACATACGAGTTAATATTAATGGTCCTTAATTGAATATATCAATCAATTTATTTAAGCGTGTTGTAGCCATTTGACATGAAACAAAAAGAAAAAGATTAAGTGACATTAACAATGAATTCGTCAGCGGCAACAACAACGAAACACAAGCATTAAATACCCTGCAAAAAAAAACTCTTAAATAATGAACCAGAACAGAATTTCCTTTTGCAAAAGTAAAACATCAACAAAATTCAAAAAAAGAAAACAAAAACTAAAGAACAATAAAATAATTTTAATGGCATTTAGTGCAGTTTTTTTTTTTTTTTTTTTTGGAAAACTTTCTCTTTTGCTCTTTTTTCCCTTTTTGTTATTTGAAGTCATTATTTTAGACTTTTGCTTCCTCTTGCTACACATTTTTTTCTCACACCCTTTTAGTTGAAGTTTTCATTTTTGTATTTTTTTTTATTTTTCCCTTTTTGCTTATGTCTTGGCTTTTGTCGCTTTTTAACAATGTTAATTAGTCTCATTTACAGTTAAGAAAAAATTTGTTCCGTTTTCATACTAATTTCCTTGGCAGCTGTTGATGTGTATAAGAAATTGATTTAAAATATTTTTAGTGTTCAATTTCAATTGTATTTAATTTATGCAATAAATATTTTAATTTTTATTGTTCGTTTAAGTACTTCAATTCTACTTTAATTGTATGAATATGTAAGAGATTCTTCTCTCAATTGTTTGCTTAGCTTTTATGTCAAGGTAAAACTCATTGATTTTATGGTGAATGTTTTTAATTCATATTTTTTAATGTAGCGAGTATATATATTAGGGGGGCTGCAATTTTATTACTAGTAGCAGCAAACTACAATGGAAAGATATAGGGTATGTATTTACGGTAAAACTCGTACGCATATATAAATAGAGAACAGGGAGTTTTAATTTGGACTGCTGTGCTTTGAAAAAAAGCAGATAAATAAAAAAAACCTGAAAAAACTGTTTCTATGGTTTGGAAATGTTATTAATTTCAAATATTTAACAAATTTAAAACTGCTTTGGGAGAATATTTTCAATGAATTATTTTATTATCAACTAGCCGCCCGGTACGTGCTTCGCTACGTATCAACTGAAATAATAAAAAAAATTAATTGGAACAAATTCAAATTCATGTATTCCAAAAAAACAAAACATTAGCCGTCTAGGATCTTTTTGAATTTTTGTGCTACATGCATTAGTTATAAAGATACAATATTACCGATTTCACCCATTTTTAGCCCTTTTACCCTAAATTCCAAGATTTCGAAAAAGTACAAAAATTCATTATATATGTATATGCTGTTCAAAAAAGTACCAAAATTCAGTTTTTACCCGTTTTATCCCCTTAAAACAAAAAATTTCCAAAAAGTACCAGACACCTATTCAACTATTTTTAAAAGACTCTTTGGTGCTTTCTAAATTTTTTTTATATTTATTAATCCCGAAGATACTGAGTAACCGATTTTACCCTTAAGCCGCTCGACAGATTTTGTGCAAACTTCACGTTAACCATCGACTAAATAGTCCGAACAAAGTTCGAATAGGTGAGCCCGTTCTTGAGTTATAAAATTACAACGAAAAGTGGCATTGATTTTTATAATATAGATGAGTAGAAAATTATGAGCGATATTATTGACACTTTCTTGGCACCTTATATGCAAGACCATACAATAGTAGTAATGCTCTATACTAATACCCGTATAAGGAATTTAAAGAAAATTCAAAAAAGGTATTCACAACAGCGTTCTTTCAATTGATTGCATTATTTAAAAAGTACGACTTTGGGTAAAAGCCCAATTTTCTACAGGGTAGGCCAGAAGCCGCCACTATGAGGTTTAAAAATGTAATAAATTTTTCGTTTGTGCAGTTTTCTAATTTTTTTTATGATAATGAAATATATAAAATGGCAATTTTTTACACAAAGTATGGAAAATAATGTCACTTAAATGACCACCATATTTAGCTTCGCAAAGGTGGGTTTAGTTTAGAGCATTTTCCATAACATCTTTTAAAACCTGTGGCTGTAGCGGTCGAATTTCTTTAACAATGGTGGCATTGAGTTAAGATTAGTATTTTTTCAGGCTTATTCACATATACTCGCTCCTCCAAATAAACCCTATCCCCAGCGAACGCGCTGTCTGAATTTCCAAAAGTCTAAAAATTAATCGCTATCCAAAATTTATTCTTTGGCTTAAAAGTGTAGGGGGGTTACTCTGTAATTCGATTCGAATTAAAAAACATTTTCGAATTGCAATGTTTTAAGCATACAAATTCGAAAAATTAAAGTTTCGAGTACAGTTTAGGGTAAACCTTCATACTTGTCTTTCGAAGTAGTAACTCTAAATATATTTTGTAATACTGCACAACGAATGGTGTACAATTGAAGTTGATGAATGGCTCTTGGATTTTCAGAACCCCCAAAACTTACAGTTCCGCTTATTAACAAAGCAATTCAAATGAAAATGGGCTTTATTATTTATAACCAGATTTTCAATTAAGTGGTACTAATCTGTGGGTTTAGTTCTAACACCCTTTATTGGAATATTAGTAATTTTTTTTTTAATTGCTCCACAGTGACGTACGAGCCAAACAGAACGTCTTGGTGGTGACAGTGAACTAAGTAATAAGTGATTGCTTTGAAGGGCATTGACATTCAAATGTGGACGATATTCTATTTGTGTTTCGCTAATTGATCGCCTTTTTAAATAAAAATTTTTTTTTACTGTGGTTCTTTGTTCGGTTGTGAATATCTCCATTATTTATTTTCCATGTGTTGTTTATATACTCCCCCCCAAAAAAATATGAAAAATAATATAGAGAAAAAAGTCGTTAAATTTTAACACCTAATGGTGACCCTTGGCCCATTCTATATAATATAATGAGATTGTTCCAATCAAATACTTTGTAATCACACGATTGCCTCACTTTATACAAATTTGATTGTTGCAAGATGGCGTAAAATGCTATAGTGACAAAAATCGCCGCACTCCCGTCACACGATTGTTCCTGCTTGTAGCAACGCTAGCTTATTTTGTTGTGTCTGTTTTGTTTTTTTGTGCATTAAAATGGTTTGTTGTATTTAAAGTGGTCACACGGTTGCCCCACCAGAGTTGCATTTGATTGGTTAAAACAAGCACAATATTATCCACGATTGTCACATGAACCGACTTATTGTGCAATCACACAATTGGGATACAAAAAATTTTGGAAATTGGTGCATTACGGCAATCGTGTGATCCTACCTTAAGACATAAAACTTAAAACTCGAGGGGTTAGAAAAATAGTTATGATCGGTTTAAAATGCATTTTAAGTTTTAGCTGATTTATGGTAAAAAAACGTTCGTTCGTTTTGTACAACGTCCAATATTTTGAGTCAAATTTGAAAAACTTAAATTTTGTGAGAAAGTGCCAACCTTTGGCCCCCGTGAAAATTTTAGGCGCGCCGCTAACAGTAAGTTCTTTCGAATTAGGTTATGGTTTAGGCTGTCAGCTCATTTAAATCCAACAACTTTGCTTGTTGGCAAAACCATCAAACTATTTTAACTTCAGGCATAAGCATACTTTGATAAAAAAAAAGTTTATTATTTATTAGTTAGACTAACTTTTTAAGTTGTAAAAGAGAACTTGCCAGTGCTAAATGATTAAACAGAAATATGACGCAATATTTTTTTTTTGCGCAAACTAATATCTAAAATGTGCCTCAGAATTAAGAGCTAATTTTCTTTCAGCTAAACCTAAACAAGAACTCTAAGCGGTCAGCGTTAACATTTAAAATATATTTACCATCGCTGTTATGTATGCTCTTATTAAAGAGATTTCTAAATTCTCTCAAAAGTGTTACCATATTTTTTATTAAAGTTTTACACATTTGTTGTTTTGACGTAAAAAAAAATTAAATAAAAGAAAAAAAATAAGGTTTTTAACGTTACTGTCGTCGATTAATTTACTTTAACTTTTACAGATGTAATTCTGTTTGATTATTGAAATAGTGGACGTTACGCATAAATGACTTAAGGTTATATCGGGTGTCCCAACTAGAACGCAATTTTTAAATTTGGCGCCATTCGAAGTGTCATTGTTTGACATTTGAACAATTGTTATTGTTTGCTAGTAGAAGGTACGAGGTTAGTAAAAATGGAGCGCTACACGAATGAACAACGCATTCTCATTGTGAAATTGTTTTACCAAAATGGTGAAAGTTTTGCGGCTACAGTTCGCAAATTGCGATCAATTTGGGGTCACAATAATGCTCCAAAAGAGTCAACTGTAGAGAGATTAATGGATAAATTTGCCGAAACTGGCTCTGTTAGTGACAACAACGCGCCTTCAACCAGGTCGATCGACCGAAAATGTCGCAGCTGTACGTGATGATGTCGCTCAAACTTCATCCACCTCAATTCAACACCGAGCTCAGCAAATTGGTGTCTCCAAATCCACTATGCAGCGAATTTTGACGAAAGATTTGCATTTTCATGCATACAAACTTCAATTGACTCAGGAACTGAAGCCAGCTGACCATGGAAAGCGAAGGTAGTTCGTTAATTGGGTATTGGAGAGACAACATGAAAATGCTGAAACCAGAATTGGCCGCCTAGATCATGTGATTTAACACCTTTAGATTTTTTTCTTTGAGGTTTTTTGAAGTCGATGGTTTACGCGAATAAGCCGACGACGACTCAAGCCTTAAAAGAGGAAATTGGACGCTGCATTAATGAAATACCACAGCATTTATGCAAAAAGGTCATTGAAAATTTCATTAAAAGATCGCGTGTGTGCCAGCAAAGCCGCGGCGGCCATCTGCACGATATATTGTTCCATACATAACCTTATTCTGTCTACTTTACGATATAATAAAGTTTCACGATTTTTTTTTTAAATATCTGTGTTTTATTTAAAATTTAAAAATTTCGTTCTAGTTGGGACACCCGTTATCGCCCGTGGTAATAAATCATTGGATTATGAATATAATTCGATTTCAACCCGTTAAGTAGTTTTGGGGTTCACGAAAATAGCACATCTGCTCAAATAGCTGCATTTAACAAATGTTCTTTAAATCAAAATAATTTATTTAAAATGTTGTTTTAAATTTAATTTTTTTTTAATTAAAACAACATATTAATGCAAAGAGATCAAAGATATTTACATAATAATTTATCTAAAATTTCAAAATGAGCATGAAGTGTTTAGCAGCAATATTCTTACATCAGTACGACTGTGCTAAGCCACAACAGCTTTTAATCGATGAAATATTATATCCACCATGAGCAAAGTGTGCCTTTTTAATAAAAACTCGAATTTCGTTAATAAAACACAATCGATTGTTTTATTTCATTTAAACATCAATATATCGTTAGCTTCACATGAACAGGATTTAAGTACAATTTAATAAATTTTATATTTTAAATCAATAATGGCAGCACAGTTTTAGAAATACTGGTAATTTGTTTTCAGCAGACGCTACATATATTTTGACTATTATGCCCTGCACCATAAACTTTAGTTTCAACAATACTGAACTTAGCTCCTTTACGAGTGAAAGTAACGATATCTTTATTTAATATTTTTTTTTTAGAAAATATCCCATTAAGTCTCTCACTATAAGAAAAAATTACTCATAAATTTAAAAATTTATTACAGAAAGTTTTACATCAAAATATATAAGATTAATTCGTTTTTTATAGAAAAATTTCAATGAACTGCCTTTTGGGAAACGGAAAACTTTCAGTTATTTATTTGTTCGTTATAATTTATTTTCGTTTATGTTTTTACTGTTTGAAGATTTATTCACTTGACACATCATTCTTATGTATGCGCATACTGTCAGTCTTTTTTGAAGATTTGATTTTGTGTATGTGAAAGTATAAAAATTCATTAATTAATGATTTTCATTTGAATTACATGTGAGCTGTATGAAAACTGATACATTGATACATATATTCTACATACATAATTAAAATATGAGATATGTATACGAAAAAATAGAAATAAAAACAATTCTATTAAACCAAATAATCCTATTTTAATTGTATATTTAAATGAAATACTCAGTTTAATATTATTAATTAGGATCATGCATACAAATGCTATTTAAGAGACGAGAATAATAATGTGTGCAAGCATGTAGGTGTATGTATGTGTATATTACATTTATTCTGATGAACTGTTTTTCAAGGCAATTATTTTGTAAAATATAGAAAAACATTATTATCTTCTATATTGACAATTTTACATGAGGCATGCACACACAATATGCTTAAATGTCGTACTGTCAGGATATCATAGTTTTTTTTATACCCTTCACACAGTGAAAAAGGGTATATATAGGTTTGTCATTCCGTGTGAAATTTCTACAATTTTCATTTCCGACCCCATAAAGTATATATATTCTGAAAGCCTATGAATAGGGGTGTCGATTAAGCTCTGTCAGTCTATCCGTGTGTATGTTGAAATCAACTTTTTGAAGCCCCCCGACATAGTTTGAACTCGGGTAAGGTATTAAAATATCAGAAATATTCGGGAGTAGATCGGTATTGAAAATCATCGGTACATAAACAACTGAGATATGAGCAAAAACCCACGAACACCTCGATTTTTTTTTAATTTTTAAAAAAATTTTTTTTTATTTTTTTTTATTTAATATATTATTTATATTTTTATTATTTTTTTTTATTTTTTTTTTTATTTTTTGTTTGTTTTATATATATTATATATACAATAATTTTTTTTTAAATTTTTTTTTAAATTTTTTTTTTATTTATTTTTTTTTTTTGTTTTTTTAACATACATACGTGAATTTATAATTTTACAATGGGATGTTTTTATATATGTATGTTTTTTATATGTATATACGTATTTCATATGGGATGAATGGTGACACAAACTACTGTTATTGTATGACTACACGTTGTGAAGGGTATCTAAGATTCAGCACGGCCGAATATAGCGGTGTTACTTGTTTTTAATGGTTTAACATATTGTCGTTTATTATTTAAAAGTTTATAAACAAATTTTATAATTAGGAAAACATCATTAATTTCGAGTGTTAATTAAATTTTTAAATATTTTAAACTTTTCAAGCAAAAATGTTAAATTGTGAGTATTCGAGGCAACTATATAATTAATTTGATACTGGCCGAGTGTGTCTATGACTTGAATTTATTTTAATCACAACTTAATGCTAAAAGAATACGTGAATTATTTTTACTAATAATATTTTTATATCCTTCACCTGTGGTGCGAAGAGTATACTAGCTTCGTCATTTCGTTTGTAATTCCTACAAAATTGATTTTCGATCTATGAGGTTTACATTTGCTTATAGCTTACGAAAAGGAAAGTTAATTGAACAATGTCTGTCTGTCCGTGTGTTGGTTGAAATCAATTTTAAAAAAGCCACACAAGTTCCACCGACCTCTATGTGGCCTCAATCTTTTTTAAAGTATTCGGTTGATTACTTTGGCACCTAATTGTGATAGAAAACTTGACGTTATTGTCAAGCTTTTTTTAAAAAGCTTTCACCCTTTTTGTGAAGTCTTCTTACAACCACTAACTGTTTTTTGTTTGAATACTTTTACAGATTCTTAAATTCCATGATCTGTAGTTGTCAACTGTAAAAGACACCGTACAACTTGTATTGTTTAGAAACCTGATGAACTGAAATTAAACGCCAAATGTTAAATGCGGGAAATAATTAACAATTATGATTAACTTAAACCGTGCTTCATCATCAAATAATATTTTGCAGCAACTTGTAGACGCTGCACCGCTGTAAGTAAAACCAAAAAAATCGAAAAATCTAAAAACCAGCTGTCCTCCGCTTTTAAAACTGAACTCCCTTTATTTCCGCGCACGTGCAACTCTTAAGTCTATTAAAAATAAAAAACTAAAACAAAACACATTGGCCAGTTCAATTTGTAATATTTTAGTTACAAATCTTTTGAGTCTGATGTAAAATACAAAAAATCTATTTTATGATTTTATTTATATAAAACTGGTTGCGAGATTTTGTCGTAAATATCTTTTAAATTAATCTCTAATTTTACGTTTATGACTTTAATGGGAATCAACCACAAGCACAGTAATAACAACAACAACATAAAATACTATTTTATGATGTTGTTTCTCATTTAAGTTTCTTTTTTTTTCGTTAAAATGTCCTTGTGATAAGAAAATCCATCAAGTTGTAAATTTCATATTGGAATTTAATGGTTCATAAAGAAAAAAAAAAAACAACAAAAAAGTTGAAATCTCAAGCAACTGCTTGTACATGGAAACATATGATGGTGTATTTCAATACAATATGCATTGGTTGAATGGCTGAACTGAAAAAGAGAAAAATGCAGACATCAGCTTAAATTGAAATTCAATTATGAATCGTTAATAAAATCTAATTTTTTTCAATCAATTTTAGAGATCAATAAAAACAGAAAAAAATACACTTCGGTCATGACAAATGGTTAAATGGGTCAATAAATTTTAGACAAATTTTTTTTTATAGATAAAAATAAAAAATACTTTTTGTTATTTATAGGATTTGTTGATTGAAAAGAGTACGGTGTATAAAATCAGTAATACGAAATTCTCCCATTTGTAATGAATAACATTTTCGGAAGATGTTGGCTTTAAATTCAAAACTGTGCGTAAAAGAGGTGGATTTTTAATTCAGCCGCTTAGTGTTGTTTTTAACAAAATTACCGTTTGAACACAATAAGCAAAATTTTGATACTGCGTCACTGCATTCATGGCAATTGATTGTTTGCACCAACAAAAATTTATCCTACAGACGTATTGACCAGCAAGGATGCAGACTAGTTCTTTAAAGTTCAGTATACTTATATCAAGGGGTCCCAACCCCTCTCAATGTTTCCTATTCGACCAGAGGGTTTCGCTATCTCCTATAACATTCCACGATAATATTGTGTCTATTTACTTTTCATGGCATTTCAGTGTCATGGGATCTTATTGCTCTCGAAAATACAAAAGAGACGGCCGTACCGTCAATAGTCCTCGGTAATATAGCTTTCTGTGACAAGGACTTTTTCTACTAGTGCTTATTTCGTGAAAGGTAACACTTAGCTCATGTCCGATTTGACAGATACTTAGTTTTATCCTTCCGCTGAACGAATATGGTTGTGTATACGTTTCGCTAAGCGGGCCTTTATCTTTTCAGATGAAGCTCATTTTGATTTTGGCGGGTATGTAAACAAGCAAAATTGTCGCTTTTGGGGCACAGAAACATTGAAAAGCCGAAACACCCAAAACGAGTTACTGTTTGGTGCGGATTTTGGTCCAGAGGCATAAATGGGAAATTTTTTCTTTTGTTTATTTACAAAAATTTAAGAGGATGATATTGGCAACATTTGGTTTCAACAGAACGGCGCTGCGTGCCACACAGCCGAAGCTACACTCGATGTTTCGCGCCCTGTTTCAAAAAAAACAAGATATTTGGCGGACCCTTTATGAGATGTGCTTTCAACCAGATGGCGCAATATATATCTATACGTAAAGGGTAACGTGATTGACTAACTGATTCATCATCGCACAGCATAAAGACAAAAAAACAAGAGACAGGAAATTAAAGCAGTGAGGATCTCATCTGATGTATAGCTCCATTCATTCATTCGAATTTTAGGGGGGTGAAAACAGGAAAAATCTGTAATGTTTTATCTGCTAAACTTAAAAGGAAATACATAAACTTAAAAGTGATATAATCAACTTAAAAAATAAGCTGACAGGTGTCTGGGAATTTTTTTGAACTTGTCAAAGGGCCCAAACGGGTAAAAGTATATTTTGGTACTTATTTGGTACCCTATGTAACTTTCAAACATACATACATTTATATATATATTTATATATATATAGGGCAAAATGTAATTGTATTAGTTGTTTTGCAAAAAAATATTAATAGGGTTTCGCATGTATAAGGAGTATAATTGTCCCCATATTTGGTACTTTTTGATTAAATTGTATTATATTTTACAATAGGAAATTAATTAATTATTATTGTTATCGCCTAATAAGGTATTAAAAATTATTTATTTGAAATTTCGGAAACTTTTAGGGGGACAAAAACAGTACCAACAAGTAAGAGCGCTATATTCGGCCGTGCCGAATCTTATATACCCTTCACACCGTGTAGTCATGCAATAACAGTAGTTTGTATCACTATTCCATATGATATACGTACAAACATATAAAAACCATACATATATAAAAACATCCACATTGTAAAATTATAAATTTACGCATGTATGTTAAAAAACAAATAAAAAAAAATTTAAAAAAAATTTAAAAAAAAAATTAAAAAAAAAATTTAAAAAAAAAAATTTTAAAAAATAATTAAAATATATATAATAAATATGAAACAAAAAAAAAATAAAAAAAAATATTTAAAAAAAAAATTAAAAAAAAAATAATAATAAAAATATAAATAATATATTAATTAAAAAATAAAAAAAAAAATAAAAAAAAATTAAAAAAAAAAATTAAAAAAAAAATAAAAAAAATTTTTTTTGGCTCAGCTGGGATTCAATGCCACGTTTTCTCTAACCAGTATACACGTTTGTATGTATGTATGTTGTTGTTGTAATGTTGTTTTTGTGAAAAAAAAAATCGAGGTGGTCGTGGGTTTTTGCTCATATCTCAGTTGTTTATGTACCGATGTTTCTGATTTTCAATACCGATCTACTCCCGAATATTTCTGATACTTTAATACCTCACCCGAGTCCAAGCGATGTCGGGGGGCTTCAAAAAGTTGATTTCAACATACACACGGACAGACGGACAGACTGACAGGGCTTAATCGACTCCCCTATTCATAAGCTTTCAGAAAATATATACTTTATGGGGTCGGAAATCAAAATTGTAGAAATTTCACACGGAATGACAAACCTATATATACCCTTTTTCACTGTGTGAAGGGTATAAAAAGGGGAAGATACGAAAAAATATGTAAAAATTCCCTAAATCTGGGCCAGTTCGAATAAAATTTTTAATTTCACTAGATATAAAAAGGTATGTAATTTAATGAAATTTTAAACACTTTTGAAAAGGGTAAAAAGGGGGAAAATTTGAAAAACCCGTGTAGTACTTTTTAGAACGTATTTGTGTTAATTAAAAAAGTAGTAGATTTATGGACTTTCAAATATCTCTTATTAAGTATTTTGTTATTAAATAGATATTATGTAAATTTCTTCAAACTTTTTTTTTTATCAATATGTTGTTTTAATTTTTTTGAGCTCAAGATCACTTTTTTATATAAAAATTATTTTTTTTTTCGCTACCACATTGGGTAGCTTCTGCAGGAAAAGTTTTTACAATTTATAATTTATTTTTTTTAATTTTTATTTCTATAAAAAAATTTGTTTTTGAACAATTTTAATATTTTAATTGTTAATTGTTATAAATTGTAAAAACTTTTACTACAGAAGCAACCCAATGTGGTAGCGAAATATCGAAATAAAATAATAATAATTTTTATATAAAAAAGTGATCCTTAGCTCAAAAAAAAATTAAAACAACGTACTGTTAAATAGATAATTAAACATTTTAGGGCCATTATTAGAACTTGCCTTTAGTTAAAGGGAGGATTTTTTGTGCCCGATAAATAGCTTGGAACTATTAAAACTAAAATTTTTTATTGTTGTTATTATTAATAATAATATTTAATGGGTAATCATCAATTGATCAACAATCGAAAAAAATAATTTTGAATTGAAAATTTTAGATAAATAAAGTGTCCGTCAAATAACTTTATTTTTTTTTTTTTAAGGACGCAAAACATCGAGTGTAGCTTCGGTTGTGTGGCACATAGCGCCGTTCTGCTAAAACCAAATGTTGGCAATATCCTCCTCTTCAATTTTTGTGAACAAAAATTCGTTCAACATGGCCCGCTAACGATCGTCATTGACTGTAACGGCCCCTTGCTCATTTTCGAAGAAAAATGGCCCAATTATGCCTCTGGACCAAAATCCGCACTAAACAGTGACTGTAAGTCGATCGCAGGCCCCCTTAGCGAAGCGTATACACAACCATATTCGTTCAGCGGAAGGATAAAACTAATTAATTGTCAAATCAGACATGAGCTGAGTGTTACCATTCACGAATTAAGCACTAGTTGAAAAAAAAACGTTAGATGGCGGACCCTTTATTAGGTTTGTTAAACATTTTATATAAAAAACTAATTTGTCTAAAATTTACCACATATATTGATTTTTTTGAAAATTGTCTGTCAAGAGAAAATCTATAGAAAAATTTATGTAAACAAACCATATTCAAATTTGACTATAAAATTCTGTTTTTTTTTTTGATAAAAAAAAATCCCAATTATTTTCAAAATCAATTTACTCTGTAAAATTTTTTTATCATCTATAAGTCGGCAAATGTTTGTAGGCTTACTAATTGATTTTCTAAGTTACTTAAGTTTTATGGTCCACTTTGTTTGATGACAAATAAATTGGATGACCCCAGTAAACATCAAAAGCTGAGGTCAGGTTAACATACCCACTCTTAAAAATTGTATCTTTACCCAGTATCTAAAAACATTAAAATTTTAGTAATTTTCAATTTTATTTTATCAACATTTTATAACATTTGTTTATTTTGCCGCCCACTGTAAATGCCTTTTGTTTGACTCTAATGAGATCAGGAAATTTATATTACACTTCACTTCTTGCAGTAGTTTTATAAAGTATGTTATAAAACTTTATAAACAACATGCCTGCCTACAAATTGAATTTAAATCTCACAAATGATTAGTTTGTGTGACAGAAAAACTGACAAAATTTTAGGCACACACATGACAAAAAGTTAAATGAATGTATTTATGTTTGTTATACAGTTCAACAGCAGCAGCTACACGATATTGAACTGCTACCATAGAAATGTGTGAGTAGAGGGTTGGCTGTTGGCTTTTTAGTCATGCAAACAAAACTGCCAGAGTGTTTGTGTGTGTGTGTAGTAGAAAAATTTCCCAGCAGTTATTTTTCCAACAATTGGGAACCTTTTATCTAAACTTAAAAGGATACAGATAAACTCTCTCTAAACCTGCTGGGCAATTATTAATTTTATCCAGGCACTGTTGCACTTCATTCACATCACACTTGAACATTGGATGTAGTAAAATGCAGATTTTAAAATAAAGTTAAACGAGTACAAGTGTTAGCACACAGATCCATACCAATTTACTAACAGTCATCAGACAAAAAAAAATATGGACAGACAAAAAGAGAAATAAACAAATTTATTCAAATAGTAGCACTTTTTTAAGAGCACGTCTAACAACTTGAAATTCAGTTTCAGTGTGTGAACGTGTAAGTTTGTTATTTTGATGTTTGGTGTATGTTCAAACTTAACATACTTCGTACTTAACATTACAAAACAACAAGTTTACAATCATGCTAGGAAATACATACATATGCACATACTTGTACGCGTATATAAAAATTAGGAAGGTTGCATTTTAGGTGGCAATTAAAAAATGTTAAATGTTAAGCTTAAATCGAGATTTGATTGAAAGTTTTTAATTTTCTGTTTAACTTACACAAAAATATGCACAGAATAATATCATGTCAAAACCGAATTATTTTTAACTCCAACCGTTCATTATAACAATAAAATTTTCTGTAAGAATTTCAGTCGTATTTACCGAGAATAAACTTCAATAATTTGTGCAAAACAAATTTTTCGAGAATAAAAAGTTACTCAATGAGGGAAAATAAGGATTGAGATTAAGATACAATTTAGAATAGTCGCTTCTCCAGAAATAATAAGATATTCTTAGTGTGGTGTACATTTAAAAATTCGAGTCTTTTTCAAATTGTTAACCAAAATTTTGAAACGGTTGTACAACATATAAATTTATTCAATACATGGACTTTTGTTAGCTATGCTTCTATCCAATCCTTCTGATAACAGATAGATTCAGCGCCAAAAGAATTCCACATCTTCTGAGAGCAAGAACAAATAAAGAACTTAGCACATAGAGAGCATTAATACGATAAAAACAAATAATAATCGAAAGGACAAGGTCTGGACTTCCCAACCACTTACTTCTAAATACTTTTTAATGGGTTTTGCAACTTGTGGGGCAGTGCTATTATGATGAAATATTATAGTCTCATTTCTGCCAATGCTTTATTCATTTATTTATTTAAGTCTATGGATTCTAGATCCTTACAGACTATAAAGCAATACATACAAATTGTTTAATGTTAGTTATTCAAAAACAAAATAATTTTACATTTTGCAATATTAACATTTAAGGAAATCTCAATGTGTTGATAAAGTTTATTGAACTCGGTACAAATCCTCAAACACGGATTGAAGTTGGCATAATTCGTTCTGAAAACTTTGACTGATAGCGGACAAAAATTAAGTGTAGAACGACATGGTACATTAAAAAAGATATTCGGTAATAGGAAATCAGAGCATATACATCGTTTTATTAAATTTGTTCTTCGACTTTTTAAAGTTGGCAGCTTAACTAGTGCAAGTCTACTAGTATAAGGCGGCAGGTTTAACAAAATTCCACTGTAAGCCACGAAGACCAAATAGGAGGAACTGTTTTTGCACAGATTCAATGCTATTAATGTAAACATTGTAAGTTGGATGCCAAATTATTGAACCGTACTCAAGAATAGGCCGGCCTAACAAGAGAAATATACAATTGCATTGTTATATATGGATCTGTTAATTCTTTCGCCCAACGTTTTATGAATCCAAGGACAGCACGTGCTTTATTAACAGTTAATGAGATATGCTGAATAAAATTTAGTTTAGCATCTAATAAGATTCCAAGATCGGAGACGGATTCCAGTCTTTTTAACGTATAACCATTTAAAACATAATTAACTTTAATATAACATCTACGAAAGAAACACATATATTTGCATTTTTCAAGGTTCAGCTCCATTAAATTAAATCTACACCATACATTAAAAGCATCTATATCCTTTTGTAAGAGGGTGTGATCGGCGTAATTCTTATAACTTAGGAATATTTTTACGTCGTCAGCATACATAATTACGTTTGAGAATTAAACAGTATTTGGTAGATCATTAATAAATAAGGAAAACAGCAATGCACCAAGATGACTTCCCTGAGGAACACCAGAAACAACGGCTATTGGTTTATTTGTCAAGTACGAATAAACCCACTTAAGGGAGTTTTGTCTAAATCCCATTACATCAAGTTTTTTTTATTAGAAGTTTATGGTTTACTTTATCAAAAGCTTTGCTGAAGTCCGTGTAAATAACATCAGTTTGCGTTTGTTCAATGAAGCCACGATTTACAAGCGTAGTAAACTGCAACAGATTTGTAACAATCGAACAACCCTTACGAAAACCATGTTGTAAAGGAGACAATATAGATGTTACATGATGGCAAAGATGGTCAGTTATAATTTTCTCAAAAAGTTTAGGAATTGTGCTAGGGTTAGCAATACCTCTATAATTAGCGATATTGTTTCTGCAGCCAGACTTGAATAATGGTATTATGAAAGAGTCCTTCCACATAGTAGGAAAATAACCGGATGTAATCAACATATTGAAAAGTATTGTTAGAAGAGAAACGAATCAGCTGATTTCGGTACAAGTTCCCTGTGATGATCCGGTCAGATTTAAGTACTTCATAATAGATAGGACTCTTATGGTCCCTTTAATTACGGAGAATTTCCTTGAAGCCATGCTGCCGGTTTAACGGGTTTCATATACGATATCTAGCGCTTCGAATCATCGCAAGATATGTTTCGGTACAAAAAAATTTTTTTACCTAAATGTTTAAGGAGCATTTCCACAGCATTTGACATGCAAAATCGCTCTTATAGGTCTCTTGGCTTTAGTTCGTACAGTATCCGATTTACCTGATTCTGTATAAAATCTGCTGCTCGCAAAACTGTTTAAGTCGTTTTCAAAGACTTTGCAAGCTCTTGTTGAGCTTGACAATGATGTTCATTGAGTAACACTTCAAACTTTTGGACAAAATCTTTTTTTTTATAATTTAAAGCGCTTTCTTTGATTTATTTATTGATGATTATTAACAGAAAATATTTAATCCGTGGGGGGGAAACACTACCTCTGCTCCGATCGTAACAATTTTTGGCTGTCATAAGGAAATTAGCGTAAAATTGCTCGTATAAAGTTTCAACCAAATTTCTTTTTAAGTCTCCTATATATGACATCAAATGTATTTTTTTGTATGGGGGATACCTTGTCCCCTGCTCCGATCCGCACTATTTTTTTCGAATAAGGAAATTGTTATAAAACTCGTACAAAGTTAGAAGGGATTAAGTAGTTCTCAAAATATTATAACATAAATGTGTTCAATTTGTATAGAAGGAACCACGCCCACCTAAAATATGAAACAGAATTATAGCCTATGTCCGTTTGGAGGATAGACCTAGAGCATTGGTAAAATTATTTTGAAGTAAACTCATAACATACAAACACACATTTCTTTTTTATAATATCAGTAAAGAAGTATAGATGTTTAGATTAGCGATATTAAGGTTATTTTGACAATATTCGTTGTGCCATTGAGGGAGCAGGCTTTAACAAATCTGACAATGTTGCATAATATTATAAATTGTCGAAGATTTTGTAAACATAGAAAATATTTTGTTTTACAGAATATTATATTTAATTGGTCCCTTCTAATGTAACTACACAAATTCACATATATACATATTTACATGTATGTACACAAGTACATACTTAGACATACATTTTTAAAATTTTTTTTTTTTTATATTTCCTTAGACTGTAACAAAAGTGAAAGCGTGGGATTCACTCAAAAAAAATGTTGCATATTACTTGCAACCGGTTACACTAATTTTAAACAACCACAGCACAAGGGAGTTATGTTAAAGAAAAGAAAAAAACTTATTTAAATTGAATAAAAAAGAAACCAAATGGAATAAAATTTGAAAATGTTCCTTTCCGCACTATTAAACTTACATGAATTTGCATAATTTTTTTTCTTTTCATTCTTTAGATTTTTTTGTTTAACAAATTAAATACAACCATGATATCACTAAAGATACATACAGGGTGAGCTGAAAGTTAACATGAGGATTTAAATTTTAATAAGTTTTCAATTTATATATATTTTTCAGGATTACAAAAATAGCACCTGGAAATAGCACAGCTGCAAAGAGAACTAGAATAATAGAATTTTATTATTTAAATCAGTTATAAATTATTTAAACGCAAGTTTAAGAGCATATCATCGACATTTTAGCATCAGAATTTTGTCCTCTGTAGCTTAGTTAATCGTCACCACCAACATGACCACGTTTGAATCACACTAAGGTAAATATTGAACGTGTAAATCAAGGTGTTAATGAAACACCAGAAACATCTACCATAAGGCGTTCTGGTCAACGAAGGCGCCATAATGTAATTTTTCTATGTAAATATACGATCAATGTGCAGTGCTAAATTTTTGACCGTGACATGTTATGGAATATGACTGTTGTTAAGGGTTATATTTGTGCAGTTTTCACGACCACGTAACATGCGCAGATTTTTCTAAATTTACTTTCCTTCCATGGTCATTAATTTTTCCAATTTTCTAAGTTTGTAAGTTCGTTTTGTAGCAGTATTTAAACAATATTTGGATCTGCACTAGTGGCTAATAGATGACCAGAAATTAAATTAACTTTATTGCAAATCTAATTACGACTGTTGAAGCTTAAACTGAGGTCCAAAAGTTATTAAACATCTAAACTTTGTGGTGACTCCTGGCCCACCCTGTACATTCATATTTATGTAAAGCTAAAAACAGATATTAGGCCGTCTTTGCAAAAAAAAAAAGAAAACGCATTAATAAAAAGAGTTAAGAAATTGTTTAAGTAGCAGCCTATTTTCTCGTAAAGTGTTTTCACATTATTCTCTCTTTACAGAAAAACCTTTAATTAAAAATTTTTATTCTAATCAAAATTATATGGCACATGCTTTCCGTAGAAATCTTACAACAGAATTTAAATAAATTAAAACTATTTATCAGCCCAACACTTTACCATTTAATAGTGTAAAACTCTTACAATTATTTTAAATTTTAATTTTTTACTTTTCTTTTTGTAAGACAAGGAAAACTGAAATAAAATCACAAAAATTATGAACTAATAAAATGTTGCGCATGATGCCTGTCATGTCAATTGTCAAGTCATTTTAACACTTTAAGTCTTAAATCACACATCCCATGGATGGATGAAAAGCAGGGCTTGCAAAAGTAATTGCAGAACATGGCACTTAGACTATGCCAACACTAGTCTGTAGTCACTTTAAACATGTCACTTCAGTCACTTAGTAAACTGAAGAAGCAAATAATTGTCATGTGGATGTGTTCTTTTTTCTCCTTTCTTTTTTAACAAACGTAATTTGCCAGCCAACGCACAGTGTCATTTGTTGAATTAACTATTTCTTTTTTTTTTTTGCTGTAGTACCCTTCGCAATGTATGTAAAAAGTTTAAGTTTGCCATTCCATTTGTTATTAACACAATATTCATTTTCAAACCCATAAAGAATTAATATTCTGAATCTATATATTTGGAGGTGAATAAAGTATGTCCATCTGTCCGCTCCTGTACGTGTTAGTGGATATCAGCTTTCAAGGGCCCCCACATAAACAACAGACTAGAATGCAGTATATCGGAAAGACTTGTAAGAAATTTGTCATTAAAAAATTAAATAAATTACCAGTGCTAAGCTATAGTTTTATATCATCGCCCAATAAACGGCTGAGATAGCAGCAAAAATTCATTTTCTCCAAACTAAATGCTTGCCATTATTTATATGAAGAATGTACTTTATATGAACAACAAAATTTTGGTGATTTTACATGTACATACCTAGATATGCATTATGAATTTAGAGAAGCGTATTTAAGATTCGCCGCAGACGAATATAGCATTTTTAACTGGTTTTTCTTTCTTGTCACTGCAGCTTCTGGTACAGACTTGTGCTAAAATTGTTCTACAAATAATTTGTTTATCAAGAAGCTGCTGCTGCTACAGTTCGCAGGCAGCATTAACTTGTTTAAGTGGCTTAATGAACGTCTTAACATATTCATATGTATATGCATTTTCTTACACGTGTAAAAAAGAATTTAAAGCGATTTTAAAAACCTTTTCGATTTGTTATATGGTGCGCGACAAAATGATAAGCTCACCTAAATCTTGTTCTCTAAAAGCAAAGATACAAAGAACACTGATTGGTATCGTTATCTGAAATACTTGTTATTCACACCTGAATTTCTTTCCCACATTTGTTTACCGTAAGTTCTTGTTATAAACGAATATACCAAAAATATGCTTTTTAAAATGAAAAAGCAAAAAATAATAAGAAATTTTTGTTTAATATTATTTTTTTTATATTTTTTTAATATTTTATTATTTTATTAGAGAAAATGCCGCAAGAAAAAGTTTTGTCTAAACTTTAAAAACGTCTAGAAGCATTTTTTTGGCCAACCATTGGGTGAGCAAGAAATTTTGCGATAATTTGGTCGTACTACTAAAAGGGAACGCAAAAGTTATGCCACCAAAAAAAGTTCTACGTAAATTGCTTGCCTCTGCGGTTTGGGGATTTATCGCGTAAATCTGCTACTTAGGAAAACCTTACAAGAAGAATTTTAAAAGGGTTGAATTGTACGACCTCAGTGGCCAGTTTACATCATCTTATGGTGAGGAGACCAAGTCTTGTGCAGAATGTAAAATGTGGCACGAGCTCTATAGCACTTATTACTGTTGATATGACATATAGTTAGTGTCCTTTTTTGTCCAATTCGAACCAAAAGAATCTGGTAATCGTCGACCTATAATGCTAGCCGTTGATGGTATTAGCGTTGGCATTGTTTATCTCAAAACCCGCGACGCCGTCAGCCAAAAATCCAAAGCAATCAGTGACTTTCGGGATGTACTGTCGATCGCTCTTTAATCTTATATACCCACCCACTCATTTAGAAATAGGCCTCAACGTTGGAGATAATTTATTATGAACATGGCGCGAACAGAACACCCATTTCGATAAAAAAAAAAAGTTTAATTTTTTTCTAAATGCTGTATCCATTTATTTTAATCAATTAGCAAAAGATACTGAATACTGATTAAACAGTATGGCCGGTATTAACCTTCAACGTTCATGTTGGAAGACCTTTAAATAAAAAATCTCTAATTAAGAACTTTTTCACTGTTTAATGTGATCCATGATATCCATATTGGGAAGGTCGAAAAGTTCTATATAATTCGTTATTCTGTGGTGGCAGCCATCTTGGATTTGAAATGATTTTGTATCTATAAATGATTGCTTACATTATAAAAAAACAAAAATGCTCGTACAGAGTTTCAGCTGTTTGGTAAGGAAAATGCCACGCCCACTATAAATAAACATGGATTGAAAATATAATGAAAATGTTTTTTTAGGCGAATTCAATGTAAATGGAATGCTTCATAAAAATTGGTGTAATAAAATTAACACAAAAAAATGGATTTATTAAAAATGGGCGTGGCAGTGTGCATCTTCTTTATTATATAATTTATTTTCCGGGTGGAACAATGTGTATGCTAAGTTTTATAAAAATCATCCAAGATTAAGTGGTGACTAATATTCTTAGATTCTATGCAAGATCTTAAACCTAAAAAAGCAGTTAAGCGAAATAAAACCATTTAACAAATACGTTCAAAAGTGATATTTTTTCCTTCAGGTGTGAAAATAAATTAAAAGTCAAAAAGAACTAAGCAGACGTGATTTAATATCATGTGTGTTTCTACAATTTAATTTCAGCCCACACAAAAATTTTAAATTTGTTGAAGAACTTAAAGAGTGATTTTAAATTTGCTTCCCTAAAAAATCTCCTCAAAAATTTATGTGCATTCGTATGTTAATGCATACATGTGTATTAGACCGTACCAAGAGGAAATAAATTACTAGCTAACCCGGTGTACTTCGCTACCCCCATTAGAAAACTGTTATTGTTTTTCTGCTATTTATGTATATGAATTGAATATTTGTGTAATGTCTTTTCTTCAAATTTATTTTAGTTGGTGGTGTAGCAACGCGCACAGTGTACAGCTAGTTAATTAATAAAATTAATTTAACTCACAATGAAATGTACAAAACTTTTTGAAAAACGCTACCATATATATGTGTTCAAAGTAAGTCAGACATAAACTTCTCAATTTACATAACTTTTTATGTCACTCATAACTTGAAACAAATCAATCGTTCGCTGTTTTCGTTTCAATTCAAAACAGTAAGAACTGTCACGGCAATATATAAAATTCATTGGAATGACAGCGGCGCCACCTGTTGAAAATTAGTCGTACCAACAAAAAAAGCTTTGTGAGCTAATGCTAAACAACTTAGCTTAAGATCATCACATGATAGAAAGCATAGTTTACGAATTGATAAGGGACATACAGACAAACATTCAATCTTATAAAAGGTCCGCCAAATAACTTTTTTTTTTTTTGAAAATGCTATTAAAAAAGTGTAGCTTCGGCTGTGTAGCACTTAGATCCGTCCTGTTGAAACCAAATGTTGCCAATATACTCCTCTTTATTTATTGTGAACAAAAATTCGTTCAACATGGCCCGATAACGATCACCACAAATGCGACAATTTTGCTTGTTTACATACCCGCCAAGATCAAAATGAGCTTCATCTGAAAAGATGATTTTTTTTGGCAAAATCGGCCAAAGTAATGTCGCAATATTTCCCAGCGTTGTTCAAGCGTATACACAACTATATTCGTTCAGCGGAATGATAGATGGCGGACCCTTCATATAGAAGATTTATGAAAAAAAAAAGTTCGCCAACCGCCGTAGTTTTTTCTTCGTAATTTACATCAAATAAAATTAAAAATACCACCCCTGGGTTCGGCAACAGCAACAAGAAAAATTAAAATTGCAATTTTTTTTTGTAATTTTCTGATGTTAGGGCTGTACAATAGCACGGAAAGAACTTGTATCTTACAAAAATATCGATTTTTTATATTTTAAGATCCGGCTGGAAATGCCGCAGATATAACGGATAATTATATATTCGAATGTGTACATCTTACCTTTAGTTTTGCCAATAATTTGGTACGGTCTACTGTGTATGTAAATATCTCAACTTCAATTAAAATATATAAATGTTGAGTATAAAACAAACAAAAAATACACACAACCAAAAAGAAGGTGCATTGAAAGTAATTTATCACACATATTCACATGTCAATGTGAGCACTAGAGAGTGGTCTGTCTGTCTGTCTGTCTTGTCATTTATGTACTACGTGTTTTTTTGTAACATGCCACCCGCTGTTTTAATATTTAATATCAATTTGCCTGTCATTGCTAATGTCTATACACGCACACACACGCACACTTATATACAAATTTATTTTCTTTCCTTTTGTCAATTAAATATTGGTGTCATTGTTGCTGTTGATCTTAGTTATTGCAGAGTGTCTATATGTCTGTCTATTTATCTGTTTGTCCATATTTTATAAATGACAATGGTTGTTATGACTGACTTTAATATGAACTGTCTTTCAATTTAACAACAATCACATTTATCACTCTTACTTTCTCTTGCATGAGCTTTTTTATTTTCGTTAGTCTCACATGCATACGGCATGTGACTGGCGATTTAAGTATGACTGTGTTTGTTTGTGTTGCTCCCTCTCCGTAAAGGTGTCAAATTCATTTATTTAGGTTTATATCCCATATTGCTGTTGTCAGTTTGTAAAATATCTCTAGTAAATAAATATAAATATTTTTTTTTTCTTTTGGAACATGAGTTTTAATGTTCAATGTTAAAATGACATTTGTAGGGTTGATACAAATTTGTAAGCACTTTTGACAAACAACAGAAGCACCCATAAATGTCACCATTTAATGTTTTTTTTTTTTATTTTTCTACGTGCACAAACACTTTTTCTCACTTTAGTAGATGTCATAAGATAGATTTTTTTTTTCGAAAATGTCAGTTCATTTCATTTTTTTTTTTCGTTGCTACACATCTTTTACCTGGTATAAACCACACTTTTTTTCCTGGGAGAGCATGTGCGTCTAAGTGTGTGTGAAAATACATTCGTACATTGTAAATTTGCTGGCTTTTTTATAAGGGGAGTTTTTCTTTTGTGTGTTTGTTGTTATCGCTGTTGTTTGAATACTTTTATGTCACAAGGAAACAATTAACAACATTTTAGTGGCTAATTTAAAAACATGATTCGTTTTTGCTGTTTCACCTAAAACACTTTGTAGCACAAGGGGTGTTTGTTGCTACAAATTTTAATGCAAGTCTTCAAAGAAACATTAGGAAATAGATTGTGTTAATTTGTTGATTTCTATGGGAACTTAAATTAGAGTAAGTGGTTTTGGTGTGTGGGAAAAATTGTGAGTGGTCAATAGTAATATGTTTTGCATTAGAATAGGAGGATTTAAATTTTCTTTTCTATAAAAAGGTAATTAATTTAAGAAATTTAGTTTTTTTTAATAATAAATTTTTCTTATTAATATTATCAAAAATTTTCCTTAAAATAAATAGTAACTGTTGACAGTTAATTTAAAGCAATTTTTTAAAACCAGGGTATCAATTCTCGTTCTATGAAAGTATGAAATGAAAAGTTTTTATGTGTCGTAACATATGTTGCCACCATACCCTTTGCTATTCAAAAACTTTATCACGAATTGTTAATTGGTTTAATGTTATTAAATAAAATATTTTCTTCTTGCAAATTGTTTTTTATGGTTGGTGCTTTCTGCTCTTTTTTTCTTTAATTTTTACCCTTTTTGCCTTTGCAAGAGTTGTCAACACTGCATGTAACACATACAAAAGCAACTTGGGTTGCATTTTAAAGGGAATAATTAAGAGAATAAAAAAATATTCTTTTAGTTTGCTAGAACAAAAAAATCGTTTAAAAATGTATCGTTTCACATCCTTAAAATTTTGATTAACATATTTTAGAATTATGTTGTGATCATTAATTTCCGGATACGAAAGGATACATTTTTTGCAGGACTTTTTTTTGCGTGGACGTTTATTCAGCGGATAATTTTCTTATTTATGTCACTATGTCAATATCAGCACACTGTTTGAACTTAATTTCAATTTATAGTATGTTTTTTCAAGTGCAGAACTTTAAATTGTCACCACTGTTTTTGTAACGACTCGTATAGTAGCCCCCTCACGGCACCGATAAATTCGTCGAACCAGTGAATTGAAGAGTGTTAGTGTGTATTTGCTCTTTACTGTGACTTACATGAGTGTTAATAATACCCCTTATACCTTGTTCAGACAGATATTTTTAATTCTTTCAATTTAGTGTTGATTGAGCAAAGAAAATAAGTGTTCACACATACCCAATTTATCTTACTCCATTAGCATTTGATAGCTGTAAAAATACGATTTATTTATACCAAATCAAATAATGCCTTCTCTGCAGTTTTTTCCCTGTTCATATTTATATACATATATAAATATGTATTTGACAATTTTCAAAAATTTTATTAAAAATTCCATCAACCATCAACCATTTTCCATTTTCTTAATTTTTATTTTTTGTATATTTATTTCTTTGACATTAGAAATGCCACCTATAGAATTTTCTTCTCACTGAACATACTTCTCAAGAGTTTTATTTCGAGTTTGGGACAATAAGTGAAACAATTAAGTATATATTGCTCAATTTAAAAGTAATTGTAAGTACGGTAAATTGAGCTCCATAAAGGCCTTTAATTGCGATAATATTACAAACTGACAATTAAGGCTCGTGTGTGAACATAGTATTATAATCAAGTAGTATTAAAAAAAAATCTACAATTGTATCGATTTGACTTCTTTACCCTAGAAATATGAATTTGGCTGGACTTGTATTCTGTCGAATAAGTTGCTCGTAAAGAGTGATCCAACCATAAAGATTTATGTTAATTGTAATTCCCATATTAGTGTCAAGTTTTATGCCCGACTTAATTTAATATTATGGGGTGCCCCGGTGGACTAGTCAGTAGTGTGCTTGTCTGCTAGTTTGAGGGTTGCGGGTTCGATTCCCGCCAGAGACTCTGGACTGGTCTGCTTGTCTTTCTATTCTAACTTTTTATATTCTTATTCCTTTCTTCTCTTTATTATTATATCAAGGCGTCACAATGGACCGTAATGGTCTCCGGGGAAGGGTGCGAGGATAACTTTGCACCAGCCTTACCTACCTACCTAATTTAACATTTCTTTGCTTCAGTGCTTGATAAATTCAACCATGAAGAGGTACACAATTGAGCAGCGCGTGAAGATTGTTAAAATCTTTTATGAAAATGGACGTTTAAATCAAAATGCATTTCATGCACTTTATAATTTATTGGTCAGCCTAGTCCACTAATTGTATCCACAGTCAAGAGAATTTTGTGCAAATTTCAGCAAACTGGGTCTGTAGCAAATATAAAAGCCTGTTGCCCTGTTCCTTCTGCGAAAAAGATTGTCTGTCAGCAGAGCTATTAACCTCGACTTGTCATTGTGTTCGACAACTGCACATCTCACGAACATCAATGATGCGAATTTTAAATAAAAAATTGCATTTACATCGATAAAAGTTACAATTGACTCAAGAGTTGAAGCCTATTTACCATTTCAAGCGTCTTCAATACGACGAATGGTTCGTTGAGCAGACAGAAGTGAATGATGACTTTACATCTTCAGCGACGAAGTACACTTTCAACTCAGTGGATTCAAAAAAAAGGCAGAATTGCCCCATTGGGGAAATGGGAATCCACGATTGATTGTTGAAAAGCCGATGCATCTACAAAAACTGACTGTTTGGTTCGGTTTTTGGGGTATCGGCGTCATTGCAGTCAAGCAGTTACTAGATAACAAACTTCTTATGGTCAGAAATTGAGGATATCGACTCGAACGATAAATTTTTACATCATATTGGTGCCAACAAAACAATGATTTTTTTGCGCGAGAAATTCAATGACGATTTTATCTCGGGGATATCGGCATCATCGGGCCGTGCTTCTTTGAAAATTATGTCGGTCCAGCGGTTCTAGATAACGAACTTTTATGGTCAGAAATTGAGGATATCGACACAGACGATGTATTGTTCCAACAAGATGGTGCCAACAAAACAATGACTTTTTTGCGCGAGAAATTCAATGACGGTTTTATCTCACATCGTGGCCAAAATATGGCATTCGATAGCTATCGGAATTTCTTTTGAATGAGGGATTTTGCAATGCTTTTAGTTAAAGATTCTAAAAAGAATTTATTGACTTCTTATACAATCGATTGCAATCGATTGCTGTGCGAATTCTACAAAACGATACGAATAATTTTTGACAATCAAATAAATGGCCGCTTTTGGAGTAAGAAAAAGTCTCTAGAGATTCTAATCTAAAAAAATTTATTGCACGTTTTAAGACGGTGGAATTGTCAATCCATGCCATGGTCATAGTAATAAAATAATTTTTTTTAACGTATTTTTCCAACACTAAACGGTTGATTTATTTGATTAGTAGGATAGTGCGATCCAACACTTTAGCTTATATCCTTTAGTCGTACGAAAAGACAATGTTTTTTTACAAAAGCACCAGCAATTTTTCTTTAAATGGTATCAAATGCTTTTAAGTAAAATAGGTCAGAAATTTGGCGAACAGAAATAGTTACATTCAAGCCAGATTAGTTTCCGACATGCATGTAGTTCGTCGTCTCAAACATTAATGCTCTATCTTACAGACAAGCTTAGACAAGAGCGGGAAGCATTTCTTAGCTGTTACAAATAGCTATGCTCATACAATTTATATGAAGCAAATAGTAATCACGTGGTAAATAGGGTTTTAAGGAAGCGCTAGATAGTAAAATAAACTGCAAAACAATTGTTTGTACTTTTGTTTATTTTTTTGTTATTATTAAAAATAATAACTTAAATTTCAGTTTATTTTTAAGAGCTATAGGAAAGTTTAAAAAAAAACACATAAAATTCAGAAAAATTTATGAAATCTTTATTTAAGTCGATAGTACGATCCATATAATTTAATGCTTGAAGATTATTTCATGCAAGTGTTGACCGTGACTGCGCCTCAAATAGTCCATCCGCTTAGTCAAATTTTGACATACTCTTTCCAACATTTGGCCGGTATCTCATGAATAAATGCTTCAATGTTGTCTTCCAATGTGTCAATTGAAGCGGGCATGTGTGTATAGACATGAGCTTTAACATAGCCCCACAAAAAATAGTCTAAATGCGTTAAATCGCACGATCTAGGCGGCCAATTGACCGGTCCCGAACGTAAAATAAAATGTTTACCGAACTCGCCTCTCAAGAAGTCCATTGTTAAGCGTGCTGTGTGGCATGTGGCACCGTCTTGTTGAAACCACATGTCATGCAAGTCAAGCTCTTGCATTTTGGGCAAAAAAAAATTGGATATCATCTCTCGGTAGCGCTCACCATTCACAGTTACGTTACGATTCGCATCATCTTTGAAGAAGTACGGTCCAATGATGCCACCAGCCCATAAGCCGCACCAAACTGTGGCTTTTTCTGCATTTATTGCATTGGTAGCTCTTGCAATGCTTCTGGCTGATCTTCACTCCAAAATCGACAATTCTGCTTATTAACGTACCCATTGAGCCAAAAATTAGTTTCGTCGCTGAACACAATTTTTAGGTAAGAAGCGCGCGATGAACTTTCTTAACAAAACACGAATTTTGATAATAAAATTCAATAATTTGCAAGCGATATTCGTTTGTAAGACGATGCATGGTCAAAGTATAGACCAAACTGAAGATGTTTGACAGTGAAACAAAACACGAAACGTGCGTCAGCTATTTAAACCAGTGTCGCCAAAAAGATAATAGCTAAAAAATCACCCTTTATTAAGTGGCGAAATGTGGATGCTCTTATTTAGATTTAACATTTTAGCGTTAGTGACAAGCGGCATAAAAAAGGGAATTAAAAAATGTTTGCCAGCTCTCTTAATGAATTTTTTTCTATTCTCTGTTTTCAAAATAACTCTCCATAAGAGTATAAATAGCTCTCGACAAAGGTATTGATTCACAGTCGATTTGCATATTTAAAGGTGGGTTGAGCCTTAACAAACATCTAGACAAACATATCATACCCATTCTATTTGTGATGGTATAGAGTTTTAAAATTTATGCAAACATGCTGCTGAAAAATTTCAAAAATTCCCTGCTATAGCGCGATAAATTTTACTATTGAAATTAAAATAAAAATATACCACCCAAGTAGTAAAGAGGGTGTGTATATAAATTTCATAAAATTTAAATCAAAATGTCATAATGTTATTGTTCGTTTGTCATTCGAAAGTGTTTGTTTAAAACGATAAAGACAAATAATGTTTTAGAAATATTCAAATTTATTATTTAATGTTTGTGCTGTTTGTAATGCGGTTGTTTGTATTTTGTTTACGGTTTTTAAGAACAAATTTATTTTTGTTATATTTTATTTTTATATATATTTTAGATGTTGCTGTTGTTATTCTTTGAGACTCAACCAACCATACATTCGCATACAAAATTTATTCTAACCATAAGATTCTTAGGAAATTTTTGTTTATTTTTGTAGTGGGGTTTTATTTAAATTTTATGTCATTCAAATAATTTGTTAGCATTAAAGTCTTGTTGTTGTTGTTGTTGCCGCTGAGAGTTGACAGACGGTAAAGTGTCAATGCTAAGAAGAAAGTTTACTTTTATTCTTCTTTTTCCATAAATTTATTAAATAATATTTATACCATGTACTTAAGTACGTGAGGACAATATTTGTGGGGGGGTATAATTATTAGTAGAGGAGAAATGTCTAATTTTTTTTTTTAATAAAAAGTAGAAAATGTATTTATAATATGTATCTCGCACTTTTCTTGCGACTTTATAAGGCTGAAGTAATTACCCGGGTTAAGTGGCATGAAGTTGACTCTTTTAAAGGGACCGCCTAACTAATAATTTATTTCCCTTAAAGCTATATTAAATTTATCTTCAAAATGCTTATAGCGCTGTTAGGGAAGGAACAAATATAGAAAAAATATTTCTGTGATTCTTATTATTTTTTAATGTTTTATAATTTTTTTTTTTTTTTAATTTTCTACTTTTTATTATGACCAGTAGTCATAGTATTGAAAACTCATATCATTCACTTTTACTTTTTTTTTGTAAAATTATGAATAACACAAGTTATTCAACAGAAAAGAAACAAGTAGCAGTCCTATATTCGAATCTGCTAATATCCTTTACCATCATCTAGATGCATATGGGTATTTCCATGTCATCGTACGTGACATTTATACTCCTATATAGTGGAGTAATTTTTGCAAAACCAAGAGTAACTGAAACAAGATTAAATCTTTATGTTCCATTCAAGGAGTACTTCATTTAAAAAAAAAAATATTTATATTCGAATCATTGTTGTCAAAAATATCCAGAAAAATAACAATATATCGTACGTGACATAAAACAGAAGTGATTTTGAGGTATGTATGGAAATATGAAAAAATCTGCGAATCTTGGGAGGTACTTTTTCTTTTTTTAATCTCTTACGCTAAGGGTCATTATTACAACTTGCCGTTAGTTAAAGGCCGGATTTACTCGAACCAATAAATGATTTTGCATTTTAAAGCATTTATTTATTATCTTTTTATCCATTCAATATTATCATTATTAATAATAATAATAATAATAATAACAATACGAAATTTAAGTTAATATAATACAAAGCTATTTATCGGGCATCAAAAATCCTACCTTTTACTAACTGCAAGTTGTAATAATGGCCTAAACCAAATATTTTTTATTTAAAATTCATCATACTTAGTTGAAAACAAAACAAACGATTTTATAATAAATTCAATTTAACATCGTTCGTGACATATCGTACGTGACAGATTTTTCTCTAATAGTATTCTTAGGTAATAAAATTAATATAATGTTAAGAATAAAAGTTAAATTCTAAAGTAGGTGCTCTAGCGACTATTCAAATACGAATGACGGAGACAAATGATGTTTTTGCACTACGTACGTGACATTAAAATAACATCACAGGGAAATCAAAAAAAAATTCCGCGAATTGGACTCTATATTTTCTTTTTTCTTATGGATCTTGTTAATTGTTGTTGTTACCTTAATTTTAAAGGAATATTTACAATTACAATTTATTTTACCAATTTAGTCGCTAAAAAAAATAGTTGATTGCAATTCTTTAAAATAAGTCAAAGAGATAATCAGATTAAACTCTTATTATTGCTCTTAAAATAATCTAATAAGCTTTTCATACATGTGCATAGTAAAATTTTAGTCTTTTTTTTATCAATAAACTTATATTGAAAAACTTTCAAAGAGTTTTTATTTTTACAGTCGTGTTTGACATATTCATGGAAATGCCCATATGTAGGTATAGTGACCATATCGCAGCATAGGCTTGATTTCAGATTTAATGTTATATTAAATTTTTTACAAATTAGTCATGTACTTATGTATTTATCAATGGCAGTTTCAGATGTTAACTGCAAAAGACTACAATAACCCGCATTTTTTTGCTTTATCTTCTACATCATCTTTGGTTTTGAATTCTTACGTACTTAGCTATGTTCTACTTGTCATGTCTCTTTAGTTGATAACCGTATTGATGGGGTCAGCCAAAATGTTTCGGATATCATCTTGCATTTTTGCAGTTTACACCTTTTCATAGCTTACTGGGTTCTACTGGCTACGCTCTTTTATTTGATACCAATATTGTGGGGGTTATAAGGGATAAAACTCTACACCCAGGAAACAAAAACTCCAATTCATTGCTAATCGAATGGTTCAGTTATTTCAAGCAAATTTTTCTTTTCTTGGTTATAAAATTTCTATTGCAATTATTATAGTTTGATAGTGCCGACTATATATTGATATTCTGAAACGAAATTCGGTAGATGCAACCATAAAATTTTAAAATCGCAACTAAACTATGCGATTTGCAACAATTGTGGTACTCACAACCGATACTGTTTTCTCTGTGTGGTTACTATATTTGATATATTTATCGACCATTATATTTTGGACGCCATCTTGAATAAAAATTTTTTAATAAACTACTGTATTCTACTGGCCAAATCCTTACAATTGATACCAATATTGGGGTAGTTTTTGAGTACCAGATTTTACTCATATATACATTTATTGTACGCCATTTTGTAGTGGCGTCCATCACAGATTTCATTGTATTTTTTTTTTTTTTTTTTTGTTCAATGTCTTATATTTTGCTAGTCAATTCTTTTCATTTTACATCCATTTCTACTCTCTCGATTAACTGGAAGCTAAAAAATATTGAAGCAGTTGTATTTTGGTGCTGATGTCTCAGAAATATTCAAATCGATTTGTAAGTTTTTCTCATGCATGACTTTCGAGATCACAGCATGTAATTTGGTGCCTTTAGTTTGTCTTAAAATTACTGAGGAGATTTACCAACATGTTTAAAATATTTTAAAAATATTTTTTTTATTTATTTTTGATGGAAATGTCAGAAAATGGAAATTCAAAACAATTTAATTTTACTCGACTCAGAGCAAATCTTTTAATTGGTTACATATATAAAGTCTTTTTTTTTTATTTTACCTCTTTACAGCGAAGCAGCGTTTAATGGAACATACCTGAAAGAAAATAAAATTAAACAAAAATGTTACTACATACATTAAATTCATAAAAAAAAACATTTTTTTATAATTATAAAAATATTGTTATCAATAAAAAATTCTTTGAATTTAAAATCTGTGAAGAAAAAATTTTTTTATTATATTCTGTTAAAATAATTTTATTAAATCCATTACAGTTTAATGTCTTAAAAATCTGTTTTTAATGGGACGCTTCAAAATGCGTTTCAACTTAAATGCAATAAAAATTTGTTTTAATTTCAAAAAACCAAGAAGACATTATCATTTTAGGTCATTAAAAACCTTTTTACAAAATAAAGCACAGACAAAAAAACAACAATAATACGAAGGGAAAAATGTAAGGAGTTGAAAAACACTTCAATTTTGATAACTAGCCATTTACGATAATAATGTCTTTTGTTAAAACAAGTGGTCGTATGATGTTTGTATAGAGAAATAAGGAGGCTCTCAAAAGGTGTTTTCTATGAAATTAAAAAAAAAAGTTTTATATTCTGGCTTATTTAGAATTGAAGGAATTAAAAGCCTACACTCAGAGAAAAACGATGATCACGGCGATCATAATGTAATTTATTTAATAATATTTAGTTACCGCAAACATATTATATTTATTTTCGGTTTATTTCAATTTATTTCGTCATGTTAGTTAACCAAGGGTGCATTTGTGGTATATAGCTTGTACAGGTTTTCTTTGTATTAAAGTTTTGTCTGATTGTCCAAACATGATATAATTACTTTGCAAAAATAACATTATAACTAAAAGAATTAAAATTTGTTTTCAACGGCTCTTCCTCTTAAATAGTTGTATGTTTGTTAAGAAGTTTAATAAGCAAAAATTTTGAAAAATATTAAACATTTAAAGACTAATTATAAATAAAGTGTTAAGAAACACTGGCAGAAAAAGTTATAATTAAAAAAGTAATCACCATCAATTAACCAATTATTTAGCAAAAAATAATAATATGTTTCTAGTAGCAATTATGATTCAATTTAGGGTTTTGTAAAATCATATTGGTATACAAGTTAATAATGTCGATTTAAATAACAGATGACATAACTATCATATATGGTTTCTCTCAATAATAACATTATTGATGTAAGGAGGGTAAACATCTGTCATTATAATTCAGTATTCGATAGATGCCAAAGTGTTAACACAAATTTTTTTTCAATCGCAATTAAAAGGTCGAGTTTTGTGCCTAAAAAAGATGTTTTACACCGTAGTCCAATAACCGTCTTTCATTTGAAGAAAAAGGCTGCTGAAAGTTATCGATTGTTGGTAGAAGCTTACGGTCAACATGCACCAACTCAAAATACTTGTGTACGATGGCGTGCGCAATTTTAAAGTGTTAATTTCTAAACAGAGGACCAGCAGCCTTATTCTGCCTTTTTGGTTTTAAAAATTTAATATATTTTTTAGAGATAGAGATTTAGCCTTAGCGAGCTACAGAATAAGGCTGCAGCAGAGGCTTGTTCAGTCAAAAAAGGTTGAAAATGAAGAATTGGAAGCATTACGCGACTAAGATTGTTGTCAAATGCAATAAGAACTTGCATTATTATTGGGAGTCACATAACAAACCATTTCCTTACTCACCAAAAGCAAGAAAATAGGGTCCCCTATGAATTAAAACCTAGACAAGTTGAAAGATGATTTTGCATATCGGAAATGATTCTTGAGCGCTGCAAAAAAAATTATTTTTGCATCGTTTTGTAACTGGTGATGAAGAATAGCTACATTGCGATAACACCAAGCGCAAAAAGTCATAAGAAAAGCCCAGTTAACCAGCCAAATCAACACCGAAGCCAAATATCAATGACGCTAAGGATCAACTGTGTTTTGTATTTTGAGCTGTTAAAATCGGGTCAGATGATTACAGGGCACCTATACCGAAAACAATTAATCCGAAGAGAGAAATCAACGAAAAGATACGAGTCCATAATCTTCACTCATGACAATGCTCTGCTACATGCTGCAAGACAAATAGTTTAGACCTATTCGAAAACCAATGGCTGGGAAGTTCTGGTTGACCCGCCTTATAGCCCCGACCTTGCCCTTTAGAACTCTCCTACTAGAATTCGCCTAACTTCAGAACAGGGTATCAGCAATTGGATTGAATCATTCCCAACCTCAGCTGTTCTTTTGGCGCGTAATCCATAGGCTACCAGAAAGATGAGAAAAGTACTGCCTAACGATGGACAATACGTTGAATAAGGTATCAATTCATTTTGTTGTTATAAAAGATTTATTTTTCAAGCAAAAAAATCGTTATTAATTTTAATACCCAATATTATGGTAAGTTCTAACTATTTAATGGTCGTGTGCTATCGTATTATGATTATGTAGCGCATAATTTGATAAACTTTTTGGTTTTAAAAATGGAAAAAAAAAACAAAATATTTGCAAAACTAAATAAAATATTTATTATTTTGGGCATAGCTACTATTTAGTAGATCCCTAATTTAAAACACCATATTTCGGTTGAGAACTGTCAGCCTAAAGAAATTTGTGCGTTTATCATATTTCTTCTTACATTTTTCTGCTGTTATTTCATCGAATTGTTTTATTTACTTTGTTTCTTGTGCATACATCATGTGTATGTATATGTAACAGAGAACGGTTTGATTTGTGTATTTTATGTCTTTGAATACAATCTCAAAAGGAGAGCCTTTTGTTGACAGTATACATCAATTTAGTAAAGCAATACCTGACATGATTCACAATAAGGGAGTGTAACGAATAACGAATCATGCATTGCTTGTCTTCTAAAAAACGTAAACTAACACTCGCAAAAGCAACGAATACTGAGCGAATGTTATGAATGGTTTTAATGCTGATTGAATAAGCAACGAAAACTGAGCGAATGGTGTGAATGGTTTTAATGGTTATTGAAAACATTTCCGTAGTGTTGAAAAAAAAATTAAATGAAATTAGCAAATCGTTTATGTTCTTACGTCAATTAGTACAGATAAATAAATATTTTGAGAAATTATTTTGGTCGCCAAATATACACATACACATATTTCGATTATGTAAGTTTTCCGTCTGTATATATGTATATGTGTGTGAAGTTAAATATGCCGAGTTAAATATGTTTTGACGTAAGAACACATTTAACTTAGAAGTTAAATATGTTATGACGTAACGACATATTTAACTCAAAAGTTAAATATGTTTCAACGTAACGATGTTATAAACAAAAATAAGATATTCTTTATTCAAAAACATCAAATAATAAAAAAATTAACAACAAAAATAATTTTTTTTATAAATTTTTTTGTATATACATACATATAGAATTGTATTTGTGAATTTTTTTAAAAATTTTTAAAATTTGCACTATGAGAAAATCATTGAATCTCTGAGGGATTTTGGACATATTTGGGCAAACCCTTCGAGGTCACTCATATAGACCATATGGAAAAGGAGGACAATTGTTTGCTCTAATTACCTGTATAACTCACAATTCTAAATTGTATTTGTGAATTTTTTTAAAAATTTTTGAAATTTGCACTATGAGAAAATCATTGAATCTCTGAGGGATTTTTGACATATTTGGGAAAACCCTTCGAGCTCACTCATATAGACCATATGGAAAAAGAGGACAATTGTTTGCTCTAATTACCTGTATAACTCACAATTCTGAATTGTATTTGTGATTTTTTTTTTAAATTTTTGAAATTTGCACTATGAGAAAATCATTGAATCTCTGAGGGATTTTTGACATATTTGGGCAAACCCTTCGAGGTCACTCATATAGACCATATGGAAAAAGAGGACAATTGTTTGCTCTAATTACCTGTATAACTCACAATTCTGAATTGTATTTGTGAATTTTTTTAAAAATTTTTGAAATTTGCACTATGAGAAAATCATTGAATCTCTGAGGGATTTTGGACATATTTGGGCAAACCCTTCGAGGTCACTCATATAGACCATATGAAAAAGGAAGACAATTAATTGCTATAATTAACTGCATAACTCAGAATTCTGAATTGTATTTGTGAATTTTTTAAAAATTTTTTGAAATTTGCACTATGAGAAAATCATTGAATCTCTGAGGGATTTTGGACATATTTGGGCAAACCCTTCGAGGTCACTCATATAGACCATATGGAAAAGGAGGACAATTGTTTGCTCTCATTACCTGTATAACTCACAATTCTGAATTGTATTTGTGATTTTTTTTTTAAATTTTTGAAATTTGCACTATGAGAAAATCATTGAATCTCTGAGGGATTTTTGACATATTTGGGCAAACCCTTCGAGGTCACTCATATAGACCATATGGAAAAAGAGGACAATTGTTTGCTCTAATTACCTGTATAACTCACAATTCTGAATTGTATTTGTGAATTTTTTTAAAAATTTTTGAAATTTGCACTATGAGAAAATCATTGAATCTCTGAGGGATTTTGGACATATTTGGGCAAACCCTTCGAGGTCACTCATATAGACCATATGGAAAAGGAGGACAATTGTTTGCTCTAATTACCTGTATAACTCACAATTCTGAATTGTATTTGTGAATTTTTTTAAAAATTTTTGAAATTTGCACTATGAGAAAATCATTGAATCTCTGAGGGATTTTGGACATATTTGGGCAAACCCTTCGAGGTCACTCATATAGACCATATTTAAAAGGAAGACAATTAATTGCTATAATTAACTGCATAACTCAGAATTCTGAATTGTATTTGTGAATTTTTTAAAAAATTTTTGAAATTTGCACTATGAGAAAATCATTGAATCTCTGAGGGATTTTGGACATATTTGGGCAAACCCTTCGAGGTCACTCATATAGAACATATTGAAAAGGAAGACAATTGTTTGCTCTAATTAACTGTATAACTCAGAATTCTGAATTGTATTTGTGAATTTTTTAAAAAATTTTTGAAATTTGCACTATGAGAAAATCATTGAATCTCTGAGGGATTTTGGACATATTTGGGCAAACCCTTCGAGGTCACTCATATAGACCATATGGAAAAGGAGGACAATTGTTTGCTCTAATTACCTGTATAACTCACAATTCTGAATTGTATTTGTGAATTTTTTTAAAAATTTTTAAAATTTGCACTATGAGAAAATCATTGAATCTCTGAGGGATTTTGGACATTTTTGGGCAAACCCTTCGAGGTCACTCATATAGACCATATGGAAAAGGAGGACAATTGTTTGCTCTAATTACCTGTATAACTCACAATATTGAATTGTATTTGTGAATTTTTTTAAAAATTTTTGAAATTTGCACTATGAAAAAATCATTGAATCTCTGAGGGATTTTGGACATATTTGGGCAAACCCTTCGAGGTCACTCATATAGACCATATTGAAAAGGAAGACAATTAATTGCTATAATTAACCCAAATATGTCCAAAATCCCTCAGAGATTCAATGATTTTCTCATAGTGCAAATTTCAAAAATTTTTTAAAAAATTCACAAATACAATTCAGAATTCTGAGTTATGCAGTTAATTATAGCAATTAATTGTCTTCCTTTTAAATATGGTCTATATGAGTGACCTCGAAGGGTTTGCCCAAATATGTCCAAAATCCCTCAGAGATTCAATGATTTTCTCATAGTGCAAATTTTAAAAATTTTTAAAAAAATTCACAAATACAATTCTATATGTATGTATATACAAAAAAATTTATAAAAAAAATTATTTTTGTCGTTAATTTTTTTATTATTTGATGTTTTTGAATTTAGAATATCTTATTTTTGTTTATAACATCGTTACGTTAAAACATATTTAACTTTTGAGTTAAATATGTCGTTACGTCATAACATATTTAACTTCTAAGTTAAATATGTTCTTACGTCAAAACATATTTAACTCGGCATATTTAACTTCACACACGTTATATGTATAATAAAAATAATTTTTTTTTTTAATTTCTTTACACTGAAATGTCAACGAATACTGAACGAATGATGCGAATTTTTTCAGTTCTTTCATATCATCACAAAAAGAGAGAAGAGAGCACAAAAGATTTTCACAAAAGTGCTAAGTGCTAGTTTAGCACTTTTTAATAATAATCCGGAATTTTTTGCACTTTTTTATATAAAATTTCAATGCAATCAAATATTTTTTGTACGTATATTTTTAGATGATATTTTCTTTCTTGTGAAGGTTATATATAGATGGTAAAATATATATAAAGGAAAAGCTGATGGACATAATTTTGGGAGATGAGGAAGCAATATTTGAAGAATATTTGCTACCAAATCTGTATTTAGGATATGAATTCGAAACGTTATTAAAAAAGAATAAAGAAAAAAATATAATATTTTCTGAAAAAGAAGACACAATCAGAAAAATGTGTTTACATTTATTAAAGTCGCTTGTAAATGGACTAAAATATCGGCTTCCCAAAAATATTTTGATATTAAAAAAAATTTCAACATTTTCAATAGATAATAACCTTAAACAAATCAATAGGTGCCCTACTTGTATCTTAGAAGATATGAAGTTTAGTATAACTGAAATGGAAAAAATTCAAAATCAATAGAGCTATATAACTGAACAAATCTGGCATACCAATATGGATACTACGGAGTTCTGGATTCAAGTAAACCAATTTAGAAGTTCAATTAATGAAAATCTTTTTTAAGGAATTATCGGATTTTGTGGTTTTTTTTTTTTTGCTTTTACCATTCTCAAACGCTGGAGCGTTTATTTAATTTAAACGGCTTAATAAAAAGCAAATTTACAACAAAAATGATCACACAACTTTTATGTTCTGTGATTATTGAAAGCGTAAAACTAAATAACGTATGTATATTGCTATAACATCAATATATCGGACGATGTTTTAATTAAAATTGGTTCATGTGAAGAAAATTATATGATTGAACTTGTTAACCTTCTTACCACATTTGAGTAATTGGTGACACTTTTTTTGTGTAAATATAATATTAATAAAACTGAATTTAAATAAACAAAATATGTATATAAATATTTTAAAATTTTAGCACTTTTCTTTTTGAACAAAAGAACATTTTAGCACTTTTTTTTCCGAGGTTCAGCAATTTTTCTCTATCATATCATGGCAAAAGTGATGCAAATGTCAATACAAATTTTTTTTTATTATCAATCAAAGGCAATACAAAAGCAATAAATTTGTGAATAGGCAGCAAACGCGAATGGTTTCATTCTGTTCTCTGATATGTAAGCAATTTTTTTTTTTTTTGTAAACAAATATGTTGTTGTCATTTTTGTTTTCGTTGCTCGTTTTATTATTTTGCTTTATTTTATCCATTTTATTTTCATTATTAATGTCCTTTTAATTTTTGTTATACACTGGTGTATATGTTTGCTTTTCTAGTCGTTGGAAGAGGTTCCACTTATTGTTGTAGTCCTTTTTTTTTTTTTTTTTTGCAATATTGTTGATTATATTGTTGTTGTTGGTGCGGTTTGTTGTTTAAATGCTAGACAGAAATTCATTTAAAATTTATGACATTACAACTTGTTATAATGTCACAGATAAAGTTAAAGAGAAGGTAAAGCAGTGAGCCAAAGAGTTTGATACAAAGGGCAGGCTGGGGTGGCATTAGAGTTGGTAATAGTAAAAGAAAGAAGCAAAATTCAACACAAAGATATTTTGTATATATAAAGAGTAAGAGAAAGTGTTTTATAATGAAAATGAAGGCTATTTCAAGTGAAATGGGTTTTATGGAATTCATACTTAAATTTAGGCTAATAATAAAAAATAGATTTATATAAGGTAGAATTATAGTTATTAGTACATATTAATAATTATATACATATAATCTTTTTCAACAGCATTTGTCTTGCTGTCACTAAGCACATAGAGTGTCGTCTGTATTTATAAATATAAAGTTAAAACAAAAATTGTGTATAAAATTGAAATGTATTTTATCAGAGTATCTTTTTAAAATGATTACCCAAAAGATACAAAGACTTTAAACTTGGGCATTAAGCTAATACTAATACTTAGAATTCAGCTTTATTTCAATGTTTTCACTTGTATACCTTTTGGCTGTTTGTCCAAATGGTTTGTTCTATTTACGATTTTTATAATAATCTTGTTAAAAACTAAAACGACAAAAAGCGGAAAGAAAACAAAAACAAAAGCTCATCATACTTATAGAATATGACAAGGCAACTAACTGTATAATATATTCTAGCCAAAGGCTGAAAACTTTGTGCCACCCCTCTTGCATTTTCTTTCCGGGTCTTACTTACATTATGTCAGTAATTTTTAATTTCAAATTTTTTAAGAGTTCAGCTGCTTTTAAATTGAAATAAAAATACAAGATAAAAAGAATTAAACAATAATTGAATTTCTTTTATTCATAACATTGTTGTCTTATGTCTCTAAAGCTGGAAAATATTTGTACTTTTATTTCACTTTTTTTTTTCATAAAAAAATTTTCAGCTTGACATTCTGTCATATTGAATAAAAATAAAAAAGAAGAGAATTTTTTTTATTAAATTGGCAGTATCTAAAGACAACAAACAATATAGGTTAAAGAACAACAAACAGCTGAGTTTTTTCTCAGTTTATTTTCTTTTTTTAAACATAAAAAATTGTTTGAACTAGAAGTTATTGTTACACCCTCCATCATTACAAGTGATGCAAGGAGGTATTTCACGTGTTGCATCAGAGCTGATAACGCACAAGGTATAATAATTATGTATTTATAACATTGAAAGGCGATTGAATTATACGGTGTATCGAAGGAAAATATTCTCATGTCCAAATTACAAAGGCACATTAAATTTACTGAAAATTCTGCTGCTAGTTGGTATTACAATAACAGTTACGTCAACGAAAAAAAGCTATTAAAAGTTATGGAAAGAAATCTAGAAAAGAATTTTTAAATTATTTAATTAAATGAAATGTGCCAAGGCAATGGCTTTTATAAATTTCTAATACTAAGTAAGCCCTAGTAATATATGAAGGGTATTTAAAATTCCAATACAGCCGAATCTAATTACAGACTTGTAGGCATTATTTTGAAATTTGAGTCATAATATATGTATTAAACTGAAACGACTTGTTTCATTTTGTATATGAAGAGCATTAAAACATAATTGTATGGGATGTTAAAGGAAAAATTTTACAATTTTATAGGATTCCATGGGAGGCCATTAAAATTTGGAAAAAGCTACAATTGTAGCATTCTTCAAACAAAGTTATAAATATTAATAACCAGCAATACACATGTATTAGTTGTTAAAAAAGTTCTATAAATATAAGACAGTAAATGCTTTTAAGTATGTACCCAGCAAGAATTCTCATTACTAAGGCTGAAGTCAGAGTGAGAGCGAAGCTTGATGCTGAAGGGTCTTTAACTTTGACAGCGGCCATATTGTTGAAGCTACATCCAACGAATTGGCTGTCGTTTATTCAGTCGAAAATTAACCCCTTATGTTGGCCTAAATTAGATGTTATAAATACAAACGACATGAGGTTTTAACATAACAGAACGTCATGCTATTTGGATCATGCAACATTACAAGTCTTGTAACAGCGTTTTGTAGGCATAATCATCTCACGTAAATGTGATGTGAATTGAGTATCGAGATATTACGCATTTCGACTTTTTCTTGTAGGGTTTTCTTAAGTCGCTGGTCTATACGAATAATCTACAAGCCATAATAACCCTTAGAGAACACTATCACACATAAGTTAAGTTCAGCGTCAGAGTCATACGTGCTCGTTAGCAAAGCCGAGTTAGAATTTGGCTTGTTGTTAAAAAAAATATTATGATGTTTGCAATGATGGGCTCGTTTTAAAGCATTTCCCATAAGATATTTAAAAATGTATGAGCTCGAATTTCTGCAATAATATTGGCAATGAGTTCAAAAATTATCTTATGCTCATCAAATGTGGTGAACGTGCTGTCCAATTAATTTGCGAATTTCTGGAAATTTTTCGCTCTCCAAAATTCAACTTAAAGCTCCACTACGTGCCGGGTAGTAAAATATATCACATGTCTGTTTTCAAGAGCTGGAACAAAAAAATATTCCTGTATAAATCGATTACGCCTTCCATGTACGGCTTCTTCACTTCCAACTTCATTTTCGAAGATGTAAGGCCCAATAATATTTTAAGATGTAACACCACACCATACTGAACTACCAGTGAGCTGCAATTAGCGTTGATGAATGGCTCTTGGATTTTCAGAAGCCCACAACCTTCAGTTTTGCTTATTGTCAAAATCATTCAAATGAAAATGAGTTTAATCACACTAAATCAGATTTACATTAAAGTTGATTTTATTTCTAATCAACTGTTGAAATTTATCTGCAAAATGAAAATTATGCCAATGATCTGCTAATATAATTCTTGCGCCGCAAATTTCACCTTCAAATAAGCCGTAATGGCTTACGAGCCATTCCTGACCGAGTAGAACGGCTTTTGGTAGATGTTTCTGTCGTTTTGTTAACACTTTGCTTTATGCGTAAAATATTTTTCGCAGTGGCAATTAGGCGGGGTCTACTGCTTCGAGGTAATATTGATGGTGACGATAAACTAATTAACGAATCATTGCTTTAGAGGGGCAAATTCTAACGTTAAAATGTTGACGATATGCTATTTGTGTTAAAATAATTGTTTGCTGTTTTTAATAATAGAAATATATTATTCTAGTTCTAGTTTCAGTTGTGAATCTCTTCATTATTTATACTCCAGGAATTATAAAGACATTTAATCCAAAAAAAAAAAAAGTACAAAACATAAGAGCGCTACAAAAGTTTTTTAAATAGACTTGACGTAGCCCCACAGGAAATAGTCTAACGGCGTCAAATCGACCGAGGTGGCCAATCGACTGGACCATTTCGTGAAATAACACGTTCTCAAAACTTGGTTTCCAATAAATTGATTGTGACATTCGCTGTGTGGCTTGTGGCGCTCTCCTGTTGGAATCACATGTCCTCCAAGTCCATATCATCCAATTGGGGCCAAAAATATTCTGTTATCATTGAACGGTAGCGATTCCGATTCACTGTAACGTGCCGGTCTTGATCATCATGGAAGAAGTACGGCCCAATGACGCCGCCGGCCCATAAACAGCAGTAATTTTTTCGGGATGCAATGATGACTCATGGAGTACGTGTAAATTGCTGTCTGAGCAGTAATGCATATTTTGCCTATTGACGAAGCCATTTAGCCAAAAATAAGCCTCATCGCTGAAATTGAATTTTCGATTAAAATCCTAATCATTTTCAAGTTGTTGCTCAGCCCAATTCACGGACGTACGACTCTTCTGGTGGTCAAGTGGCTTTAGTTTTTGCGCCAATTTGATCTTGTAGGGATGTAGGCCAAGGTCTTTTCGCAAAATTCGCCACAACGACGTCACAGAGATGCCCAACGCTTAAGAACGACGTGTGAGAGACACAGTTGGGCTTTCTTCAACTGAAGCCTCAGGGGCAGCAATATTCTCGACACTACGGGCACTGCTTTGTCTCACTGGCGCGGGAACATTTGTACTGTACCTGGGGATTCAAACTTTTCCACTAGACGAATTTCGACGAATTTCGGTAGTAAATTTTAATAATTTCGACTCGTTGTTGGCTCGTATATCTTTCCATCATGAAACGGCAAACCGTACTGAAGAGAAATGTCAAAAGAGCGGCAAAAAATATGGCGTCGTTTGCTGTCCCTAACGGTCTAATTTTGTAGCGTGCCTGTTGAAAAACCTTTTATAAACGAAAAAGTTATGAGATTTTTAAAATTTGGATAGCAGTTGAGGCTTAGGATTTGACTCAGCAGCTGACGTGACTAGAAAAAGTAACAGTAAAGTACTGCCAAATACAAATAGGTTATGTTTGTTCTTTCAGCAATTCGTCGGATTGTTGGTGCTCTCTTTTAAGATCCCCTTAATGCTCATAGAACCGTAAAAAACATATTTCGCTATAAATGAATTTTTTCGAATTTTCATTCTCAATATCAGAACTCCAAAAAACTACTCAAAAACTCGGCATAAAATAAAATAAATTTTAACATTGAAACCAAATTTACCATAAACCTATTTTTAAAAACTCAAAGCCTTCTGCGAACATTGAGATAACCATTTCATAATTGGTTCTAGCTCCCACATAAAGACTATCGCGGCAAATCTATCGAAAAGCGCATCAAATTGTTAACGATATTCAAGATGAAATTTACTGCAAATAAGTGGCAAATATCTGTAATAAATTTATAATGCCTTTTGCCCGCCATCCATCACCCTTATTTTAAATTCAAATTTATTTCAAATTGCTTTTAAATTTAAGAAAAAGCCTTATTTAAATTCTATAATTAAATTTTTCAAAAGAAACTCAACAGTTGTTGTCTTATTTTTTACTTTCTTTTTGCATTTCCTTATTTATGTATGTTTAACATAAATAATCCTTTAAAAACAACTTAGCGGAAAGTTGGCTAATTCTGTTGTATTTTTATCTTAAGTTGCATGTTTATGCAAAAATCCATTTCAGCATAAATATGCATTTTAAACAGTTGGTTAAACTGTCACATTAAATATTTATCTTTCTTCCTTCAAATTCTATTTTAATCAAGAGCAGCATTTTTGTCACAAGCAGTTAGCTGAATATTGTATGTATGTTTGTATGTATCCATCCATATGTTAATAAGTTTTCATTATAATAAACAAGAAAATTTAAAAGCAGAAAATTTAGTAGCTTTTAGTAGGATGTTGTATTAAAAGGAGAGCAAACATTTTGATGCCGTTGGACTGTGGTTAGAGCTGCTGGGAAAAGAGTAAAAAATGCAAACTGCTTTTACTGCGAAATTGTTTAATTGTATAAATTTAAATCAACGCATAAATGCTTAAACAGAATTACGACGTAACGTAAATTTCTCTAAAAATTTATGTCAAGATTTTATTTTTAGAGCGTATTTTCTTATGCTCTTATTTTAAGAGACTTTTGCATTAAAATGTCACACATTTGCAAAAAAGCCAATAAGTTTCTGTTAAGAGAATAAAATGTAATTAAATAAAAAATATGGGTATTTAACGCTACTGTCGTCGATTTAATTAATTATGGTCCATATTATTACATAGCTTTCGTAAACGTTATTTTGTTAGAAAATTAACTAAAAAGGTAGACTCGCTGGTAAATTCGAGCGAATTCGCCGCCATGTACAAAAAAAGTACCGAAAATTATATTGACCTGTGGTGCCAAGCTTCATTGTCATTCTGTTTGTAATTTCTACAATTTTCATTTTCGATCGCCCCAAAGTATATATTTTCTAAAAGCTTATGAATAAGGAAGTCGATTAGGTAATGTCTTTCTGTCCGTGTGTTTGATGGTTGAAATGAACTATTAGAAGATCCCACATGTTGCATATCTGTAAGTGGTACCGATTTTATGAAAATATTCAAGAATAAATTCCTATTAAAATTTAGTACAATCTCCCTATAACTTTCTGAGATATGACCAAATAAACACAACTGCCTCTGTTTTTCTTTAATTTTTTCCATAAAAAAACAAAAGTTTCAGCTCTAGGATAAACTATAGGAACGTTTACTACTATTTGCAAATATGATATGCCGTTAGGGTTATTCCTCAGAAGCTTTTGACCAATCGGTCACTAATCAGCAAAGTTATAGACAAAAATATATTTTAAAAATAAACAATTTTTAAATAAGTAATTTATTTTAGAAGACGCTAAGACACCAAAATACATGTCGCGGTCTTAGGAATTTTTTTTTTAGAAAAACTGTCAAATGGGTTAGAAACTAACTAAGATATAAACACAAACACACAACTATTACGGTTTTTTTTTTACAAACGAAAATGGATTTCCTTCAGCTTTTAGACAACAGAGGGGGTCCATATGGGTATAAAAAAGGGTTATTAGACTAGCAAAATATAAACACATTTAAAATCCTTGATGGCCGCCACTACAAAATGGCGTACAATAAATTTGTACATGAGTTAAATGTAGTAGCTAAAAATATTGGTATCAAATAAAAGGGCCTAAGCAGCAGAATACACAGTACAGTAAGCTATGAGACCTAAAAATCCAAAATGGCTACCGAAATAAAATGGCGGATATATAGGACAAATATAGTAATTAATTTTTAACCCCCACGATAGTGGTATCAAATGAAATGGCTTGATCAGAAGAATACAGCAAACTATGAAAAAGTTTGAGTCAAAGATGGCGGCTAAAACAAAATGGCGAAAAGTTTTTTTAACCCCATCAGCTAACAATTTAAAAATTTAAAATCTAAGATGGCGTCAGAAAAAATAAATCAAAATATCGGTAATCATTAAATCTGAAATCTAGTCTAAGCTACGATATTGTAAATAATGATGAAGGGTAAAGGCTTCATTAGTCTTGACTTTCGGTTGTCGTTCTGTGACGTGCCGTTTAATTTTTGTAGTTACTTCTTCTGTAAAAACTCATCTGCCTTAATTTACAATCTTACAAAAACAAGGCTATTATATTTTTTTTGTTAATTTTTCTCGACAAAGTCCATACATAAAAAAGAATTGCAGTGTCAGATTTTATCTATAAGCAAACAGACACCTTTAAAATATAGGCACCAAAATATCAGCTGTTTCTCTCTCAATGGCCGTCACTTAACGTAGAATTCTATTTTCTACAGATTCGTCCGCAACGGAACGAAACGAAACAGAAAAACTAACGACACATACACATTTTATATTAATAAAAAAACAAGTCAGCTGATTCGCCACGTAACAGAAAGTAAAGACTAATTCTGCTTAAATTTTAGGTTCGACATGGCCGAATATAGCATTCGTACTTGTTTTTATATTTTATAAAGAGATCCACATTTCAAAAAGCTGGTTATTAAATTTTGACTTATAACGAACCTGTGCATTAAATATAAATTGAACTGAGTATTGCATCTTATGGACTGCAGGATCAACTCCCACACAACTAATTGTCATAATCATAGTTTTAATTTGTTTAAGTTCTAATATAAAGTTTGTAATATTAATAGTTTTTTTTCCAAATTTTCTTCCTTAAATGGCCAGCTTTTTTTGTTGTACTTTAGTTAAACTTCTAGTGATCCCACAGTAAATCTCAATAGCCAGTTGCATTGTGTTAGTGTTTTGCTTGAACACGACTGATACAAAAAAAAAATCTAACAAAAGAGGTGTTTACCCAAACACAACTACAATTTAAACTTGAGCTAATAAATTCATACATGTTGGTAGCAGGCAGCAGCAACCAACAAACACTATCATCAACAACATCGTCAACACTACAATAGCAGCACAATTTAACATTGTTTTTTTATTTATTTTATTTTTTATTTAACACAAAACCAGCAAATCATCATCAGCTAAAAGTTGCACACTAATTTATTCATTTAACATAATTTTCAAGTACCGCCCGCCTTTTTAGTTAATATTCCACTTGTTTTTGCTTGTATTCCAAACACTTTATGTCTCTTGATTTCATTACGTTATACCAAGATTTTTATTTCTTCTCAACTTTCAGCTTGACATACTACAACAACTAATTTTTGTTGTTTGAGGAAATATAATATTTTGTAAAAAAGAGAAATTAAAAAAATAAATTTCACTCTTATATTGTTTTCTATTATTAAAAAGTTTTTAAGGAACATTTAACAAAACACAAACCTATTCAGTTAAAACTTGTGCATTGTGTTTGTGTGTGTGTGTTTTATTTCTTTCGTTCTTCGTATAGAATAAATTATAATAGAAAATATTAATGGAGCATAGAATGCAGCACATACTTCAGAGTACACATGAATCACAAGCAGCTATTATACGCTTACAATTCACTTAAACAGGGACAACAGAGGGGCTGGATTTTTTTTTGTCGGAGTGTTTACTTAAATGCTTCTATGTTTGTATACAGTGCAAGTGCTCGTATTTAGATGGACGTACATGCAGCACGACAGACTTAAACGTCTATCTTTATTAACTTTTTTGTAAGACTGTCAGGCAGCCAAATAATAGATGCAGTATCAGTGTGATAACAAATGCAACAAAAATAGTTTAAGACAGTAAGTACACCATTTCTTAGTTTTTGACACAATTTAGGAATACATTGTATGAAAACATATCAATTAAAGATAAACAAAAACTATGCAATAATAAATACGATTTTTTTTTTAAAAAAGTCTTATTGAAAACGATCATATCTTGATTGCTAGGCAACTATACTCTTGTTGCACTTAACATTTTATGGTTAATAGCAACTTTAAAAGCTTGTAAATATAATGTTACTTTTGCAGTGACATCATACTATGTTTGCGGTAATTATTTTTTATCATATTATTTTTGACGACAACCATATTAAAGTTTTAGCTAAAAGTAGACATTAAATACTTACAAACGAAAGGTAATGAATATGGACTATTCTATTAAACGGAGCCTGTCCATATGTACTAACAGACGGTTGAAACGTAAAGCTTAAAACAAAAAAATATGTTTTTCACTTGATAAGGAGTGAAGCGACATAAGTAGATTCTGGCCTTGTTCTTTATTGAATTCTGAAGCTTAGGAGTTGTGTCTCTGTAAACTCAGTATCATTAATAGGAGTTAAGTTATAGTTACATACGTGGGCATACCTCGGACTAAGGCTGCATACTAACATGCTAAAAGCATATCTGCAGGGATTTTAATTCAGGCAAAAGGACTCCATAAATCTAAAAAATACATATTGATAACCACATGAAGATAAGTTGGTAGAGCGCTAAAAGAGTCCCTTTTCATGAGTACTATTAAGGTAATCAGATAAAATCCCAGCACCCTGAGCTAGATACTCATCTTAACAAAATGAAAATCGAATTTGCCGTAAGAAATTTCCATTACTGGCTGAATATAGACTTAGGACAACAGGCAGATACACATTAAGTGCTAACTTTATGGGAGCTAGAGATTGTGGAGATCAGTCGACAGTATGAAATCGCTGCTAAAGTCTAAAACAAACGCTTGTAACGAGACGTGAATGAATTTAATTTTTTAAGCATTTACAAATAAACCAGAGCTTGGAGCTATTGATAAACCTAAACAAGAGCATCGAGGTTGTGTAATGAACTTTTTTTTGTCTTATTAAACTGACAAATTTAAAACAAAACCGGAGTTAAAATCACTAAATGGAGCTCAAAATTGCTAAGATGGTATTACTTTTAAACATTTACAAAAACAAAACAATAACAACTACCACTTTCATACCAAACACTTTGTCAAAACCGCAATGAATATAAGTATATTGGCCAAAATTATATATAAAAACCGGATTTTACAGTTGAAACCGTTGCCATTGCATTTTTTTGGTTTGCTTCAAACATGACAATTGTTGGCAGCTAAAAAACGTTTTCCGTTCTGTTAGAGTTTTTTGCGACCGCTCTGTCTATCTGTATGTGTGTGTGTGTTAGCTATAGACTCCAAAACCATAAAGCCGATGGGACTCAAACTTTGGCAAGTTGTTGTACACATTTCATGAAGTGTTTATGGGTGGTAAAAAGTGCCACGCCTATAAAAAATTAGTTATCATTTTTAGCTACTTGCACTAGATAAATTTTTCTGAAACTTTGCAAAGTGGGCAGGGCCACGCACATAAAAAAGTTATAATTATATGGTACTCACTCTGGGCCGATTTTTGTGAAACTTTGCAGTCATATTGAACTGTTATGGTTATACAATTTCGTGATTAGAAAAGTGGGCAGTGCCACGCCCATAAAAAAAAGTTATAATTTTCAGCTACTTGAACTTCACCGAATTTTCTGAAACTTTGCACACACATACTGAACTCTCATGATTATACAATTTCGTGATTATAAAAGTGGGCAGTGCCACGCCCATAATAAATTAGTTATAATTTTTAGCTACTTGCACTAAATCGATTTTTCTGAAACCTTGCACACATATTAAGCCGTCATGGCAATCTAATTTCGTTATTAGAAAAGTGGGCAGTGCAACGCTCATAAAAAAATGTTATAATTTTTAGCTTCTTGCACTTGATATTCAATTAAAATTCAAAATGTATTTTTATTTATCACGCAAGGCTTAGCAACGCGCGCCGGGATTGGCTAGTTATAAATATAATTAAATTAGTTAAAGCTTTGTAGTCCTGCAAAAGTAATCATAATTATTTTCCTTTCTCTCTTAGGAAACATTGTGGTGGCAGAAGTTTTTCAATTTTTTTCTTTGCTTTGCCACTCTCTACCGATACTACATCTGCAATACTTATAAAGCACTATTCCGGCAGTTGTTCTTGTTGTTTTACTTGTTATTGTTATTATTATATTCATGTTCTATTGCTATTGTTGTTGCTCATAATGTAAGTTTTGCCTCTACTACTTGTAGCATATAATATTTATTTAGTAGTCAGTCGTTTGATTGTTAGTAGCAGTAGGTTGTCAGTTGTTTGTTTAGTAGATGTGATATGACATGACGCCCAGTTGACTCGCATGAGTTGACTGAACAGCACATCTTTTAGAAATGTTTGGTCTTTGCTAGATTCTTATTTTTTCTTCTGTTGCTGTTATGTCTCCTTTAGTTTTTTTTTTAGATTTTTGCTTAAAAAAACAAAAACATACAGACATACACAGATAATCGTCTGGCTGTGCTGTGACAAAAGTTAAAGTTCACAAAAAGTGTAAACAGTACAACAATTGTCTCTAGACAAATATATTTATGCATGTATGAATGTATAAGTCATCTCTATGATTTAAGATATAAATAGTTAAAGCAATTCAAAATTGTACATCATACAGGTCGATGAAGAATACAGGTGTGAAGTTAAATTTTAGTTCTTAAGTTCAATAAATTCTAAAAATTCTTTACTATAAGAATAACATTTCTTCTAATGCTTAAAAGTTTGTTTAATGGTGAACATTTTCAAATTAACTTATTCTTTTTGTTTTTTTTATCAGAAAATGATCGTGTGTTTTACAACTCCTCCTTCTACTGTAGCACTAACATTTCTTATTTCCTTTTTTTAACCTAAGTGTTTTGTTTAGACTACCTTCTACTAATAACTTTTTCTAACTACAAGTATGAAATTCAAATGCACACTTTTTGTTACTGCTGCTGAAACTCTTTACTAGCCTAGCAATGAGGTCATAGCTTCTGTTTCTTGCTGTAGCTTAACAACTTTAATAGTGCATCTCTATAAATGTTGTTCCTCATAAAAAGATATAAAAAGCAAAAAAATAAAAAAAACTCAACATAGTGTCAACAAAAGTATATTTTTCTCTGTGATAATGACATAATGCCTGACTGCCTGACTGCTTGCATATACATTCATACATTCATACGTATGCACTCTATCTATTTATATTTGAGGAAATACTCAAGCGTATTTTTCACTGTGTTCCTTTGAGAGTGTGTGTGTGTGTTTGTTATTTAATACGCTTATGTCAAAAGAATGCACTACTAGTCTTACACGTCAAACAATCACTTAAAACATTATTCTGACACATTAACATACAATATTTTTACTCAACTCACTTGGTGGAAAAAATTAGAAGAGAAAATAGTTTAGAAGGAGCATGATGCTAAACAAGCTTGAAAAAGTGCAAACATTAATGCGAAAAGAGTTTTAAAAGACTTTTCTAAATGTTTGGTATATTATAAAAAGAAATTTCCGTTTAAATTTCTAAATAGATTTCGGGATATGGTTGCATTTTAAAGGAATATTTTTTTGTCAGTCAGATTGTAAAAGTGTGAATTGAAATGTTTTATGAATAGGCAAAAGGGTTAACCAGAAATTTATTTTCTGGTTGTCACTAGATTTTGACGAAAAATACACCTGAAAGGTATTCTATTAAAGCAGTGCAATATGTATGTAAAGGGTGGTTAAATTTTAAGAGACGATGTTGAATGTTAACCACACTTAAACGTCAAGTTTTTTTCTTGCACTTCATTTGACATTTCTCAATTTCAGACTAACTCAATTTGAACCGTGGAAAGATACGCAATCGAGCAGCACGTTAAAGTTATTCAGGCTTATTTTGAAAATGGGCGTTCAAATCAAAATGCATTTCGTGAACTTTGTGATTCTTTTGGTAAACATAATTGTTCAAATTCGCACCAATGATATAAATCTCTTGAATATATCCCGAAATGAATCGGTATTCAAATAAAGGATCCGCCATCAAACGTTTTTTTTTTTTCAACTAGTGCCTATTTCGTGAATGGTAACACTAAGCTCATGTCTGATTTGACAGATAATTAGCTTTATCCTTCCGCTGAACGAATATGGTTGTGTATACGCTTGAACAACGCTGAGAAATATTGCGACATTACTTTGGCCGATTTTGCCAAAAAAAATCATCTTTTCAGAGGAAGCTCATTTTGATCTTGGCGGGTATATAAACAAGCAAAATTGTTGCATTTGGGGCACAGAAAACCCGCACGCATACATTTAAAAGCCGATATAACCAAAACGAGTCATTGTTTGGTGCGGATTTTGGTCCAGAGGCATAAGTGGGCCATTTTTCTTCGAAAATGAGCAAGGAGTGGCCGTTACAGCCAATGGCGATCGTTATCGGGCCATGTTGAACGAATTTTTGTTCACAAAAATTTAAGAGGAGGATATTGACAACATTTGGTTTCAACAAGATGGCGCTACGTGCCACACAGTCGAGGATACACTTTTTTTATAGCATTTTCAGAAAAAAAAGTTATTTGGCGGACCCTTTATACTACAATCGGCCCATACCTCTTTGAGAGATTAGCCTCTTTATTCTCTCATATTTTTACCATAAAAATAAAAATGTTTTAGCCATATGATAATTTAAAGACATGTTGGCTACTATTTCTAGATAAAATGTTCATCTAGGACTATTTTGGACAAATCGGTTATTATTTATGTGGCAAAGATAAAGGAAAAAATATTTTTACAAAATATACAAACCCTAGTCTCGAAAACTATTGCTTTAACTGAGATATAAGCGCAAAATTTGATTTGGTTTTTCCTTAAACTTTTAAACGAAAATCGATTTTTTCCAGCTCCTGGACAGCAGAGAAAAGCGATATGGTTTTTAAAAGAAGGGATTTGAATATGGGGCAAATCTAGCAATTAAAAATGTACTCATTACAGAGAAAGGCCTTCACCAGTAGAATATAGTAAACAATGAAAAAGTAAATATAGAGGATGGTACTCTAAGCAAAATGGCTGATAGTTTTTTCTCAACCCCATCTTATCCATATAGGCTAGTAGAATACATATTACTATTTAAAATTTCAGAATCAGAAAGATGGCGTCAGATAATAAAGCAAAATAGCGTTTAACATTAAATGTAGGCTAAGCCACGATGAGGTCACAATATCTATGTACAAAAATTATGATAATCGCTATTATTAGAATAAAAAATTCCAACTTTTTTTATATTTTTTTTGTTTCAACAAGAATATGTACTTTGTTCCTTTTTTAAAGTCTGCAAATTTGCTAGTTGTTTTAAAATATCTTTCGCGTTATTTCTCAACCCTCATTCTGACTTCATTACGGTAATTAAATTGTAGGTAGGGTATGTAGAACAGGCAGCTGTTGTGCAGCTCACTTGGGTCCATTATCTTGAAACCTTTGTGATGCCTAAATAGAAAAGTGAGAATAGAATAGAAAAGAGAAAGAGAAGCAGAAAGTCCAGAGTGTCTGGTGGGAATTGAACTTGCAACCCCCAAACTAGCTGTCCAGCACACTACAAACTAGTCCACCGGGGCACCCCGTAAAATATTATCGTTTCCAACGTCAATTCTCGCCTAAAAAATTTAAATTTTTATGCAATAAAAATTTCGTAAAACTGCTATTTAAAAATGCTTTTGTTTAGTTCTTTAGGTAAATGATACTCAGGTATTGAATTTATAAGAGAGTTGCCATATCAATTAAGCACTAAACGCAATATACTTTAATAAATAAAGACTCATGATGCTTTTAAGAAACTTTTTAAACTGATCTTATAAATAGGAATGACAATGCATTATAAAGATATTTATGTGAGTTTTACCTACTCACATACACACACACACACACACACACTCAAATGATTAGAATACATATAATATTTTACACTTGTAAATGTATGTGAGGGTATGTGGGTGGGTGTTTAAATTTGCATTAAATTAAAATGTTTTTCTAAAGCACATTAACACTATTATACATGTGTTGAGGGCAACACAAGCGGCAAGCTGCAACTATGGCAACAACAACCTCTCCATTATTATTGCTATTATTTTCAATGACTTGTTGTAGTCGTTGTTGGTACTTCTTTTATACTTTTTTTTTCTAAATGCCTGCTTTAACGCAACACTTGTTTTAATATTTTAATTTGGCTCGTAGTTTTCAGTTTCATTTGTTGTATTTTACTTTTTTTATCATCATCATCGTCATCATGAACAGCATCCTCATCAAATCACTACAACCATCATCCTTGTTGGCAGACTTTAAGAGTCTTGTATGTCATGTTGCAACTTTCAACTTGCCACTAGTTAGAACATTGTTATGTTAATTTGTTGTTGCAATTTTTGATGCTGTTGTTTTAGTGTTAATATCATAACAAGCTAAAATTTAATTTAGAGTTTTTTTTTACATGTTTACATTGTAATATTATTAGTTTTTTTTTTTGGCAATTGCTGTTGTCTTGTTTTTTTTTTTCTTTTTTGAAAGGGTGGGTTTTACACAAACTTGTTAATGGTTTGTGTAAAACCCGCGTTTCTAATATCATGTCTGTATTTTATATCAGTAGCAGCGGTAACACTTTTATTAAATTTAGAAATTCTTTATGAAACTTTTTAAACTCCATAATGAGGCAGTTATAAATTCAGAGATATTTCTAGAAGATAAGAGAAATGCTTTTTTTAAGTCGGAATTTTTGGAAAGAAATATTTTCATGCCGTTTTATTTAAAAAAAAAAATATCTCCTATTCACAAAACTTTTTATAAAAAATATTTTTAATATAAAATATTTATTTAAGATAATTTCTATGGAAAATATATCCTTAGTGTGAAGGCATTTTCTATAGAATATTGCGCACACTAAATACAATAACGTTACAAATCAACATTTTCCAAAACTGACTTTTTCCATAAATTGATTCCCAATACACATCTCTAACTTCTTCAAAGATTTTTACAAGAAAAATACCGTTATTTTTTTTATTTTTGTTAATTACATTGCTTCTGGACAATCAACAATTATTTGCCTTTATTTAAAATTTCAGGTGCCAAATTACGGCATTCTATTACGATCGAAATTTTACTCAAACGATGGAGTTCACTGTGCTTTAGAGATTGTAATAAGAATTTTTAAATTTCGATCACGTTCGAATGAATGCCGTAATTTCCCCAAGAATTTTGAGTTGTTTAGTGTGCGATATGTCGTCAAGGTTGTGTTCTGTCTCCACTACTGTTAAACATAGTACTTGACGTAGTTATGAACCACTGTATGGATATGCATCATGGTATTTCCTGGGGCCTTCATGATAGGTTAGATGATATTGATTATGCAGATGACGCCTGTCTTCTATCCCACCGCTTCTCTAGCATGCAATCCAAGATTCAAGCCTTTGCTACACATGCTGCCAAAGCGGCAGCGCATAAACTCCTCATGCAATACGAACTTCCAGCTTTCGGGCCAACACATTGACGATGTTGAAAACTTTTGCTATCTGGGGAGTATAATTTCAAAAAGCGGGGGCAGCAAAGAAGATATACAGAAAAGGCTGTGTAAGGCGAAACAAGCATTTGGCACGCTTAATAAATTCTGGAGATCGCAAAATATCTCAATTCAAACCAAACTTAAAGTTTTTAATAGCAACGTGAAATCTGTGCTTCTGTATGGCTGTAAAACCTGGAATATTTCGATTCGGGAAATGAGTTGTATGCAAGCTTTTGTAAACCGCTGCCTCAGGCGTATACACAGGATATTCTGGCCTGCCAAAATATCAAATCAGGACTTGTGGAACTTAACCAATCAGGTCCCTTTAAACATAAGTATCCGATTGCGTAAATTTAGCTGGCTGGGCACACAATGAGAAAGCCAGAGGATGATTTAACTCGACAGTCCGTTGAGTATAATCCCCAAGGATCCAGAAGACCTGGCAGACCTGCGAATACTTGGAGATGCCAAATTGAGAACGAGTTGCACGAGCATGGTGTGTCTTGGAGTGAAATGAAAACGATGTCTACTGATAGAATACAATGGAGAGCATTTGTTGCGGCCCTATGTTCCACTGGGAGTTACAGGATTAAATTAACATTTTTTAAAGAAAAAAAATTTTTAATTTTAAGAATTTTTTGGTATAATGAAGCATAAAAATTTTTCAGGTTATTAGGATTTCAAATACTTTTTCAACTGCGATACTCGTATAGGTATGTGCGTACATATATTAGAGTGACCGGATAGGGGGAAAATGCCGGAATCTTGTTCGTTTGGACCCTACGTGACATATCAGGTGAAATCTTTAAGAAAGAACTTAATATACCCACTATAGTTCTGTAATCCACTCAACAAAGTATTTCCCCCAATATGCCACACCCCGCATAACACTTAGACTATTCTTAAGACTAGAGGGGCATTTTGACCCGCTATTGCTCCACTCCTGAGCAAGAACTTTATATACCAGCTTAAGTTCTGTAATTTACTTATCAAGGGACTTCGTCCGATATGTCACAACCCCATTCAGGTATGTCCGCGATTTCCCCATTAGACTATTTTTAAAACTGGAGGGCACTTAGTGTACCAGGTCACGTTTTTGGGGTCAAAGGCTGTTGTAACTCTGCTTGACTTTCTGGAGTTATGGCTCCACATATCGACTTTGGATTTTTCAAACTTTGAGCGACGAGCGGCACAGGTTAACGTCGTTTAATCCAGCTCAAATTTTATCTGTCGCAATATCTGGAAAGAGAAATCGTTTTTGTGCGGTACACACTAACAAAATTCCGACATCGATTTTTTGCGCTCACCCTATTGTATCTACACGTATAACTTGTTTCCACGTTTTATTACCAATTACACTGCCATCACAAAGTTTTCATCTTTTCCTTTTCACGTCTGGAAATTTACAGGTTAAAAGCAAATACTTAAGCATTTAGGAGCACACTTCCAAGCAGAACAAATTTTCTTCTAACATTTAAACTGGTTTTTCCAAACTAATGCTGCTATTTTTATCTTGTCAAAATGTTAAGCAAATCTTTACGAAAAACAAAAAAACTTTTAAAATTTTGGAAAACTTTATGCAATTCTCTACTTTGTTTGTTATAAATTGACGTTTAAGTGGAAACTGAATAAAAATCCAATAACATATTGTTGGCTTCTACAAAATGTAGCAAATGAGCATGAAAGCGTATGTATGTTTATGTGTGTGTATGGGTGTGTGTGTGTGTGTAAGGATTTGCAGTTATATTTAAAAATTATTTTAAAGATGTAAGATAAAAAGAAAAATGAAAAACAAATGAAATGTTGCTACACTTACAAACATGAAAAAGTTGCAAAGGTGCAAGGCACTAACCACAAACAGCAGCCAAAAAGAGCAAAAGAAACATGTTAAATATGGATAAAGTTCAATTTGTATTAGACAGTTATACAAACAAAATATATGTAGTTAGATAAAGCGTAGTTTTTTTGGTTTAGTTAAAGTAGAATTATTTCAGTATTAAAGTTTTAAAATCTGTAACTTTAAGTTTAAGATCAAAAAACATGTTTATCAAAGATGTGTATCCAGGAATAATGTAGACTGCGATATAACAAACAAAGTTTCAAAGACAAAAATTAAAAAAAAAAAAATAAACATAGAATTGTTAGACAACTTCCGATCTGCTCAAATCATAAATTATTTCTATTCAAAGTGATTTAACTTTATGCTTGAGAGTTATTTAAGCTCTACATGAAAATTGTACCAACACAATGATTAACATTTTTTTTTAATGCATAATAGCATTTTTGAAATAGAACTTATGTATGTCAGTTCAAATAAAAAAATCATTTTAAAATAATAATAAAAAACAAACCATTAATTTTTATTTAGACTGAAATATTTCGTAGCAATAATAAAATCATCGACATTCATTAATGATCATGTATTTGGACACGCTTTATCATTGGAACTTTAATTTAACATTTTCACTCAATTTGTCTATAACTTTAAAATACTTTGTTTCTATTTGTCATTATTGCTCGTTTAAGCAAATTAGATTGTATATGGGCCTTCAAATTTTATGTTGTTTTTGTAATACATTTTGTAAAACATGGAGAATACAACGATATTAACAATAACAATAAAAGCAAAACACAGACGTCTCTTAGACTGCAGATATCATCCGCACCAACATACATACATACATACAAAGCTATTTACTACAATTTATATCTAAACAAGAAAAAGCATATATTAAGGGGGAGGGTGGAGTAAAAAGTTATTTTTTTAAGCTTACAAGAAGCTAATAAAACAATTTTTAAAAATTTATTTTTTTATAATTTTAAATTTTAGTCCAAAAACTTTTACACTTTGAAATTTGTCACAACTGTATAGAAGGGAATCTAGCCTCCCGACTTGAAGGTCACAAAAATTGACCTTTGACCTTTTCAAAAAAATTCATATTGTATATCAAATCAAAAGCAACCTGATAGCTCACCTAAAGCGATCCTGCTAAACTACGTGCCTGTAATACTTTTCCAGAAAATAGAAATGAATTAAGTATATCTTTATCGATTTGTATAATTTTTCTCAATTTTAAAGACCTCATATTTTCGGATCCATATGTGTTACTGACCTCAAACTTCACACTATTTTTTTAAACATATTTAAACAAGAGACCCTGAGATGCGGAGGAGGTGAAGTACACTTCTTGACTGATTTCACAAGGAATTATCCATATAAATTATCTTACGACTCTTTTCTTTTACGGAAGGTTCTCCGTAGCAATCATCAGTTTAAATCCACCTGACGAAAAAGGTGTTGCACTAAACTTATATACAGAGGGGTCAAAGTCTCTAGCTTATCCCCTGTTCAATATTTTAGAGTTTTAAATAGCAACAATTAAAAAGACAGTTGACTGATTCAGATTATACAGAATATAAATTGAATATACAGTGCTGTCTGGGTAGAATGAACTAATTTTTGCAGAGCGATTTCACTCTATCCAGGTTGGTCACTAAATCAAGGTTGAATTTTTTTTTATTTAAAAAACTAATTTATTTATTTTAAATGCATTTATAGGTTATAAATTTTATTTATTTCCATGAAATACTAAAGTTTAAATTTATGACTGAAAAAAATTAGTAATAGTTGTTTGTTTCCTTGGTTTGTTTACCGATATTTGCACTGCTTGATCGCGAAGGCAATGTAGATCTTGTATATTCGCGAAATTCGTAGTATTAGCCTCAGCCCATTCGATACCCTTATCAGAAACCTTAATGGCTTCAGCAGCTGATATAGGATTTGAGTTTGCTGGTGTTTCAACATTGTCCTCATCATTTGATATTTCAAATGTGCCGACGACGTCTTGTCCAGAATTTGGCTTTCTGTTCTCTATTGACCTATTGACACGACCTTATTGGAACATGCGCGCAGACTTTAATAAACTAACACTTCATAGAATGCGTATTTGTGAGAGTAACTTGTCAACTTACTCTAAAAGAATCGTTACTTTACCGTTGTTTTATGTTCTCTTTAATATTCTTACTCTTTTTCATTTTTTTTATCCTTCGCCAAACCAAAAAACTCACTATAAAGTATGTTCACTCTATAGAAGTTCATGAGTGTTCACTCTACAGAGTAGTCAATGTAAACATTCTGTTGTTCACTCTAACGAGGTATTCATAGCATCGGGGGTTCACTCTACCCAGACACTGTATTGAGATTTATATCCTTTTTAATAGTCAGATTGAGATAAAGTCACTAGTGAGTGCTGTTTACGTAATTATGATATGCAAAGCATTTTTTAAAGATACTGCAGAAGCATTAGTTCAACTCATTCGCTTCCAACTTCAAGATATGATTGGTGTTCTTAGCACTCACTGTACCTTTGTAGTGCACCTCTTCAAAGACTAGAAAGTGACTTATCATGACATGTAAGAGACAGTTCAACGTTTTTCCTGTCATCGCTTGGTTGTTAAAGGACTAAGGATCTATTATTTATAACAAGCTTTCTGTACGATTTCTTATCGACGTTAGAAAATCAAACTTGTTTCATCGTACAACAGATTAGCTTCAAATAAAGGGTGTCTCGGTTAGAATGCACTTGTTTATTTTAAAATAAAAACTCGTATTTTTTGGGATAGTTGCTATTTTTTATTAGATTGTAAGCAAGACATGTTCCAAATAAGAAGAGAAGAAAATTGCCGTCACTGCTCTGATGGCAAGTCATTATTATTTTCATGAAATTTCTTAATGACTATTTCACAGAGATTAGCTCAAGAATTATTTCTGGTTCATTTGAGAAACTCGAGATTTCACCAGACCCCAAAGGAAAAAAAATCACACAACATTAAATGATATACTCCTGGTCACCAATTGACATAAGAATTTCTTGAGATATTTTTTTCTGTAGATCCTTGCTGCAATAAATGGATTATTCAAGACCACTGTGATAGATGGCGCCTTCTGGCTGAAACCACAAGTCGTCAAAATACATACCGTCCAGTTAAGGACACAAAAACTCCATTATAATGTTTTTTATTCCTATTGTCATTCACAGTAACTGCAATTTTGGCCTAACTCAAAAAAGTAAGGGCCATTCATAACGCCTTACCAAAATCCGCACCAGACAGCTGCTTTTTGGGGGAGTATTTGTTTCTAGTGGATTGTATAAGGATTTTCTAAGCAACAAATTCGACAATTTTGTATATTCACGAAGCTATTCTGAATAACTGGCACTGACTTCACTTTGCTCCATTTCCAATTACATGAAATGCCGGTGCTTTTCATGATCATGAATTTTGTACGCATGAACGTAGAACTCTTTTCTCGAAATTTGCTGCTTAGTTCTTTGTGAAAATTGAAGTTGTTAAGAACGATGCAAAACTGATGTTTTCTAGGTTTCGGTGGCACGCTAGTTTACAACAACGATGGTTAGAAGAGACCAGCCGGTACATTGACACACAGGAGTCTTACTATCTATAACCGACCTGTTTCCAGTTTCCTCAAACTTATTGACCACTCTTCGAACAGACATTCCAAGACATTTTCTTTATAAAAATGTTTCAGCAGATTTGAAAACCCAATCAAGATGACGTCAAAGTTTTCTGTAAATCGAATATTCACAGTTTTACAAATTTATCTCTTGATTTGCCACTCAGCCCACGTATAATAATTACAGCTATAGTAGGCAAATAAGTTCCACTCGATTATACGATTAAGCATGACATGAGTTTTTATTTCCCTCTCTCTGCATTTGTTATCTGGATGTTATATTTGTTGTCTGTTTTAACAAATACAGGTCTTCTTACAATAGGAATCAAAAATGAGTAGCTACAAAGTAAATAATTACAACAACATCAACAACAAGAACAATATCCATATTAAAGCATATTAAAAAGATACATATTTAGTGTCGTTATGCATTTAATCTTTAACTATGGGGAATAGGGCGAACGGTGATAATGACGATGAGGAGTGGAACAATGGTAATGACGATGACGATGATTACCAAACAATTCATTTGCAGGCATCAAACTAAACGTTCATCGGCAAACGACCCAGCAACCTGGTTTTCTTTTATAGAGTCTCGTATGTGTATTTTTTCGCTTTAAGCATTTGCTTAGTAATATGGCAGTTGAAATTTAAATTTTTATTTTTACCTTTTTAACATTTGGTAGTTTACAAAAAAAAAAAAAATAAATGTGCATATATGAATATAGAATGTGTGTGTGTGTGTGTCTTTGAATGTGAGTGTATGTAAGTTCGGATATATATTTTTGTTTGTTTCAATATCCAAAAGGCCTTATCAACGTGTGGTTGTTCTACAGGGATTAAATCAACATCAAAAAATATATGGATACTTATGCATGTGTATATAAATTTTAACAACCACATTCACATATGCACATACATCTGTACAACCCTAAACGAAACCTTTATTATTGTTTTTCATTTTTTTTTATAAAAAACAACGTTCATTTGTTCATCAACTGTAAATGTGTTTTTTACAGTTGATGTTGAATTTTGTAAAGCAATTTTCTCATAAATTTACAATTCGCTACGTTTCGTTGGAATCTTTCTGTATAAATTTTTTTTAATTCAAACAAAATGTTAATACGTTAAAACGATTTTATTTTTCGTATACGTACATAATGAGCCATGTTAAACATGTTGTCTTACATGCCAATTTAAAAAATCTGTGATCTTTTATTATTATTTTTTTTTTTATTTTCTTTGCCTACGAAAGCATGTGAAACATACAATTAAAATAAACTTGTTTTTCATTTCCTTTATTAATTTTAGCGATTTAATGTTTTAACATTAAATTGGGATTTGATTTTGCTAATGAAATTCTTACGTTGAACTGTAAGCACACATTTTGAGAAAAACAAAAACTCTTTAAAAACAACCCTGACAAAATCTCACATAAATTAAGCCAACCGGAAGCTTTAAGTCAAGCATGATTGTGTTATATACCCTACACCATTAGAACTAATAAAGGAGACAACTGTCGGAGTCCGAAAATAATTTAGAACCATTTGAGAATGAAACCATGTGAATATGAAATATTTTGGTTGATAAATATAAATTTGTTTAAAAAATCTACTAAAGCGCCACATATAGGATCAATAATAAAACAGAAGCCTTTTCAGAGCGTCTTTATTATAACCTGGATGGAATAATTATTACACTAAAAAGTTGTTCATGATTTAGAAATTACTGTCGCCACTCCCACTTACCGTAAGTATAACGTAAATATTTATTAATGCCTATTTGGAAAGCTTTAAATGCGATAGTCTTTAAAGTTTGTGTGCACAGTTTAAACAAGAGTTAAATAAATTTTAACAGCAGCTGTGGCATTACCCGTACCATTAAAATGCATGTTTAAAAGCATATTATACCCTTCACACAGTGAAAAATGGTATATATAGGTTTGTCATTCCGTGTGAAATTTCTACAATTTTCATTTCCGACCCCATAAAGTATATATTTTCTGAAAGCCTATGAATAGGGGAGTCGATTAAGCTCTGTCAGTCTGTCCGTGTGTATGTTGAAATCAACTTTTTGAAGCCCCCCGAAATGGACCCGGGTGAGGTATTAAAATATCAGAAATATTCGGGAGTAGATCGGTATTGAAAATCAAAAACATCGGTACTTAAACAACTGAGATATGAGCAAAAACCAACGACCACCTCGATTTTTTTTTACAAAAACAACATTACAACAACAACATACATACATACAAACGTGTATACTGGTTAGAGAAAACGTGGGATCAAATCCCAGCTAAGGCAAAAAAAATTTTTTTTATTTTTTTATATTTTTTTTTAAATTTTTTTTTTAATTTTTTTTTTTCTTAAATATATTATTTATATTTTTATTATTTTTTTTTTTCATTTTTTTTTTTATTTTTTTTTTTATTTTTTTGTTTTGTATTTATTATTTATATTTTAATTATTTTTTTTTAATTTTTTTTAATTTTTTATTTAAATTTTTTTTTTAATTTTTTTAAAATTTTTTTTTAAATTTTTTTTTTATTTTTTTTTTATTTTATTTTTTAACATACACATTGCATGACTACACGTTGTGAAGGGTATATAAGATTCGGCATGGCCGAATATAGCACTCTTACTTGTTTATAAATGTAGGGTGGTTCAACCAAAATGTACGATATTAATTGTAAATGAAATTAAAAGTTATCAGATAATTATGCTACAAAACCGTGTTAGTGCTGAACGATTTTTGAATATATTTAGAAGTTACGTTGTTATGCCATTAAAATAATCGGAATGGGTCCATCTTATTTGAGAAATAAGCCGTTTAAAACCAAGCAATATGGCATTATTAACTCAAAGTCGAATAAAATGAACATACGCGGTTGCCCATGAAAACCACAGAATTATGGGTGAAACAGAATATCACCCAAATAATCGCAACGGCTTCGGTTTCATACTTGTATACGATGTTCCATATTTTCAATGCCAATGTTAATGTTTATGTGTTGGGCACGACGACGAGTCGTGGTTGACGTCACTTCTGACATGCTATCGCGAACAACAGAAATGCCTTCCGCAAAACGAACTGGGCGAGCATGCAAAGACGTATTTAAGTTTTCGACAGAATTTGCTAACAATTCTTCCCGGTGTCCCTGTGTACTAGTCAGTAGTTTGCTGGTCTTTTTGTCTAGGAATTGCAGGTTCGATTCCCGCCAGAGACTCCGAACTGGTCTGTTTTTTTCTTTCCATTCTTTCTATTCTATTCAGGTATCACAAAGGGAACAATAAGATGAACGCAATTGAGGTACACAACTACTGCCTGCTCTACCTAGCCTTACGATTCTGGACACAATTGGAAGATTACAGTACAGAAGAGCATTTTAGCATTGAATTCACATTTGGAAAACAAATTATATTAAATAAGTTGAGAATGCTAAAGCTAATTTCGATTAAATGTTTATAGTATTTAAAATCAAGGATCACTTAAAGCCAGAATAAAAAACACTCCTTCTATAGAACACAAAATTACTCCTAATTTTTTCCTTAAAAAATTCACTGTCTATACCTACAAAAAATATTTTTAAAAAACTTTTTAAAAATTTAAGCTATTTTATTTGGAATTTCTAGAATTCTATTTTATAAGAAAATCAAAGTTGAAGGAAAATTCCATTAGCTTTTTTTAAGTTTTCTAACAAATTTCCATTTTTGCCTTATTCCGTATTTGTCTTGCAAATATCACTGTCTTACATGTATGCATAGCTGAAATACTTTTTCGTTTTATGATGATTTATATCTTAATTAAAGGGAAATATTTTTCTTTTAAAACTTTTATAAATTGTTTTCTTTTTTTTCACGTAACTGTATAATAACAACCCTTCCTTCGGCATGTCATAGGAAAAGAGAAGAACCAAAATACTTTATAAGTTTATTCCCAGAATATTTTCGGCTTCTTTTGAAAGAAAAACATAACAGATACATTTACACATACCCACACATACACACATATTATACGGAGAACATTTTTGATATATTTGTCAACATTAGGGAAATGATTACACTTACATTAAGCAAATGATTGTACGAAAGTCATGAGCAGAAAAAAAAATATATTAAATCCCTGGAATAAATCATTATAATTATTAAATGAAAATATTATTTTTTTTTATATTACATCTCTCGTATTTGAATAGCATTTACTTACTTTCATGTTTTGTGTTATATATTATATTGTACAACAATTATTAGTTGTTAAAAACCGCACCAACTAAGTGCATAGCAATGCTTGTACTCTGTGTTGTATGCAACCGAAATTGCAAAGTGTAAGTATGCCTGTATGGTCTTGTAAGTATGCATCAAGATATTCTAAACACAGTGTGTTACATGTGGCAATTATAACAACCCTGCCACATACATAATTGTTTCTTTAACTTCAAATTCCTCTTCTTTCTTTACTGTATGTATGTATGTACGTGCACATGTTGCCACAGTATATGATATGAACAAAACTACAGTAAATGAGTTGCTACAAACAGCAACAATAAAACAAATAAAAGATGAATTAAAGAGCATACCACAAAATTGTATGTGTTACAAACTAATTATGCTGCCATCATCAAAAATTATATTAAAGGAAAAAAAAAAAAATAACCAAACAAAGTGTTTGTTGTGTGCAACACTGAGGTCTTTAGAAGCGTTTAATTTAAAAAGGAAAGAAATTGATTGAAGGAAGTTTTAAATGTACTCTTAGCTAGGCTAGATTGAAAAGAGGGGCATTAAAGCCCAAACCTTTGATTGGTCTACACGTATTGGCAATTGGCATATTGCGCGCTGTAGAGAAATGAAAATTATCCTACTAGAACCATGATCTTAAACTTAGCTAATTCTGGGAGAAGGTCAAGAACCCAGTCTCTTCGTTGTAATTCCTAAGGGATTTCCAATTTGAATTCCTTAGGTACTCCAGGTTAGGCAAAGTGTCTACGTAAAAGTTTTTTGATCTGATGCGCTAAAACGCAGGACATTGACAAAGGAAGTATTTCAAACTTAAATACATCCTTTTCTTCGCATGCTCTACATGTCGTCTCATTCGATAAGTGCTATGGGAGCTAGATGAATTCCCAGTTCCACGTGACTTTTTACCACACCAGTTAATCTAATCATATTTTTCGATTTCTTAAGATTTTGGGCACCCTATAGTATGTTCACCCCCTTTGCGACAGTACTATTAGACCCCTTTCGCATTAGACAACTATAATTGCGCAATTCTTGTGTTTGTTGGTGTGAGAGGAAAGGTCGGTGTGAAGGGGAAAGAATTACCGAGATTTGAGTACAGACTTGCTTGTACTTGGCAATTCTGCTGCTGCTGTCATTCTTGTCTTGGAATATTTATTTGTTTTTGACATTGTCTTTTATTTCTTCTTCGGTTTGTTGTGTAATTTTGTGTGTGTGAAAATTTTATTTGTTTATAAGTGAATCAAATATTTAAAAATGATGAGAAATTGGAAGAAACTGGAAGAAATTGAGCAACCAAGTTGCTCAATGTGAACATAAAAGCAAGTTCAAAAGAAAATAAATAAAAATAAAACAAGTAAGAGCACTATATTCGGCTGTGCCGAATCTTTTATACCCACCACCAACTTTGTGTACATTTAAAGCACAATATTTATTATTTTGTTAATCGCTATGGAATAATATCTTTATAATAAAATATGTATCACTTTCTTTGTAGAGGGTGGTTAAATTTTAAGGGCCCATGTTGGTGAACTACACCTAGTCTTTAAATTTGTTTTCTGCATTTCACTTAACATTTCTTAATCTCAATCTTACTCAATTTGATCCGTGGAAAGATACGCAAATGAGCAACGCTTTAAAGTTATTCAGGTTTTTTTTTATAAAAATGGGCGTTCGAATTTGTGCACTTTGTAATTCTTTTGATCAACATAAGTTTTCAAATTCGTCCACAATCGGGAGAATTGTAAAAAATATTTAAATTTCTGCAAAACAGGTCTGTAAAAATGTTAGAAAATCTGTAAATGCCTTCTTAGCTCGTTGAATCAACCTCGACTCATCATCATGCCCCACTATTGAGCATCAACATTGTCATTGAAAATTTGGACCATCAGATAGAGGAGTGAGTAGTATATTTGTGGGCTTTCTGGGACACCAAATTCATCCTTATGGAGATTGCATGAGGATGAATTTTTGTTTTAAATTTTCATCCCAATGGTAATTTCCCATAAGGATGAATTTTTGTTAATAATTTAAAATATTCATCCCAATGGTAATTTCCATAAGGCTGATTTTTAATTTTTGGTTGATATGCATTTTGTTATTGGTTTGTTTGTCTCAAGTTTCAATTAAAATTTTTTTATTGTCTGCAATTTACTCATACGGATGATTTTTTTGTTGTTAAAATTTTTTTTAAAATTGTGTTGTTAAAATTTTTTTTTAAATTGTAATATGAGAAAATGCAAAGGTAAATTATTATTTGTAAATACATATATAAATACTTACATATATAAATATGTGCATACAAACTTACATGTTTTAGAAAATGTATGTGCAAAATTGTTTAAATAAGAATGTTAAGAGATGAATTTTCACAGATGAATAATTTAAGAGAAAATAATTTTTATTGAATGTAATTATAGTTTTCCATAAAGATGAATAATTAAAGAGAAAATGATCGTTTGAGTGATTTTTATTAAAACAGTAAAGAGGGATTGAATAAAAAAATATATGGAAATAAACTCAAGATATACTAAACCAACATTCTTAATTGATACAAAAATATATTAAAAAGTTACATGAGTATTTACATTCCTAATACTCAACCTATTTTTTAATTAGGTACCATTAAAAATTCCAAGAATGTATTAAAATGTCTTTAAAATTAAATTATTAATTGTTAAAAAGTTGCTAAGTTAACATGTCGAGAAATATAATTCTTAAATTTTTGGAAGACTTCAACGGATATATTTTTATTGAACACCTTTGTCTTATTAATAATTTTTTAAAATTAACACAGAGTTGTAAAGACACTGAGGAAATACCTGTGCATGGAAAACACGGTGTTCATTACAAAAATTGTATTTGGGCAACGGATTCCACAACTGAGGGTCCTGACACATGCAGATGTATGATATACGGGCAGAAAAAAATTTTTATAGAGAATCTAATAAGGAGATATTATTTATTGGAAAAACGTATAAAATAACATTTTGTACATATATACAATAATTTAAACATAATTTGTGTATCAGTTAATTAATTATTTATTCTACATTTTAAGTAAGCATTATTAATAAACAAAATTTTTCAAAACATAAAACAAAATCTTCTTTTTTCACGTATGTAGATGTGTATATGAAATACATTTGTTGTTTTGTCGTGTGCTATAGCTGAAATGAAATTTAACGCTTTAATTTTATGATAACAAAGTTTTTACATAAGACATTTGAAGTTTTATTATATTTTTTATTTCTTAAATTGCACTTTTAGTTGAAAAATAAGCTGAGTATATTTTTAAGTATTCTTGGAAGTTTTCCTGAAAGTTTATTGACTTTAAAATGTATTTTCTTTCAATTGTGTTAGACATAGTCATGATAATTTAAAAAATTGTAAGTTAACTAAAGAGACAAAATATGAAAGGTTGTTGACATTAGTAAACAAAATATTTACACTTTTGTTAGAATAGGTCAAGATTTTAGAATTTTGTATGAGTGTAAATTTTATGAATATGATAGAATTTTTCGTAACGTATTTAAACAATCAATCATTTTTAAAAAAACTGTGCAAGAAGCGACATGGATTTTCTTAAAAAACCTAAGGAAAACGCTGTAAGCAAAAACAACCAAAACGGAGAAAGGACAATAGAAAAGGAAAGGATACATATAGAGGAAGTGATCATCCTACCGCCAATAGACCTCCAACTATTCCTGGCATTATATGATGGGAATGACAACATTATTTTAAAAGCAGCGGAAAATTTTGAAGCGAAAAAATAATCAACATCATTTTATTGTATTATTTGTTTATATATCTTTTTTTATTTTTATTTTCATAATTGTTTAAAAAAAAAAATCTTAAATAACCTTAGTACTATTGTATCATTTTTATATAAGTTAAAATAATTAAAAATTCTTAATATTTGATTAAAAGATACATTTTTACTTCTTAAATAAATAAAAATACAGCAGTATAAACCACATAAATTAGATGTTTCACTTTGAATTCGTCTTGTATTGCAGATGAAAGTTTTGGAATTTCTTCTTAAAAATGAAATGAATTGTTTAATAGGTGGTTGGCCAGCAGAGCAGAAGAATTCAGCTGCTTTATTTTTAGGAAAGTAAAATGCAACCCAATGCTGTCCAGGTTTATGTGATGGATCAGTGTTAGCAATATAAAAACATGGTTTTTTAACTGATTTTGTTGGTAATTTATTGCATGCATAAACACCTTTAAATTTACTCTTTGTTATATTGTTTGAATTCAAAGTATTTTTTATTGTAATTGCATTCATAGCGTTTGAAAAATATTAAATAAAATTAAAAGATATTAACAAATGGTATTATATTAAGCAAGAATTAGCGAAATATTTAATTGAAAAACAAAAATCATCAAATCAGATCATAAGTTCTAAATATAACAATTTACGTGATAATGAAACTCAGACAAGAAAAACATACAAAAAGCATATTGAAACTCAAACAATGCAATCAAAGCAAAGTAGTGTTGGAACACAATGTAATATAAACTTGCCAGAGGATATTTATACTTACGATCACGATGATCAAATTGATATGGATACAACAGTACAAAAAATAAATCCTTCTTCTGCATCTTCAGTAGGCAAACGACTAAAAAATTTTTCAAATAGTGGAACACCAAAAATTAGAATATTATCAAAGGAAGAAAATCATACAAAATTGAAGCAATCAACTTTACCGTATCAGTATTCCCCACGAGTAACTAGAAATCGTAAAAAGTTAGATTATGAAACTGAAAATGTACAATGGCAAAATATTTAGAAAATAAAACACATTTAATAATTGAAAATATAAAGTTTGTTTATTATTGATAAAAAAAATATAATTTCTTAAAATAAATAATTGCAATAGTTATAGTTTGTTTACATAAAAGTTTAATGTATTTAGAATTAATATACAACAATTATTATGGAATTTTGTATATTTTAATATTCTATTTCCATTAGAAATTTATCTAAACTATCATCATTATTAAAGCTCTCTATAATATAATTTTGATCTACAAATTCTACTTCATTATCATTTATTTTACAGATATCTTTATCATTATTATATTCTATATCCATTAAATAATAATCATCACTATCATTATTAATAAATTTTTCTTTATAGTGACCCCAAGCTAGGGTATTAATGTTATTCACACATATAAATCTTTTATTATCTAAATAGCTTAAGGATATCTTGTTAATAAGGGATGTATATACAGTGTGTAGTTTTGATTTAAAAATATACATATTTCTATAGTAAATTTTTTTATTATATAAGCAATTTTTGTAGTCAGAAAGACTTAGTTTTTTTGTTACGTTCACTTTGACACCCTTAGCTTTTTTAACTTCTTCCATATTTTCTGTTTTAAACGAATACATTTTCGCTCTCAACCCAACAAACTCTTTCATTATCTTCCCAAAATTTTCATCTTTCATCATACCTAAGACCTTTTTGTTTTTTTGTGGAATATGAAATTGATTATTAGCCTCATATTCAGATGTGTCAAACCTATCTTCAATATCTTTTTTAATGTCTTCATAAAAGTCATCCGTTTCTATTGTGTATATAAATGAATCTGTATCCATATAATTAAGTTCAACTTTAGTTTTATATTTAGGTATCATATATTCATAATGGAAATCATACATCTTCCATTTTGAAAGTTCTAAAATTGTAAAACCTAAATAAATTGGCTTATTATAGTATGAGTAAGTTCTATTTAATTCAACCGCGATCATATTTTCTTCAAATATATTACAAGAATTAAATTCTGGCTTAGCAATGAGGGCACGTGCTCCAAGTTTTTTACCAATACTTTCCCATTTATTCACAATTTTAATATCTTTACGTTTATCAACGTTTTCCATTGTTTTACCGTAAACAGCATTGTTTAATAATTTAAAAAAATTTTTTTCAAATGAGTTTTTCGCATTAGTTCTATGAAAGTTATTCAAGGAAATATATTTCTTTAACCAATTGGATTGTCGAAACTTTAATATTCTATGAATTTTGGCTAACTTTAAACCATGTTTTAAACATTGCTGCAAATTTTTATAATGAATTATATATTCATATTTATTATGTAGATCAACAATCAATTTTGTTTCTTTTGACTCGGGAGGTTTTTTATTTTCACAACAGAATGGTAGATTATTATGAATGTCATGGATTTCAACTGGATATATCAAATAAACTTCTAATATATATCCAACACTTGAATCAGTGGGAATTGAGTTCAAAGAAAAATTATTAATATCTTCTACCCACTCAAAATTACCCTCAGGCAGAGCTTCTGACATTGCCCAACCATATAAATTGTTTGCATCTAAATACATTAAGTATTTAGAAGGTAATTCATTATTATAGTCTGATAAATATTTATTATTTGCAATTGAATGTCTTTTTGTACATTGTACTATTCCTCCCCTAATCCCCCTTTGAATAAATGTTATCATGTCTTTATCAGTAAGTAAATCTAATTTAATATCCGTTATTTTTAGCATGGCATCCCATGAAAGTCCCGGAGCTGTGTAATAGTGACATGGATCTAATTGATAAATGTTTTTACAAACTGTTCTGAAATTCTCAAAAACATCTGCTAATAATAAAACATCCGTCTTTAAGTACAACATTAAATAATCTTCTAAGTTTTTGCAATCGAAAGTTTTCCAAACTTCTTTCGCGTGTGTGTAATCTTCTAGAGAACATTGTGTATCTGTTAACTTATTATAAAAATCTGCAATATTAGGTAAACTATTTTCCAAAAGCTTTTCAATAGAATTTAAATAATTATAAGGAAATACGCCTTTTCTTATAAGTAAATTTAATTTACTTTCATCATTATACATAGATTTAACAGTCTTTAAATCTCTTTTTTCTAAATTTTTCACAAGATTGTCTAAACTGGATGGCATGAATCTATATGAGTCAAGAAATCTTATTTCAATGTTATTATCTTCAATTTTTACTGTTTTTGATAACGATATATAGAGTTCTTTATTTAAGGGGATAATATTAATTGAACCATCGTCAATTTTGTTCAACTCCTTAACAAATAAATGACAATCGTAAGATGAAAAGTTATGGAAAATAACGGGGAAAAACTTTGGAGTTTTATAATTGATATTACATGAGTTATGTGCTGGCCCCCTATATTTTCCACTGAAATGACAGTGATCTCTTACTTTAACTTCATTTACAATAATTTTAGAGCAAATATGACAAATGTCATTTCTATCGAAATCAAGTTTTTCCAGTTCAGTTAAGGGTGTCATTGTTTTACTTTTTGAGATGAAATTTAAATATAAATATTTAACATCATTCACCAGACTTTCTATAAATAATTTTGGTGACTCTAATCCCTTAAAACTGCAAAATTTGTTTAAACTATTACTAAAACTACATTTTATATAATAAGCAAATGCATATGGAATATGTCTATCAACTAAAGTCGTTGATGAAATATCCCCTTTCGGAATGCATGTTTGAATATTTTCAAATATGCACTCCGAATCTGCATATATAACAAACGGTAAGTCTAACTTATTGCTAAAATTGTTAAATTCTAAAACAGACTTATCTGGGCTTGGGACGTATGATATTCTTTTTGTGCAATTCTTCTGGTGTTTCTGAAGTTTCACTTTTTGATGAAAATACTGTAAACAATCATCACATACAAAAATACTTTCATGATGTCTTGTTTGTTGAGATTTAATAAGTCTGCAAAAATTAGAATATAAATATATAAGTTTAACATATAAACTAAATAGAAAGAAATGTAGTACAAGATAAAAATAGCAATTTAAAGTAATTTTATGCACTTTTACTAACCTTGAAATATTTTTAATCCACACATAATGTGAAACAACATCCTCTCCAATACATTTTTGAAGAAATAGAATGTTGATGTGCTTAATTTTTTTCGCTTTTGTTTTATAATAGGGACCCAATACTAAGTCCGCTTTTTCATCATAGCCAAAAACATTTATACTAATATTATGATTGTTGCTTTCAAATATTTTTATATCTTTAATTTTTAGCGGGAAGCTTAATCCGTTAAAATTTAAACTGTAACCATTTATATTTATAATATTAAAACTGATATTTACTTTATATTTAAAAGTGCGCTCTGCATGTGTTTTTAAATCTGAAATGGCTGATATTATGCACCATTTGAAACAAAATTCATCATTATTTTGTACATTTATGCAGGCCTTTTTTAATGTTAATTTTTTCGGTAACGGAATGTATGATGTTCCTCTTAATGGTTGATGTTTATTTAAGTTGACTTCAATTTTAATGAGTTATATAAGAGTCCAACCACTGTCCTTTTCCTGAAATTCCTCCATTTTCTGTAAAATATTTTGAGTTTTTCTCTCAAATAGATCATCAAACTCCTCCATGTTGAAAATTTCCTTCATTTTTGTTTGGAAGGTTTTCACTTCCAATGGAGTGTCTTCTAAGGTATCCATGTTAGGCTTGGCGTACAAGGCATAAAACTCCATATTAAATTTCAGGGCATTATGTATTTTTAAAAATTTATTAACCTCCTGCTTAATTGGTGCGCAAGCCTCTTTCATAAATAGCTCTGGTAAGAGGCATTCTTCTTTTTTATTGTCATAAGTTAGAGTTAGCAATCTAGATTTAAAGGCACTTCTAATTATCTTCACATCTAATGGAGATTTTTTAGAAACCACTCCTTTTGAACAAGATGCATGAGTCCTCTCATGCCTTTTAAGACTTTCGATATCACTAAAAATTGTTTTACATTCATAACACACAAAAGCCATTTTTATTTTAAGTTTTTCTTATTTTATTTAAAGAAGTTTAACAATTTGTTAACTTAATTTTAAATTACAGTTTATATTATTTGTTTTAGATTTACACACAAAATCTTTAATTTTTATACAGACAAATTGACCGATTACTTTAGTGAACAATACTATGAATTGCACTGGCTATTGCTTTTACTTATTTAAATATTAAATTCATATTTGGTTAGCTTTGTTCAAGGTCATTTTGAAATGTGTACTGTTGTTCTTTAAATTATTACATAATTATGCTTTTTAGTTTGTTGACTCTAATTATAAAATTCTTATGTCTATATATGTATGTACATATGTATATATATATATATATATATACATATATATATGTTAAATTCAAAGTTAAATTTACCTGAAATTAAAGTGGCGTTTTTATCGGATTCTATTTCAAAATATGCTTGGTTTATCATTTTTGAACGCAAATCAAATTGTTCGAAAAATATGAGGTGTTCTAATATATATACATAAAATTCTTATACAATATTATATATGTATGTATGCTAAAATCAAAGGCAATTTTAAAATTAAATTCGACGACTTCCTGGGATTATATTTCAAAATATGCTTTGTTTAAAATTATGAGGCTTTCTCAATAAATATTTTGAAAATAATTTTTAATTTAGAAAATGGACTCAAAGTTAAAGTGCGAGTTTTGTCGCTATGTTTCTTTTTTAAATGTCGCAAACAAAAAAAGACATTTTTTAAATTTTCATAATTTTGCCTTTAAAAAGGCTAAAAGTTACAAAAAAATAAAACCATCCTCATATATAACAGATATATCAGGATGGCTACCAACAACATCACCCACATCAACAGCAGAACAATCAACAACATCATCAACTGCAGTGTCATCATCATATGAGCAATATATGGATGAGGATGGTGACCAAATCTTATTAGCCTTAAGTTTAGATTCAACAACATTATCAGCTGCACCATCATCATATGAGCAATATATGGATGAGGATGGTGACCAAATCTTATTAGCCTTAAGTTTAGATTTTTAAGAAACAAAGAAATAAAACAAATGATTTAATATTTTTAAATTAAAAAAATGTATTTTTATTTATTTACTTTATGGTAGAGGTTTTTAACATTTAAATTCTTAAATGTAGTTTAATTCAAATACTGCTAAACCATTTGCTGATTGTCGACCTTTGTAAATAATTGTCCACACTTTATCATTCATTTCAGATAAGTATGGATCTTCTTTATTTAAAAATTTTGTAATTCTTTGAGGAAGATAAAACCATTTATTATTATCCAAATATGCTATGACTTTTGATCCATATTGTGATTCCTTCCACTCAAACCTTAGGACTTTATATGGTTGATGTAGGGGGATATCATCAATTTTTGTATACTGAGGTATTATACCTTGGGCAATATTTATTATTTGATCATACATCTAAAATATTTTAAATAAAATTAGAAAAAACTTCTAAATATGATGCGATTTCTTACCATTTTATTAAGCATACTTTTAAGTATTGATTAGACTAATGAGGAAAAATATTATCATTATCGTTCTTTTATATATAAGTATATCTTGAGTTTATTTCCATATATTTTTTTATTCAATCCCTCTTTACTGTTTTAATAAAAATCACTCAAACGATCATTTTCTCTTTAATTATTCATCTTTATGGAAAACTATAATTACATTCAATAAAAATTATTTTCTCTTAAATTATTCATCTGTGAAAATTCATCTCTTAACATTCTTATTTAAACAATTTTGCACATACATTTTCTAAAACATGTAAGTTTGTATGCACATATTTATATATGTAAGTATTTATATATGTATTTACAAATAATAATTTACCTTTGCATTTTCTCATATTACAATTTAAAAAAAAATTTTAACAACACAATTTTAAAAAAAATTTTAACAACAAAAAAATCATCCGTATGAGTAAATTGCAGACAATAAAAAAATTTTAATTGAAACTTGAGACAAACAAACCAATAACAAAATGCATATCAACCAAAAATTAAAAATCAGCCTTATGGAAATTACCATTGGGATGAATATTTTAAATTATTAACAAAAATTCATCCTTATGGGAAATTACCATTGGGATGAAAATTTAAAACAAAAATTCATCCTCATGCAATCTCCATAAGGATGAATTTGGTGTCCCAGAAAGCCCACAAATATACTACTGGAGTGGCGCCAAGGATGGCGGGGGCCATTCGGCCGATATTTTGTTAAATACATAATTGAACCATACAAATAAAAAACCATATAAAAAGAAATGATAATAATTTCTTAAAAAATTTTTGTTTTATTTAAAATCAACATCGGCCCTTAAAATTTAACCACCCTTAATAACCTCGTGACAATAAAGTTTCTGCTAATAAATACAACTTAGATATTTCAATATAGTCCTTTATTTTCCCAAAAAACTTTGTCAATAGAGAAATTACACGAATTTAAGATAAACCGTTATATGGGAGGTAGGCGTTAAAATGGGCGTGTGACCTAAACTTTTTGGCACAACAATTCATTGATTAGAAGGATATACGTAGCAAATTTCATCATCATACCTCTAATTTCATCGGTTTTATGAGCTTTTAAATTTCATTAACGGTAGATAACTTGAAAAGTGGGCGGTATAGTAGGCGTGTCAGAGTTGTTTTTTCTAATGAGTACAACTTAGATGTTTCAATATAGTCCTTTATTATTCCAAAATCTTCATTAATAGAGAAATTATATAAATTTTAGTTAAAACGTTATATGGGAGGTGGGCGTAAAAGTGGGCGTTACAAAAAAGCGTGTCACCAAAAACAAAGTGTGCACAATTTCTGAGTCGTACATCCAATTTTGTTGCTTTTATGACGTTTTTGTTTTTAAATATACCGAAAAATACACTGTGCGGTATAAATTTTCGTACATTTTGATCGATAACTCCTCTCCTAATGCATAGATTTAGATAATTTTCGGGGAAAAATATTGTTTTGACTCAAGAAATATATATTCGAAGTTTTATGAGTCTACGTTAATGCGTTTGGACACAATTCCATTTTATTCGATGTTCGAAGGACACGGTTTTTTCGACCTACTCTTGCTTTTCGAGCTATAACTCTCTTCCTAATATTCCGATTTAGCCCATTTTCAATACCAAACAAACCTTGTCTATAAGAAAGATTCTGGCAAAATTTGAGCCCCCTAGCTTTTTCGGTGCGACCTCTATCGTGCTTTCAACAGACGGACAGACGGACGGACATAGCTAGATCGTCATCAAATCGAACCCTGATTCAGAATATATATACTTTATGGGGTCTAAAATGGATATTTCGATGTGTTACAAACGGAATGACAAAATGAATATACCCCCACCATTTTTTTGGTGGCGGGTATAATTATACTTGCGCAATTATAGTTGCCTAATGCGAAAGGGGCCTTACTGATGTTTTCTTCCATCCCTCAAACTTGAAGTTTATTTCTGAACCCCTAAAGGGGTTTAACATTTTCGAAGGTTATGGCTTTAAAAAATGCTCCCATTTTCGACAACTTATTGGCTTCGTCGTTTCCGTCTATGCCTAGATAGCCTGGTATCCATAGTATCTCTAGACATTCACAATTGTCATGCGAGATTATCTCACTCTTGCATTGCACCACATTGTAAGCTTCAACTGTTTGGTTTATTGAGGACTTAATAAATTATTGGCTCTCTGTAAATATACGAATCGAAGCTTCGTAGTTTATCTTCTTCATACATTTAGTACCTTCCGTAATTGCCATAATCTAAGTCTGGCAAACAGTATTGTAATCTGGAGAAAGAAAGTGTTAACCTCTGCTTACCCACCATTCCAGTTATGTCCCCCATCTTCGATCCCTGTGTAGTACTCTCAACTAAGGATATAAGAAAAAATTTGTTCTTAGGAAATACGTCTCGTTTGAGTGATTTTCATGAAGGATATGCCATGTTGTCACCATATTCTTAAAAGAAAATGTGGCAAATTCTAACCTCTGTCATAAAATTAATTAGTTAATCAATTTATACAAAACATTTCGCACAGAATATGTTGCTTACGTAAACAATATGCCATAGAAGATATTTTAGTTTCTGACTTATTTCCCGTATGGAAATTATGCACATTTCAGTCGTGTTTTCGTCATAGAAAACATATAAATTTGTACTTAATTGCCACGTAAAAAAATATGAAAGAGGTTGGTGCCTGCATGTGAAATATGTCAACTTTTTGTCCCAATTCCGAACACAAAAACACATTTTCAAGTCTAATAGGAAATTAACGCATTTAGTTTCAATTTTCCCTAAATTATTGGAGTTTGCTTTCCTCTGTTTTGATTTTATTTCCGTTTTTAAATTGTTAACACAGGCCTCGGTGTTAATATATTTTAATGTTATGTCTACCACCAATTTAGTATTGAATAGTAAAAAGATGCTGCTACTCTTCCACAAGTGTATAGTTGTCGTGGTGCTGCTGATACACTACTACTTATGTAGCAAAAAATGCTGTTGTGCAGATGATGATGATGATAATGACGGTGATGTTGATTTTGATGTTAAAAATAATAAATGTTTAAGTTGTAAACTATTGAAGTTTATATTTTTAGTTTCCTGATTGGTTTTCATTTTTTTCTTTCTCTCTCTCTGTCTATCTTTATAAAATCTTTGTATAAAACTCAGCATGTTGCTGGCTAAACATGAACTACTGGTAGTTGAAAAACTTTTACATACATGATGTAGTTTTGTAATGGCAATGATGATGATGACAATGATGCTTTTCATTTTGCTGATGAGAATGACTGACTGGTGTGTGGAAATTGAAAATATATCTAGGTATGAATAAGTATGTACCATAAATATAAATGAATGTTTATAAAAACAAAATGAATAATTGTATGTACAAGTGTGTTTGAAGTAAAATATCCTTTTCTCCGTGTGATAGACAGCATAGAAAACTTTCATGGTATTAACAAAAATATGTCAGATTTTATTTTAGTTCTTTTAACTTATATAGGGGCGTGCTTAATGTCATGTTGACTATCTGTCTTTCTGCCTTTAAGTTTTATGTAATAAACTATGACTTCGACATATGTTGGTATAATACACACGCACGCACAAATAAGATTTAAAAAAAAAATGTTATAGAACATGATGTATTTTTGTACACGAGCCATTTCTGCTGCCTACTTTATTTCTTCTTCTTTTTTCTGCCACCACTAAATGTCATGTGCTAAAGTTCATTTGAGTATAAAAAACCATAATTAGTTGATGTATGATTTTATATTGTCGTTTCTTCTGTTTTACACACTGCCAGACTTCCATTTAGAGCAGTCTTCATTACGCTTTGCCCTTGGAGCCCGAGCAGTTTTCATCTTTTCAAATACACAGCACGACTGTTAACCAAACTTAATACAAGGAGTGTAAGAAACTATAATTTAAAACAAGCAGATCATAATTAAAACGTCAAGTGAGCAGTTACATGTCTCTTGTTTTTAATAATTTCAGAATACTTTGATAATTTTTCGTTATTGAGCATAAGTATTCAAATTTGGAAAGTAGAGTGGGAAAAAGTTTTCTTCAAAAAATTCTTTTTATTTATACTTGCATCGGTATATTTTTCCATATATAAACTATTATTTTAATACAAATATCTTGTTCAAGAAATTCCCTTAGTGCACACAAAATACATTCAGTACAGATACATTGTTCTCTTTGTGATGAAGACTAATTTAGAGAACCATTGAGAAAATAGTGTAATTATACCCTTCACACAGTGAACAAATAACAGTGCTATATTCGGCCGTGCCGAATCTTATATACCCCTCACAACGTGTAGTCATGCAATAACAATTGTTTGTATCACCATTCATCCCATATAAAATACGTGCATACGTACACGTTAGAATATATGTGGCATCGAATCCCAGCTGAGCCAAAAAAATTTTATTTTGTTTTATTTAATATATTATTTATATTTTGTTATTTTTTTTATATTTTTTTTAAATTTTTTTAAAGAATTTTTTTAGAAAAATTTTTAAAAAATTTTTTTAAATTTTTTTTTAAATTTTTTTTTAAATTTTTTTTGTAGTTTTTTTTATTATTTTTTTCTTATTTTTAATTTTTTTTTTTTTTAATTTTTTTTGTTTGGTATGTTTTTATACCCTTCACCTGTGGTGCACAAGGGTATATATAGCTTTGTCATTCCGTTTGTAATTTCTACAATTTTCATTTCCGACCCCATAAAGTATATATTTTCTGAAAGCTTATGAATAGAGGAGTCGATTAAGCCCTGACCGTCTGTCCGTCTGTCCGTCTGTCCGTCTGTCCGTCTGCCCGTCTGTCCGTGTGTTGGTTGAAATCAACTTTTAGAAGCAACTATATGTTCCTCAGATCTGTATATGGTATCAATCTCTTGGAAATATCCAGGAATGAATCGCTATTGAAATTCAGCACAATCGCCTCATAACTTTCTGAGATATGAGCAAAAAACCACGACGACCTCGTTTTTTTTCACAATTACAACAACAACATACATACATACATACATGTAAAAAACATACCAAACAAAAAAAAATTACAAAAAAAAAAAATATTAAAAATAAGAAAAAAAATAATAAAAAAACTACAAAAAAAAAATTTAAAAAAAATTTAAAAAAAATATAAAAAAAATAATAAAATATAAATAATATATTAAATAAAATAAAATAAAATTTTTTTGGCTCAGCTGGGATTCGATGCCACATTTATTCTAACGTGTACGTATGCACGTATTTTATATGGGATGAATGGTGATACAAACAATTGTTATTGCATGACTACACGTTGTGAAGGGTATATAAGATTCGGCACGGCCGAATATAGCACTGTTACTTGTTTTTACATGTATCTATGTATGTATGTTGTTGTTGTAATTGTGAAAAAAAAAAACGAGGTGGTCGTGGTTTTTTGCTGATATCTCAGAAAGTTATGGGGCGATTGTTCTGAATTTCAATAGCGATTCATTCCTGGATATTTCCAAGAGATTGATACCACATACAGATCTGAGGAACATATAGTTGCTTCTAAAAGTTGATTTCAACCAACACACGGACAGACGGGCAGACGGACAGACGGATAGACGGACAGACGGACAGACGGTCAGGGCTTAATCGACTCCTCTATTCATAAGCTTTCAGAAAATATATACTTTATGGGGTCGGAAATGAAAATTGTAGAAATTACAAACGGAATGACAAAGCTATATAAACCCTTGTGCACCACAGGTGAAGGGTATAAAAAGGGTATATATAGGTTTGTCATTCCGTGTGAAATTTCTACAATTTTCATTTCCGACCCCATAAAGTATATATTTTCTGAAAGCTTATTAATAGGGGAGTCGATTAAGCTCTGTCAGTCTGTCCGTGTGTATGTTGAAATCAACTTTTTGAAGCCCCCCGACATCGCTTGGAACCGGGTGAGGTATTAAAATATCAAAAACATTCGGGAGTAGATCGGTATTGAAAATCAGAAATATCGATACATAAAAGACTGAGATATGAGCAAAAACCCACGACCACATCGATTTTTTTTCCACAAAAACAACATTACAACAACAAAATACATACATACAAACATGAATACTGGTTAGAGAAAACGTGGCATCGAAACCCAGCTGAGCCAAAAAAAAATTTTTTTTATATTTTTTATATTTTTTTTTTTTAATTTTTTTTTATTTTTTATTTAATATATTATTTATATTTTTATTATTATCTTTTTTTTAATTTTTTTTAATTTTTTTTTGTTTTATATTTATTATATAAATTTTAATTATTTATTTTAAAATTTTTTTTAATATTTTTTTATTTTTTTTTTATTTTTTTATATATGTATGTTTTTTATATGTATGTACGTATTTCATATGGGATGAATGGTGATACAAACTATTGTTATTGCGTGAATACACGTTGTGAAGGATATATAAGATTCGGCATGGCCGAATATAGCACTCTTACTTGTTTTTAATTGAATTTGGCATAAAAAATGCCCGGCATCAAAAATTTGTTTTTCTTTTCTTAAAAGCAAAACGAAAAAATTTACTGCAGGTGATAATAAAATAGAAAAATTTTTTGCCATTTCCAGCTATACGGGTACTAACACTAGGATAGCGTCTCCTCTAAACATCAATGTTTTGTTGATGTTGGATTCTTATTCAAACAGTATTGCGCACTTGCTAGTTTTAGGGGGTTTCCCCTACATTTAGGATGTTTTGTTTTCATATAGGTGACCCAACTTCTGTGAGAAAAATTTAAGGGGCAAATACTTTTATTGAGAAGCTTTTTATACAGTATTTTACAGCTGATACATTATGAAAATATTCCTATTTAAATTAGACAAAAAAAGGAATATTGTTGACATACCAGGGTTTTAAGAAATTAACATTGAGAATTAGCTTTATCTTAGTAGATATATTCCTACACTTACACTTGTTTTAAATTGTTAAAAATAATCGAAACTTATGTTTTAACTCTGAAAGCGTTGTAGGTATGAAATTTTTTGAAATTCTTAAACTGATCATTCTTTACCCTTGTTGCGAACAAGAAGTGAAATTTTTATTTTTATGCAATTTTCATTCGCCTTATAGGTGAAAATTGATATTATGAAACTCCCATGGAATTTTTGGTACCTCCATTATTGAAAAGCTCTTCTAAATAAATAAGTATACTTAAATCAAATACAGCAATATACATTGATAGTAAATAACAAGTAACAGTGCTATATTCGGCCGTGCCGAATCTTATATACCCTTCACAACGTGTAGTCATGCAATAACAATTGTTTGTATCAGTGCCATTCAACCTATGGTATGCGTACCACTTAGTGGTACGCGAAAAATTTCCAGGTGGTACGCGAAATCTTTTAAAATTTTAACGATTTCTATTTTGCAATTGGAAACAAAAAGAAAAATCATCCTAAAAGTATACCTTTTTGTGAAATTTTGAATTTTTAAATTTAAGTAACACTGTCATCTACATTTAATAAAAAATAACAAACGTAAGCGAATGATAACCGTACCAATAAACGAATGAGCAAAGTAAAATATTCGTTCAACCAAAAGCAAAAGAGTATGCTTGTTAACAGTGTTGCCACGACCAAAAAAAATTTACAACCAAAATTACTTCAAAAAGTAACCAAACAAAAAAAAAAGTAACCAAAATTAAAATATATATGATTTATTTTAAATTTGTTTTACATTTTAATATAAAAATATTTGCACTTTACGAATGAATTATCAACTAAAAATAAACCAAAAATTCAAGTCTTACGTATCAAGTAACATAAAAAAACTTAAAGGTAATTTTATTACAAATAACGATAAATAAATAAAAAGCTTTTATTTAAAATAAAATTTTTATTTATTTTAAATTTTAATACAATATAAAAATATATGTACTTGTGCTTGTTTTTTAAAACAGTCATGTATTTTTTCGTACTCCAGACTTGATCATTTGCTAAAAGAAATAGGGTTTCAAGTACTAACAATGTTGTCTAAGCATTGTCACTTAAATGAGAACATTGCAATGTTTAACCAAAAATGTGTGTGTTTTGTTTTCCTCGAAATAAACAAACGCACAACTGAGAACAATAATACGAATTTGTTGTACACATTTTCAAACATTTAAAAATGTTTACATTTTATTTTTTTTGGTGGTACGCGAAAAGTTTGTCATGAATTTAGTGGTACAAGAGCCAAAAAGGTTAAATAGCACTGGTTTGTATCACCATTCATCCCATATAAAATACGTGCATACGTACACGTTAGAATTAATGTGGCATCGAATCCCAGCTGAGCCAAAAAAATTTTATTTTATTTAATATATTATTTATATTTTATTATTTTTTTTTATATTTTTTTTAAATTTTTTTAAAAAAATTTTTTAGAAAAATTTTTAAAAAATTTTTTAAATTTTTTTTTAAATTTTTTTAAAAATTTTTTTTGTAGTTTTTTTTTTATTATTTTTTTCTTATTTTTAATATTTTTTTTTTTTGTAATTTTTTTTGTTTGGTATGTTTTTTACATGTAATTGTGAAAAAAAAGAGGTGGTCGTGGTTTTTTGCTCATATCTCAGAAAGTTATGGGGCGATTGTGCTGAATTTCAATAGCGATTCATTCCTGGATATTTCCAAGAGATTGATACCATATACAGATCTGAGGAACATATAGTTGCTTCTAAAAGTTGATTTCAACCAACACACGGACAGACGGGCAGACGGACAGACGGACAGACGGTCAGGGCTTAATCGACTCCTCTATTCATAAGCTTTCAGAAAATATATACTTTATGGTGTCGGAAATGAAAATTGTAGAAATTACAAACGGAATGACAAAGCTATATATACCCTTGTGCACCACAGGTGAAGGGTATAAAAAAGAGAATTAAATGATTCTGAGTGACGAAGCTCATTTTCATTTAAATGGCATTGTCCATAAGCAGAACTATAGGTAAGAACTAAAGTTCTGAAAGCCCAAGAACCATACATCAACGCTACTTACACCTCATAAGGCGTACAGTACGACAAGTCGGCTTCAATACAGAAAATTTTACATTAAGGGGAAAGAATCCGATATATCACAAATGGCATCTTTAATTTGATGTTAGTTTAAAAAGTCACCCAGGGAAACATTGAAGCAATAGACAAGCCATAAACAACGATATGCGATATGATGAGATCGGACATTAAATAACGGCGCTATATATAAAAAACAAAGTGTTGTATTTTGGGGCGTGGCAAAAAAATTTTTTTTTTCTTGTTTTAGAAGTTTCATTCTAGGGGGTGTCTGACACAACATTTTTTTTCGACCCGCTTTAGTGTACAGCTTAGTGTGAAATTACATCTGAAATTATCATTGGTATCGATTTATGATTGAATATTATTTATATCGCGATTTTAAATACAGACCTGTGATGCGGTTTTAGCAGGTTGAAGCCGCTACCCACATTGTCTGAGACACAATGGCGCTTTTAAGTCAATATTTGGGAGACAGAAATTCTGAAATAAATTGGCACTTTCGCTAGATCTGTTAGCACCCGACAATTTGCTTTGACATTATTGAAAGAAGCGTGTATTACATACCCAGCCAAGAAAAGGCTTTAAATCAAGGCCCTATTGTTACAGAAATTTAAGGCATATAGCCAAAAATTTTGATAGATATTATGGAAAATATGAAGCTTAAAAGAAACTATCAGCATTGTGACAACATCTGTACCCATACTAATATTTGTGACAGTGCAATTGCCGATATTATATTCCAGTGTTAACAAATTTATTTGTTTAGTTGAGAACGCTTACACGCACTTTCTATTATGTACTTTGTTTTTGGCTATAATTATGGGCCATTATCACAATAACTTTTAATTTATCTTCACATGTAATCAGGGGCCTAATTATGGCATTCGATCACGATCAAAATTTTACTCGAACGATCGACTTCGCTGTGCTTTAGGTATAGAGATTCTAATAGGAATTTTCTAATTTCGATCACGTTCGAATGCCGTATTTGCCCTCAGGTTTTTTAAATATTTAGTAAATTATTTAAATGTACATTGATTAAAATATTTTAAAATGCAATTTTATATGGCAGTATTATTAAGAAATTATCTTCTTTGGACACGATAAAAATATGCCAGAATAGAGCATACAGACAGACAAACTAATTGCTTTTCATACAACTTTTTTATATTTATCATAAATACTACTAAAAACTTGAGTAAGCAAATAAAATTTTTTATTCGTTTTAATATGCTCTGTCGCTCTTTCGCTTTGTCGCTCTGTCGCTCTTTCGCTTTGTCGCTCTTTCGCTTTTTCGCTTTGTCGCTCTTTCGCTCTGTCGCTCTTTCGCTTTGTCGCTCTTTCGCTTTGTCGCTCTTTCGCTTTGTCGCTTTTTCGCTCTGCCGCTCATTCGCTTTGTCGCTCTTTCGCTCTGTCGCTTTTTCGCTCTGTCGCACTTCGCTCGTCGCTTTGTCGCCCATCGCTTTGTCGCCCGTCGCTTTGTCGCCCATCGCTTTGTCGCCCGTCGCTCTGTCGCCTTGTCGCCTTTCGCTTTGTCGCCCGTCGCTTTGTCGCACGTCACTCTGTCGCTTTGTCGCCCATCGCTTTGTCGCCCGTCGCTTTGTCGCCCGTCGCTCTTTCGCTTTGTCGCTCTGTCGCTATATCGCCCGTCGCTCTGTCGCCTTGTCGCCCGTCGCTTTGTCGCTCGTCGCCCTTTCGCTTTGTCTCCCGTCGCTCTGTCGCCCTGTCGCTTTGTCGCCCGTCGCTCTTTCGCTTTGTCGCTCTTTCGCTTTGTCGCTCTTTCGCTTTTTCGCTTTGTCGCTCTTTCGCTTTGTCGCTCTTTCGCTTTGTCGCTCTTTCGCTTTGTCGCTCTTTCGCTTTGTCGCTCTTTCGCTTTGTCGCTCTTTCGCTTTGTCGCTGTTTCGCTTTGTCGCTCTTTCGCTTTGTCGCTCTTTTGTTTTGTCGCTCTGTCGCCCGTCGCTCTTTCGCCTTGTCGCTCTTTCGCTTTGTCGCTCTTTCGCTTTGTCGCTCTTTCGCTTTGTCGCTTTGTCGCCCTGTCGCTTTACTCCCGTCGCTCTGTCGACCTGTCGCTTTGTCTCCCGTCGCTCTTTCGCTTTTTCGCTTTGTCGCTCTTTCGCTTTGTCGCCCTGTCGCTTTGTCGCTCTTTCGCTTTGTCGCTCTTTCGATTTGTCGCTTTGTCGCCCGTCGCTTTGTCGCCCTGTCGCTTTGTCGCCCTGTCGCTTTGTCGCCCTGTCGCTTTGTCGCCCTGTCGCTTTGTCCAACCAACATTTCATAATTAGTGAATGAAAAGGAGATTAAAGGTATTGAACGAACAGTTTTTGGCTTTTTGGTGATTCCAAAACCGAAAGTTCCGATAGCAATAAATATACTTGAACACGTAATTAGATGTAGCTGATTCCTCAGTGATTACTCTTATTTCTGTATACTTATTAAATGTTGGTAAAGCGTGGTTAAATTTTAGGGGCCGATGTTGAATGTGAAGGCCACCAAAACGTCAAGTTTTTTTTTCTGCATCTCATTTGACATTTCTCAATTTCAGACTAACTCAATTTGAACGATGGAAAGATACACAATCGAGCATTAAAGTTATTCAGGTTTATTATGAAACTGGGCATTCAAATTAAAATTCATATCTTGCACTTGTGATTTTTTCGGTCAATTTAATCATCCAAATGTGCGTACCATCGAAAAATCGTGCAAAAATTTTAGCAAACCGGGTCTGCAGCAGATATGAAAACACTAGTACAGCTCGTACTGCAGAAAATATTGCTGCAAGGTGCAATTGGCTCAAGATCTAAGGCCTTATGACCATTCCAAACGTCGTCAATAGTCAGAATGGTGGCAAGAAATGGCAACTGTGGATGTTCAATTTTTGAAAAAAAAACAATCATCTTCATTACCCTAAAAAAAGGGAAGTGTTTGTTACAAAAACAAAAATTAATTTAATTTTTAATACCTCTTATAAGCAAACATAGAATGCGACACAGTAGCATTTAAGAAAATGGTTATTAAGAAAAGCCAAATTATAATTAAGAAATTAATATCAAAGAAATTCTGAAAATATTTTTGCCTTAAAGACTGGGAAAATAGATAAAAAGACATAAATATCTAATATAAACAAATGCTTATCGATGAAAAACTATATTGCATTAATATAATTTAATTTATTTTTGTAATTATAATATTTGTATGGTTCAATTATGTATTTAACAAAATATTGGCCAAATGCCCCCCGCCCCATCCTTGGCTCCACTCCTCTATCTGATGGTCCAAATTTTCAATGACAATGTTGATGCTCAATTGTTGGGCTTGATGTTGACTGCTCTTTTGCCACACTATCGCAAAAATTAATCTTTTTAAGTACAATTTTACTGAAGGTTTGACAATCTCTTTTTCTCAACTTTTGTTATACATTTAAAATATGTCAAGTACAAATTGGTGGGTGAATAAGTAATTTGTTTGTACTTAAAAGCTATTGTTGATTTTATCAGGGCTGGGAGTCGTATTTTAGTGAACCGATTTGAAGTAAGATTTGAATAAGATTTAAAAATTTACTACATAGGACACAAAATCATTATTTCAATGTAAAGGTTTCCAGTCAAAACTAATTTATATATTTGAATATGTCGACATAAAAGCCAAAATCAATAATTGCTTAATATTTAAATTGGCGCGATTATAACATGTCGTTTAAGGGTTTATATGTATGTATGTGTGTCAATGCTGTAAGCAACAACTTGTTTAACACTTTTCAAACCACTTAATTCCTGTCAGTTCGTTCAACCAAAATTTTTGGTGATTTAAAAGGTGCTAGATTGTAAATGTGTGTTATAAATATGATATGCACATATACAGTTTTTAATTTCTCAACAATTAAATTTTTAATAAAAAACAAGTAAGAGCGCTATATTCGGACGTGCCGAATCTTATATACCCTTCACAACGTGTAGTCATGCAATAACAGTAGTTTGTGTCACCATTCATCCCATATGAAATACGTACATACATATATAAAAACATCCCATTGTAAAAACGAAAAATAAAAAAAAAATTTTTTAAAAAATTAAAAAAAAAAATTTAAAAAAAATTTAAAAAAAAAATTTAAAAAAAAAAATATTATATATATAATATATATAAAACAAAAAAAAAATAAAAAAAAAATTAAAAAAAAAATAAAAAAAATAATAATAAAAATATAAATAATATATTAAATAAAAAATTAAAAAAAAATAAAAAAAAAATTAAAAAAAAATTTTTTAAAAAATTAAAAAAAATTTTTTTGGCTCAGCTGGAATTCGATGCCACGTTTTCTCTAACCAGTATACAGGTTTGTATGTATGTATGTTGTTGTTGTAATGTTGTTTTTGTGAAAAAAAAATCGAGGTGGTCGTGGGTTTTTGCTCATATCTCAGTTGTTTATGGACCGATGTTTCTGATTTTCAATACCGATCTACTCCCGAATATTTCTGATATTTTAATACCTTACCCGGGTCCAACCTATGTCGGGGGGCTTCAAAAAGTTGATTTCATAATACACACGGACAGACGGTCAGACGGACAGACGGTCAGACGGACAGACGGACAGACTGACAGGGCTTAATCGACTCCCCTATTCATAAGCTTTCAGAAAATATATACTTTATGGGGTCGGAAATGAAAATTGTAGAAATTTCACACGGAATGACAAACCTATATATACCCTTTTTCACTGTGTGAAGGGTATAAAAAGACAAAGACAAAAAAACATAAATTATATCATTTCCGCAAAAGCTCTTAAAAATACTTAAAATATTTTTTTACAGTTTAATTTTGTGTTTGATTTAAATTTTTGTTGTGTGTTAATTTATTGTTTATTCTTAAAAGGCTTGTTGTAATATTGCTAATTTATTACCTGTTTGCCTTTCAGTGGCCTTAATGAACCTACTGTTTAAACTACTGTCTGTCTGTGGGTTGGTTAAATGCGGTTCTTTTTGTTTCTTACACATGAATTTTTATTCCCTTTACAGTGAGTGTAAGGGTATGTATAGGTTTGTCACTCCGTATAAAATTTCTACAGTATTCATTTCCGACCTCATAAAGTATATATTTTATGCAAGCTTACGAATTGGGTAGTCGATTAGGCATTGTCCGTCTGTTTATCTGTCCGTGCGTATGTTGAAATCAAGTTTTTGAAGCCCCTTAACATTGCCAAATCCCGTGTAGGGTATCGAAATATCAGAAATATTCATGAGCAGATCGGTATTGGAAATTAGCATAATCGCCCCATTACCTTCTGAGACATGAGCAAATAAACACGACTAGATCTATTTTTCCGCTTACTTTTACCACAAAAATTAAAATTCCCAGTTCTTGAATAATTTATATACACATGAATATTCGTGAACAATTTAGGACAAATTGGTCACCAATCGGCAAAGTTATAGGCAAAAATATTTTTTTTTTCTAATATATCAAATTTGTTCAAACTCGTATATAATTTTGAACTAGCTTAAGGAACTTAGGAAAGGTTGAAAAGGAGGAGCCCTAAAATCCCAAACCGAAGACAGGTATACACTTATGCCTAATTGCCATGTTGTGCACTCCATATAAATAGAGTGGTTAAAATAGAAGAGAAATAGAAGCAGACCAGTACAAAGTCTCTGGTGGGAATCGAACCCGCAAATCTGAAACTAGCAGACCAGCACCCTACTCACTAGTCCACCGGTGCACCGGTAATCTCAAAAATTTATTTTCTAAGAAAAACTAACAAATTGGTTTGAAACCAACTGAGATATCAGCACTTAGTGCAACTGCTTCGATGTTTTTCTTAAAATTTACAAACGAGAATAGATATTTTTCAACCCAGATAGCCAATATGGGGATCAAATGAAAGGGCTTAAATTTTACAACATAGTAAGCTATGAAAAGAACAAAATCCAAGATGGCGTCCTAGATTAAATGGCAAATATACTTTGAGTATGATTAAAATATAGTAGTTACGGCTTTGTTTCCTTTAATCCCCACAATATTGGTATCAACTAAAAAGACTTGAACAGTTTAATGTACTAAACTATAAGAGATGTGTAAAATCAAAGATGGCGTCTGCAACAAAATAACGAAGCATTTTTTTTTTTAACCCCAACAATATGGGCAGCAAATGAAAGGGCTTGATAAGTAGAATATAGTTAACTATGTAAAAATTCAATATCAAAGATGGCGTCGGAAATAATTAAGAAAATAGCGTATTACATTTTTGTGGCTTGGAGCTACAAGGGCCAATGTCACTTTTTTGCTCTTTTGAGTTAATCATTGCATTAGATTTTTTTCTTGCTCTATTTTATTATGGTAAAACAGCTAAAGTCATACTTAACCCAGAACAGCTTCATAAATAAAATGCAGGCCAATGTAGGCCTATAAAACTTAAAGTTCAATTCCAATTTTCTCAAAAGTAAATATTTTGACAGTGACCCTTTTAGCTCCAAGCCACATATTTAATCTAAAATCTAGGCTAATCTACGATATGGTCATTATACCTATATAAATACATGACGGTGAAGGGTATTATCAGATTCGGCACGGCCGACTAGAGCGCTCTTCCTTGGTTTCTTTTTATACCCGCCACCAAAAAAATGGTGGGGGTATATTCATTTTGTCATTCCGTTTGTAACACATCGAAATATCCATTTTAGACCCCATAAAGTATATATATTCTGAATCAGGGTTTGATTTGATGACGATCTAGCTATGTCCGTCCGTCTGTCCGTCTGTCCGTCTGTTGAAAGCACGATAGAGGTCGCACCGAAAAAGCTAGGGGGCTCAAATTTTGCCAGAATCTTTCCTATAGACAAGGTTTGTTTGGTATTGAAAATGGGCTAAATCGGAATATTAGGAAGAGAGTTATAGCTCGAAAAGCAAGACTAGGTCGAAAAAACCGTGTCCTTCAAACATCGAATAAAACGGAATTGTGTCCAAATGCATTAACGTAGACTCATGAAACTTCGAATATATATTTCCTGAGTAAAAACAATATTGTCCCCCGAAAATCATCTAAATCTATGTATTAGGAGGGGAGTTATCGATCAAAATGTACGAAAATTTATACCGCACAGTGTATTTTTCGGTATATTTAAAAACAAAAACGTCATAAAAGCAACAAAATTTGATGTACGACTCTGAAATTTTGCACACTTTGGTTTTTGGTGAGACGCTTTTTTGTAACGGAAAATCAATGTGCCACGCCCACTTTTACGCCCACCTCCCATACAACGTTTTACCTAAAATTCATATAATTTCTCTACTAATAAAGATTTTGGAATAATAAAGGGCTATATTGAAACATCTAAGTTGTATTCATCCAAAAAATAAACTTTGACACGCCTACTATAACGCCCACTTTTCACGTTATCTAACCTTAATGAAATTTAAAAGCTCATAAAACCGCCAAAATTAGAGGTATGATGATAAAATTTGCTACGTATATCCCTCTGGGCAATATCATTACTGTGCCAGAAAATTAAGGTGCCACGCCCACTTTTACGCCCACCTGCCATATAACGTTTTACCAAAAATTCATATAATTTCTCTATTAATATAGATTTTGGAATAATAAAGGGCTATATTGAAACACCTAAGTTGTACTCATTCGCAAAAATAACTTTGACACGCCTACTATAACGCCCACTTTTCACGTTATCTACCGTTAATGAAATTTAAAAGCTCATAAAACCGTTAAAATTAGAGGTATGATGATCAAATTTGCTACGTATATCCTTCTAATCAATGTAATTGTTGTGCCAAAAAGTTTAGCTGACACGCCCACTTTAACGCCTACCTCCCATATAACGGTTTATCTTAAATTCATGTAATTTCTCTATTGACAAAGTTTTTGGGAAAATAAAGGACTATATTGAAATATTTAAGTTGTATTTATTAGCAGAAACTTTATTGACACGCCTACTTTAACGCCCACTTTCATTGAAAGACTACATTTACAAAAGCATTTTAGTAGCATATCGAAGTAAAAAAGGGTGGTTAAATTTTAAGGGCTGATGTTGTTTTTAAATAAAACACAAATTATTTAAGAAATTATTATCATTTCTTTTTATAATGATAATATTTGTATGGTTCAATTATGCATTTAACAAAATATCGGCCAAATGGCCCCCCCATCCTTGGCGCCACTGCCACTGAGGTTGACTGCGATTTTACCACACTATCGCAAAAACCAGCAGTGGTTCCCATTCAATGAACTAAGAAGGCATTCACAGACTTTCTAAAATTGGCCCTTACAATTAAGCCACCCTCTACAAAGAAAGTGATACATATTTCACATTTCTATAACATTTTGCTTTTAAAAGATTTTCAAACGAAACAAGTTTTGTATAATTTTAAAATTTGTTAGCCATTAGTACATGAATATAAATTGTTTATGATGTTTAGAGATAATTTTTTTTACTTATGTCAAAATTTTCCTAAATTCCCATTTTTAATAGAGCATAACTTCAGGAGAACATAAGATAACAAATATAAATTAGCACTATTTCGTAGATAAAACTTTCCTCTTAAATTCATGTAAATTCTCTATGAATAAAGATTTTGGAATACTAAAGGACTATATTGAAATATCTAAGTTATGTTTATTAGCAGAAACTTTATTGACACGCGTATTTTAACGGCCACTTTCATTAAAAGATTAAATTTACGAGAACATTTTTCTAGCATACCGAAGTTTTGAAAAAAATTATTATGAAATTATTATCATTTATTTTTATAACGATAATATTTGTATGCTTCAATTATGTATGGAACAAAATATCGGCCAAATGGCCCCCCCAACCTAGGCAGCACACCTCGATCCGATAGTCCATATTTTCAATGACACTGTTGATGCTCAATTGTTGGGCACGTTGATGAGTCGAGGTTGCTTGCTCTTTTGCCACGTTATCGTGAAAAACAGCAATGATTCCCATTCAACGAACTAAGATGGCATTCACAGATGTTTTCACATTTCATACAGACCTGCTTTGCAGACATTTAAATATTTTTTACAATTCTCATGATTGTGGACGAATTCGAACGATTTTGTTGACCAAAATAATCACGAAATGCACAAAATGCATTTTTATTTGAACGCCCATTTTTATAAAAATCTTTAATATTTAAAAGCGTCTCTCGATTGCGTATCTTTCCACGGTTCAAATTGAGTTAGTCTGAGATTGAGAAATGTCGAATGACATGCAAGAAAAAAGTTGAAGTTTAGGTGTGGTTCACCTTCAACATGGGCCCTTAAAATTTAACCACCCTCTACAAAGAAAGTGATACATATTTTATTATAAAGAAATTATTCCATAGCGATTAACAAAATAATAAATATTGTGCTTTAAATGTACACAAAATTGGTGGTGGGTATAAAAGATTCGGCACAGCCGAATATAGTGCTCTTACTTGTTTTTTTTGTTTCTGTGCCAGAAATAATTTTACCACACAATTTAAAAGAAAAAGATCTTATTCATACATTGAGACAAAAAAATATTGTTATGCCAAAGATACTTTAAGCAATGGCCATTAAAATGAAAAAAAATAAACAAAAATGTGAACAACTCATTTTTTATACAGGTTTATTATACAAAATCTCAAAACATAAAGAATTGGAATCTCTTTTTTGTCCTTTAACAGGTCTTTACCTCATATTTTTGTTACATTTAAACGATTTGATTCCATGTTTATTTGTTGCCGCTTGTTGAGAAATCTCTATACATTATTTTGAAAGACAAAAGAAAAACAATAAAGGAAGACTAAACGACTGGAAAAAATTTTTGAATTTTGTTTTTTTTTTTTTTGTGATTTATTTGCATGTTTATAATCACCTGAATAACAAAGACACTCACTCACGTCAACGAACGGTTCTGAAAATATTACAGCACTAGCAACAAACAAAAAAATAACTACTTCAGTTACAATAACAAACCACATTGAAAGAAAAAAATAACAGCATCATAAACATCTATGGATATCCATCTCAAATAAATCTTGGCAATTTTAGGAACACAAAGGAATGAAGAGCAAAACTCACTCACACATCCATATGCATATTAAAATATGTGCATATATGTTTATTTGCAAATGTGTATATTAGACCGTACCGGAAAAGAAATTTGCCATATTTTTGCGAGAATGTTTCAAAAAAATATTTGACGAACGTAGGGGTCGTTTTCTTAAATTTCGTTTCTTTACTTGGTATTTACAGTCAGAGATAAAAGTGTGATACATCGATATTGTTATTTCGTGGAGGCAGATGGTTTGTTCTAAGTGTCATTGACCTTAAAACAAAAATTTAAAAAGGCAACCCCTACGTTCGGAAACAAAAAGGTTACAAAAAATTACTTAATATCTTGACTATGGCCCAAAGATTTTTCAATAATTAAATTGTTTTAGTAGTTTTCACTAGTAAGTAGTTATGCCAGATAGTCAGTAGACTACTTATCCAACGAAAAAAAAATGTTGGAAAAAATCTTTAAATTTTACAAGTTTCCTAAACAAAACGAAAATTTGAATTATTTTATTTAATGAAAGGTTTCATAGTTTTTTTTTTTACAACAAATTACTGGATTGTTTTTCTTTCATATAGAATTTTCTGTAAAACAGTAAAGATCGGTAAAAGAAATAGTAAAAACTCTTGAGCAACCAAACGAACAAACATCAAATAAGAAACAATAAAAACTTGTTAAAAAAGACCACCCAATAAGTTTTTTCTTTTTTAAGTTAATTTATTTGGTTTTTTCTTCAATAAATGGACAGCCTATAAATTAAAAAAAGACCTTAACATTTTAACTGCAGTATTTCCTAAGCAAAAGCTTAATGATATTTGTTAAGCTTTAATTTGCTGATTTTGTTAAAACAAAAACATGAATTGTTTCCCTTTAAATATAAAACTGTAAAAGCCAAACATTTTACAAGCAATTTAAAAAGGTTGTCCATAAATTGGGGAAAAAAATGTTCTTTCTTCGAAATTACCTTGCAAAATCCCTTGTAAGATGATGCGGTCTAATGTCATGAGTAAGTACATACAAAAAGGAGAACGCTGAAATGCCACACACACAGGCCACATGCCTTCTGTTTTTCTTACTCCTCCTTTGAAACAGTGGTACCAAACCGAACTGTCTATTCTAAAGTTTAAGGAGTCTAACTGCAAACTTGACAAAAATTAATCAAAAAAGTAGGAATGCTATTGTCGGCAGTGTCGACTCTTATACACTTTTAAGTACATATTATGTTAATATATTATTTAAGACTAAATTGTTAACATGTCGTAACATGTCCTTTAAAAGCATAGCGTTTGCATTGATTACAATAGTGTTAATTATTAGATGATTTCATTTTATTTCCTACACCATCTTACTAGGAAGCAACAAAGTAAGAAAATGCTAACATACAAAAAAAATTATTTAGGTATTAACCAAACAAAAAATGACAGCTCGCAGTCAACTCTAGATAAGAACGGCAATAATTTTTTATACCCTTCACACAGTGAAAAAGGGTATATATAGGTTTGTCATTCCGTGTGAAATTTCTACAATTTTGATTTCCGACCCCATAAAGTATATATTTTCTGAAAGCTTATGAATAGGGGAGTCGATTAAGCGCTGTCAGTCTGTCCGTCTGTCCGTCTGTCCGTCTGTCCGTGTGTATGTTGAAATCAACTTTTTGAAGCCCCCCGACATCGCTTGGACTCGGGTGAGGTATTAAAATATCAGAAATATTCGGGAGTAGATCGCTATTGAAAATCAGAAACATCGGTACATAAACAACTGAGATATGAGCAAAAACCCACGACCACCTCGATTTTTTTTTCACAAAAGCAACATTACAACAACAACATACATACAAACGTGTATACTGGTTAGAAAAAACGTGGCATCGAATCCCAGCTGAGCCAAAAAAATTTTTTTTTAAATTTTTTTTTTTATTTTTTTTTTATTTTTTTTTATTTTTTTTTTTTATTTTTCATATAATATATTATTTATATTTTTATTATTTTTTTTTTAATTTTTTTTTTAATTTTTTTTTTTTTTATTTTTTTTTGTTTTATATATATTATATACATAATAATTTTTTAAAAAAATTTTTTTTTAAAAAAAATTTTTTTTTTTTAAATTTTTTTTTTAAATTTTTTTAAAATTTTTTTTTTTTTTTTGTTTTTTTTAACATTCATACGTGAATTTATAATTTTACAATGGGACGTTTTTATATATGTATGTTTTTATATGTATGTACGTATTTCATATGGGATAAATGGTGACACAAACCACTGTTATTGCATGAATTCACGTTGTGAAGGGTATATAAGATTCGGCACGGCCGAATATAGCGCTCTTACTTGTTTACTATCAAATATTCTCTTGCCCATAAATTTATATAAGGCAAGCCAAAATAATAAGGTGGCAACACTTTACAATTGGAAAATACAATGATGACAGAGCATTTGAAGTTCGCTTCACAACAACTGTTTTTCATTGGCTTATATCATTTTTAATAAGTAATTTTAGGTTTTTCAGAACAACCTAGTAATTTCTAGTTCGGTTTTTTGAAACCGATAAGTCAACATCAATACATAATGTTGATTCTTGTGTTTAAGTAGTATTGTTACTTTGGCGTTAGGACGGAGCACAATACCTACCGTTCTTGTTCAGGTTTGTCTGTTACTTAAGTTCTGAGTTTTATCTTAAAGATGAGGCATATAGATAGAAATCATAAGTTGAGATACAGGTTCTCTTGTAAACTTTGTCCGATTAGGTACGTCACCGTACTGAAGTTAGGCAACTTGTAAAGTACGTTGAGCAGTTTGACCGCTGTCAACTGAGTTTTCACTTCGATTTGACTGATATAATATCCATTTTCAAAGTGTCAGTAGCGACGTCTGACGTGTCTTAACTTAACAGGTAAACAAGCTGTATTGCGAAGACATTGAACACATTTTCGTGGGCAAGAGAAAGGGACATGCTGAAAGCTTTTATATGAGAGTAAAATGGAAGCAGTAAAGGCGCTCTTATATCTTAAAAAAAAATATGGCACTATTAAGCAGACTTATAGAGGGGACTTTGGAAAATTCTAAACCCTTTCAACGACTCAAATATGAACTTAAAGTTTGGGCGATTGATTAAAATGTTAGAAAATGGCATAACACTGAGGTCGAAAAAGTGACGAACATACTATGGGGTAAGCCAAGTCTTAAGAAATCGAAAGAACTTCTGAAACTGAATAGACCGACACTTAGGAGACTAACTAGTGTAATAACAGGTAACACGGAGTTGAGAACTCATCTAGCTTGCATGAGATTGCCGGAGGAATCGACATGTATAACATGTGAGGAAGAGGAGTAAGCGTTGGAACACTGTCACTGTCCTGCGTTTGGACGTGTAAGACGCAAAAATTTTGACATAAATACTATTCTGAACTTAAAATATCTAAGGAACTCGAACTGCAGATCCATAAGGTACTACATTGAGGGAACTGGTTCCTCTTCTAGTCGATTTTAATGAAGAAAATATGATTAAGGTTTTATAAGGGAATTTTCGTTTCCACATAGAGTGCCTATCATGCGTTTGGTCGTTTTGGTGCCTCTCTTTTTCAACCTTACCTAACCTATTAAGGGGATTTTCGCTCCACTACCTCACAAAATAACTAACAAATCAATAACTATTATAGAAACTATTAGAACTAACTATTATAAAAACTTCAAATGAAATGGTTTATTATGAATTAGTTGAAAGTATGAAAAAGCCCGATATAAGGCGCTTAACTAGCTTGAGTTAAAGTTTTGTACGAGATTTTCTATTAATTTTTGGAATGTTAGTGTGACGCAGTAATTTTAAACTTCTGTCAGTTGTAGTTAACTACACTAAACATTAAAGGTATTCACGTCACCGATTAAGGTCTTGCAATATTACGAAAATGGATTTTTTTCTTAAAACATAACAAAAATAATTTTGCGCTCACTATAACTTTTACACATGTAACATATCGTGTAAATATTATCACACACAAAAATTTTTTTTTTTATTTTTTTGCTAAAGATAAGCGCTTAACTCGTCGGCGTCTTAAATACCTAAAAAAGTCGGAAACCACTGTTAATAGTAATTCGGCTTCAGTTTCTAAACATAAGACACGTTTTTAGTTAAAAATGGTGCTCACATCGGGCCAGAAGCCCCAAACGCAATTTTGCAAGAGTAAAACCCATTATATGAATTCTTTTATTTTACCTTTTATAGAAAATTTTTTAACAAAAAACGCAAAATAAAGCACACTTCATTTCCACCAAATTTCGGCTTCAGGTTATTTATAATTTTTAATAAATTTTCCGGATTATAAAGGATGCTCCCTTTGGACTGGTTCATGATAAAAAAAAAATCGCTTTAAAAATAAACAGATGTCGAATTGTTTACTATTACCCAAAGTAGCAATTTCTGATATTTAGTTTTTTTCTTCATTATTTCATTTCAAATGCTGGTCGCGACTATACGTGATGTATGGTCCTATGCAAAAAGTTTAATTAAATTTTTACAAATACTTCCGCTGAGGTTTAAAGAACATTGGTTTATATAATGCTGATAAACAAAGATTGCTAACCACTGCCTTAAGAAAAACTTTCCATAAGAAAAACGATAAGGAACTATTATTTTACATAAATAAGTACTGAGTGAATGTCTATGATTTACGCAAAATTCATACACATACCGATAGCTGTGCATCTGGCCATAATGAAAATATGCAAAATATGCAAAAATTAAATGCATGCTTGTAAACATAACACACATCGATATGCTATCGTCCTTACATGAATGTTTACAAAGTATTGAGAATAAAGAAAAATATGGAGAACGGAGAGAAGAAAAAATAAAAAACTAAAACATTCAATAAAGGGAAAAGAAATCTAAGAAAAATACTAAAAAAATTTGATATAAACACTACGTTGCACTATTAAGAGGACACTTTTTTGGTTAGATATTTGCTAAAGTTTTACAAAAAAATATAAGAGTGTTAGTGGAAAATATGATCTTTAATATGATCAGGCTTAAGAGCTTAAAAATTTCCTAGTAACTTTAAAGGGTCCTCTTTAAGTTTGTCCAACAATGATACCTACTGCTAAGAGATATTTAAACATTTATTTTCAGAAGTTTTGGATAATCATTATGCTCCAGCAATGCTTCCAAATTGTGGCAATTCAGTTTAGAAATTAATGCTCTATGCAACAACAAACTTATAGCGCACTTTGTTAATTTTATGGTGTTATAACGAATTAATAGAAAGCATTTTGCACCACGTATTCTCACTATCAACAAATCATAAAGAAATATTCGTACCATGGAAGCCATCACTTCTGCAAGTCTAACTTTTAACGCTGCTACTGATCTACTTAAGCGCTGCTATTCTCAGCAATATATATTTAGCTCGTTTACCACATGGAAATGCTGTGTATAGTTAAAGAATTAGTTTCGTTTTAATTTCATTTAGTTTACTTTATACATATGTAACTAGCCAAACCCGGCGCGCGTTGCTACGCCCCTTAATGAATCGAAATGCATTCTGAATTTTAATTGAATATCAAATGCAAAAACCTAAATATTATAATTTTTTTTATGGGCGTGGCATTGCCCGCTTTCCTAATCACGAAATTGTAAAGTCATAACAGCTCAATATGTGTGCAAAGTTTCAGAAAAATCGGACCAGTGCAAATACCTCAAAATTATAAATGTTTTTATAGGCGTGGCCCTGCCTACTTTTCTAATCACGAAATTGTAAAGTCATAACAGCTCAATATGTGTGCAAAGTTTCAGAATAATCGGTCCAGTGCAAGTACCTCAAAATGATACCTATTTTTTATGGGCGTGGCACTGCCCACTTTTCTAATCACAAAATTATTAAGTCATGGCAGCTCAATATGTGTGCAAAGTTTCAGAAAAATCGGTGAAGTGCAAGTAGCTAAAAATGATAACTAATTTTTTATGGGCGTGGCCCCGCCCACCTTTCTTATCACGAAATTATAAAGTCATGACAGCTCAATATGTGTGCAAAGTTTCAGAATAATCATTCCAGTTCAAGTACCTCAATATTAAAAGTTTTTTAGGGGCGTGGCCCCGCCCACTTTTTTTATCACGAAATTATTTAATCATGATAGCTCGATATGTGTGCAAAGTTTCAAAAAAATCGGTCAAGTGCAAGTAGCTAAAACTGATAACTAATTTTTATGGGCGTGGCCCCGCCCACTTTTTTCCACCCATAAACACTACCTGGTATGTGTACAACAACTTACCAAAGTTTGAGCCCGATCGGTTTTACAGTTTCGGAGTCTATAGCTAACACACACACACACACACACACACACACACACACACACACACACACAGAGTTTCACTTTTATATATATAGATAATAGATAATTTTTTTAAAATTTTAATTCCCATTTACATTTGTGTAATTGACTTGAGTCTAATTTTGTCTTAATTTTATAACTTTGAAAATTTTGAAATTATTAGAAATTCACACTTCGTAGCATACTTTTAAAATGTTTTAAACATAATTATTTCTAGAATTCACATTGTTTGAAAAATTTTCGATCTGGTATCGGAGTATAAATATAAGAAAACTACAGCAAGTAGTAGAATTTTTACATAAGACATACATAATGATTATCAAGTTGAATTAATTATAATATAATAAAAAATATAACTATTGTAATATTTCAGTGTGTTTAAATATAAATAACTTTTAAAATAAAAATTTAAAGAGTGCTAATTATTGTTTGCAATAATAAAATCCCAGTCTATTTAAAGAAAACAAGCCCAAGTTTTTAAAAAGTATAAACGTAAAAAATCTTCGCTTACAACCATACACAATTTAGTTTGTTTAAAAATTGTTGCTTGACCTTCTAGATCCTGAGGTTTGTTGGTTCTGGACTATCTTTCTTTTGGGGCACGTTATTTCTTATGCCCCTGTCAACTTGACATAGGAGAACTCTTAAGCATTTTAAGATAAATATAACATTCACTTTTATTCAAGTTGTATGAGCCTTGTTTCCACAACGAAATTATCTTGACACAAATTAATATCAACTTCACATGCCCTGGAAATCTTGTAAAAACATTGCCGGTTATGCGTTTATCTGCGAAAAACGAAAAAAATATCTCTAATATTTGAAAAATATATATTTTGACTCAAGAACGACAGCGACGTCGATAACTGGAATAAGAACGATTTCACATATAACACGAGAAGTTCATGAAAAGGTACATAAAGCGAGAACATGCGCTATGTAACAGCTAGTAGAACTGTTTGTTTGTCACATACCAATTTTTAAAACTTAAATTTCGTGAAACTTTTTTCCGCAGAGGAAGAGAGTATTTAAATTTTTAATTTGTTGTTTTTGGGGCCAGCTAAGCGGCCCCAATAGTTTAGTATTGTATTAATAGCAAGACAAGTTCTAATATCTTTATTAGCGCAAATTAATAGCTTATTGTTGCTATTCTTCTTATTTATCTTCCTTTATCTGTATTCGCATCAGAGAAATGTATGAGTTGATTCATTTTGCGCTTTACTCACATTTAAATGTAACCATGGTGTAATTATACAAGGGGGCGGTTCCAGCCCAGCTGATTATTTTTTTGTGCTCTGGAGTATGTCAAACTACATTTTAAAAAAATTATTTCAACTCCGGGAATTGTCAAACTCCATACATAAAAAAAGAGAGACAAAAACTGCTCTCCTTTACGCTATCACCTTATGTAATTACACCATGAATATAATGCTTTTGTATTATTTTGTAACATCAATGTGTATTAATAATAAATATGCAGGCACTGTTAGCTCTCCTACAATTGACTTAATATCTTGTTCTCTAAGGGCTGCCAGCAAAAATAAGCAAAAAAATTCATACTGTTGTTGGATTGTTTTGTATAGTATTCATATAACTCACAAAAGCATGTTTTTAAGAGTTCCGTTAAATTAGCAATTGAAGTGTTTTTAAAACGTCAAAACCTAATGATTTCAGAAGTAAAAAGAAATGTGGAAAATAATTTCCTTGAAAGTATTCAAAACAATCATAGTGATTCATTGCTTTTGTGAATCATATGAATAAACACATATTGCAAGCAGTGGCAGACATGCATATATTAACAACCGTCTCGATTATATGAATCATTATTCATTATTATCATTTATTTTTTTTTAAATATTAATTGCTAGCTTAATCTTCATTTTAGAAAATGCAAAACTATGACGTTTGATTCATAATCAAGCAGGTCTCTGATTCGCATGTTCTATTTTTACCAGCATACTAGTACCATTTTAAACTATTTTATTTGATATTTTTCTACTTGTAGTTTAAAATGAGATTTAATTTGGTTATCCAATATATTAACCCCGGGACCAAGGTTCTTCCGGACCAAATTTTGCAAGAATCCATCTAGTAGTTTTTGAGTGAATATAGAGTTCAGGAATTGACACAGAAAGACAGACGGACAAAAATTCTAACAATCCGTGTTTTGCAGTCAATATCATTGACTATTTTTATCGCCATCAATATTTTTAAGCAACATTTTATGAGCGGTTACAGTTTTTACACAATTTTATTGTAAGTATAGATGAAGGTTCGGAACTACAGCCTAAACTTATTCAATGGTGTTACTTCTTTAGAATTAAATTAAAAAATTTATTAAATATTTTTGATTTTTAGTTCATTATTCCTAATTATTGTTAAATTAATACAGATTAAACTATTACAAGACTATGTTATAATGAAAGGAACAGAGCGTAATCGTGGTGCATTTATAGTTGTGCAACGAAGTGTACAAGTGAAACGTTATTAAACGGCTCGGCTGTATTTGACAGGGTGAATATTTGAATGTGAATATAAAAAGAACACACTGTTAACTACAGTTTAATGTTGGAGTGTTTTTTTTCCTAAAATTTAATAGAAATTCTTTTAAATACATCTTTAAGAAATCGATTTTTTTTTAATATGAATATTTGTCTTTGTCACATAGTACCTTGTTAAAATAACACAATTGCGGTGTTATTTATTATAATATCACCAACGAATGTATTCCACAATATTTCTATACATTTTCTGGTTTTGTTTATGAAAATTAATAAAGTATGTTATTCAATCTACGCTAACGTTCTTAACAAAAATCATCTCAATATTTTACATAATTCTTCTTATCTAATCAATCTTCATCAAATAATCCAATTAAATTTTAATATCCTATTGCTTTTAGAAAAGCACAAGAAATCTACACAGAAATCTTGTGGAGAAGTCATGAGAAATGTAATTTTTATCATAAATTTTTAAAACTCTTATCATCATTTCTTCATGTTGAGTGGAAGTATGTAAGTATTTATGTAAGGCATGAATACATACATACATACATATGTTGGCAGTTGATTTTTTCATTAAAGTTATGAATAAAATATTTGTTTTTTGTTTGTCTGAATAGCATAACAATATCAACTCAAGTAAATTAATAATGTAGTAGCAACAACAACGCACAGTGGGTGGTGAATGCAAAAAAGCATAAAATAAATCTAAAATTTCGTAATAAATGAACCGATTTGTAGGTAAATATTTTTCGGCTTAAGTAAATATATTTAAGAGGCATGTAGGGTACTGAATGACAGGAATATCCACGGGAGTATTGGTATATTTGTCGACAGTCAGGCGGCACTCTTGTCAGTCAGGTCATACATTACTACGTCTAAACTAGTTGCCCAATGTAGAAAGGAACTGTCAAGGCTTGGTCAACGGCCTGACGTTACTCTAGTTTGGCTTCCTGCACATAAGGGCCACTATGATAACGAACGGGCTGATGTGCTAGCCAAGAGAGGATCCGCTTTAAATTTCTCTAACGCAAGTGCAGTTGCAATACCGTTGGGGACTATTAAAAACAGAATCTCTAGACACTTTCTACGGAAGGCCGATGACAGGTGGCATTGGATGAGCACGTGTAAGATGGCACGGCTTACGTGGCCCTCATTTGATGCACGGCGTACATTACAACTTACTAGTCGAAGTCAGAGGGACATATCTAGGTTGCGATATTGACGGGTCACTGTCGACTCGGCCTCCCACCGAACGACCATGTTCGCAGCTGTCGGGATAGAGAGAAGGAGGAATCGGTTTTTCACCTTCTCGGCGAACATGTACTAGATGGCCTCTCTGCGATATCTGAAGTTGGACTAAATTATCTACTGAGATACCTCACGGCCACGGGAATGATCTAGTACCCTTACTCCTGAATTTATTCTGGGATACATTAAAACTGACAAGTGATGTTGTACTGTCAAAACGGAGTCATACAGACTCCACTTGACTGTTTGCGTGCAGCGAACTACCATGTTAACCAACCAACCAAATATATTTAAACCGAATTCAAAACTTGAATATGTCCCTACCCTTCGCTTTAAAATGTTTTATAAAAATCGCCCTAAACGTTTGGAAACAACAAATCGATTTTAAATATCCTTTACGGAAATCCCACCACTGTGCAACACCAACGATGCAGATTATTAGATACTAATGTAAATATGACTGAGACAGGTAAGACAGACTCGGATGAGGCAAAAGATGCTTCCTAAAGTCACAACTGAAAAGTTAGAAGAAAGACCAAGTGCATACAAATGAATACGTTAGAGTAGTTTGATTGTTGTTACTTAGTTGGTATAAATATGTATAGAAAAGAAATAATGTGATTAGAGTCAATAAAACTACTTATATGCACACAACTCCAAATGTATATGTGTATGTGGCCTAGTAAAATAGCCAAATAGACTTAGGCAAAGTTGCAACACAAGACATTTAAGTTTCAATACAAAGTTGCACAAGGATATAATTTGTCATGAAACTTCTATGGGGAAAAGAAGAAAATAATTGGCAGAGTGACTGATATCTTTGCAGACAAACGAATGCATGAATGAATAGACAAACAGTCATCATTTTAACTAACTTAAATGAAATTGCATATTGTCAAAAAAAAAATAAATTAATAAAAAGTTTGTAGTACAGACTTGAATGTACTTTATTAGCATTTAGGAAACAAAACTTACATAAGAGTTGCAAAAATACTTTTTAAGAAACAAACTGTTATAAGAATTAAAATTTATATTTTTTAAATGTTTGCAAATCAACTTGAATACTTCAGTGTCAATGCAAATAAAAATTTAATTTATTTGATATGACTAATGATAGAGCCTTTGTAAGGACCTAAACTAAACTCTCGCAAAATAGCAGTGTTTGTACATAATTAAATTAAAAATACCCCGCTTAACCGTAGAAAACTCAATATTATGTGTAAAGTACAGAGCATCGATCTTATTCTTCACGTGGCAAAAACTATAAGTCATCGTTTACGACCTACCATTATTTCCTAAATTATATTTGAGTTTGAAATGTACGATTTGAGAATCTGGCAAGATCTTTTGCTGTTTCATGTAAAGGAAAAGTAGTTTGTTAGTTTTGGCATACAAAAATTCCCTTTAGCCTTTTACATCTAGGAGAGCAGAATTTTTCCCTTAACAAAATAGTAGACGATCTGTACCACAATTTGGGAGGCAATCACCATTTTGGCTGTTAGCATTGCCCTTATGTCCCAGAATCCAAAGTAGCTTATTACCCATGCAAATCCAGACGGTCGAGGATGTTAACGCTTTCAGTTACCAGTGCTGATTTGACACCCAAAGTCATAAAGACTTTTAAGGTCGCTTGAAAATTCTAGAAGATGTATCTGTAGAAAGGATTTTTTACACAATTGGCTTATTGATACCTTTTCAGATTAAATTAACGCAATATAGTACTTATTTACTAATTGACAATGCCTTTTGAGCTTCGAGCTCAAGCGCCGTTCGATTATCTTAAGTCATCAGTTTTTCAGACTTGGACAGTTCTTCGGGTTTCTAAGACTCATGTTTGATTAAAATCTGCATTCGTGTCTTCCGGTATACATCTTTCAAGTAGCTAAGTTCCTAAATCCGTAAAAAAAAACAAAAAAAAAAACATGAATCTTAATTAGAAACCCTAAATCGTTGACAATACACACAATATCATTGAGGTGATCGTAAGTGCTAACAGGCTGGTCTAAAGAGTCGACACTTTTGTTTTTGGATTTTTAATTCATGCTTTCAGATTTCCTTTTTCAAGGCCGTTCAGTTCCTGAAGTGGTTAAGGACTGGAATAAAATTTTTTCATGAAAGGAGAGGGTGACGCATAAGAAGCTAAACTTCCATAAGCAGCCACACGCAAGATATATTATTTAAATATCCCCCACAGCTGGCTGTACAGTACCCCTTAATGATCCACTAAATGCTAAATTTTATTGCGTGTTTCTTGGCCTCAATTACCTTTGGGTGGTTAACACAAAATTATTTTTGAAGATCTTGAAGATAGTCTAACGCCCTCAATTCACAGCTCTGAGGTGACTAATTAACATCATAATTGCAGCTTAATATTAGATGAAACGATGCCTAATAGATAAAATATAGATACCGTTGGATGTGTGACAAGTTGCATGGTCCTATTGATGTACTTGATGCTGTTTTGTTTGACTTTTGGAACCAGCTCTATGATTACTTTCAAAGAAAAACGTACCAATATTGCCAACATAACACAAAATTAAAAATGATATTCGGATTTGCTAAGAGGCTTATGTAAAAAGAATAAAAAACGCTTATATGCGATCGAGCAGTTCTCAGTCTATTGTTTGCGCTTAAAGCATCCCATTTGGCAAACGTGAAACATTAAACAAAATTTCTCTCAATAAATGCTTGTAGTTATACGTTCCAAAAACAAAAACGAAACCTGTAGGTCAATTTAAAAACGATAGATGACCCATTATTTACTTTTTTAGGTTTGGAGCTTCAATGAGAATGTCAAATGTCGAATGTCTCTTTCTAAAAATGTATGTACGAATTATATATTTACTCAACTTGTAAACTTATTCGATTAGACGATTTGATTTTAACAAAAATACGTTAAAAAAATACTTGACACCGTATTTAATTTTTTGTTACTGATCAACATTAATCTTTAGCAAATATTCTATGGGACAAACATGAATGAGCGAGATGTCGAAAAGAAACAAAACAAAGATGACAGCACAAACTGTATAAATTCATTAGTTGTTAATGTATGTTTTTCTTTGTATGAACATTTTTATTTATGTATGTGCATTAGACTGGTTCCTTTTTAAAGGAACTTGAAAATTATAGTCTCCACAAAGCTGTTTCTGTTCCAGTCATCAGAGCTGTTAACTGTTAGAGATGCCTACTAAATTTACATTTAATTTAATAATTTCATAAGCGAATGATGAGTGAAAGAGTTAGAAATTTTTAATTTATTTTAATATTTTTTTATTCGCCAGAAGATCGCAACGGACAAAATTAAAACGCAAATAAGATTTCAACATAACTTTATGGATGAAGAAGATTCTGAAGAAAGTTTATTACTAAATGAAGCATATTCATCCGAAAATTCTTTCAGTTGGGGTGAATTAGAAGATGAGTCTAGTGAAACGGAAGAAGCTACTAATGAGAAAAAGAAAAGTTTGAAAAATTATAAAAAATGTTTTTGCAGGAAGTGAATCTGAGGCTATAAGTATTGAAAAAGGTAAAACAAAAAAACCAATTAATTTACAGAACTATACATGTAGACAGAAATCATGGAAATGGCTAGAAAAAAAACCGTTTCCCTATGAAGTTCATGTACGAGGTGGAAACTTTTTTATGAGTCTCAACGACATCGCAAACAAAATCTTTAAAAAGAATGTGTAAATATTCATATTTCTACCATAAATATAGTACTTTTCAAAAGAGCAAACCCAACATGATACTTGTAAAAAGATCTATGGCAGATGATGCTGAACATTCCGAATTTTCACTTTGAAATATGAATAACGCTTAACCATTAAATTACCGATTTCTCACCAAAAATACAATGATTTAAAAAGTCTTGTAAAAAAGAAAATTATTCCACATAACTACGCAAAAGAATATCTGAACCTGCACCACAACAATATAATGCAGCAGACTGAATATTTTACAAAAATAGGACTTATGCTGTTGAAATATCTGTACAGTGACACATATTCTTATAAACGCACTATTTATCTTAACTTTGCTACCATCCCTCGCTTTTATGAATGCCACACTCAAAATAAATTCCACCTTATAGTGATTACTAAACTAACGAATAATTTGTGTTGAGTGTACAAAAACTTATTTTCGTTGTTGTTGTTTTTTATAAATCATTGCAGTTCAAATGTTTGACTAAAAACGGGTACATATTCGTTTAAACGCACCAAAGAAGCAGATAGAAAACATAGTGGTTGTCTAAAAAAAAAGTATTTTGTAGCGTTGAATTAATAAATGGTAAGTTTTGTTTAATTTAAATATAAAAAAAATTTTTTTTAAATAAACGGTTTTAAGATTTTATCAAAATGCCAAAAGAAAAATACCTCACTGAAGCCGAAAAAATCCAAATCAATCTGTACCCTAAAGAAGGTTATTCAAATCGTGAAATTCGGCATAGAATTGGAAGATCTGAGACAGTCATACGGTATTTTTTTAAAAAAAAGGTGTAAATTATGGAGTAAAACAACCCACGAGAGGCAATCGTAAATTGAATCTTCGCCAAATAAATCCGATAACAAAAGAAGCAACCACAAATTTTTTGAACTCAACTCAAATAAAAAAAAAAATTTGATCTTTGGGAAACAACGAGGTACATTGCACCCATTTTAAGGCATTCAGAAAATGTTAAATGGAAAAAACCGGTGAGTGGGACTAGGGTTGCCATCCGTCCTCTTTTCTCCGGATACCGTCCTCTTAGGGCATCCGGGGCAGTCCTACTTCTTTTTTTAGCAAATATCCGGGGTTGTCTGGCTTTTTGCACCTTCTCTGAAGTTTTTTCTTACATTTAAACTTTAAATCACAGGTCACAAAATGTATAAAAAAAGATTTAGGTGCTCGTACAATTAGTTTTCAAAAAGTAAAATTTTAACTGCCTGTTCAACGATGTCGAAAGAAAACCCAAGCGAAATTTCATTCGTACAAATACGTTGAAAACAAAAACAAATTTTTTGTTTTTGTTGTTGTTTTCAATATATTTGTACGAATGAAATTTCGCTTGGGTTTTCTTTCGACATCGTTGAACAGGCAGTAAAACTTCTCTTTGTACAAAATTAGTTTTATTATTTTTAATTGTCGCTATTTATCGAAGTGGCCTAATTTAACTTGTCTTTTATTTTAAAAAAGTTTGGCAAAGGGGTCTGCTTGTCAGCGGTGTGTTTTTCATAAAGTTTGTTTTCCAGATATAGAAGAAAGTCTTGAACAAAAAATATAGTAAGGGTTTATAATTTTGATATGGATTGACTATAGTTTTACAAATATTTGAAGAGATGCGATGGCAATATATTGGCTCAAATTGGAAGTATTGAAAAATGTATGTAAAATTTTTAAAAGTGTACATTCCCGATAACGAATGCAATGAATTTTTGTTGTTTTTTTTTGTTTTTATTTTAAACCATTAAATCAGAATGATATGTTCAGTTTGTATTTTTGTAAATAAAGTTTTTTCGTAAAAACAAATTTTGCTTTGTATTTTATATGGCGTCGTAAATTTGATCAAATTTAATTTTTTTAAATGTGTCCTGTTTTTTTGGGCAAATGTCCTACATTTTTTATGCTGGCGTCCTCTTTTTTTTAAATAGAAATGGCAACCCTAAGTGGGACAATGTTGTGTTATCCGATGAAAAAAAAAATTTAACTTAGATGGCCCAGACTCTTACAGTAGTTATAGGTAGCTGGTAGTTATAAATGATTAAATAAATGTATTTAGTTCTAGATTATTAAATAAATGTACTCAAATCTTTGCGTTTTGTTCAAAAAATATTTTTTCCACTTTATTCACTTTAACTTACAGCTATTAAGTTTTACTTAAAAAAATGTGTAGCTTAAAGCGTTTTAAAATTCTCAAATTTTGTTTCCATAAAAAAAATAATTGTAGTTACAGCATTTTAAAGGTCTGTGGAGGAAAAATCGTTTGCTGTAAGTCGCAGAATCACCGGGAATAATAGACTTGAGAGGAAATGTTTACAGCCTATATATAAAGCGAGCAAAAAAAAAAATACGTTTTTAAAATTATGTTCCTATGTTGTATAGTTTTTGTGATATATTTTTTTCTATTTTCATACAGGTTTTTTGGCTCTCGTGAACATTTTATGTTTTGTCAGTTACGGCGTTCTTTAATTTTTGCGACGATATTTTCTAGAACCAGTCTAATACGTTTTGTTCTTGTATAATCATTTGGTAGACTACAAATTTAAAAACATATTTATTTTTATAACTTATAAACATACATAATTTGTATCTACCCACCAAACAATTTTTGTCGACTCTTCTGGCCAACACCAAAAAAAAAAAATGGAAGAAAAGCTTTAAATTTGACTTAAAGTAATTCTTAAACTTAAAAACTGTTGATACTGAACTATTTATAAACTAAATACAAAGTCAATGATTTAGTGATTATTTATGATGCTAAGTCATATTTTTTTTTTCAGATTTTCATACAAACTGTTGTCTAGTTGGACATTTGAAATTTCTCACATTTTTTGTTGAGACAATATTCTTAAAGTAAAAACGCAAATATTTGGACTTCTTTCCCCACCGAAAAAAATTTTTAATATCTTAAGCAGTGCAGACTTCTTTTTCGTATTACATCCATGGAAATGCCTAAATTGTTTGCAAACGTAAGCACAACAAGTTATGTCTTCTGTACTGCTTATTATTTCAGCGGTGGAAAAAAGGAGACTTATTTATTTAAATGTAATTTTCTCTCTTACTTACTGGTACCTCTTCCAGCAGTGCGTAAGGACAAGGCATAATAAGGCCGTTCCTGGTAGGGTAAAATCAGCGCTTTTTAATTGCAAAAAAGAGACCTACGAAATGGGCATCATATACAAAAAATCATTTCTTCTAGAAGCTCTCTTGGAAGGAGGTAAGCACTAAGTAAGCGATTCCAGAAACACTTTTTGGTAATGAAGTTTTTTGGTGGGCTTAAATAGAGAGGTAGGAATTGTTATCCATCAACCATATGTACAACATTTGATCAAATTTTAATTGGTAAGTCTATGCAACTTATCCCAAGCTTTCAGTACCAATGGTGAATGAATTCGCTCAAAAATATTTAGTGGGTAGTTGCTAGCAATCTGTGTTCATCTGTTAAAACATAGTGCACCTATAAAGCAGACAAACAGACAGGCAGTGTTAAAAACACACTCATGCACCTAAATCTAAAATTTAGTGCAGCTAAGAGGATGACTATAAATGTGAAACGTGCAACAACCAGGGCAATGTATACTGAATTTGTTTTTGCTGCAGCAGCAGCATCATAGTGTATAAATAAATAAATGAATGAATGAATTTAGTTTGACAGGTGACAAAATAATGTTGATTGTTAATTTCGTGTAATACATACTCTTTCACGCTAACGCACACACATAAATATTGACACGTACAAATATTTAACAAATATTTGTTTATACGGATATAAAAATAAAAGAAAAATAATTAATGATCATACGCAGAAAACGAGCAAGAAGTTAGGAATATAATTTCTCTCTTTATACATGATAGAATCAATGACAGTTTGCAGCCTAAAGTAATGCTGTTTAAATAAATACTATTTTATTAACGTGTTCTTGTATTAAGGTAATGAATATAAATTCCAGAAGAATAAAAGATGAAAGCTAACAGAGATATCGAATAAACTTTAATTTATTTCTTTTGTTTAAAAAAAAAATCTAAAAAAATAAATATACATGAAAATTTGACTAAAACCTTATTAAAATAGAATATTGAAAAAAAAAAAAAAATTCGCAAAACCTGCTTTCAATTAAACAAAAAACACACTTTTCTATATATTGGTCGTCTACACTAGAGTTTTTCTCAACGAATGCATTACTAAAAATCAATTTTCAATATCTTTTGTATAAAAGCGTTTTTAAATATTTTATCAACATCTTATTTATTTTAAAATATTAGATGAGCATACAATTTCATTTTCTAAGAATCAATTTATTTTTCATTAAGCAAATTTGGGAATTGTTGCAGGATAGCAAAATGATTTCTTTGAATTTATTTATTTTAATTAAAACTAAATGAAAACATGATATATGTATGCTTTGAAAGCAATTTTTTTTTCTTTGCTTCCATTGACGCGTCATGACGTAGGTGGGGGTGGTAAAAGCTACCATTTTTATTCGTGATGGCAAAATGTTAAACTGAGTACATTTTTTATGCAAAAAAGTTAATTATTTCATATTTTTTGGGGGCATTGCACCCCCTACAGTGTTCTAGTTACGTCCATGTTTGACGCATATAGCGCCATCTAAGTGCGTTATAAAGTACTGAACATAACTTCAAACAATATCCATACCAAGTGCTGTAGGTTTAGTGTAACTAATTTGTAGTATCCCAAATATGTATATTATTAGAGGGTTACCAATTCTGCAATAAAAATCACTTAAAAATTTTTAAAATAATAAACCAATAGGATCACAGGTTGCTTGACGTCAGAATTCCAACATGGGCAGAAAATTCAGCGTGTACTTTTAAAATTTAAATTTTAAAAAATAACACAAACTTTAATCAAGAAAAAAGTTTTATTCAAAATATCAACACATGGCATTAACATTTGGAAATATTTTCTAGCACATAGACAACAGCCGCGTTGACGCTTGACAAATCGCAATCTAGATGTAATATGTTAAGTCACTCTTTCGAGCATTGCTATTCACTAAATTTCAATCAGTCAGTGGGGTTGTCATGTCGTTTTCCTGTCGTAAATACGAAAGCAATACGACAAATTCTCATAGATTTTACATTGTTGTAAAAATTACATGTTTAAAATAAATAAGACTACGCCGCTGGCAATAAGGCAGAATAAATCTATGAATGATTGCGGCCGCTTAATGACATGCATCCAATTAAAACCACGTTTCACCCGATTTAATGTCATTCATAGATGGAAACAAAAAACCATATGATTCTGGAACCGTAACGATCTTCGTCGACCGTAAGCGAGTTTCAGCTTGTTCTTTTATGATATAAGGTCAGGTTAAGCCGCCAACATATTAACCGCTCCAAGTTGTACATTTTTACGGATGTAATAGATTCTGTAAGGCCTGTGTTGCCTAACAAACCCGTTTAGCGAAAAATTAGCCTCATTACTGAACGCAATTTTGCGATAATTTCTGTCAAATCGATGACTGAAAAATTTACATATAACAAGTAAGTCTATTTAAGATTTTGATAGAAAAAAAGTATAAGCTTTTGCCACCCCAGAAAAATTTGCAACTACGTCCATGAATACGGCAGTTCGACCTTAAAAAATACCCTGTATAAATGTTAGCCTCATTTACCCCAATAGTTTAGTAACTCGTAGCTATCCTTTTCAACTACATAATAACTTATTGGATTAAAATAATTATTCAACATAGGTCATAGTTTAGTCGTTTCCTTCACTGATCCCGAAATCTCTAGCAAATTTGCGACCTTAACCAATACATTGGTAAAAAATAGTGCCAAGAAAAATATGCACTTGAGCAGACAAGATATACCTTCGGATGAAAAATAAAACGGCTTTGTCGTGTTTGAAGAAGTAGAATGCCGTAGGCACAAAATCCGTTTTAAACGGTAATTCGTTTTGAATGCGTTGGTTTATATTTAAAAATTATATTTTTGACCGCCCTTTTTTGGAAAAAATATCTTTATCACTAAAAATGATTTTTTAACTAAAATTTTGTTCGTATTCTAAATACCCCCAAAGCTCACTTATCGAACAAATGGCTAAAAAATGCTGATGAATTTTTCGCCCAGCTAATGTTCGAATTCTAGTAGATGACGATTAATCCACGATATTGGTTTTTTGTTTACAGTTACAGACACTGGATGTAGTCTGTCGAAATTATGTTTATGTTTTTTATGTTTTAGTGTCCCTCCTTTTCAACCAAACCTAACCTAACATGTTTAACTAACGTATGACTGTCTGTTGTCCACCAAATAAGATTTTTGGAATTTCTTCACTGACTATGAAGACTTCGCGTCTGCCGTAATATCGACGCAATGCATGAAATGATTGCACAAACAAACGTAGAAAGTCTTAAGTTTTTTTTAGATCATGTTGGTCAGTCGAGTAATTTACAGTAGTGACTAAATAACAATCCGTAGATTTTAGGTATACCGTGAAAAGAAAATGCCCTATTTACACCAACACGTCCTTTTTTCTTCTTTAGGTCGAAATACAATGAAATCTACCATTACGGACACTTTCATAAAGCGCACAACCCCTTTGTATAGGCACTGTTGGCCGGTCCCGGCAACTTTCTATAAGAAGAGCAAGCATTGTATTCTCTTCACCAAAATAACCCTTGTACGGACAGCGCCTTTGCATGGACACTGTTGACCGGTCCCAGCAAACGGCCAATATTAACAAATATATTTTATTAATCTCTTCGGTGTCTGTTCAAGAGAGATTTCCCTGTATATATTAGACCTGATGTTGAAACTCTAAATAAAATAGAACTCACATACGAGGGAAAAACTTATTTTAATGAATAATGTACAAGAAATTTTGAAATATATACTGCAGGAATATATACTTGAGGATGACAGCTGTGCTTAGTTTAACACACTCACTTATCGTGTTCTTATACTCAGGCATTAGTGGTGCCAATTAATCGCTTTTACCGACAAACAAAAGTCCTATTTTTATTAGTTTTCTAAAACTTAAAGTATTGAATCCTTTTTTAATTATCCCTTTTAAAAGGAGTTTACATACAATAGTTACCAGTAGCATTTAATGGACACGGACTTGTAGTAGCATTTAAAATCCTTTAAAATACGAGTATGTATTGTGAACAATTTTTGCCTACTTAAAGCCAATAGAAAATGAATCACATTTCACTACCACTTGTGTATGTGTCAAAAGCACACCATGTGTTCGAAGAACTGTAAAAAAACATCCTAAAACAGCACGAGTTCGAATGACATATTTTTCTGTAAATGTCTGTGTGATTGTCTTAAACTGTTAACATGACCACTTAAACTCATTAACGCCATATGTATTCTTTCTTACATAATTTAAGTCAGTATTATTAAAATATTTTCTTAAGAAAACAAAAAAATAAAAAGTAATAATAATGACATTTTTATGAGCCACGGGGTTCGTTCATTCGCATGAAAACCTTAAGTTGGCATTGATGTGTAGAAATGAAGATGACTATAACAATAGCATTTGGCAAATGATATGTAAGCAGGCCAGTAATAAAATAAGTACTTAACAGATGTCTTAAAATGAAATTTATTGTGGTTGAAATATTGTACATTTATTATAAAATTGCTCTATTAAGTTTTCTAAAACTGTATGCACACACACACTCGCACACACATTGAAGCAAATAAGCAAAAAATTAGAAACCATTTTTGATGGTGATAAAAAAAAGCGACAATAGAAATTACATTTAATTATCAACACAGAGGTGTTAAGACAGATGTCAAAGAGGTAAAAATATTCAGGGAGTATTGCAGCCAACTCTCATAATCCTCAAAGTGTTGGACATAAAATGAGGTCAAGAGTTCTTACGTTGCTGTCACTTAATATTTTTTTGTTTCGCTAATCCCGAAATATATAAGACAACCCTCGAATTTTTTATAAAGCAACTATTTTTAAATGTTAAGTTAAATGTTTAGTTCGGAATCCAAAATCTAATTTTCCATTCCTGAATTATTTATTTTTTTTTTAAATATTTCAATCACTTTTACATGAGCGATTTTTTGCCACTCCTGAAAATTTGAAAATTTAGAGTTGTGACGTTATTTTATTTAATGTGCGATATGTTTACACAGACAATACAAGAAAATGCCCCAGAAAATTAATAAATAAATGTTTTTACTAATCAGTTCTTAATAAACAAGTTAGAGCAGAACTATATTAGGCTAAACCGAATCTTTTGTACCCACCACTAATTTATAGCACAAAATGTATTATTTTTTATTAACAGTAACCTCTGTGGAATAATCTCTTTATACTAAAATATGTATCATTTTCTTTGTATAACTTGGATGTGCTAGTAAAATGTTTTCGGAAATTTAGTCTTTCAATAAAAGAGGGCGTTAAAGTAGGCGTGTCAATATAGTTTCAACTAATAAATAAAGCTAAGATATTTCAATATAGACCTTTGTTCTTCCAAAAACTTTGTGCATAGAGAATTTATATGAATTTAAGATAAACCGTTATATAAGAGGAAGGCGTTTAAGTGGGCGTGTTACCTAAATTTTCTGGCAAAACAATGACATTGACTAGAACGATATCTGTAGCGAATTTCATCATCACGCCTCTTATTTTGTCGGTTTTATGAGCTTTTCAATTTCATTAACAGTAGATAACGTGAAAAGTGGGCGTTATAGTAGGCGTGTCGAAGTTGTTTCTGCTAATGAATACAACTCAGATATTTCAATATAGTCCTTTATTATTCAAAAATCCTTATTCATAGAGAAATTATATGAAATTGAGTTAAAACGTTATATGGGAGGTGGACGTAAAAGTGGGCGTGTCAAATTTATTTTCCGTTAGAACAAAACCTTTGACCAAAAAGCAATGTTTGCAAAATTTCAGAATCATACATCTAATTTTGTCAGTTTTATTAGGTTTTAAATTGTAAATATACCGAAGAATACTCTGCGCGATATAAATATTCGTACATTTTAAACTATAACTGCTTTCCTTATGCAAAGATTAAAGCAATTTTCAGGAAAAATATTGTTTTTGCTCAGGAAATAAATATTCTAAGTTTCATGGCTCTACGTTAATGCGTTAGGACAACACAATTCCATTTTATTCGATGTTGGAGGCACACGGTTTTATTTACCTACTCTTGTATTACGAGCTATAACTCTCTTCCTAATATTCCGATTTACCAAACAAACCTTGTGTATAAGAAATATTGTGGCAAAATTTGAGCCCCCTAGTTTTTTCGGTGCTTTCAACAGACGGACAGATGAACGGACCCCGATTCAGAATATACATATATACTTAATGGGATATAAAACTGATATTTCGATGTGTTTCAAACGTAATGACAAAATTAATATATCCCCACCATTTTTTTGGTGGCGGGTATAAAAATCTGTGGGCATATCTATTTATTTCGTTTTCACATATCAATATATGTGTGTACGTATGCTTGTTCATATGTAAATACTAGGGTGATCGACTCGGTTTTAAAACCGGTGGAAAACCCGGTTTTTTACTCATACAGCTGGCGGTTTTTTCCCAATATTGATTTCTCGAATGTCGAATACACCGGTTTTTTAACCAATAAAAGCCGGTTGTTTTATTTTTTATGTTTATGTTCATACATCTTTGTAATAAATCGTACAATAGTATATTTATTAATAAAAAAATTTTCTATAAATCAGAAAACTTATTAAAGACTTTTCCATGATATTGTAAGAAATTTATTTGTTGTTTCAAAACCAAATGTAAAATAAGATAAACTGAAAAGATTTTCTCCCTAGCTTTTAAATTGTATTTTAAATTAAAGAACTCATCTTAAACAAAATATGTGAGTGCATATAAATTTAAAAGACATATCTATCAGGAGATACAAAAATTTATAACAGTCCGATAAAAAGTCTTTTTTATTTATTTTACTTGTAATGACTACTTTTGTCCTCAAGTTAAACTAGTTAAAATCTAAGTAAGTGAACTGTGTGCATATCAGTTATTGCGTTTTGATATTGGGCTGCCGAACTAATATCAACTGTAAAAAGTCGATATTTAGATATCGTTTGTATTATAATTTTTTTTACAATATCTTGTGTTTTTTCATTAAGGAATTATATTTTATTGTTCGATCGGTTAACCGGTTTTTCTTAATTTTTAAAAGAGCAACCGGTTTTTTTAAAATTCTGAATTGCAAACTATTTGAAAACCGGTTTTTTTAAAAAGTCAAATAATCGATCACCCTAGTAAGTACGTCTGAATGTATATTAAACAATAATTTAAAACTTACCTTTATATATTTAATTAACATATGCCATCCATTTTCGCCAGTTTATTTATAATGATGATAATTTAAATTATGTGCTATATATGTATGTATGTATGTATGTATTTATTTTTTTTTTTTTTTTTAAGTTTACATTAATTAAACAAAGCCCGACCACAATATATCCTTGTTATGGTCATAAATCACTTGTATGTTTAATAAATATATTTTTTGCCTTTTTTATCCAGCAATTTTATTACGGATTTTTACGTTTTTTTTTTTTTTTTTTTTTTTTTTTTTTTTAAATTATTGCAGGAAATTCACGAAATCAGAGAACAAGAGGGCAAAATATAATATGAAAATTTGTTGAGTGAATAATACAATTTTTGCATTACCAGAGGCTAAATACGTTGCTTGATGTTGTTGATATTGTAGCGTAGCAAAATGTTTGCTGTTGCTCTTCTCGGCTGTTGATGATGGTTGCGTGTTGCAATATAATTTGTTGTAGACACGTTTATAAAAGCCAAAGTATAACAAATTACGTTTGAAATATGTTTAGAGCTGGAATTATAATTAAGCAGACTTGTGGACTGGATTTTAAGTTTTTTATTTTTATTATTTTTTTTATAAATAATTTATGGTCAATTTTCGTTTCGATTCTTTTTTAGTTGTTTAGCTTTTCTTTAACTAGAATTAAGTATATTTTTTATAGTGCAGTTTTTCACGAAAATAATTTTTTATTTCTTTAGAATAATTTAAAATTATTTTGTTGTGTGTGTTTTTGGAATGAATTGAAATTATTACTTATTTCGTTACACTGTGTTTTAGCTAAAAAAAAAATTTGTAACCTATTTAAGACTCGTTAGGCTTTATTTATTTTCAATGTAATAAACATTAACACTAACTTATATTTAGGATTTTAATTTTATTACTTTCTTTCTAGTGACAAATCACGATAATATTAATATTAAAATATTTAAGGTTTGCTTAACATCACTTATCTTTTTTTCACTTCTTTTAAAATTATTATTTATATATTTTTTTTTAAATTTTACCCCTGTTTTTATTTAAATTTTGGCTTTAAAGGATTTGAACCCGGTTATTTATTTTAATTAATATCGCTTTATGTTATTGCATTCATATTGATTACATTTGTGCAGCAATGCATTTAATTTCTTGCGTACGCTGTTCCAACGAAAACAATTTTGATTTTTTTCTTGTCGTTGCTCAACACTTTGGGAGAATTAATCCTTTTGTTGTGGACCATAAAAAAATGTTTGTGTTGCAGTTGCTTTTAAATACCAGCGTTGAAATGGAAAACGACTAAAAGAAAGATGAGAAAAATATACATATACTATTAGTATGAGTTTATGAGAGTGTTAGGACAGGGGAGGGTTGAGTTGATGGGCAACCCTAGACGAGTGCACATAAAATGCACGTGTATGTTTAAGTTCGTCTGTCCATCTGTCTGCCTGTCTACCAGGCTAAATTTGTCCATTCATTCTTTGGGTTACACATTTCATAACAACAACAGCAATAGTATTTATTTATTTTACTTATTCGAAAAAATTGTGTGCAAGATGAAGAGCTTTAAAAAAAAAGTTGTATATCCTTTTGATTTAACAACTACAACAAAAGCAATGTTAATAACTATATTATTTGTGGCAGAACTTTGAACGATTTGATTTATCAATGATTTATTATGGTTTTTTCTTATTTTTCACAATTCACTATACATCCTGTTTTTATCGTTTTTACACATTGTATTTCGGGGGAAAAAAATTAAGAAAAAAGTGTTTTTAAAGTTAACTTTATAAAAGAGGTTACTACCCAAAGCAAAAAACATAGATAATACATAGACATAACTGCTGATCATCATAGCAGGGACAAAGACTAAGGCTAGTAGTTTACTAATAACTCCCAGTAACACTAGATATGGCACTGTATCTGATTAATCTTATATCTCGTGACAAGGGATTAAATAGCCGGCGCTTTCGACCCAGTTACTTGTACATGAACCCTGATGACAATTGTACGAGTGCTTCAACTCAGGGGCGATGGCAGTAAGACCACGGTTAGATATAGCCCACGACATCGGCGAAGACCATACCTTAATACAGAAGACATTTTTGAAAGTTATACGTATATTTTGTAGGTCAAGGATTAGCAACGGTGCTAAACAGCGCTACGTTTTTTAATACGTTTTAGTAGCACTTCCATTAAGCGCTCTTTTTATTATGTTTATGTATATCCATTAATTGTGTATAAAATGTTTCTAACAAGGAGTATGCTTTCGAGCAAGTAATAAGCTCCAATGCCGTCGGCACAAAATCCATAGGTTTAAATCTTTGTTTTTGTTGAATTATTTACTATATTTATTTAGTTAGAAATGCGCTTTATCCTTAAAGATAATATTCAGGTGAAGCTCTCCAGGACATTCTGAACAGTCAGTATTGTCTACGGCTATTAACTTTAAGCTCCTGGTGTTGGTACCGAAGCAAAATTTTTACAGTTCTTTTGCGCGAATATATACACATGTGGGGGAAATATCGAAGCAGACCACTACTATCACGGGTCCCTTTTCGACCCACTTCGCTCCTCAGTGATTTCGTGTCTACCGATCAGTATACCTTCAATCACTGAGTCCCGCGCCACAACCGGCGTTTGTTCTGGACTAGGAAAACGATTTCACACTGCCGACTGGTGATTGTCGACAATCCTCATCGCACAGTCCTTTGTAATCACCAGCATCTCCCTCAGACTAAGGTCCCCTATCGCACTCACACTTAAAGTGTGCTTGCCTGTGATCCTTAATCTTCCGCTCGCCAACGCCGGACACTCGCATACCACATGCGCTGCCGTCTCTGCACCCTCCAGGCACATTCTACAAATATCATCATCCACGATCCGCATCCTCTTCGGATGATATTTGAAGTTACCATGTCCTGTAATCAACGCAGTGATACAGCTCATCATACTCCGATTAAAACCGAGTATCTTCACTGCACCCCTGCCAAGTGGCTCACTGAGCACCATACGAGCCTGTCTACACGTGGTTCCCTCCGTCCACCTTCGCAAGTTCACAGAGTTCACCCATTTGCGCGAATAGAAAGCACTTTACCAAAAATCGATTATGTTTTTGGAGGATACTGAATTTGGCCGGATGCAGGAAATTTAAACTCGTTTTAGCCTTTGCCAGAATACAGGGACTTTTATCTATCGTAAAGTTTAAATGTCGGCTGCGATATACTTTATGAATTTTATAACACTTTAGTCGTGATACTACGTCACTAAATTGTATCAATAATTGCTATGAAAAGATACATTGTCAGAGCAGGAGCCAAATTACAGCATTAAATCACGATCGAAATTTTAAAATTCTTTTTAGAATCTCGTTACCAAAAGCGCATCGTACTCAAGGTAAATTTCGATCGTAATCGATTGCCGTAATTTCGCCACAAATGTTTCGAGCTTATCAGGGCTTTATGTCTCTGCTCTCAGTTGAAGGCTAAATGTGGTGAAGCTGGTGGATTGAGTCCATAATAACTTAAGCTTTTTTGGGCTGTGTGTCCATGAACAAGTATTTTAAAAATTATTAAGGTTTAAAAATAAGGCGCCAAATTACGGCATTCGATCACGATCTAAATTTTACTCGAACAATCGAGTTCGCCGTGCTTTTGAAATTCTATTAAGAATTTTAAAATTTCGATCACGTTCGAATGCCGTAATTTGCCCCCAGCATTTTATCATTTTCCTTAACTTCAAAAACAAAAAAGATAGGTAATCAACTAACACCCCAAAAAAAATTTAGGGATTTCTTTCGTTTCTAGAAATAGGGAATTTATTGAATTATGTCTATAATTCCCTACTACTAATAAATCAAATTTTCATGTCACAGTGATTGTTGCATAACTCCTCCGGAATGCCAGGATCGATTCTTGTAAAATTTTGTGTATATACATATTTAGTAAGTCTGAGATTAGGACGTACATGATTTTTAATACCTCTAAGTAATAAGGGCGTTTCACCACAAAAGCTTTATATTTAAAAACGAGTGTTTGTTTGTATACGTGCCTAAACCACTGATCAAATTGTTATGAAACTTTAGTAAAACCTTCTGAGGACGCTCGAGATGGCTTAAAACAAAACAAAAGAAGGCTGCGCCTAACCCAAATCAACAAAGATGATTAAAACATATACAAGTGTGTCGATTTGTAATAGATTCACGCAGAGCCAATAATGAACAACGCCAACATCGGGAATTTATGTACATTCGATTCATTCCGTCGTCTAACATTCGAGTATGAGCCTGATATTAAATATTACTTACGTTCAAAAGTGGATATTGATGCTATGGACAAGTAGTGTTCGCATTGTAATGTGCTTTAATTAAAAAATAAGCCAGCCGGGATGTGTTGTTCATCAGGAGAAGTTCACAGTCATTAATTTTTCAATCATATACACAGAGAAAATAGTATCGGTAGTGAGTGCGAGAATCGTTGCCAATCGCATAGATTAGTTGTGAAAGTAAAATTTTATGGTTGTATCTACATGACCTGGGTGATAACCTACTTTGAGTAAAGGTACTTAAACTTTGTCATTATTTTACGCCTTCATGCAAGTTATTTCTTTATTTAATTTCGCCTTCAAGGAAAGCTTTCGACGGTTTATAATAGTAACCAACACTATTACTTATTTGATAATCTACTTTACAGTTCTTGTATTGAAAAAATATTATTTTTTCCCGAAAAAGCTATAAAGATAACTTGCTAGTGGTTTCTATGCGTAAAGAATTAATTCTTTTAAAATCACAATTATAATTTCTCAGATATCATTATTAATATTTATTGGTGTTGTTGTGCAGAATGTATGTATGTATATAGCATATACATATGTATGTCTGTTATGATGCAGATGATATTGGTGATATAGATGTGTATGTAAATAGGTTGCTACTGTTGTTGCTGCTACTAACGGTTGCTTGGCATGTTGCAAAAATATTTTGGTATCCTTATTTGGCTGGCATTTGTTTTTCTGTTTTTTTTTTTAACAACAAACACAGAGAGAAAACAAAACATTTATTTAAATTTTATTTACGTGAATGTTTATTTAGCAGTATATATGTAAGTACGTATGTATATGTGTAAAAGCGTTTTAAACCTCATGCTTATGTGTATGTAAGAATATATTGCGCACCCTTCAGTTTTGAATCAAGCATGACATATTTTTGTTATGCTAAAAGGTGACAATTAGGCATATATTGTATTTCTTTTATATAATGTTTTTTTTATAAAGGTATAGAGTACATTGAAATGGAATAAAACAAACATGCATATTTTAAAATGACATGAAGTTTACAATCTGCCGGCATTATAATTTAAATATGACTTATGTCATATATATGGCAGGCTCGGACGTAGTCTAATCGGAAGTTTCAATTTTTGATGACTTTTACTAATAAAAGTGGCCGTATATTGGCAATAACCAATGCGAATTCAATAAGTTAAACTTATTAGATCAGCTGATCATCAGCTGTTGACTACTTCCAGGGACCACTTGTCAAATTTTTGTGTATTTTTGACATATCGTTTTGTTTTACACTAACAAAATACACGTTTGTATTTTTCACTTTGTAGTTGTTTTAGCGATGAGTTCACCTTATTGAATTCGCCTTGGCAATAACGCAGCGACTGTGGTCCTTCCAGCAATCAACCACTTCGAACTTATCGGCAAAAGCTAGCGACTTCACATATCTCCCTTAAAAATAGTTTAGCGACTTTAAATCGCGCGATCTTGGAGGTCAATTTAACTTAAAGGTTAATGCAGAGGGGCTTGTAAACTTAAACTTTTATACCTCTATGAAGAATACCCGGTATAAATAAAGTTGCTTAGTTCGATATGAAACCAAGATATACATTGATGTCAAACACTATGTTGTATCGAGTAGATTTTTCTACTAGTAAGTCATGATCAGCTTTGAATCATTCAAATATTCAAAAAATGCGTACATAAAAATGCATGTGTATATTGATGGTCACAAGTACAAAGGCGCTGCCTCAAAAACTATTATTTTTGATACTACGGCATACAACTTTTGTGTCGAGGTGTATTTGTGTGAAATGTGTGGAATTACTGAATCACTAAATTTTGTAAAAATAAACAGGAGTTACCTGGGGTCTTTACGTAGCAATATTTATTGCTTCAATTTTCAAATTTCATTACGTCCATAGAAATTGGGACGTGTAGACCGAAAATTGCCATGTATAGCAATTTGTTGCGCAATCATTGCTTTGCTGATTGCTTAAGCAATTATTGCCGCAATAAGCCGTTTTATTTACATTGAATTTTTTTTCTTTGCAGAAAAAAAAATTAAACAAAAGTATTAAATTTTATAAATAAATTACTTGTGTAGTGTACTCCACCCGTTATTCTGCCGACGTTTTTGCTTATACATAGTAATAAAAATTGCTACGTGGAGACCCGGTGTTAGAAACTTTTTACTTGCGGCCATCAATAGGTAGAAAGATTAGCTAAATTATTGGCACAGTAAGCATTTTTTAAAATACAATTGATAAAGTGCCTTATAAAAACGATTTTCCGTAAGCTACTACCTATAGCGCGATATATTTCAAAACTTTTTTTATTTTACAACTGCCTGTAGACGTTTAGATATAGAATTTCTAATCTTTTACATATAATCCAATATTTTGTCCAGTGACTGCCTGATTAAACTCATTCTAAAAGTTGTAGAAATTCATGCGATTCATGCAATCAATGTATGCACAACATGAGCTAATTGTTTTTGAGCCAGTCAATGCTGGTAAATTTAACTTATTGACCCTTTTTTCGAAAAAAAAAAAATTGTTCGCCCATACCTGTACCTCACACAATCAATCCATAATCAGTATACTACAAGGTTGCAACAAAATGGGTTTTCTAGCTGCTTATGATTTCGCCACACCAGAACCATCAAATCCAGAAATTTAAAACAGCACTTAGACATAAAATTCAAGTGTTTTACCTAAATATTTCTTTCTTTGCCTTATGGGGTGCTTATCAAAGCGTAAGACCAAGCTCTTTTTTAATCTCAGCAGAGATCTGTATTAAGGATATTTTGAGACTCGCTTTAACTTTTGCGATTACATGGCTGCATAAAGGCCGCTTAAAGACTGAAGGTCTGACTGTTTTCTACCTTTAACTGTTGAATAATATTGCACCATTATTTGGATGAGGCAAAATTTCTCTTCAAAATTTCTTTAATCTCAGCAAAAAAAATTTTTTTTTTTATTTATGACATAATGACATCTGCAGTGCCTTTTAATTGAACAGTTAGAAATAATGGTGATTTCTCAGAGAAAGTAACATAATTTAATTATTCAGCTAATAATAATTTCCACCTCTGGATAGGTAATGTTAATTTAATCAAAGTAAAATAATCATTTTATATTTAAAACTCATTATTATTATTTTTATTCGACAACATGGTGCTCGTATAAAAATACTGCTGGGTATAGAAAACCAACATTTATACAAATATCTAAAGTATGTACCGACGTGTAAGTTTATGTGTTTGTATTGGCAAATGGGATTTTATTGTATTTTAAATGAACACTAGGGTAACAAAAATGTTATCATGTTTCAACTTTATCCTTTAGCTCGTTCACTCATTCATTTATTCCACCATCCATCCGTCTATTCAGAGATACAGACAGACAAATGGACAGGCACTCAGTTATGCAAATCTATGAGTACTGAAACAAATGCAACAAAATTTAGTAGCAGCAGCAGCAGTGTGGCATCAACAATACCATCCTCCACTTAAGGCAACAAGAAATCCATGCCGGCCTTATAGTAGCTGTCTTGTCAGAACGTTTGCATGTATGTATGTATGTACATCTGTACAGTATTTAAACAAAATTAAAATTTTTTCGTACAATAATCACCGAAATCCTCATGCGTATAGGTATAAACAAAATATTCACGTAAGTAAGTACATATGCAACAAAAACACGAATTTTATACATGAACGCGACATGCGGTAATTAGAGTTGCATACATGTATAACAACAATAACACCACACCACCATTAAAGCAACTATCAAAACTCTATTAAAGCGTTTTTTTTTTTTCGTTTTTTGTCTTTCTTTTGAAGTAGCACGATATGTTTACGATAGAAACTACAAAAAGAGCAAATGATTTAAGAAAATTTCGTAAAAATAGTTAGAAAAACGCGCGTTTTAATTCACTTCCTTCTTCTTACACGATTTTTATATCTTTTATTTGATTTCCACAATCGGGTTTTTAATTCACTCTAACACTTTTGTTATTTTTCTTTTTTTTATATTTTTTTTTGTTTGTTTAAAAATTTTATGCTTTTGTGTTTAATTCCGTTATTCGTTCGCAATACAACCGCTCATTTGCTCTGTTTGTAAACAACTAAATAAAACTTGTTTTCACATGTTTGTTGACTCGTTTGATTGTGTTGTTGGCTTTGTCGGTTAAACTTATAACAGTGGTGAGTTTCGGTTCGTAGTGCGTGCATGTATGTGTGTGTATACTTAAATGTTGCCTAAGCTGTCGGTTTGTTGTATGTTGAATTTCTTTTAAAAATGTGCATCATGCACACGCATGTTGCATGCGGTTAAATCAGCAGCAAACAAAAAATATTCATTTATACAACTTGTGTTCTAGCGTTACTTGTGCTAAATGTATAAATTTTAATACTTTTCGACAGTTAGAAGAAGGATTTATTATGGAAAATAGGATTTATGTTAAATAGCAATAACATCTTTAGTATTTCTTATTGTCGGCTTTTTGTCTGCCTTAAGAAATTATGTGCATTCAACTTTGATTTGAGTAAACATAATGGCACAAAAATAAACGAAATTTCCGAAGGGACTACATTTTGCATTTACGTATGTTATGGTTTTATAAGGTCCTAACTATACTTATTAAAAATTAAAGTCGGTTAGAAAAGGTTTTATTTTTCCTAACAATCGCTTTTTTTTAAGAACAGAAGAAGAAACAATGCTACTTGTGTATATTTTTGCCCTAAATTAAAAATAAGGATTTGTAGTTAGCATGTTCTTTTCAATAATTCGGAATGGAAACCTGCGTTTTAGTATTATATAACATTGTTAAACATGTACATGATTCCTTTTTTTAAATTTTTATTGGCGGATGGCTCAACATTTTATAATTGCTGTCTCTCTGTCTATCTTTCTTAACTAAATTGTTTCAAAAATCAATAAATTAATTTTTATAAAATTTTAGACGATGGTACCTTGGTTCCTGAATTAACATATAGGAAACGTTTCATTGTGAGATAATCTTTTATTTCTAAGGATGGTAAAAAATAAAGTCAAACACCGACCTGACCGGAATAGGGATATTAAAAAGATTGCATTACAATAGGGAATCTCAAAGTCACTCACTACTATTTCTGGTTACTTTTAAAAGCCGCTTCACACACCAGTCATTTCATGGCTACAAATCAGCGTACGCTCCTTCACTGATTCCCACACTACTACTTTATTTTTAATGTATGCCTACCTCTGATCTTTAGTCTACTGCGATCTGTGTCTCCCGAACCTCTTTAAGTACGAAGTCCATTATGGTCTCCTATGCTTAATTAGTAAAGATACTGATGTCATCATTCATGATCTTTTTTGCATGAATCCATCAGCAATGGGCGTTCGACGCAACCTCTAGACCTCCTTCACTTGTTCCATGGCCATCTGATCTTCTAATGTCTTTAAGTTCGAGGTCCAGGATTCCCATATATGCCCTCATTTTGCAAGAGACAACTACCGCCTGACATTTTATTGGCACTATGCAATCTTAATGACGTTTAAAGTGAAATGATTACGATGGAACTATTGAAGGCATTTGACAGAAATTTGTAGCGAAACCTGTTTCCTATGTTGTCTATGAAAACTTTTCTTGACTTATACCAGCAAAAAATAATATTTTTTTTTCTTTTTGGATATTTTAAAGGGAATTATGTTTTAAGTACATCTAAATCAATATTGCAATAAAATGACTCTGAATTCCACCTTAAATGAAAAATAGGTAGTCATAAATGATTATCTCTAAAATAGGTTGTGTTTTTATCCAAAATATTTCATAAAATTTATCTATATCAGTCATATGGTTTTCCTTCAATATATTTCAAGCACTTTTATTAATAGACTCACTTTTTTCATATAATGACATATAATGACAAGCAAGTTTCACTTTTCACTTATTGCTGGAATATTTAAGTTGAATTAAAAATGTTTAAAAGGGGAGGAAAATTATTGTGCTGCTTTTAGAATAAAATCAAACGCATGGTGCAAGTGATCCGTTAAAACACTTAGGTTCTGGGTTGTATTTTGAAGAGTGCACATAATTAATTGATTCCTCATTACCTTGATTTTGAGAAGACTCAATATTCCATTGACCTATGTTTAAGAACTGAACATATCGAAACTCAAATGGCAAAGCTTATGCATATGAAATGTCTGTGGCGATAAGAAAAAACTGCTTGTCTGTTTTTATAGTTTTTTAGGAAAGCACTTTCAAATTTTTAAGTTGATTTTTTAAAAATTGTTTAGCCTTTAAATAAAGGCTTTAAATGAATTCTGCGTTATACAAATTAAAGAGCATATTGATTTTCGTATATTTAGCTAAATTATAAGTTAAAATAAGTAATTAAATTTTTCATATGATATTGTTCTTTGGGAATATATAGGCATAAAGTTTATACGTTATAACTTCCTATAAAGTTGTTAAAAATAGTTAAAAATTTACTTGGGAGTAGTTTTAAGTTCCGGGATTACTATAATGTGGTTATCTTAATTTTAGCTTAAGTCGACTTTAGCCTTTTTTGTATTTTGCAACAGATATTTGTATGCTTTGTTTTTGCATTATAAAATTAAAATATCCCTTTTCTAAGACATGTAAATTGTTGCTTTCAAATTTATGTTTATTTTTTTGAATAAAATTTTTTAGAAATAAGCACTTTCTTTCAATTCTTTTAATTTTATTTGTTATGCGTAAAATTTAATAAATATTTTTTTTACTTTAAGCTCTTATTTATTGCAGTGATTATAAATAAAAATCTGTACATAACATAAAAGAAAACTTAAACCGAAAACCCTCAAAGCCACCATCCTTTCCATATACATATATTTAATATGTAAGATCTTTGCCAAAAACTTTATCCTTACAAATCCTCTTATAAATACTCAGTCAATTTATCACAGCTTATCAAACACATACGCGTTTCATACACACAAATAAACAGTCCAACAAATTCAAACTTCAACAATTTGTTGTAAATGAATAATAAAACAAAACCGAACCTCAATAGATTAATTAACGGTCATAATTTTAAATGTATAAAATAAAGAACAAATAACAGAACGTTTAACTTAAACTGTAAAAATTATTATCCTTATAACTTTTTGACAACAACAACATCCATGGCAAACATTGGAAAAGCCAGTAATATTATTTATATATAAACAAAATTTAAATAAACTAGTAAAGGAAAAAATTAATCAGGAAGTTTAGAAGTTAACTGAGTGTGTGAATATTTATGTCACAAAAGTACTTAAACCAACAATAATCAATTAATTGCAGATGGTTCTACAAAAAACTTATATGCACATACAATCACACACCTTTCTTTACAGTGTTATAAACATTGTTTACAAGATTAATGTTGATAATACATGTATTGCAACATGTTTATAAGACGTTTAAATAAAGGAAACTCACCACTCACTAGAGTGGACTTCTTTTGTGAATATGTGTGTGTTAATAACATCATTGCTAGCGTTGCCAGAAAGATGACGATATGATGATGATATTTTTAATGATTTTTTGTTTTAAATATATGTTTTGAAGATAAATAGCTTTGCATTTTCACAATTTCAATTGAATGTTATTGTTATTAAAATAATAATATTTAATGGATAAACAAATATTAAATGAAGGCTCTATATTGAAAAGCTAATTATAGTTCCGACAAAATCCTGCCTTTAACTAACGCACAGAGGAGTATTTGGCCTGAAAAGCTGGCCAAAATTATTAAACGTGTTTTTTGAATTAAAAATTCTGGTTTTTTGATAGTTTTAGTTGTAGTATGATATAAGAAATCTAGTAGCAGATTTTGAAAAAATTACACTGCGCAACAAAAGTACACTGCGCAAAAAAAAAATTTTTTTGTCTCTCCTAGAAATAAAAGTATGTGGACTATATGGATTTTGATGCCGTTAATTCAAATCTGTTTTCCGTTTTTCTCTAGTACGTAAAGCTGGAGTTACATACCATGCGTTCTATCCGTTGTTCCGTTTTATGCATCAGTCAAAAAGTAGAATCAGTGTAATTGTATGTGACAAGTTACACGGCAAAACGCATAGAATGCATAAACGTATCAACGCAGCAAAGAAGGTTTACTTTCTACTTTTGTATCCGTCGCATAAAAGGTGAATAAATGTCAGCTGTTGTTGATAGCCATGGATGACAAATAATATTTTTTTGTCGATGTTATCGATAAATCTGATTGTGTGGTGGATTTATTTATTTCATTTTTTTGTATTAAAAAATGTTTTTAATAAAAGAAAAAGCATTCGAAATAAAGTTTACAATTACTTTTAAGAAGCACATACATAAAAACTAATTTTAAACACAATTTTTTCATTACCAAAATTTTTATTCTACTTATCGATAACTATTATGTGCTGAGTGCCATCTCTGTTTATTATTAAAAGAAAACAAGTGCAATGGAGGAGATGCTTATTGATGCTTGTGTTATTTTTGAACTTTTTGTAGCACAAAATATCATGTACATAAACTAAATGAATTCCATAAATGCCCTTAAATTGTCAATTTTACTTTCCATTTTGGCAAAATTGTTTTTAGTTAATAAAAATATAAACACAACAGCTGATTAAAACATAAGAGTTGATGCATAAAACGCATTGTATGTAACTTGAGTTTAGAAAAGTATAAAAAGGTGAAAAAGTATCAAACGCAACAACGCATGAACGGATGGTATGTAACTCCACCTTAAGGATTTGATTTTAAAGGCGTGGCATATTTCACCCTCTAAATCATTGGGTTGCCTAATATATTTAATCATAACTTGTAAACGGGTTCTCCGATTTTATTAGGAGAAGAAGATGCACCAGAAAATTCTGCTTAAACTAACCTAACACATTTCTTTTCTATCTATTACTATTTCGAAGTTATTAAAAATTAAATGGCGAAAAAGAAATTTTTCCTGCAAAATTCGTCAAATTTTTTGTTGCCATAAAAAAAATTTAAGAACCAAAAATTTAAATTTTTAAAATGTTTCCAAAAGTCACATTCCTAAGGAATAAAAGTCGGTATAAATAGTAAAACTCAATTAACAAATGTTGATTTTAAAGGTTTAAACTCATTCTTAACAGACTGCATACGGTCTAATTAAAAAAAAAAAATTTTTAATTGTAAGGCCCTTATAAAACAGTATTTTTATATTATTTAATACATAATATACGGAAAAGTTAAACAAATAAAAATTCCTTAATAATTATTATGTCGTATATATATCCTTATTAGCTGCATCATCGGTGTCAGGAAAGAGAAGTGTGATGGTTTCCGATGAAAAAGATTTTTTTAATTACCCGTTCTCTTTGCGTACTGCTGCTTATAAAAGCCTATTCAAGACATCTCGATTTGTATCGCTTCTGCTAAATTTCCTAGAAAAATTTGTTCGATATAATCGTAAGAGCTTATTTCTGGCCTCGGCAGCTTCTGCTGACAATTGGATGGTGCCCATGTATTTTTTATTTACCTGTATTTATTTTTTGTAAACTTATTTTTGTGATTAATGCTTTTAATAATTATTCTTATTAGTAACGTATATTTATTTTTTTAACAAATAATGTTTTGTAGGGCAGGTATATAAAAATATCCTTTATGGGGATGCGTGGGACATTGCCTTATAACTATTATCGATAATAAAGAATTTTTCAAATTTATAATTACAGGCAGGTATTAACATTGTTAAGTGTTAAAAGTGATGTGAATAACAGTTGAAATCAATAATTCGAAATATATAAAAGTTTATGACGATATAAATGTATAAGAACAAGTAAGAGCACTATATTCGGCTGTGCCGAATCTTTTATACCCACCACCAATTTTGTGTACATTTAAAGCACAATATTTATTATCTTGTTAATCGTTATGGAATAATCTCTTTATAATAAAATATGTATCATTGTCTTTGTAGAGGATGGTTAAATTTTAAGGGCCCATGTTGAAGGTGAACTACACCTAGTCTTTAAATTTATTTTCTGCATTTCATTTGACATTTCTCAATCTCAAACTTACTCAATTTGATCCGTGAAAAGATACGCAAATGAGCAGATTTTTTATAAAAATGGGCGTTCAGATCAAAATGTATTTTGTGCACTTCGTAATTCTTTTGATCAATATAATCGTTCAAATTCGTCCACAGTCGGGAGAGTTGTAAAAAATATTTAAATTTCTGCAATACAGGTCTGTATAAAATGTTAGAAAATCTGTGAATGCCTTCTTAGTTCATTGAATGGGTACCATTGCTGGTTTTTGCGATAGTGTGGCAAAAGAGCAGTCAACCTCGCCTCATCTTCATACCCAACAATTGAGCATCAACATTGTCATTGAAAATTTGTATCATTAGAGAAAGGAGTGTCGCCAAGGATGGGTGGGGCCATTTGGGCGATATTTTGTTAAATACATAATTGAACCATACAAATATTATAATTACAAAAAGAAATAATAATAAAATGCTAAATAATTTGTGTTTTATTTAAATTCAACATCGGTCCTTAAAATTTAACCACCCTTTATAACTTCGATATGCTACTAAAATGCTTTTGTAAATGTAGTCTTTTAGTAAAAGTGGGAGTGAAAGTAGGAGTGTCAATAAAGTTTCTGCTAATAAATAAAACTTAGATATTTCAATATGGTACTTTATTTTCCCAAAAATTTTGTCAATAGAGAAATTACATGAATTTAAGATAAACCGTTATATGGGAGGTAGGCGTTAAAGTGGGCGTGTCACCTAAACTTTTTGGCACAACAATTACATTGATTAGAAGGATATATGTAGCAAATTTGATTATCATACCTCTATTTTTGGCGGTTTTATGAGGTTTTAAATTTCATTAACGGTAGATAACGTGAAAAGTGGGCGTTATAGTAGGCGTGTCAAAGTTATTTTTGCGAATCAGTACAACTTAGTTGTTTCAATATAGCCCTTTATTATTCCAAAATCTTTATTAATAGAGAAATTATATGAATTTTAGGTAAAACGTTATATGGGAGGTGGGCGTAAAAGTGGGCGTGGCACCTTAATTTTCTCGCACAGTAATGATATTGTCTAGGGGAATATACGTAGCAAATTTGATCACCATACCTCTAGTTTTGGCGGTTTTATGAGCTTTTAAATTTCATTAACGGTTGATAACGTGAAAAGTGGGCGTTATAGTAGGCGTGTCAAAGTTATTTTTACGAATCAGTACATCTTACGTGTTTCAATATAGCCCTTTATACTTCCAAAATCTTTATTAATAGAGAAATTATATGAATTTTAGGTAAAACGTTATATGGGAGGTGGGCGTAAAAGTGGACGTGGCACATTGATTTTCCGTTACAAAAAAGCCACTCACCAAAAAGCAGAGTGTGCAAAATTTCAGAGTCGTACATCCAATTTTGTTGCTTTTATGACGTTTTTGTTCTTAAATATACCGAAAAATACACTGTGCGGTATAAATTTTCGTACATTTTGATCGATAACTCCTCTCCTAATACATAGATTTAGACAATTTTTAAGGAAAAATATTGTTTTTACTCAGGAAATATATATTCGAAGTTTCATGAGTCTACGGTAATGCGTTTGGACACAATTCCATTTTATTCGATGTTCGAAGGACACGTTTTTTTCGACCTACTCTTGCTTTTCGAGCTATAACTCTCTTCCTAATATTCCGATTTAGCCCATTTTCAATACCAAACAAACCTTGTCTATAAGAAAGACTCTGGCAAAATTTGAGCCCCCTAGCTTTTTCGGTGCGACCTCTATCGTGCTTTCAACAGACGGACAGACGGACAGACGGACGGACATAGCTAGATCGTCATCAAATCAAACCCTGATTCAGAATATATATCCTTTATGGGGTCTAAAATGAATATTTCGATGTGTTACAAACGGAATGACAAAATGAATATACCCCCACCATTTTTTTGGTGGCGGGTATAAAAAGTGCCTGATGAGCAAAAATAGAAGAAATGTAAAAATTTAAAAAAATCGTCAAAAATAATGGCGCAAACTTGCGCACACTTTTTTATTGTTTCTAAAATTAAAGATTCCAAATTTTATTGTGGTATCAAACATAATTCGTAGAGATACTAACCTCACTTTCAAAAACCTCTTCTTTTTCTTTTTTTTGCAAAAAAAAGTGCATAATTTTTTTTTTTAGCTTTTGTATTAATTACTTCAACATGAATATTCAACATATATCTAATTTTTTTTTACTTTTTTAAATAACTTTTGATCGAACCTTTCAGCGAAAGAAAAATATTGTTAAACCTGTATTCGTTTGGCCGCAAAAAAAAATATCAAATAAACATCCAGAAACCGAAAAAAACATTTAAATCTCATATAATTTTCTTCACTTTCCTGACTTTAGCAGGGTCTCAGAGCTACAAATCGCAACTAAAAGTCTTGAAAATTTACAATATAATGTAAAATATTGTTGTCAGTCGAGCTGCGTACTTAGTTATTAAGATTTCTTAAAATTCAGTTTTGCCTTTTTGGCCAGCTTTTCAGGTCAAATACTCCTCTGTGTAACGGCAAGTTGTAATAATGGCCCTAAGTAAGTTATTATTTCAAATGATGTTGTTCGTTGCAAAAATATAGGAAATACGTTTCTACGCTATAACTTCCAGTGTATTTTCCAGAATAATTGAAGGGTAGTTTTTAATTTGGGGATTTCAATAGCGTTGATATCTTAATTTTAACTTATATTGACTTAAGCAGTTATTATATTTTGCCACAGCTATATACAGTATTTTTTTTGGGAGATATTGAACATTTTTAAAAACAAAATACAATAAAATCAATAAAAGGTCAAAAATTTTGGCTTTATTAGCTTACAAATTTCATGGCATTTAATATTTACAAAAAATTTCTGGCCTATGCGAGTGCGCCTTATGATCGCCATCATGGCTGTCCAATTTTGTACCGTTATTTTGAGCATATCCATTATAATTTCGACAATAGTGGGTCGAATCTTCGCATCTTAATAATCAATCGTTGCTGGTTTATCGTATTTCTTAAAATAATTCGATTTGCAAACTTTGACTGTACAAAGTTATGGTTTTACGCGTAGATTGACAACATTTTGCCAGAACAATTTTTCTTCCAAATGATTTGCAATGACATGGGATATAAAAAAAAAAACGATAATTGCAAGACTTAGTTGCTCAGGCGTACTCGCATCTACAGCGGCCATTGCATTTTCTATACGCATAGTATGACCTCAATTTGGATAAAGTATACTAAAAAAGTCTAATACACTTTATAGAATGACAGCTAGTTTAACAGTTATAACAATCAGTAATTCTGTACCTGTAAAAAAACTCTCTAATGTTTTGTGTACCTCTAGTATTACTCGTATTGAGTGTGGCACAAATGTTTAGAAATTCACAAAGTTATAATCAAAATAATTGAAAAAAAGGTCTTATTTTCTATATGTATAAAGTTCCAAAGCTGCTTGTTATTATTTTATGGACGTGAAAGTGGCATCACATAATCAATTTTTACAAACAAACTGCAAAATCGGTTTTCAACTGGTCTGAACAGTATCAAAATATGACTAACTAGGGTATTTTTTTTAATATTTATATGCAAAAATGATTTTTCTCATCGTGATATAATACTAGCGAAATGTTATAAACTCGAAGATGGCGTCCGTAAGAAAATATTAAATATTTTTATTTTAACCCCATCCATATAAAAATCAAATAAAAGAGCTTCACCGATAGAATACAGTTAAATATCTATAACTTAAAAACATAAGATGACTTTCCAAGCACAATGGCGGTTTGTCTAACTCAATCGATATGTATATAAAAACTAAAGGCTTAACTATGTGATGTTGATTGTTACTATGTAGTTTTGTTCAGCTGTTACTTAATTCTATGTGATAAGCTGTTTTTGAATTATACTTGATATAAATCTATGTATTTATAAATTGTAAAAAATGCCATAGAGAAAAATATAGTTTTCAAATTTGAAAAAATCTTGGAACGTAACGGTCATAAAAGAAAAATATTTATACAATTTATAAAAAATATTAATAATTATAGGTCCATTGTAAAAGAAAATAAAATTTAACACTTATACTAGGGTTTTTTTTTTTTTTTTTTGTATAATTTAATACTTGTTATACAGGTCAGGAAATGTTTGTGGTGTATAGTTTTTCATTAATTGGTGTTTTAGTGGTTTCGGCGAGACACATTTTTATTTATTTTTATTCAAAAAACTACGTTATAAAATTTTTGTAAGAAAAGGCTCTGCCATAATTTTGTAACGTTTAAAATTTTAAATTCAGGCGTATTAATTCATTACATTTCAAAGAAAATTTAACTTTTGATTAATTTTGATATGAACTTTAGAATTAAAAGTAATAAGAAGATGAGAAAAACTTTGCTATTTAACTATAAACCTTGACAGCTGGAATTTGAAATAAGTTAAGGAAAATATAATCAGCTGACGAAATAAGACTAATCATTAAATTAGTTAAATTTGCTTAGTTTAAATTATTAAAAAAAAAATTATTTAAAAAAAAAGAACACAAACCAGTGAGTTATCCTAATTTTTTTAGCTTGATATCAATTATTTTTATATAAAAGATAATTTTATTATAATCCAATACTTCGCTACCACCTTGAGTTGCTTCTTCAGGGAAAAGTTTTTTGTAAGAAAAAAAAAAAAAATTAAAAGGAGACATATTGATTAAAAAATTTAGGAAATTTTTGTAATATGTATATGCATTTATTTATATTAGTACACAAAACATAAATAAAAAAATTATTAAAGCATCCTTTTGGCAACGCTGATCATCATTATTGCATCTTAATAAAACATGAATCGAATAAAACCAAAATAAACCGCAACATATTTTAGCGATTAAATCTCAGAAACTGGGTTCATAAAAACAAAATCAAATTGAATCTCATTGATTATGAACACAAATTGTTGTTACCGCCAGTGTTGCCACGACCAAAAAAAAATTTAAAACCAAAATTACTTCAAAAAGTAACCAAATAAAAAAAAAAGTAACCAAAATTAATATATATTTTATTTAACGTTTTTTAAAACAGTCATGTAGTTTTTCGTACTCCAGAGTTGATCATTTGCTAAAAGAAATAGGGTTTCAAGTACTAACAATGTTGTCTACACATTGTCACTTAAATGAGAACATTGCAATGTTTGCAATGATGAATTATAAATAAAACACATTAAATACTACTGAATTTTGGGCTTTAAAAAAGTAACCAAAAAGGAAAAAAAATACACATCTACACATTGGCAAAAAAAATAACCAGTTTTGGTTATAAATAACCAAAAACGGCAACGCTGGTTACCGCATTTGTTGTACTCATTTAAAATTTAAACACTGTTTCCATTGTTATACTAAACACTCTTATACTTTACACTGTTATACTGGGTGGCCCAAAACTAACGAAGGGGTTTCGTTATATCTTTTTATATAAAAAATAATTATTATATTGTTTTAATACAGTATATAAATGGGGAATATTTTTAGTTTAGTTATAAAGAATAATATCTCGCAAGTGGTGGCCATTTTCTGCTTCTCAATTTCGTGCTCTTTCCAACACAATTTCCATAACCTTTCGCAAAATTTCAGGTCTTATGTTGTTTATTTTGTCGCATATATTGCTTTTTGGATTGCTGGATGGTTCTAGGCTTATTAATGTAGACTTTTTCTTTCAAATAACCCCAAATAAAACAGCCTGGAGCGGTTAGATCCGGTGAACGCGGAGGCCAATTAAAATCACTTGTACGCGAAATAATTCGTTCATTCGTTTTGCCGGAAAAAACTGCATAATTAAGTCGTTGCTGGTAATCTGTCGGTTTTAATTTTTAGACTAGCGGAAAGTTGTATGGAAACATTCCTGTTGTGTGCAAAATTCTCTGCAGCGACGCTCGTGAGAGGCCAAGTTGTGTTGAACGTCTCCTGGTTAAAGTTTCTCCATCTTCCCGAATAATTCTCTGTACCAGTTCAATATTGTCATCAGTGTGCATCTTTCGTCCTCTTCCAGCACCAGGAAGGTTACTTTCTGTCCCTTGTTGTTGCAACCAGACGGTTTATTGTTGACTCTGAGGGTCCAACCCGCACATTCAAATAACGACGATATGCACGCTGAGTCAAAACAATGGATCGTTGATTTGAAAATTAAAGCTCCACAATTTTGGCACGCTGTTCAATTGAGCACTGACTGCTCCATTTCAAATTCCCCAAGTCTTTTTTACAAAATATTGAAAAGAAAAGAAAAATTATAATAAAAAAGTTATAAGCAATTCAAACCCTTTCGATAATTTTGGGCCACCCAGTTCTAAACATGACGAAATCTAATGGCGTAAAAGCAATGTGTTATGAATAGCAAAAAATGCATTAAGAAATTTTACTCTTTTCTTTTTAAATATTTTTTAAACATTTAGGGCCGTATTCATAAAAAATATTTTAGGTTTATTGAAGGCTTATTTGACAAATTTCTCCACAACTTCTGTAAACCTAAAATAATTTTTATGAATGCGGCCCTTAGGGTTTTCATTTGAATATAGTTGTGATTCTTTTGAGTTTATTTAAAGTAGGATGGTGTAGATACTCAATGTAAAAAGATACATGTTTTATTGATTGTATTTATTTATTTGTTTTTTTTTTTAATTTTCAGGCCAGAAATCATATTATATTCTTCTCTGACAAAATCCAACGAAAATGGTGTAGAATGGTGTAGTAATAAGGGCCTTAATGAGTACGATAAACCCATACATATGTATGAATGATTGTTTGAATATGCGTTTGCATTGTTCAATATTAGTTTTTGAAATGTTGAGTGTTACCAGTGTTGCAGTGTTGTTCCATATTCCATTTGGATATAAACATTTTGTTTTGGAGAATTCTTAAAAGAACTGTTAAAGATTATTTAATTTAATTTTAAATTTAATAAGTATTTAATAGGGTATTATTGTCATATTATGGCCGATAATTTCACACATCAACTTGTATATTCTAAATCTTTATTTTGAATTAATTTTAAAGATAAATCAGCTAAAGCCTTGTTATATTTTCAACAGCTCTGTGGCGATTATAACAGAAACGTTTCAAACATAAAAATTTTTTATTTTAATTAACGATTCACTTACACAAAACAAAAGTTTTAGCATAGACTATAATAAACCTTATTAATTTCGTTACTAATATTATATATTGTAGTTTTTTATACTAGTTAGTCTAAATTCAAAAATTATTTTAAGTTATATATTTTGTTATCGCCGCTAGATTATTTTTATACTCTAAGTCAGTAAAATAAGTTCGAACATGTTGTGTGTTACCTTCAAAAACTTCTGTGAAAAACATTTGTTGATACATCTGACAAAATTTCAATTAGAACGATCTCTATTTTCTTCTGTCAAAAGATGTGACATCAGCCGTTGGCAGAAATCTCTGATGCTGCAAAGCAGTCAGCGACGGTTGCCTATAAAAGTACAGTTTTTACAGACATGTGAATTTACATATGTCTCACAAATTTTAAAGTCAGATGTAAAAAACATGCCGTGTATTAGGTGCTTTAAAAATTGAGTGCTGTGTTGCTCAAACTGTGCGTTTTGTTATAATAAGTTTTGGTTAAAATTAAGTACTCACCACGATTGCTGAACGCAAGTTTGTACAAGAAGCTTGTAAGGCTGGCTTGCTTTAATTCGAAAGTGGGCAACTTAGTCCAATAACATAGATTCGCTATCAGTCTAAGCAACTTGGCAATTCATGTAGCGGCACTATAAGAATTTTGCTTAAAAATTCTGTATTATGAGATTAAAGGGTCTTATTGAAGTCAAACGATTTTCGTTTTTCTCAGTTTTAATTTAATGTAAAATTTGCCCGAAAAATTACATCATTTTCATTTCGGCGCATTTTTATCTCTGATATTATATTATCAAGCAAAATTGTCGGAAGACTCCCACATCTTTGTCAAAAAACTCCTACATGATTATCAGCAGTTACATCCACTAAGAGTGAAAGTTTTATGGAGCTTTTAAAAAGGTGTCATCATTGCTTAATATGTTTTAGATAATGCAGGTAGAAACACCATTTCAGTTATGAATGATCGCTTCGTTTTGTTTTTAAAAATATGGCGTACTATATCATACAATTAATCAAACAATCGATTTTTTCCATTCAAAATTCATTAAGACATATTGACAAACAATCTGAAACTTAAAAAAAAAAAAATTTTTATTTTTTGTGTGCTAAGGAGAAAGATACTAGAGATTGACCTTTATAAAAAAAATTATTTTCTCGCAGTCGTAATTATTTAGTCACCTTTTAAAAATTATCTGGCAACACTAGCGCAGCATATCTAGGAATTCATATAACAAAAACTGGAGGGCAAATAACCATTTTCAAATTTATAACTATTTCGTTGTGATTCACAATACAATACAATAGATGTTGTTGCTACAAAACAAGACGGCAAATAATTCAGTTGAGTACTAATTACTTACATTATTCGAATAAATATGCCTAGAGCCATACAAAACTCACGCACAAGGCCCAACATGTGGTTTACATCGTCACCGTTCATTACTGTTCTAATTCATACTTCTATTAAGGATAAAAATGATTCTATTCTACTGTTTTCCGTCGTCAATTTTATTCCAACTCCAATTTTGACATCTTCACTTCAATCAGTGTTCAATGAATTTTGTAAAGTTAAAAAACGACAAAAAAAAATAAACGTTTACCTGCACCTTTCAGCTCTAATGTTTATAAGTCGTTTTCAACTCATGACAACTTGCTGTGGCGATGGCATGTGAATTACATGTTGTGGTTAACAGTAGTACAACTGTTTGTGTGTGGTGGCAATGTTGAGACCTTTGGTCTTGTTCAGTAACCATTATCTAAGGTATTCATGAAGTTTTATGTGCTTTCACAGATGTTGATGTTGGGATATTTATGCATGTATGTATGTCTGTATGTATAGACATATGTAATACCCATTTTAAGTAGAGGATTTAGGATGACCAGTCAACAGTAAGACTGCTCCTAAAAATAAACACACACGTAAACTTAAGTATAGGAATTTATTTTTCTATACATGAATGTATGAATTTCTAAACTTTTAATGTTTTTAGGATTAAGAATCACTACTTATGATCACATACACTGTAGCATTAGTGAGTTAAATCGTCAAAACTGGATGAATTAAGGATGTCTCATTAAGAATATATTTACTTTTAAACTTAGTGCAATTTTTCTTTTTGTGCAAGTTGCAACTCTTAAATTCAGCAGCAGTTACATATGTTTTCTGTGTGTTTCCTCTGTGTGTATATACAATACTTTGTATTCGGCATAGAAAATATATTTGATCTCTGTCTTAATTGTTTCCGTAAAACATTAATCTCCGCCTCTATGTATTCAACTTCGTCATCGTTACCGCAAAGTTTTTTTAAATTTTTTTAGCAGTTTAAAAAAATTTGTCTTTAATACTTAAAACTTAAAAAAATTTGTCAACCACCTGTTTTTTTCATATACTACAAAAGCTTTACAGTCGAAAAACATACATAAGGACAAAATTGACAACGACTTCGACAACCATAGTTAGCTTATTTACACAGAAAAAAATAAATATGAATTTCAATTACAAAATTAATACTATTAATTAAAATATTATTTAATTTTGCTCCAATCATCAAAATGATACTATTAATTAAATGAAAATTAATATTTTTAATTGAAAATATGTTGTGAAAAATATCAATTAAAACAGTATTAAAAAATTAATTAATATATAATTTAATATTTAAAAATAATTTTAATTAATTTAATCACTCCTGTAATTGGAATGTGGGATTAATTTAAATAATGTATTAACTGTATCAATAATATAAATTATTGAACCTGTTTAAAAAAAGAATCCGGAAAAAATAGGCATATTTTTTTTAGATACATATTTATTTTTAACATACATCAATATATACATAGGTACATACATTTTGAATTACACTGCATATATTAAAAGTATACGAAAAATACAAAGCATAATACAATATAACACATTTAGGAACTGGTGGCATAACCAAACATCATAAATATTTTCAAAAATAAAGGAAGTGCATCCTAGACCTAAGCGCAAAGAAATTTTACCCATTAAAAATTTTATCAAACGAAGGGAAGAAACTCAAATAATTACTTACATTTAAGGTTAGAATCCAACAGAATTTACCGGGCTGCAAGAAATATTGACTTTAGTCCCATCTGCAATAAAGTTCTGTTCCGTTTTCTTTGAATATGTACTTAGTAGAATTTTTATCTGTTAACCACCATTTATTTTAATATTACACACCTTATTAATCAAAATTATATTAAGACTTTCCTTCAAATTATATTAAGACTTTGATTCAAAAAGAATTCTTGACAAAAAAAATAAATTTTTCCTATTTTATTTTTCAATATACTTTTTTCAACTGACAGAAATATCTAAGTTTTTTGAAAATATTGTATATCAATAAAAACAAGTAAGAGCACTATATTCGGCTGTGCCGAATCTTTTATACCCATTACCAATTTTTTTTTCTTGTATTTCATTTGACATTTCTCAATCTCAGACTAACTCAATTTGAACCGTGGAAAGATACGCAATCGAGCAACGCTTTTAAATATTAAAGATTTTTATAAAAATGGGCGTTCAAATCAAAATGCATTTTGTGCACTTCGTGATTCTTTTGGTCAACATAATCGTTCGAATTCGTCCACAATCGTGAGAATTGTAAAAAATATTTAAATGTCTGCAAAGCAGGTCTGTATGAAATGTGAAAACATCTGTGAATGCCATCTTAGTTCGTTGAATGGGAAACATTGCTGTTTTTCACGATAACGTGGCAAAAGAGCAAGCAACCTCGACTCATCATCGTGCCCACCAATCGAGCATCAACAGTGTCATTGAAAATTTGGACTATCGGATCGTGGTGTGCCGCCTAGGTTGGCGGGCCATTTGGCCGATATTTTGTTCCATACATAATTGAAGCATACAAATATTATCATTATAAAAATAAATGATAATAATTTCATAATAATTTTATTCAAAATCAACATAGTCCCTTAAAATTAAACCACCCATTATAACTTCGGTATGCTAGTAAAATGTTTTCGTAAATTTTGTCTTTCAATGAAAGTAGCCGTTAAAATACGCGTGTCAATAAACTTTCTGCTAATAAACATAACTTAGATATTTCAATATAGTCCTTTAGTATTCCAAAATTTTTATTCATAGAGAATTTACATGAATTTAAGAGGAAAAAAGTGAATTTAAGATTAAATTTTAAGGGCCACAGGATGATTTAAAATATACATTCTCTGCATTTTTCTAAAACGGGAAATTTAATAGTAAGATTTTGATTTTTTAACTTCTATAACATTTTGCTTTTAAAAGATTTTCAAACGAAATAAGTTTTGTATAATTTTAAAATTTGTTAGCCATTAGTACATTAGTACAGATAATTTTTTTTTACTTAGGTCAAAATTTTCCTAAATTCCCATTTTTAATAGAGCATAACTTAAGGAGAACATAAGCATAGTTGTTAGCATGCCATCTAGTAGTTGCTAGTAGAGTCATCTATCTTATCATCTTTATCTTATATTTAGCTACAGTACAATAAATGGTGCAGTGTAAGATGAATAAATGCTAATATGTATGACTAATATATTTTTATTAAAATTTAAGGAAAAAAGTGTGCGTGGAACATCTATTTTCCGTTATAACGAAGACTGACCAAAAAGCCATGTTTGCAAAAATTTAGAATCGTACATATAGTTTTGTCAGTTTTATTACGTTTTAAATATACACTGTGCGGTAAAAATTTTCGTACCTTTTTATCTATAACTCTTTTCCTAATTCATAGATTTAAGCGATTTTCAGGGAAAAATATTCTTTTGACTCGATAAATATATATTCGAAGTTTCATGACTACGTTTATGCGTCTGTACACAATTCAAAAGTAAAAGTGGGCGTTATAGTAGGCGTGTCAAAGTTGTTTTTGCTAATGAGTACAACTTAGGTGTTTCAATATAGTCCTTAATTATTCCAAAATCTTTATTAATAGAGAAATTATATGAATTTTAGGTAAAACGTTATATGGGAGGTGGGCGTAAAAGTGGGCGTGGCACCTTAATTTTTTGGCATAGTAATGAAATTGCCTAGGGGGATAGACGTAGCAAAATTTATCATCATACCTCTAATTTTAGCGGTTTTATGAGCTATTAAATTTCATTAACGGTATATAACGTGAAAAGTGGGCGTTATAGTAGGCGTGTCAAAGTAATTTTTGCGAATGAGTACAACTGAGGTGTTTCAAGATAGGCCTTTATTATTCCAAAATCTTTATTAATAGAGAAATTATATGAATTTTAGTTAAAACGTTATATGGGAGGTGGGCGTAAAAGTGGGCGTGGCACATTGATTTGCCGTTACAAGAAAGCGTGTCACCAAAAAGCAAAGTGTGCAAAATTTCAGAGTCGTACATCCAATTTTGTTGCTTTTATGACGTTTTTGTTTTTAAATATACCGAAAAATACACTGTGCGGTATAAATTTTCGTACATTTTGATCGATAACTCCTCTCCTAATGCATAGATTTAGACAGTTTTCGGGAAAAAATATTGCCCTTACCTAGGAAATATATATGCGAAGTTTCATGAGTCTACGTTAAGGGGTTTGGACACAATTCCATTTTATTCGATGTTCGAAGGACACGGTTTTTTCGACCTACTCTTACTTTTCGAGCTATAACTCTCTTCCTAATATTCCGATTTAGCCCATTTTCAATACCAAACAAACCTTGTCTATAAGAAAGATTCTGGCAAAATTTGAGCCCCCTAGCTTTTTCGGTGCGACCTCTATCGTGCTTTCAACAGACGGACAGACGGACGGACATAGCTAGATCGTCATCAAATCAAACCCTGATTCAGAATATATATACTTTATGGGGTCTAAAATGGATATTTCGATGTGTTACAAACGGAATGACAAAATGAATATACCCCCACCATTTTTTTGGTGGCGGGTATAAAAATTGTTTAAAGTAATTAAAAATATAATCCAAATTTAAGAATAAATCAATTAGTCAATTAATTAAAAAAATTTAAGCAGTAATTTTTTCTGTATACAAGAATTTATTTATTAATTTATATATCTATATTTAGAACAGAATAACACTGTTTTTATACCCGCCACCAAAAAAAATGGTGGGGGTATATTCATTTTGTCATTCCGTTTGTAACACATCGAAATATCCATTTTAGACCCCATAAAGTATATATATTTTGAATCGGGGTTTGATTTGATGACGATCTAGCTATGTTGGTCCGTCTGTCCGTCTGTTGAAAGCACGATAGAGGTCGCACCGAAAAAGCTAAAGGGCTCAAATTTTGCCAGAATCTTTCTAATAGACAAGGCTTGTTTGGTATTGAAAATGGGCTAAATCGGAATATCAGAAAGAGAGTTATAGCTCGTAAAGCAAGAATAGGTCGAAAAAACCGTGTCCTTCAAACATCGAAAAAAAAAGGAATTGTGTCCAAACGCATAAACGTAGAGTCATGAAACTTCGAATATATATTTCTCGAGTCAAAAGAATATTTCTCTCCAAAAATTGCTTAAATCTATGCATTAGAAAAGGAGTTATAGGTCAAATGGTACGAAAATTTATACCGCTCAGTGTATATTTAAAGTTTAAAACGTAATAAAACTGACAAAACTATATGTACGGTTCTGAAATTTTGCAAACATGGTTTTTTGGTCAAAGTCTTCGTTATAACGGAAAATAAATGTGCCACGCCCACTTTTTTTTAAATTTTTATAAAAATATATTAGTCATATTCATTAGCATTTATTCATTGCGCCACTACATTTTGCAAACACTGAGGATGTTGTCTTTGCTAAACATCACGTAGAACACTAGATGACTCTAGTAACATTTTTTTGCACAAACTACAAAGGAATTTTATAGGGGTTTGTGAAAACGAAAATGACCGAAGTTTGTTGACAAAAATTAACTAGAGTAATGATTTGTGCCCAACTTTACATATAGTTGTACACACAGTCTTATGAGGTTTAAGATTTAAAAATATTAAAAAAAAATGTGCATCAGTAGATTTAAAATAAGTATTTGAATATTTAAAATACATATTTTAACTAAATTTTTTTTTATCTATCTATTCTTTTGTAAAGGGTGGTTAAATTTTAAGGGCCACAGGGTGATTCAAAATAGACATGCTCAGCATTTTGCTAAAACAGGAAATTTATTAGTAAGATTTTGATTTTTAAAGTTCTATAACATTTTGCTTTTAAAAGATTTTCAAACGAAATAATTTTGTATAATTTTAAAATTTGTTAGCCATTAGTACATGAAAATAAATTGTTTATAATGTTTAGAAATAATTTTTTTTTATCTTTAGGTCTAAATTTTCCTAAATTCCTTTTTTTAATACACCATAACTTCTAGAAAACATAAGATAACAAAAAGAAATTAGCACCATTTAGTAGATAAAACTCTCCTCTATACCTCTATACCCCATTTTATACCCGTTACGATCCGACCGTGATCAGCAGACCAATTTTTGTGACACAAGGTCAAATATTTTTTGCAAAATTTTAGTAAAAGAGCTAAACAAATTTTTTTGTAATGTGTTTTTTTGAAGTATTTGAGTTTTTATATCCGTCACCAAAAAAATGGTATGTATATTCTTAATCGGGGTTTTATTTGACGACGATCTAGCTATGTCCGTCCGTATGTCCGTCTGTTAAAAGCACGATAGAGGTCCCATCGAAAAAGCTAGTGGGCTCAAATTTTGCCAGAATATGTCTTATACACAAGGTTTGTTTGGAATAGAAAATTGGCTAAATCGGAGTATAAGGAAGAAAGAAAAATTGCCTAAATGCATGTATTAGGAAGGGAGTTAGAGATCAAAATGTACGAAAATTTATACGGCGCAGTGTATTTTCCAATATGTTAAAAATTTTAAACCTAATAAGAGTGACAAATTTAGATCTACGATTTTGAAATTTTGCAGGAATTGCTTTTTGGTCAAAGGCTTTCTTCTGACGGAAAATAAATGTGACACGCCAACCTCCCATACAACGTTTTCTCTTAAATTCTTATAATTTCTCTATAAATCGAATAATAAAGGACTTTATTGAAATATCTAAGTTGTATTTATTAGCATAAATAACTTCGACACACCTACTATAACGCTCACTTTCCACGTTATTTACTGTTAATGAAATTTAAATTTATAAAACCGACAAAATTAGAGGTATGATGATAAAATTTGCTACGGAAATCCTTCTAGTCAATGTTATTGTTATGCCAGAAAATTTAGGTGACACGCCCACTCTTACGCCCACATCCTATATAATGCTTTATTTCAAATTCATATAATTTCTCAATGAATAAATATTTTGGAAGAATTACGGACTATATTGAAATATCTAAGTTGTATTTATTAGCAGAAATTTTATTGACACGCTTACTTTAACGCCAATTTTCACTGAAACACTTAATTTACGAAAACATTTTACCAGCATATCCAAGTTATAAAAGGTGGTTAAATTTTAAGGGCCGATGTTGATTTTGAATAAAACACAAATTATTTAGGAAATTATTATCATTTCTTTTTTAATGATAATATTTGTATGGTTCAATTATGTATGGAACAAAATATCGGCCAAATGGCCCCGCGACCTCAACGGCACACCTCGATCCGATAGTCCAAATTTTAAATAACATTGCTGATGCTCAATTGTTTGGCACGATGATGAATCGAAGTTGACTGTTTTTTTGCCACACTATCGCGATAAACAGCAATGCTTCTCATTTAACGAATTTAGAAGGCATTCATAGATGTTCTAACATTTTATACAGACCTGGGTCCGAATTACGGCATTCGATATCGATCGAAATTTTACTCGAACGATCGAGTATGCTTTAGGTATATAGATTCTAATAAGAGTTTTCAAATTTCGATCGCGTTCGAGTGCCGTAATTCGGCCTCTGTTTTAAATTTAAAATTTAACCACCCTCTACAAAGAAAGCCATTAACAAAATAATAATTATTGTGCTTTAAATGTACACAAAATTGGTGGTGGGTATAAAAGATTCGGCACAGCCGAATATAGTGCTCTTACTTGTTTTTTATTGAAATCTATCGGTTTTTTTTCATTCTACAACTGTTTTAATTTTCCGAAGTAATTGAAGGTTACTCCATAAAGTACATAAACATACATAAAGGGTTCGCCAAATAACTTTTTCTTTTTTTGAAAATGCTATAAAAGAAAAATGTGTAGCTTCGGCTGTGTGGCACGTAGCGCCGTCCTGTTGAAGCAAATGTTGCCAATATCCTCTTCAATTTTTGTGAACAAAAATTCGTTCAACATGGCCCGATAACAATCGCCATTGACTACGGCCACTCCTTGCTCATTTTCGAAGAAAAATTAGCCAATTATGCCTCTGGACCAAAATCCGCACCAAAAAGTTACTCGTTTTGGGTGTATCGGTTTTTCAATGTATGCGTGTGGGTTTTCTGTGCCCTAAGTGCGACAATTTTGCTTATTTACATACCCGCCAAGATCAAAATAATCTTCATCTGAAAAGATGATTTTTTTGGCAAAATCGGCCAAAGTAAAGTCGCAATATTTCCAAGCGTTGTTCAAGCATATACACAACCATATTCGCTCAGCGGAAGTATAAAACTAATTATCTGTCAAATCAGACATGAGCTTCACGAAATAAGCACTAGTTAAAAAAAACACTAGATGGCGGACCCTTTACTTTTTAGCGTTATTCGTCTGTTTGTGAGTGATCATCGAAATCACACTTTTAAAGCCCCTGTACGTCCTCCGGTAAAATATCAACATACTGCATGTTTTTGCCAAAATTTTATTATCAAAATTGGCAAAAGCCATAAATCACCTCTAAGTCAATTTTATTAATTTAATGTTGTACATAAAAAACGTTACCCATTTCCTACTGATTAATTGTATTATCGCTCCTTTTTTGGTTTTAATTCCATTTACGTAAGTATGTGGCTGTTATTGCTTTATTTTTTGACAAAAGAGATTAAATGTTATTTAAGCCGTTTAGTGGGAAAGCACTTTTTTTTTGTTTTTTCTGACTTTTTTAGTATATAAAGCTGGACATGAAAATTTCACATCTCCCTTTTCACGTGTACTTGCCAAATATATTAAGATTGTGTACGATTTCTAACCGAAAACAGAGAAAAGTGGACATTAAGGCGGTTTTATTATATATTTTTATGTTTTTTATACCCTTCACACAGTGAAAAAGGGTATATATAGGTTTGTCATTCCGTGTGAAATTTCTACAATTTTCATTTCCGACCCCATAAAGTATATATTTTCTGAAAGCTTATGAATAGGGGAGTCGATTAAGCCCTGTCAGTCTGTCCGTCTGTCCGTCTGACCGTCTGTCCGTGTGTATGTTGAAATCAACTTTTTGAAGCCCCCCGACATAGGTTGGACCCGGGTAAGGTATTAAAATATCAGAAATATTCGGGAGTAGATCGGTATTGAAAATCAGAAACATCGGTACATAAACAACTGAGATATGAGCAAAAACCCACGACCACCTCGATTTTTTTTTCACAAAAACAACATTACAACAACAACATACATACATACAAACGTGTATACTGGTTAGAGAAAACGTGGCATCAAATCCCAGCTGAGCCAAAAAAATTTTTTTTTAATTTTTTAAAAATTTTTTTTTTTAATTTTTTTTTTTAATTTTTTTTTATTTTTTATTTAATTATTATTTATATTTTTATTATTTTTTTTTTTAATTTTTTTTTTTAATTTTTTTTTTTAAATTTTTTTTTTGTTTTATATTTATTATATATATTTTAATTATTTTTAAAAAAATTTTTTTTTTAATTTTTTTTTTTAAATTTTTTTTTTAAATTTTTTTTTTAAATTTTTTTTTAAATTTTTTTTTTTTATTTTTGCTGTTAACATACATACGTAAAGTTATAATTTTAAAATGGTTTGTTTTTATATATGTATGTTTTTTATATGTATGTACGTATTTCATATGGGATGAATGGTATTACAAACTGCTGTTATTGCATGACTACACGTTGTGAAGGGTATATAAGATTCGGCACGGCCGAATATAGCGTTCTCACTTGTTTTTTTTTAATTTTTTACCTGTGGTGGCAAGGGTTTTTATTTTCTTTTTTCGCGTCGCTTATAATTTATTAATGTTTTTTCCCTTTGCTACCACAAGAGGTATTTTCTAACACGTTATGCATTGACGAAAATAGACCATTCTGGGGGTGGAATTAATATTTTGATATAGTTAAAAGCAAAGCATAATCATACAGCAGCAGCTGATCGGGAAACAGAATGTCAAATATCGTTCAATTCGCCTTGATTTATTTAAGCAGAGATGGCAAATGAGATTTACGTTTTGATATTGAACAATTAACTTAAGTGTTCTTTTTTGGTAAGAAAATTTATTTACATTTTATGTTTTTACACTTTTTATCGTGTGTTTTGCAAATATATATCCTATTTTTAAACAATTTTTTTTAATTAAATATAACAAATTTTCCATCCTTAATAACGAATTCGCCTTGACAGAAAACATCAGCTAAAAAGTTGCTTTAATATGCCTTGTGCCTTGCTAAAATTTTTATCATAATTTGTATACCCTTCACCAGTGATGCCAAGGTGTGTCACTCCGTTTTTAATATCTTCGATATTCATTTGCGCTGCCACAGACTATATTTGTTTCTGAACGCTTAAAAGTATTGAAGTTGATTAAGCGATGTCGGTTCGTATGTTGATTGAAATTAACTTTTAGAAACTATATACCTGTATGTAATATTAGTATTTCGAAAATATTTGATTGAATATCTCGCTATTGAAAATTATATATTAAAAAATATTATTAAAGACGTAGTCTCGAAATTATTCCAGAGAAAAGCTAGCAAATTGACTTAAAACTAACTGAGATATAAGCACACACATACTCCACCTCGATGTTTTTCCCAAAATATACAAAGGACACAAGATTTTCTTGAGCTTCTAGAAACCACCTCAATTTGGTATTAAATTAAAGGATTTGACTAGTAGAATGCAGTAAAATTAAAATCCAAGAAATAAGATATTAAATATTTAGCTCAAACCTAGCAGGTATGTATAAAGTTAAATATTAAATCCAAAGAAAGTGCTTAACCAGGAGAATGCTGAAAAACACAAAAGAAATGCAAAAGCCGTTATGAAAATATATAACTCGATATTTACGGTATAAAAGCTTAAAACCACTTTAATGATTTTTAACATAGCAGATTAAACAACTGCGGAAATTTATTCATTATTGCTCTTATCGATAGGCACATTGTTACCAAAATCAATTTATGTACACACAACACACTCTGTTGTTATACTACTGAAGCTATGCCAAATTTTTTTCTGTGAAGGGCAAAACATCTTAAACTGAGTTTTTCTAAATTTGGGTGGGCTATGCCTATGCTATTGTACCAACTGCGCTTGTTTAACAATTTATATAAGGTCTGCCATAATGGTTACGATCTGCAGTAAACTTCTTCGACAAAAATAATATTGTTGTGAATTTCCGAATCAAAAGTCGCATGTATTTTTTTTTTTGCGGTATCTTATATTGGCTAAATTAGTATGATCTAGAACCGATTAAACAAATTGGTGACGCTGCATATACATATAACTAAAAAAGTATAACCCTTATTAGCACATGTGGATCTTTTCTGCGACAAGGAACGTAATGGTCAAAATTTTAGTCAGACTAATTCTATAACAATATGTTCATGACAATTAAGGTTTTATAAGATTCGCCATGTCCAAACATAGCACTATGTTTATAGAAAAATATGCTTTTAATTAAAAAACTATTGCAATTAGTTAGTGTTAAAAACTTAAAAAGTTTATTTATATTTATTTTCTTTAAATATTTACATCAAAAGATTATTTACAATTATCACATATGACAAATTGCGAATAGCTAAAACAGTATTAAACTGACATTCTTCGGTTTAAGCTGTATCAAACATCAACAGGCAATTTCAGTGTAATTGAAGCCCTTCTCATCACAATACTTGTCATCCGGTGATTCGTTTAATTTTTTATTAACGCTTCTTAATAAAGGATACTTCTCCTTATTACATTTTCCACGAAAATCATCAAAATCGATAGTCGATACATGGAAGCCAGCTAATTGGACGCAATTACCAAAGTCGACTTTTAGTTGAATACTTCTTACATCATCGTAGATAAAGTGGTTATCAACGTGGCGGAAATAGAAAGCATCAAATTTGCTATTCCATTTAGCTTTAAGTTTTTGTTCATTGCCGCAAATACTACTGTACAGGAATATTTCTTTGTCAGCCATGTTAGGAGAGCTATATGCCAATTGGTTGCCATCTGACATTTTAACATAAGAACCAAAAAACAGTAAGTCTAAGACCAATTGTGAGGTGGAAGCACCTAATTTTAATTATACAAAAAAAAAAAAAAACAATTATTAAAATTTATTAATATATTAGCTGTAAATCGATGGCTTAGTATAAAAAGAGCGTATCTCGATTTTTAGCGAAATTGAGTTTTTAACGTTTTCTGGTAGTCCTCATACAAACACATCACCCCTAAAAAATTAAGTGAGCTTTGGTTGAATATAACGGACTTATACCAAATAAAAAAGCTGTAACATATTACACTCTCTTAAATTTTATTCAGTTTTATCCTTCTCCTGTAAATTAGTAACAAATCGAGTTACGCCATCGATATGGTGAATTCACAAGAAATGTTATTGTTTTTTATAATGTCACAATTTCGGCCATGCCGAATCTTATATACTCTTCACAACGTGTACTCATGCAATAACAATTGTTTGTATCACCATTCATCTCATTAATATGAAATACGAACATACATACATATATGTATAAAAACATCCCATTGTAAAATTATAAATTGAATTTATGAATGTTAGTAAAAAAAAAATAAAAATATTCGACTCGATGCTACATTCAGTATGTATGTGTTGCATTTTATTGTTGTGAAAAAAACGAGGTGGTCGTGGTTTTTTCCTCATATATCAGTTGTTTATGTATCGATTTTTCTTACTTTCAATACCAATCTGCTCCCTAATATTTCTGGTATTTTAATACCGCACGCGGGTCCAGGCAATCTCAGGAGGCTTCTAAAAGTTGATTTCAACACACAAATGGACAGACGAACATGGCTCAGTCGACTCCTCTATTCATAAGCTTTCAGAAAATATACACTTTATGGGGTTGAAAATCGTAGAAATTTCACACGGAATCACAAAGGGTATATATAGGCCCTTTTTCACTTTGGTGTAAAGGGTGTAAAAATAAAAAAATTTAACCAACAATACTTATAGCACACTTTGTGAATGCACCAATAGAAATGTATAATATTATGTACCTTGTTTTATCCAATATTTAATAGCAGACACTACAGTTCTCTCATCTTCACCCCTAAAGGGAATTTTATAAGATTTTTTATCCTTAGTTATGTAGCTATTAGCCATGACATTGATGTATTTAACATAACTGACTACGCTCGTTAAATCGTAAGGCATAGCATCCGTTGCAAAAGAAGCAGCTACAGTAATGCTCAATTCAAGATTGCGAGATTTAAATCTAAAAACAAAAGATTGTATTAAATAGATATTATTTGTTGTTTGCATAACGCAAAACCTACGTTTCCTTTAAATCGCTCAGTATCTCAACAAAATTTATTTTTTCTTGTGGACTCCTGTCAATTCCATGGCCAAATTTCCAATTCAGATCCAAACCATTGAATTTGTGATTTTCGATAACACTTAACACGGCTTCTATGAATAATTCTCTTTTTGTGTCATTAACTGCCATATTATAATACGTTGTGGATTTCTGGTTATCAACATAAGCAATAACCTTCAAATTTTTATTAACATCTTTCAAATCCATTATCTGTGATATGAAACCTGCATAAAATATTAATCGTTTACACAACTTTAGTTATTAAGCTGTTATTAAAAATATTCATACATACCTTTATTCGAACCATTATCAAAGTCATAATCATGACTAAGCATCTTGAAATCCCCAGATGATGTTTCTTCAAATGACACAGGATATTTTAAATGGGTACATAAGGTGGGATCAATATCTGAGGGTTGAAATCTTTCTTCGCCGGGTATCAAAATTTGCATTGGATTAAAATCGCAAACGAGAATCTTGCCTTTAATAGGTACAACAATAATGAAGTGTTAAAATGCACAATAAAAAGGATCTAGAAAATATTTTATATTGAGTTAAACAATATACATATTTACCATTGGCCATGCCAAGAATACCACAGCATCCTATGAGGATCGTTATTATAAATTTCACTTTAAACATTGTATTTCACTTTATTCAAAATAAGAACAAAACACTTTACTGTTTTAAATTCACCGCTTTTACAATGAAAACTGTTGCTTTTGTCATCTACACCGCCGGCTTTTATACTCTATTCAAGGCCATAGAATTCTGTGAGAACTCAATCTATTTTAGCATAACTCTTCTGATGTCAATAGATTCGAGTTGTTGGGTTTTTCCAAAAGACTAAAATAAACAAAAAACAACATATTTTTGTTCATTTGACATAACAATTATGACAAATACATAATATCCCAGCAAAAAATATGCTTGAGGTTAATACCAGAAAGTTCGATTATTCAAAACATACTTTTGTTCTTCTTTGTAATAAATCAAGGTAAATTTATTCAACTGGTTGTCTTAATTCGTCAGCTGATTATATGTTTCTGCACTTATTATAGACTTTAGCTGTCAAAGTTCATAGATAAAAAACAATTCTCTTATGTTTTACTTCACTTATTATAGATTTCAGCTGTCAAAGTTCATAGATAAAAAACAATTATCTCACTCTTCTCTCTTACACATTTAAAATGTCAAATTTCATATATAAAAAACAGGAACAAAGAAAATCCTCTTGTATGTGTTTATATAAAAATAATGATTCGCAAAGGTTATAAGTTTTAACCACGTAATTAAAATTGTTTTGTTTAACTTTCAAATCCTCTAAGTTTGGCATTTGAGACTACCGAGAGAAGAGATATTCTTTAATACAAATAAAACAAAGTATGTGTAAGATATCATTCCATTATATTAATAAGATATTTAACATTATACAAATGTCCGCTAGGTATTTGCTAAATCCGGGCTTTGGTTTGTAGCTAATTCGCATGGGACTGTAAGTTTAGAATGCCGCTTAATATAAGATAAGATAAGGTCTAACGTAAATTCGCCAAATTTAATTTGTTTAGAAATGTGCCTCATCGCTTAGGATGATTTTTTTATGAAATATTAAGCGGAAGGTTACTAAACAATTTATTTATTTTCACTTTTTTTTTAACGCTATATCCGTGTAGCTTTAATAATATGCCTGCCTATTAGCTGTCATTAATTTGTAGTGACATGAAGCAAAAAATTAAAAATTTTAAAATCAGCGTGATATAAATAATTTATTATATTTTATATGCATTTCAATTAATATAAAATTGTTTGCTGGGATTTGTAAAATGCCCAGTCTAAATACGTAAATTGTTTTTCTATACTTTAAATGGGTTGAAAAATATTTAATCAAGTGCGGATATAGTAAGTACGCATTAATACAGTTATGATTTACGTAATACATATAATTCATGTGTTATGGGTATTACTAGCATGTTCTACGGTAGACCCCTTCGTACGTAATGTAGAGGTTAATGTGACTATACTCTTGAATTCTTTATTGTAATGTGAGAGTTAACTGCATAACGAAAAATTCAACTGCCTATTATTATGTAAAATAAGCGACCCTTCACTCCTTATACATATGTTGGTCTCCTAAAACGCCAGCACACATAATTGTTTAAATTGTAGCATAGAGTATAATAAATATGTCCGACTATAATATTTTTACAGGGTATTTTTATAGAGGTAAAGTATATTAAATTGGCAAAACCTTTTTATTAGCGGCTATTTTGTCAACTGCAAAGTGATTTAAATTTAATTTGGTTTAGCATTTCAACGTGATAGACTAACGACTGAACATAGGATTTGGATTACTATGCTATGTGATGGATTACTGTTCTGGTTTTCAATGGCAATGTATTCCTCAATATTTCGAATGTATTGATACCACACACAGGCCTGTGCAACATGTAATGAATTTTAGAAATTTATTTCAACTGAAACGCAAACGAATATCGCTTAATCGACTTCCCTACCCATAGTCTTTCAGAAAATATATATTTATTTTATAGAGCTGTGCACTGGACTTACACGGTGATAAATGCGTAAAATACCAATGCAAGCAATGCTAGCAATGTGTAGGGGGATTTTGGTCACAGCGTGCATTTTAACTTTTTATTATGTTTTGTCTTTACTTATTTTATCTTTTTATATATTTTTGAAGTTTAAATGAATTAATTACTTTAAGTAACTCAATTTTTCATATTGAATTTGCCACCACTAAATGTCAAAGATCTTGGGAATTGTTGTTAAAACGACTCTTGTATCGTTTTCGAAGCTAACCTGCTTATGAAAAAAACGAGGGACATAAGAGAATACTGGACTGGAAAATTTTAGGGAGACTTACATACATAGATGCCGATAGTCACAGAATTTAAGTGAAAGTGCGCACGCTCATAGCTTATAGATCCATGCACAATAAATGCATGGATGGTGACGTCAGTTCTTTTACTCTAGGATGTTTTATGGACGGAAGAACAAACGCAAATGTATACTCTCTTAAGTTAAGCATATTCTGTAACTTGCGGCTGATTGAGTACATATCCGTCTATCAGGCAGAGGTTGGATTGTTTCACTGCCTGCGTTTGATCACCTGTTATAATGTCTAATGCAAGGGAAGAGAATTCTCATTGCAGTTGATAATCATAGTTAAGCTATAAACACAATCAAAGGCTACCGACCATCGACTACCGACTACAAAAGTAGCTGGCTACAAAAATAGCTAAGTCGCCAGCTACTTAATTCTTTTAACGACTACCGACCACTAACTACAAAAAATAAACACATAATGAACAGATGATTATTATTTTGCAATGGTGCCACTATAAAAGTTTTTCGCGTTTTTAATTTAATTTCATTTAATGTATTGCGTTTTTAAAACCACCATTTCATGCATTTATTGTATTGGCAGCACTAATCTGTTTTTTGTAGCCAAGAAAAATAGAAATTAGCCTAGGTTGGCTACGTGCTACAAAAGTAGCCGTGTAGTCGGTAGTCGTGTAGCGGCTAAAAGATTTATTCTCATAAGCACGCATGTATTCTATTGACATCTTGTAGTCAGTGGTCTTGATTGTGTTTATAGCATTATAGTCATAGAACCGATATATCATAGATAGTCGGTTATTAGAAGTGTGTAGTAGATAGATATTACTTCTGTTTTAGTGCTTGTGTATATTCTAAAGATCAATAAGTGGTCGTCCATAAATAAGATGGTGCTGATATTGGTTATGAGGCACATTGGCATTGCTGGGAATAAGGTGTCAGGAGAACTCCCGAAGGGGAGATCTACTCGATATTCTGTTTTTAAATCGGGTAACTCTATTAACCTGCAAAGATGGACGGAGCGAGTCACTTCTACACAGGCTGTTATGGTTTCTTGTTAGGGCTGCAGTAAAGGTACTCGGATTTAATCGAATTACTGCGTTGGTTAAAAAATATGGAAATTTCAAATATCATCTGATAAAGACTCAGATCGACAATGACGATTTTTGCATAATGTGCCTGAAAGATGACGAGAGAACAACGCATATGGTATGTGAATGGCCAGCAATGGCAATAGGAAGATTGAGAATCACGGAAAAGCTCACATTAAGTGCTTATGCTATGACAAACCTTAGTCAGAAGGAGATGCTGGCCATTAAAAAATGGATTGTCAACAATCTCCAGACGACATTGTGATGCTGGTTTTAATTCTAGACCAAACGCCAGTTGTGGTGCAGGACTTACTGATGGTAGGGATACCGATTGGTAGCCTTGAAATTACTAGAAAACGAAGGGGGTTGAAAACTCACCCGAAATATGGCATGCTTTGATGTTCACTCTAAACATATAAATAAATATGGAGTCGAAAATTACAATTGTTTTAACAAAGCCATATATACTCTAGCCACCAAAAGTGAAGGAAGGCTAGAAAGTTTGAATTTGCCGACATTATCTCAGTTGAATGTGTTTTGGAAAACAGCTATTGTTGTTTCGTCAACACTCTTTGATCGGTGATAAGATGATGAATGTAAATATCGTCTATTGAACAGCCAGGGTCTAAGCAAATTTGAATTCGGTAACTGTAACGTTGCATTTATTCATATTTTCTTACCACAACAAGTAAGAATGAACTTACCTTTTGAATACGTTTGTTATTCTCTTTCATGTTATCACTAGTAAAAGGATCATACTTCTCTCATTACTAACAGATAGCATTGATTAGACTAATATAAAATCATGGATGGGGAGTGTCGTATTTCTATTCTAACTTACAGCCAGCGGCTGATAAATTTAAAATCTCTAACTGCATTCTCTCAATAGGCTTTTCGTGCAAAATGTATGTAAAAGTTATTTAATCATTTTTAACTAATCATTTGAATATTTACTCAGGCTTCAATTTATTTTGATTGATTTTGAAAAGAAGGTCGTATGATGATTACTATTGGAGCCGCCTTTCTAATTATTTTCTAATACTATCGTTGTCATTACTATGTTTCTTGAAAATAAAACCCGTTTTTTGTTTCTTTAAATTTCTGTTTTGTTATTTTTTTTTAATGGTATACCTTTGACGTGGCAATTTAAAAAAAAAATATTTTTCTGTTGTTTTTGTCAAGTACATATTTTTCACTTATTATTTCAAAATTTAGCTAACTGGTGTTGTTGAATTGAATTATTATTATTAGTATTTGAATTATTCGTGTTGGTATATCAAATTTATATAATACTCGTATTAGTGATGTTTTTATTAATGCGTAATTTTAGTATAAGGTCGCATGAATGATAGTCTGTACATATGTATATCGTTTTTGTTGCTAAGTGTTTTGCTGACTTTTTAAAGTTTTAAAGCAATTGGTGCTTTTGATAGTGGTATAGAATTTTTAAATGGAATTTTCTAAATTGACATGAAATTAACATAATTTGAAAAATAATCTATTGGCATTACAATTTAAATATGACTTCTGGCATATTACCGCCACGAGTGGCTCGGACGAACAGTGCTCTGTCCCAGAGGCAAAACTAAAGATTAATAAAGTGTAAAGAATAATTATGTAATGTACATTTTTGTTAAGCTAACAAAGTACCATAAATAGATTTGTAAGTAGAATTCATAATTTTCACTTTTTGTTTACAGAGGGCACCAAAGTCAAACAATTTTTGAGCTAAACTGTTAAATAAAAAAACGACTTTTACCTGTTTTAATAAAAAAATTGCAAAAAATTAATTTCTTAATATGTTCTTTTCAAACTTGGCAGTTTTACTGAGAAAAATTTTTGTATTATCGTAAACTTTGAGATTTTTTTATTGGAAGTCCCTGAAATTTCTAAAGTTTGGCAGAGTATAATTAACTATTTTTTCAGAGTACCTAATTTTTGTTATTAAAGATCTTAGTACTTTTTGGAGTGCTTTAACAGAATCTACAAAGAAGTCCTAGAATTTTTGCCGGATTATATGAATTTTTATGTAAAAGTATTTTTTTTTTTACAAGAAAAATATAAAAAAAATTCTAAGTAAATAATGTATTATTTTTGGGTCTACCCTAATATTTTACAAAGTTTGACGATACTATATATATATGTATATACATATAAAAAATATAAATATAACAAATGAGTGATTTTTTATTTTTGATTTAGATACTACGTTTGGATGTCTAACGATTGTTAAAAAAAAATTAAGATTTTCTGCCGGAAAATGGAAATTTTGTATTTTTTCTACACACTCATAAAAACGATTTTTTTCATATTAAATAATTCATAAGTAAGAATGGAATTATTTCATACACTATATCAAGTATACAATTTATATACAATACTAGCCAAACCCGGCGCGCGTTGCTACGCCCCTTAATGAATCGAAATGCATTCTTAACTTTAAATGAATATCAAGTGCAAAAGCCTAAATATTATAATTTTTTTTATGGGCGTGGCCCTGCCCACTTTTCTAATCATGAAATTGTAAAGTCATAACAGTCCAATACGTTTGCAAAGTTTCAGAATAACCGGTCCAGTGCAAGTACCTCAAAATGATACCTTTTTTTTGTGGGCGTGGCACTGCCCACTTTTCTAATCACGAAATTATTTAGTCATGACAGCTCGATATGTATGCAAAGTTTCAGAAAAATCGGTCTGGTGGAAGTACCTCAAAATTATAACCTTTTTTATGGGCGTGGCCCCGCCCACTTTTTTAATCACGAAATTATAAGGTCGTGACAGCTCAATATCTGTGCAAACTTTCAGAAAAATCGGTCCAGTGCAAGTAGCTTAAAATGAAAACTAATTTTTTATGGGCGTGGCCCCGCCCACTTTTTTCCACCCATAAACACTCCCTGGTATGTGTACAACAACTTACCAAAGTTTAAGCCCGATCGGTTTTACAGTTTCAGAGTCTATAGCTAACACACACACACACACACACAGAGTTTCACTTTTATATATATAGATAATACAAAAATATAATTTTACAGACAGATAAAATTTTTATACCCGCCACCAAAAAAATGTTGAGGGTATATTCATTTTGTCATTCCGTTTGTAACACATCGAAATATCCATTTTAGACCCCATTAAGTATATATATTCTGAATCAGGGTTTGATTTGATGACGATCTAGCTATGTCCGTCCGTCTGTTGAAAGCACGATAGAGGTCGCACCGAAAAAGCTAGGGGGCTCAAAATTTGCCAGAATCTTTCTTATAGACAAGGTTTGTTTGGTATTGTAAATGGGCTAAATCGGTATATTAGAAAGAGAGTTATAGCTCGTAAAGCAAGAGTAGGTCGAAAAAACCGTGTCCTTCGAACATCGAATAAAATGGAATTGTGTCCAAACGCATGAAACTTCGAATATATATTTCCTGAGTAAAAAAAATATCTTTCCCCGAAAATTACCTAAATCTATGCATTAGGAAAGGAGTTATCGATCAAAATGTACGAAAATTTGTACCGCAGAGTGTATTTTTCGGTATATGTAAAAACAAAAACGTCATAAAAGCAACAAAATTGGATGTACGACTCTCAAATTTTGCGCACGTGGCTTTTTGGTCAAATGCTTTGTTCTGACGGAAAATAAATGTGACACGCCCACCTCCCATATAACGTATAATTTTAAATTCATATAATTTCTCTACGAATAAGATTTTAGAATAATAAAGGACTATGTTGAAACATCTAAGTAACATTCATTATTAGAAATAATTTCGACAAGCCTACTATTACTCCCACTCTTCACGTTATCCACTGTTAATGAAATTTAGAAGCTCATAAAACCGACAAAATTAGAGCTACGATTATGAAGTTTGCTACCTCCCATATAACGGTTTATTGAAACATCTAAGTTGCATTCATTAATAGAAACAACTTCAACACGCCTTCTTTAACGCCAACTTTCATTGAAAGACTTAATTTACGAAAACATTTTACTAGCATATCGAAGTTATACAAAGAAAGTGATACATATTTTAGTATAAAGAGATTATTGCATAGCGATTACTGTTAATAACAAACAAATACATTTTGTGCTATAAATTTCCCGGGGTTTTTTTCGGGATCCCGGGAAATAAAAAAGGTGGCTACGATTCGAAGCAGATGTTTATATTGTTTATATTGAAATTGAATTATAATGATTTAATTTTTAATCTCATAGCTGAAGTACCTGTATTTTTGTTTTTTATTGTGCTCATATTTGATCTCGTATCTAGAGAATAATATTTTTTTCAATAAAAAATATTTTTACTCAATTTATATTTTAAATTCAGGTTTCTTTATTAATTTTTATAGTTTTAAAGTTTGTCTTTTACATTATAAACTATTTTATGCTTTTAATTAAAAAGTTTTTTTATTCAAAACAAATTTACTTTTTATTTATTTTGCTGCGGGATCCCGGCATATTAAAAAATAAATCTCGCATTTCCGGGAAACAAAAATGTTCGGGAAAAAACCCTAATACAAAAGAACGGAAAGCTGGTGGTGGGTGTAAAAGATTCGGCACAGCCGAATATAGTGCCCTTACTTGTTTAATTCGTCACAGTACATATGTAGTTTTCAAAGTATATTTCCCTTTCACCCACTATCCACAGTCAAGTGCTGGCTCAATTAAAATTAATTATATCTTGTTTCAAAGGATGCTAAATTACGCGTCCAATAGGTGCTAATTGGATAAAATATACCTGAGTTGTAGTGGAACAAAGCTAAAATGTTATGAAAATTTTATTGTTTATCAAGAATTATTGTCACTTCGGAAGATGTTTTGTACCACAGTAAATAACAAAATTCATAGTTTTGTAATGGCTATAATACACGGCAGGTTTTTTACATCTGACTTTAAAATTTGTGAGACATATGTAAATCAACAAGTCTGTCAAAATTGTACTTTTACGCTGACTGCTTTGCAGCAGCAGAGATTTCTGCCAACGACTGATGTCACACGTTTTGACAGAAGAAAATAGAGCGCGCTGTAATTAAAATTTTGTCAGATGTCTCAACACATGTTTTTTTACAGAAGTAATGTTTAAAAGGTAACACACGAAATGTTTGTATTAGCAGTGGAGAATTTGACAAGTCAGATGTAAAAAACATGCCGTGTATTAGTTCCTTAACTCTATTGTAAAGTCCATTTGATTACAAAAATTTTAAACCATATTTGACTGAAATCGGATAAAAGCTAAAAATTATATAATAAAAAACATAGGCAATAGCTTTTAGGTTAACTTTTATTTAGTAACACCATCATATTTTCGCATTTTTATAGAAATGGACTTACCGAATGAAGCCATATTTACAACAGATCTATAACGCATTATTTAAGAATCACTTATTAATTTTTAGTGTATTCTAATCATAAATGCTTTTAAAACATAGTTGTTTTAAAAGAGGATATATGGGAGGTAGGGATGTCCTTGCACCGAATGCAAAAAAATTTGCAACAACGCTAGAATTTTAAATTCTACAGACATATACATACAAGTTTTTGCTACATTCTTATATAATTTGTGGCTTAAAATCAAATTTTTAATTCAGGATGTATGGGAGGTAGGCATATCCTGGCAGCGATTTTTCTCAAACTTAAAATTTTTCTTAACTTTGACATTAAGTATCTGTATATTTAATTTTGTCATTCTGCGATAAGAATAGAGTTTTGCTAATTCACTATATGGGGACAGAGCACTGTGGGACGTAGTCTGATCTAGAAGTATAATTTTTTGAGTCGGTTTATCGGCTATAAGGCGGCAAATGTTGTACGGACCAATCATTTCACCAATTGTGCGATTGTGCTGAATTTCAATAGCGATTCATTCCTGGATATTTCCAAGAGATTGATACCATATACAGATCTGAGGAACATATAGTTGCTTCTAAAAGTTGATTTCAACCAACACACGGACAGACGGGCAGACGGACAGACTGTCAGGGCTTAATCGACTCCTCTATTCATAAGCTTTCAGAAAATATATACTTTATGGGGTCGGAAATGAAAATTGTAGAAATTACAAACGGAATGACAAAGCTATATATACCCTTGTGCACCACAGGTGAAGGGTATAATTAAAGTCGGTTAGAAAAGGTTTTATTTTTCCTAACAATCGCTTTTTTTAAGAACAGAAGAAGAAACAATGCTACTTGTGTATATTTTTGGGCTAAATTAAAAATAAGGATTTGTAGTTAGCATGTTCTTTTCAATAATTCGGAATGGAAACCTGCGTTTTAGTATTATATAACATTGTTAAACATGTACATGATTCCTTTTTTTTAAATTTTTATTGGCGGATGGCTCAACATTTTATAATTGCTGTCTCTCTGTCTGTCCTTCTTAACTAAATTGTTTCAAAAATCAATAAATTAATTTTTATAAAATTTTAGACGATGGTACCTTGGTTCCTGAATTAACATATAGGAAACGATAATCTTTTATTTCTAAGGATGGTAAAAAATAAAGTCAAACACCGACCTGACCGGAATAGGGATATTAAAAAGATTGCATTACAATAGGGAATCTCAAAGTCACTCACTACTATTTCTGGTTACTTTTAAAAGCCGCTTCACACACCAGTCATTTCATGGCTACAAATCAGCGTACGCTCCTTCACTGATTCCCATACCACTACTGGCATTTAATTTTTAATGTATGCCTACCTCTGATCTTTAGTCTACTGCGATCTGTGTCTCCCGAACCTCTTTAAGTGCGAAGTCCATTATGGTCTCCTATGCTTAATTAGTAAAGATACTGATGTCATCATTCATGATCTTTTTTGCATGAATCCATCAGCAATGGGCGTTCGATGCAACCTCTAGACCTCCTTTACTTGTTCCATGGCCATCTGATCTTCTAATGTCTTTAAGTTCGAGGTCCAGGATTCCCATATAATCCATAAGTAAGGACACTAATGTCACTATATATGCCCTCATTTTGCAAGAGACAACTACCGCCTGACATTTTATTGGCACTATGCAATCTTAATGACGTTTAAAGTGAAATGATTACGATGGAACTATTGAAGGCATTTGACAGAAATTTGCAGCGAAACTTGTTTCCTATGTTGTCTATGAAAACTTTTCTTGACTTATACCAGCAAAAAATAATATTTTTTTTTCTTTTTGGATATTTTAAAGGGAATTATGTTTTAAGTACATCTAAATCAATATTGCAATAAAATGACTCTGAATTCCACCTTAAATGAAAATAGGTAGTCATAAATGATTATCTCTAAAATAGGTTGTGTTTTTATCCAAAATATTTCATAAAATTTATCTATATCAGTCATATGGTTTTCCTTCAATATATTTCAAGCACTTTTATTAATAGACTCACTTTTTTCATATTTTCGAAAAGCACATGATCTGTCTGTAATGACAAGCAAGTTTCACTTTTCACTTATTGCTGGAATATTTAAGTTGAATTAAAAATGTTTAAAAGGGGAGGAAAATTATTGTGCTGCTTTCAGAATAAAATCAAACGCATGGTGCAAGTGATCCGTTAAAACATTTAGGTTCTGGGTTGTATTTTAAAGACTGCACATAATTCACTGATTCATTACCTTGATTTTGAGAAGACTCAATATTTCATTGACCTATGTTTAAGAACTGAACATATCGAATCTCAAATGGCAAAGCTTATGCATATGAAATGTCTGTGGCGATAAGAAAAAACTGCTTATGTCTGCTTTTATAGTTTTTTAGGAAAGCACTTTCAAATTTTTAAGTTGATTTTTTAAAAATTGTTTAGCCTTTAAATAAAGGCTTTAAATGAATTCTGCGTTATACAAATTAAAGAGCATATTGATTTTCGTATATTTAGCTAAATTATAAGTTAAAATAAGTAATTAAATTTTTCATATGATATTGTTCTTTGGGAATATATAGGCATAAAGTTTATACGTTATAACTTCCTATAAAGTTGTTAAAAATAGTTAAAAATTTACTTGGGAGTAGTTTTAAGTTCCGGGATTACTATAATGTGGTTATCTTAATTTTAGCTTAAGTCGACTTTAGCCTTTTTTGTATTTTGCAACAGATATTTGTATGCTTTGTTTTTGCATTATAAAATTAAAATATCCCTTTTCTAAGACATGTAAATTGTTGCTTTCAAATTTATGTTTATTTTTTTGAATAAAATTTTTTAGAAATAAGCACTTTCTTTCAATTCTTTTAATTTTATTTGTTATGCGTAAAATTTAATAAATATTTTTTTTACTTTAAGCTCTTATTTATTGCAGTGATTATAAATAAAAATCTGTACATAACATAAAAGAAAACTTAAACCGAAAACCCTCAAAGCCACCATCCTTTCCATATACATATATTTAATATGTAAGATCTTTGCCAAAAACTTTATCCTTACAAATCCTCTTATAAATACTCAGTCAATTTATCACAGCTTATCAAACACATACGCGTTTCATACACACAAATAAACAGTCCAACAAATTCAAACTTCAACAATTTGTTGTAAATGAATAATAAAACAAAACCGAACCTCAATAGATTAATTAACGGTCATAATTTTAAATGTATAAAATAAAGAACAAATAACAGAACGTTTAACTTAAACTGTAAAAATTATTATCCTTATAACTTTTTGACAACAACAACATCCATGGCAAACATTGGAAAAGCCAGTAATATTATTTATATATAAACAAAATTTAAATAAACTAGTAAAGGAAAAAATTAATCAGGAAGTTTAGAAGTTAACTGAGTGTGTGAATATTTATGTCACAAAAGCAATATGTATTGCAACAGTAACAAATAACAATGCAAAAGTACTTAAACCAACAATAATCAATTAATTGCAGATGGTTCTACAAAAAACTTATATGCACATACAATCACACACCTTTCTTTACAGTGTTATAAACATTGTTTACAAGATTAATGTTGATAATACATGTATTGCAACATGTTTATAAGACGTTTAAATAAAGGAAACTCACCACTCACTAGAGTGGACTTCTTTTGTGAATATGTGTGTGTTAATAACATCATTGCTAGCGTTGCCAGAAAGATGACGATATGATGATGATATTTTTAATGATTTTTTGTTTTAAATATATGTTTTGAAGATAAATAGCTTTGCATTTTCACAATTTCAATTGAATGTTATTGTTATTAAAATAATAATATTTAATGGATAAACAAATATTAAATGAAGGCTCTATATTGAAAAGCTAATTATAGTTCCGACAAAATCCTGCCTTTAACTAACGCACAGAGGAGTATTTGGCCTGAAAAGCTGGCCAAAATTATTAAACGTGTTTTTTGAATTACAAATTCTGGTTTTTTGATAGTTTTAGTTGTAGTATGATATAAGAAATCTAGTAGCAGATTTTGAAAAAATTACACTGCGCAACAAAAGTACACTGCGCAAAAAAAAAAATTTTTGTCTCTCCTAGAAATAAAAGTATGTGGACTATATGGATTTTGATGCCGTTAATTCAAATCTGTTTTCCGTTTTTCTCTAGTACGTAAAGCTGGAGTTACATACCATGCGTTCTATCCGTTGTTCCGTTTTATGCATCAGTCAAAAAGTAGAATCAGTGTAATTGTATGTGACAAGTTACACGGCAAAACGCATAGAATGCATAAACGTATCAACGCAGCAAAGTAGGTTTACTTTCTACTTTTGTATCCGTCGCATAAAAGGTGAATAAATGTCAGCTGTTGTTGATAGCCATGGATGACAAATAATATTTTTTTGTCGATGTTATCGATAAATCTGATTGTGTGGTGGATTTATTTATTTCATTTTTTTTGTATTAAAAAATGTTTTTAATAAAAGAAAAAGCATTCGAAATAAAGTTTACAATTACTTTTAAGAAGCACATACATAAAAACTAATTTTAAACACAATTTTTTCATTACCAAAATTTTTATTCTACTTATCGATAACTATTATGTGCTGAGTGCCATCTCTGTTTATTATTAAAAGAAAACAAGTGCAATGGAGGAGATGCTTATTGATGCTTGTGTTATTTTTGAACTTTTTGTAGCACAAAATATCATGTACATAAACTAAATGAATTCCATAAATGCGCTTAAATTGTCAATTTTACTTTCCATTTTGGCAAAATTGTTTTTAGTTAATAAAAATATAAACACAACAGCTGATTAAAACATAAGAGTTGATGCATAAAACGCATTGTATGTAACTTGAGTTTAGAAAAGTATAAAAAGGTGAAAAAGTATCAAACGCAACAACGCATGAACGGATGGTATGTAACTCCACCTTAAGGATTTGATTTTAAAGGCGTGGCATATTTCACCCTCTAAATCATTGGGTTGCCTAATATATTTAATCATAACTTGTAAACGGGTTCTCCGATTTTATTAGGAGAAGAAGATGCACCAGAAAATTCTGCTTAAACTAACCTAACACATTTCTTTTCTATCTATTACTATTTCGAAGTTATTAAAAATTAAATGGCGAAAAAGAAATTTTTCCTGCAAAATTCGTCAAATTTTTTGTTGCCATAAAAAAAATTTAAGAACCAAAAATTTAAATTTTTAAAATGTTTCCAAAAGCCACATTCCTAAGGAATAAAAGTCGGTATAAATAGTAAAACTCAATTAACAAATGTTGATTTTAAAGGTTTAAACTCATTCTTAACAGACTGCATACGGTCTAATTAAAAAAAAAAAATTTTTAATTGTAAGGCCCTTATAAAACAGTATTTTTATATTATTTAATACATAATATACGGAAAAGTTAAACAAATAAAAATTCCTTAATAATTATTATGTCGTATATATATCCTTATTAGCTGCATCATCGGTGTCAGGAAAGAGAAGTGTGATGGTTTCCGATGAAAAAGATTTTTTTAATTACCCGTTCTCTTTGCGTACTGCTGCTTATAAAAGCCTATTCAAGACATCTCGATTTGTATCGCTTCTGCTAAATTTCCTAGAAAAATTTGTTCGATATAATCGTAAGAGCTTATTTCTGGCCTCGGCAGCTTCTGCTGACAATTGGATGGTGCCCATGTATTTTTTATTTACCTGTATTTATTTTTTGTAAACTTATTTTTGTGATTAATGCTTTTAATAATTATTCTTATTAGTAACGTATATTTATTTTTTTAACAAATAATGTTTTGTAGGGCAGGTATATAAAAATATCCTTTATGGGGATGCGTGGGACATTGCCTTATAACTATTATCGATAATAAAGAATTTTTCAAATTTATAATTACAGGCAGGTATTAACATTGTTAAGTGTTAAAAGTGATGTGAATAACAGTTGAAATCAATAATTCGAAATATATAAAAGTTTATGACGATATAAATGTATAAGAACAAGTAAGAGCACTATATTCGGCTGTGCCGAATCTTTTATACCCACCACCAATTTTGTGTACATTTAAAGCACAATATTTATTATCTTGTTAATCGTTATGGAATAATCTCTTTATAATAAAATATGTATCATTGTCTTTGTAGAGGATGGTTAAATTTTAAGGGCCCATGTTGAAGGTGAACTACACCTAGTCTTTAAATTTATTTTCTGCATTTCATTTGACATTTCTCAATCTCAAACTTACTCAATTTGATCCGTGAAAAGATACGCAAATGAGCAGATTTTTTATAAAAATGGGCGTTCAGATCAAAATGTATTTTGTGCACTTCGTAATTCTTTTGATCAATATAATCGTTCAAATTCGTCCACAGTCGGGAGAGTTGTAAAAAATATTTAAATTTCTGCAATACAGGTCTGTATAAAATGTTAGAAAATCTGTGAATGCCTTCTTAGTTCATTGAATGGGTACCATTGCTGGTTTTTGCGATAGTGTGGCAAAAGAGCAGTCAACCTCGCCTCATCTTCATACCCAACAATTGAGCATCAACATTGTCATTGAAAATTTGTATCATTAGAGAAAGGAGTGTCGCCAAGGATGGGTGGGGCCATTTGGGCGATATTTTGTTAAATACATAATTGAACCATACAAATATTATAATTACAAAAAGAAATAATAATAAAATGCTAAATAATTTGTGTTTTATTTAAATTCAACATCGGTCCTTAAAATTTAACCACCCTTTATAACTTCGATATGCTACTAAAATGCTTTTGTAAATGTAGTCTTTTAGTAAAAGTGGGAGTGAAAGTAGGAGTGTCAATAAAGTTTCTGCTAATAAATAAAACTTAGATATTTCAATATGGTACTTTATTTTCCCAAAAATTTTGTCAATAGAGAAATTACATGAATTTAAGATAAACCGTTATATGGGAGGTAGGCGTTAAAGTGGGCGTGTCACCTAAACTTTTTGGCACAACAATTACATTGATTAGAAGGATATATGTAGCAAATTTGATTATCATACCTCTATTTTTGGCGGTTTTATGAGGTTTTAAATTTCATTAACGGTAGATAACGTGAAAAGTGGGCGTTATAGTAGGCGTGTCAAAGTTATTTTTGCGAATCAGTACAACTTAGGTGTTTCAATATAGCCCTTTATTATTCCAAAATCTTTATTAATTGAGAAATTATATGAATTTTAGGTAAAACGTTATATGGGAGGTGGGCGTAAAAGTGGGCGTGGCACCTTAATTTTCTCGCACAGTAATGATATTGTCTAGGGGAATATACGTAGCAAATTTGATCACCATACCTCTAGTTTTGGCGGTTTTATGAGCTTTTAAATTTCATTAACGGTTGATAACGTGAAAAGTGGGCGTTATAGTAGGCGTGTCAAAGTTATTTTTACGAATCAGTACATCTTACGTGTTTCAATATAGCCCTTTATACTTCCAAAATCTTTATTAATAGAGAAATTATATGAATTTTAGGTAAAACGTTATATGGGAGGTGGGCGTAAAAGTGGACGTGGCACATTGATTTTCCGTTACAAAAAAGCCACTCACCAAAAAGCAGAGTGTGCAAAATTTCAGAGTCGTACATCCAATTTTGTTGCTTTTATGACGTTTTTGTTCTTAAATATACCGAAAAATACACTGTGCGGTATAAATTTTCGTACATTTTGATCGATAACTCCTCTCCTAATACATAGATTTAGACAATTTTTAAGGAAAAATATTGTTTTTACTCAGGAAATATATATTCGAAGTTTCATGAGTCTACGGTAATGCGTTTGGACACAATTCCATTTTATTCGATGTTCGAAGGACACGTTTTTTTCGACCTACTCTTGCTTTTCGAGCTATAACTCTCTTCCTAATATTCCGATTTAGCCCATTTTCAATACCAAACAAACCTTGTCTATAAGAAAGACTCTGGCAAAATTTGAGCCCCCTAGCTTTTTCGGTGCGACCTCTATCGTGCTTTCAACAGACGGACAGACGGACAGACGGACGGACATAGCTAGATCGTCATCAAATCAAACCCTGATTCAGAATATATATCCTTTATGGGGTCTAAAATGAATATTTCGATGTGTTACAAACGGAATGACAAAATGAATATACCCCCACCATTTTTTTGGTGGCGGGTATAAAAAGTGCCTGATGAGCAAAAATAGAAGAAATGTAAAAATTTAAAAAAATCGTCAAAAATAATGGCGCAAACTTGCGCACACTTTTTTTTTGTTTCTAAAATTAAAGATTCCAAATTTTATTGTGGTATCAAACATAATTCGTAGAGATACTAACCTCACTTTCAAAAACCTCTTCTTTTTCTTTTTTTTGCAAAAAAAAGTGCATAATTTTTTTTTTTTAGCTTTTGTATTAATTACTTCAACATGAATATTCAACATATATCTAATTTTTTTTTACTTTTTTAAATAACTTTTGATCGAACCTTTCAGCGAAAGAAAAATATTGTTAAACCTGTATTCGTTTGGCCGCAAAAAAAAATATCAAATAAACATCCAGAAACCGAAAAAAACATTTAAATCTCATATAATTTTCTTCACTTTCCTGACTTTAGCAGGGTCTCAGAGCTACAAATCGCAACTAAAAGTCTTGAAAATTTACAATATAATGTAAAATATTGTTGTCAGTCGAGCTGCGTACTTAGTTATTAAGATTTCTTAAAATTCAGTTTTGCCTTTTTGGCCAGCTTTTCAGGTCAAATACTCCTCTGTGTAACGGCAAGTTGTAATAATGGCCCTAAGTAAGTTATTATTTCAAATGATGTTGTTCGTTGCAAAAATATAGGAAATACGTTTCTACGCTATAACTTCCAGTGTATTTTCCAGAATAATTGAAGGGTAGTTTTTAATTTGGGGATTTCAATAGCGTTGATATCTTAATTTTAACTTATATTGACTTAAGCAGTTATTATATTTTGCCACAGCTATATACAGTATTTTTTTTGGGAGATATTGAACATTTTTAAAAACAAAATACAATAAAATCAATAAAAGGTCAAAAATTTTGGCTTTATTAGCTTACAAATTTCATGGCATTTAATATTTACAAAAAATTTCTGGCCTATGCGAGTGCGCCTTATGATCGCCATCATGGCTGTCCAATTTTGTACCGTTATTTTGAGCATATCCATTATAATTTCGACAATAGTGGGTCGAATCTTCGCATCTTAATAATCAATCGTTGCTGGTTTATCGTATTTCTTAAAATAATTCGATTTGCAAACTTTGACTGTACAAAGTTATGGTTTTACGCGTAGATTGACAACATTTTGCCAGAACAATTTTTCTTCCAAATGATTTGCAATGACATGGGATATAAAAAAAAAAACGATAATTGCAAGACTTAGTTGCTCAGGCGTACTCGCATCTACAGCGGCCATTGCATTTTCTATACGCATAGTATGACCTCAATTTGGATAAAGTATACTAAAAAAGTCTAATACACTTTATAGAATGACAGCTAGTTTAACAGTTATAACAATCAGTAATTCTGTACCTGTAAAAAAACTCTCTAATGTTTTGTGTACCTCTAGTATTACTCGTATTGAGTGTGGCACAAATGTTTAGAAATTCACAAAGTTATAATCAAAATAATTGAAAAAAAGGTCTTATTTTCTATATGTATAAAGTTCCAAAGCTGCTTGTTATTATTTTATGGACGTGAAAGTGGCATCACATAATCAATTTTTACAAACAAACTGCAAAATCGGTTTTCAACTGGTCTGAACAGTATCAAAATATGACTAACTAGGGTATTTTTTTTAATATTTATATGCAAAAATGATTTTTCTCATCGTGATATAATACTAGCGAAATGTTATAAACTCGAAGATGGCGTCCGTAAGAAAATATTAAATATTTTTATTTTAACCCCATCCATATAAAAATCAAATAAAAGAGCTTCACCGATAGAATACAGTTAAATATCTATAACTTAAAAACATAAGATGACTTTCCAAGCACAATGGCGGTTTGTCTAACTCAATCGATATGTATATAAAAACTAAAGGCTTAACTATGTGATGTTGATTGTTACTATGTAGTTTTGTTCAGCTGTTACTTAATTCTATGTGATAAGCTGTTTTTGAATTATACTTGATATAAATCTATGTATTTATAAATTGTAAAAAATGCCATAGAGAAAAATATAGTTTTCAAATTTGAAAAAATCTTGGAACGTAACGGTCATAAAAGAAAAATATTTATACAATTTATAAAAAATATTAATAATTATAGGTCCATTGTAAAAGAAAATAAAATTTAACACTTATACTAGGGTTTTTTTTTTTTTTTTTTGTATAATTTAATACTTGTTATACAGGTCAGGAAATGTTTGTGGTGTATAGTTTTTCATTAATTGGTGTTTTAGTGGTTTCGGCGAGACACATTTTTATTTATTTTTATTCAAAAAACTACGTTATAAAATTTTTGTAAGAAAAGGCTCTGCCATAATTTTGTAACGTTTAAAATTTTAAATTCAGGCGTATTAATTCATTACATTTCAAAGAAAATTTAACTTTTGATTAATTTTGATATGAACTTTAGAATTAAAAGTAATAAGAAGATGAGAAAAACTTTGCTATTTAACTATAAACCTTGACAGCTGGAATTTGAAATAAGTTAAGGAAAATATAATCAGCTGACGAAATAAGACTAATCATTAAATTAGTTAAATTTGCTTAGTTTAAATTATTAAAAAAAAAATTATTTAAAAAAAAAGAACACAAACCAGTGAGTTATCCTAATTTTTTTAGCTTGATATCAATTATTTTTATATAAAAGATAATTTTATTATAATCCAATACTTCGCTACCACCTTGAGTTGCTTCTTCAGGGAAAAGTTTTTTGTAAGAAAAAAAAAAAAAATTAAAAGGAGACATATTGATTAAAAAATTTAGGAAATTTTTGTAATATGTATATGCATTTATTTATATTAGTACACAAAACATAAATAAAAAAATTATTAAAGCATCCTTTTGGCAACGCTGATCATCATTATTGCATCTTAATAAAACATGAATCGAATAAAACCAAAATAAACCGCAACATATTTTAGCGATTAAATCTCAGAAACTGGGTTCATAAAAACAAAATCAAATTGAATCTCATTGATTATGAACACAAATTGTTGTTACCGCCAGTGTTGCCACGACCAAAAAAAAATTTAAAACCAAAATTACTTCAAAAAGTAACCAAATAAAAAAAAAAGTAACCAAAATTAATATATATTTTATTTAACGTTTTTTAAAACAGTCATGTAGTTTTTCGTACTCCAGAGTTGATCATTTGCTAAAAGAAATAGGGTTTCAAGTACTAACAATGTTGTCTACACATTGTCACTTAAATGAGAACATTGCAATGTTTGCAATGATGAATTATAAATAAAACACATTAAATACTACTGAATTTTGGGCTTTAAAAAAGTAACCAAAAAGGAAAAAAAATACACATCTACACATTGGCAAAAAAAATAACCAGTTTTGGTTATAAATAACCAAAAACGGCAACGCTGGTTACCGCATTTGTTGTACTCATTTAAAATTTAAACACTGTTTCCATTGTTATACTAAACACTCTTATACTTTACACTGTTATACTGGGTGGCCCAAAACTAACGAAGGGGTTTCGTTATATCTTTTTATATAAAAAATAATTATTATATTGTTTTAATACAGTATATAAATGGGGAATATTTTTAGTTTAGTTATAAAGAATAATATCTCGCAAGTGGTGGCCATTTTCTGCTTCTCAATTTCGTGCTCTTTCCAACACAATTTCCATAACCTTTCGCAAAATTTCAGGTCTTATGTTGTTTATTTTGTCGCATATATTGCTTTTTGGATTGCTGGATGGTTCTAGGCTTATTAATGTAGACTTTTTCTTTCAAATAACCCCAAATAAAACAGCCTGGAGCGGTTAGATCCGGTGAACGCGGAGGCCAATTAAAATCACTTGTACGCGAAATAATTCGTTCATTCGTTTTGCCGGAAAAAACTGCATAATTAAGTCGTTGCTGGTAATCTGTCGGTTTTAATTTTTAGACTAGCGGAAAGTTGTATGGAAACATTCCTGTTGTGTGCAAAATTCTCTGCAGCGACGCTCGTGAGAGGCCAAGTTGTGTTGAACGTCTCCTGGTTAAAGTTTCTCCATCTTCCCGAATAATTCTCTGTACCAGTTCAATATTGTCATCAGTGTGCATCTTTCGTCCTCTTCCAGCACCAGGAAGGTTACTTTCTGTCCCTTGTTGTTGCAACCAGACGGTTTATTGTTGACTCTGAGGGTCCAACCCGCACATTCAAATAACGACGATATGCACGCTGAGTCAAAACAATGGATCGTTGATTTGAAAATTAAAGCTCCACAATTTTGGCACGCTGTTCAATTGAGCACTGACTGCTCCATTTCAAATTCCCCAAGTCTTTTTTACAAAATATTGAAAAGAAAAGAAAAATTATAATAAAAAAGTTATAAGCAATTCAAACCCTTTCGATAATTTTGGGCCACCCAGTTCTAAACATGACGAAATCTAATGGCGTAAAAGCAATGTGTTATGAATAGCAAAAAATGCATTAAGAAATTTTACTCTTTTCTTTTTAAATATTTTTTAAACATTTAGGGCCGTATTCATAAAAAATATTTTAGGTTTATTGAAGGCTTATTTGACAAATTTCTCCACAACTTCTGTAAACCTAAAATAATTTTTATGAATGCGGCCCTTAGGGTTTTCATTTGAATATAGTTGTGATTCTTTTGAGTTTATTTAAAGTAGGATGGTGTAGATACTCAATGTAAAAAGATACATGTTTTATTGATTGTATTTATTTATTTGTTTTTTTTTTTAATTTTCAGGCCAGAAATCATATTATATTCTTCTCTGACAAAATCCAACGAAAATGGTGTAGAATGGTGTAGTAATAAGGGCCTTAATGAGTACGATAAACCCATACATATGTATGAATGATTGTTTGAATATGCGTTTGCATTGTTCAATATTAGTTTTTGAAATGTTGAGTGTTACCAGTGTTGCAGTGTTGTTCCATATTCCATTTGGATATAAACATTTTGTTTTGGAGAATTCTTAAAAGAACTGTTAAAGATTATTTAATTTAATTTTAAATTTAATAAGTATTTAATAGGGTATTATTGTCATATTATGGCCGATAATTTCACACATCAACTTGTATATTCTAAATCTTTATTTTGAATTAATTTTAAAGATAAATCAGCTAAAGCCTTGTTATATTTTCAACAGCTCTGTGGCGATTATAACAGAAACGTTTCAAACATAAAAATTTTTTATTTTAATTAACGATTCACTTACACAAAACAAAAGTTTTAGCATAGACTATAATAAACCTTATTAATTTCGTTACTAATATTATATATTGTAGTTTTTTATACTAGTTAGTCTAAATTCAAAAATTATTTTAAGTTATATATTTTGTTATCGCCGCTAGATTATTTTTATACTCTAAGTCAGTAAAATAAGTTCGAACATGTTGTGTGTTACCTTCAAAAACTTCTGTGAAAAACATTTGTTGATACATCTGACAAAATTTCAATTAGAACGATCTCTATTTTCTTCTGTCAAAAGATGTGACATCAGCCGTTGGCAGAAATCTCTGATGCTGCAAAGCAGTCAGCGACGGTTGCCTATAAAAGTACAGTTTTTACAGACATGTGAATTTACATATGTCTCACAAATTTTAAAGTCAGATGTAAAAAACATGCCGTGTATTAGGTGCTTTAAAAATTGAGTGCTGTGTTGCTCAAACTGTGCGTTTTGTTATAATAAGTTTTGGTTAAAATTAAGTACTCACCACGATTGCTGAACGCAAGTTTGTACAAGAAGCTTGTAAGGCTGGCTTGCTTTAATTCGAAAGTGGGCAACTTAGTCCAATAACATAGATTCGCTATCAGTCTAAGCAACTTGGCAATTCATGTAGCGGCACTATAAGAATTTTGCTTAAAAATTCTGTATTATGAGATTAAAGGGTCTTATTGAAGTCAAACGATTTTCGTTTTTCTCAGTTTTAATTTAATGTAAAATTTGCCCGAAAAATTACATCATTTTCATTTCGGCGCATTTTTATCTCTGATATTATATTATCAAGCAAAATTGTCGGAAGACTCCCACATCTTTGTCAAAAAACTCCTACATGATTATCAGCAGTTACATCCACTAAGAGTGAAAGTTTTATGGAGCTTTTAAAAAGGTGTCATCATTGCTTAATATGTTTTAGATAATGCAGGTAGAAACACCATTTCAGTTATGAATGATCGCTTCGTTTTGTTTTTAAAAATATGGCGTACTATATCATACAATTAATCAAACAATCGATTTTTTCCATTCAAAATTCATTAAGACATATTGACAAACAATCTGAAACTTAAAAAAAAAAAAATTTTTATTTTTTGTGTGCTAAGGAGAAAGATACTAGAGATTGACCTTTATAAAAAAAATTATTTTCTCGCAGTCGTAATTATTTAGTCACCTTTTAAAAATTATCTGGCAACACTAGCGCAGCATATCTAGGAATTCATATAACAAAAACTGGAGGGCAAATAACCATTTTCAAATTTATAACTATTTCGTTGTGGTTCAAAATACAATACAATAGATGTTGTTGCTACAAAACAAGACGGCAAATAATTCAGTTGAGTACTAATTACTTACATTATTCGAATAAATATGCCTAGAGCCATACAAAACTCACGCACAAGGCCCAACATGTGGTTTACATCGTCACCGTTCATTACTGTTCTAATTCATACTTCTATTAAGGATAAAAATGATTCTATTCTACTGTTTTCCGTCGTCAATTTTATTCCAACTCCAATTTTGACATCTTCACTTCAATCAGTGTTCAATGAATTTTGTAAAGTTAAAAAACGACAAAAAAAAATAAACGTTTACCTGCACCTTTCAGCTCTAATGTTTATAAGTCGTTTTCAACTCATGACAACTTGCTGTGGCGATGGCATGTGAATTACATGTTGTGGTTAACAGTAGTACAACTGTTTGTGTGTGGTGGCAATGTTGAGACCTTTGGTCTTGTTCAGTAACCATTATCTAAGGTATTCATGAAGTTTTATGTGCTTTCACAGATGTTGATGTTGGGATATTTATGCATGTATGTATGTCTGTATGTATAGACATATGTAATACCCATTTTAAGTAGAGGATTTAGGATGACCAGTCAACAGTAAGACTGCTCCTAAAAATAAACACACACGTAAACTTAAGTATAGGAATTTATTTTTCTATACATGAATGTATGAATTTCTAAACTTTTAATGTTTTTAGGATTAAGAATCACTACTTATGATCACATACACTGTAGCATTAGTGAGTTAAATCGTCAAAACTGGATGAATTAAGGATGTCTCATTAAGAATATATTTACTTTTAAACTTAGTGCAATTTTTCTTTTTGTGCAAGTTGCAACTCTTAAATTCAGCAGCAGTTACATATGTTTTCTGTGTGTTTCCTCTGTGTGTATATACAATACTTTGTATTCGGCATAGAAAATATATTTGATCTCTGTCTTAATTGTTTCCGTAAAACATTAATCTCCGCCTCTATGTATTCAACTTCGTCATCGTTACCGCAAAGTTTTTTTAAATTTTTTTAGCAGTTTAAAAAAATTTGTCTTTAATACTTAAAACTTAAAAAAATTTGTCAACCACCTGTTTTTTTCATATACTACAAAAGCTTTACAGTCGAAAAACATACATAAGGACAAAATTGACAACGACTTCGACAACCATAGTTAGCTTATTTACACAGAAAAAAATAAATATGAATTTCAATTACAAAATTAATACTATTAATTAAAATATTATTTAATTTTGCTCCAATCATCAAAATGATACTATTAATTAAATGAAAATTAATATTTTTAATTGAAAATATGTTGTGAAAAATATCAATTAAAACAGTATTAAAAAATTAATTAATATATAATTTAATATTTAAAAATAATTTTAATTAATTTAATCACTCCTGTAATTGGAATGTGGGATTAATTTAAATAATGTATTAACTGTATCAATAATATAAATTATTGAACCTGTTTAAAAAAAGAATCCGGAAAAAATAGGCATATTTTTTTTAGATACATATTTATTTTTAACATACATCAATATATACATAGGTACATACATTTTGAATTACACTGCATATATTAAAAGTATACGAAAAATACAAAGCATAATACAATATAACACATTTAGGAACTGGTGGCATAACCAAACATCATAAATATTTTCAAAAATAAAGGAAGTGCATCCTAGACCTAAGCGCAAAGAAATTTTACCCATTAAAAATTTTATCAAACGAAGGGAAGAAACTCAAATAATTACTTACATTTAAGGTTAGAATCCAACAGAATTTACCGGGCTGCAAGAAATATTGACTTTAGTCCCATCTGCAATAAAGTTCTGTTCCGTTTTCTTTGAATATGTACTTAGTAGAATTTTTATCTGTTAACCACCATTTATTTTAATATTACACACCTTATTAATCAAAATTATATTAAGACTTTCCTTCAAATTATATTAAGACTTTGATTCAAAAAGAATTCTTGACAAAAAAAATAAATTTTTCCTATTTTATTTTTCAATATACTTTTTTCAACTGACAGAAATATCTAAGTTTTTTGAAAATATTGTATATCAATAAAAACAAGTAAGAGCACTATATTCGGCTGTGCCGAATCTTTTATACCCATTACCAATTTTTTTTTCTTGTATTTCATTTGACATTTCTCAATCTCAGACTAACTCAATTTGAACCGTGGAAAGATACGCAATCGAGCAACGCTTTTAAATATTAAAGATTTTTATAAAAATGGGCGTTCAAATCAAAATGCATTTTGTGCACTTCGTGATTCTTTTGGTCAACATAATCGTTCGAATTCGTCCACAATCGTGAGAATTGTAAAAAATATTTAAATGTCTGCAAAGCAGGTCTGTATGAAATGTGAAAACATCTGTGAATGCCATCTTAGTTCGTTGAATGGGAAACATTGCTGTTTTTCACGATAACGTGGCAAAAGAGCAAGCAACCTCGACTCATCATCGTGCCCACCAATCGAGCATCAACAGTGTCATTGAAAATTTGGACTATCGGATCGTGGTGTGCCGCCTAGGTTGGCGGGCCATTTGGCCGATATTTTGTTCCATACATAATTGAAGCATACAAATATTATCATTATAAAAATAAATGATAATAATTTCATAATAATTTTATTCAAAATCAACATAGTCCCTTAAAATTAAACCACCCATTATAACTTCGGTATGCTAGTAAAATGTTTTCGTAAATTTTGTCTTTCAATGAAAGTAGCCGTTAAAATACGCGTGTCAATAAACTTTCTGCTAATAAACATAACTTAGATATTTCAATATAGTCCTTTAGTATTCCAAAATTTTTATTCATAGAGAATTTACATGAATTTAAGAGGAAAAAAGTGAATTTAAGATTAAATTTTAAGGGCCACAGGATGATTTAAAATATACATTCTCTGCATTTTTCTAAAACGGGAAATTTAATAGTAAGATTTTGATTTTTTAACTTCTATAACATTTTGCTTTTAAAAGATTTTCAAACGAAATAAGTTTTGTATAATTTTAAAATTTGTTAGCCATTAGTACATTAGTACAGATAATTTTTTTTTACTTAGGTCAAAATTTTCCTAAATTCCCATTTTTAATAGAGCATAACTTAAGGAGAACATAAGCATAGTTGTTAGCATGCCATCTAGTAGTTGCTAGTAGAGTCATCTATCTTATCATCTTTATCTTATATTTAGCTACAGTACAATAAATGGTGCAGTGTAAGATGAATAAATGCTAATATGTATGACTAATATATTTTTATTAAAATTTAAGGAAAAAAGTGTGCGTGGAACATCTATTTTCCGTTATAACGAAGACTGACCAAAAAGCCATGTTTGCAAAAATTTAGAATCGTACATATAGTTTTGTCAGTTTTATTACGTTTTAAATATACACTGTGCGGTAAAAATTTTCGTACCTTTTTATCTATAACTCTTTTCCTAATTCATAGATTTAAGCGATTTTCAGGGAAAAATATTCTTTTGACTCGATAAATATATATTCGAAGTTTCATGACTACGTTTATGCGTCTGTACACAATTCAAAAGTAAAAGTGGGCGTTATAGTAGGCGTGTCAAAGTTGTTTTTGCTAATGAGTACAACTTAGGTGTTTCAATATAGTCCTTAATTATTCCAAAATCTTTATTAATAGAGGAATTATATGAATTTTAGGTAAAACGTTATATGGGAGGTGGGCGTAAAAGTGGGCGTGGCACCTTAATTTTTTGGCATAGTAATGAAATTGCCTAGGGGGATAGACGTAGCAAAATTTATCATCATACCTCTAATTTTAGCGGTTTTATGAGCTATTAAATTTCATTAACGGTATATAACGTGAAAAGTGGGCGTTATAGTAGGCGTGTCAAAGTAATTTTTGCGAATGAGTACAACTGAGGTGTTTCAAGATAGGCCTTTATTATTCCAAAATCTTTATTAATAGAGAAATTATATGAATTTTAGTTAAAACGTTATATGGGAGGTGGGCGTAAAAGTGGGCGTGGCACATTGATTTGCCGTTACAAGAAAGCGTGTCACCAAAAAGCAAAGTGTGCAAAATTTCAGAGTCGTACATCCAATTTTGTTGCTTTTATGACGTTTTTGTTTTTAAATATACCGAAAAATACACTGTGCGGTATAAATTTTCGTACATTTTGATCGATAACTCCTCTCCTAATGCATAGATTTAGACAGTTTTCGGGAAAAAATATTACCCTTACCTAGGAAATATATATGCGAAGTTTCATGAGTCTACGTTAAGGGGTTTGGACACAATTCCATTTTATTCGATGTTCGAAGGACACGGTTTTTTCGACCTACTCTTGCTTTTCGAGCTATAACTCTCTTCCTAATATTCCGATTTAGCCCATTTTCAATACCAAACAAACCTTGTCTATAAGAAAGATTCTGGCAAAATTTGAGCCCCCTAGCTTTTTCGGTGCGACCTCTATCGTGCTTTCAACAGACGGACAGACGGACAGACATAGCTAGATCGTCATCAAATCAAACCCTGATTCAGAATATATATACTTTATGGGGTCTAAAATGGATATTTCGATGTGTTACAAACGGAATGACAAAATGAATATACCCCCACCATTTTTTTGGTGGCGGGTATAAAAATTGTTTAAAGTAATTAAAAATATAATCCAAATTTAAGAATAAATCAATTAGTCAATTAATTAAAAAAATTTAAGCAGTAATTTTTTCTGTATACAAGAATTTATTTATTAATTCATATATGTATATTTAGAACAGAATAACACTGTTTTTATACCCGCCACCAAAAAAAATGGTGGGGGTATATTCATTTTGTCATTCCGTTTGTAACACATCGAAATATCCATTTTAGACCCCATAAAGTATATATATTTTGAATCGGGGTTTGATTTGATGACGATCTAGCTATGTTGGTCCGTCTGTCCGTCTGTTGAAAGCACGATAGAGGTCGCACCGAAAAAGCTAAAGGGCTCAAATTTTGCCAGAATCTTTCTAATAGACAAGGCTTGTTTGGTATTGAAAATGGGCTAAATCGGAATTTCAAAAAGAGAGTTATAGCTCGTAAAGCAAGAATAGGTCGAAAAAACCGTGTCCTTCAAACATCGAAAAAAAAAGGAATTGTGTCCAAACGCATAAACGTAGAGTCATGAAACTTCGAATATATATTTCTCGAGTCAAAAGAATATTTCTCTCCAAAAATTGCTTAAATCTATGCATTAGAAAAGGAGTTATAGGTCAAATGGTACGAAAATTTATACCGCTCAGTGTATATTTAAAGTTTAAAACGTAATAAAACTGACAAAACTATATGTACGGTTCTGAAATTTTGCAAACATGGTTTTTTGGTCAAAGTCTTCGTTATAACGGAAAATAAATGTGCCACGCCCACTTTTTTTTAAATTTTTATAAAAATATATTAGTCATATTCATTAGCATTTATTCATTGCAGATGGCGACATCTGTTGAAGGCGCCACTACATTTTGCAAACACTGAGGATGTTGTCTTTGCTAAACATCACGTAGAACACTAGATGACTCTAGTAACATTTTTTTGCACAAACTACAAAGGAATTTTATAGGGGTTTGTGAAAACGAAAATGACAGAAGTTTGTTGACAAAAATTAACTAGAGTAATGATTTGTGCCCAACTTTACATATAGTTGTACACACAGTCTTATGAGGTTTAAGATTTAAAAATATTAAAAAACAAGTAAGAGCGCTATATTCGGCCGTGCCAAATCTTATATACCCTTCACAACGTGTAGTCATGCAATAACAGTAGTTTGTGTCACCATTCATCCCATATGAAATACGTACATACATATAAAAACATACATATATAAAAACATCCCATTGTAAAATTATAAATTCACGTATGTATGTTAAAAAAAAAAAAAAAAAAATTTAAAAAAAAAATTTAAAAAAAAAATTTAAAAAAAAAATTTAAAAAAAAAAATTTAAAAAAAAATTAAAAAAAAAAATTATTATATATATAATATATATAAAACAAAAAAAAAAATAAAAAAAAAAATTTAAAAAAAAAATTTAAAAAAATAATAATAAAAATATAAATAATATATTAAATAAAAAATAAAAAAACATAAAAAAAAAATTTTAAAAAAATTTTAAAAAAATTAAAAAAAATTTTTTTTTGACTCAGCTGGGATTCGATGCCACATTTTCTCTAACCAGTATACACGTTTGTATGTATGTATGTTGTTGTTGTAATGTTGTTTTTGTGAAAAAAAAAATCGAGGTGGTCGTGGGTTTTTGCTCATATCTCAGTTGTTTATGTACCGATGTTTCTGATTTTCAATACCGATATACTCCCGAATATTTCTGATATTTAATACCTTATCCGGGTCCAACCTATGTCGGGGGGCTTCAAAAAGTTGATTTCAACATACACACGGACAGACGGTCAGACGGACAGACGGACAGACTGACAGAGCTTAATGGACTCCCCTATTCATAAGCTTTCAGAAAATATATACTTTATGGGGTCGGAAATGAAAATTGTAGAAATTTCACACGGAATGACAAACCTATATATACCCTTTTTCACTGTGTGAAGGGTATAAAAATGTGCATCAGTAGATTTAAAATAAGTATTTGAATATTTAAAATACATATTTTAACTAAATTTTTTTTTATCTATCTATTCTTTTGTAAAGGGTGGTTAAATTTTAAGGGCCACAGGGTGATTCAAAATAGACATGCTCAGCATTTTGCTAAAACAGGAAATTTATTAGTAAGATTTTGATTTTTAAAGTTCTATAACATTTTGCTTTTAAAAGATTTTCAAACGAAATAATTTTGTATAATTTTAAAATTTGTTAGCCATTAGTACATGAAAATAAATTGTTTATAATGTTTAGAAATAATTTTTTTTTATCTTTAGGTCTAAATTTTCCTAAATTCCTTTTTTTAATACACCATAACTTCTAGAAAACATAAGATAACAAAAAGAAATTAGCACCATTTAGTAGATAAAACTCTCCTCTATACCTCTATACCCCATTTTATACCCGTTACGATCCGACCGTGATCAGCAGACCAATTTTTGTGACACAAGGTCAAATATTTTTTGCAAAATTTTAGTAAAAGAGCTAAACAAATTTTTTTGTAATGTGTTTTTTTGAAGTATTTGAGTTTTTATATCCGTCACCAAAAAAATGGTATGTATATTCTTAATCGGGGTTTTATTTGACGACGATCTAGCTATGTCCGTCCGTATGTCCGTCTGTTAAAAGCACGATAGAGGTCCCATCGAAAAAGCTAGTGGGCTCAAATTTTGCCAGAATATGTCTTATACACAAGGTTTGTTTGGAATAGAAAATTGGCTAAATCGGAGTATAAGGAAGAAAGAAAAATTGCCTAAATGCATGTATTAGGAAGGGAGTTAGAGATCAAAATGTACGAAAATTTATACGGCGCAGTGTATTTTCCAATATGTTAAAAATTTTAAACCTAATAAGAGTGACAAATTTAGATCTACGATTTTGAAATTTTGCAGGAATTGCTTTTTGGTCAAAGGCTTTCTTCTGACGGAAAATAAATGTGACACGCCAACCTCCCATACAACGTTTTCTCTTAAATTCTTATAATTTCTCTATAAATCGAATAATAAAGGACTTTATTGAAATATCTAAGTTGTATTTATTAGCATTAATAACTTCGACACACCTTCTATAACGCTCACTTTCCACGTTATTTACTGTTAATGAAATTTAAATTTATAAAACCGACAAAATTAGAGGTATGATGATAAAATTTGCTACGGAAATCCTTCTAGTCAATGTTATTGTTATGCCAGAAAATTTAGGTGACACGCCCACTCTTACGCCCACATCCTATATAATGCTTTATTTCAAATTCATATAATTTCTCAATGAATAAATATTTTGGAAGAATTACGGACTATATTGAAATATCTAAGTTGTATTTATTAGCAGAAATTTTATTGACACGCTTACTTTAACGCCAATTTTCACTGAAACACTTAATTTACGAAAACATTTTACCAGCATATCCAAGTTATAAAAGGTGGTTAAATTTTAAGGGCCGATGTTGATTTTGAATAAAACACAAATTATTTAGGAAATTATTATCATTTCTTTTTTAATGATAATATTTGTATGGTTCAATTATGTATGGAACAAAATATCGGCCAAATGGCCCCGCGACCTCAACGGCACACCTCGATCCGATAGTCCAAATTTTAAATAACATTGCTGATGCTCAATTGTTTGGCACGATGATGAATCGAAGTTGACTGTTTTTTTGCCACACTATCGCGATAAACAGCAATGCTTCTCATTTAACGAATTTAGAAGGCATTCATAGATGTTCTAACATTTTATACAGACCTGGGTCCGAATTACGGCATTCGATATCGATCGAAATTTTACTCGAACGATCGAGTATGCTTTAGGTATATAGATTCTAATAAGAGTTTTCAAATTTCGATCGCGTTCGAGTGCCGTAATTCGGCCTCTGTTTTAAATTTAAAATTTAACCACCCTCTACAAAGAAAGCCATTAACAAAATAATAATTATTGTGCTTTAAATGTACACAAAATTGGTGGTGGGTATAAAAGATTCGGCACAGCCGAATATAGTGCTCTTACTTGTTTTTTATTGAAATCTATCGGTTTTTTTTCATTCTACAACTGTTTTAATTTTCCGAAGTAATTGAAGGTTACTCCATAAAGTACATAAACATACATAAAGGGTTCGCCAAATAACTTTTTCTTTTTTTGAAAATGCTATAAAAGAAAAATGTGTAGCTTCGGCTGTGTGGCACGTAGCGCCGTCCTGTTGAAGCAAATGTTGCCAATATCCTCTTCAATTTTTGTGAACAAAAATTCGTTCAACATGGCCCGATAACAATCGCCATTGACTACGGCCACTCCTTGCTCATTTTCGAAGAAAAATTAGCCAATTATGCCTCTGGACCAAAATCCGCACCAAAAAGTTACTCGTTTTGGGTGTATCGGTTTTTCAATGTATGCGTGTGGGTTTTCTGTGCCCTAAGTGCGACAATTTTGCTTATTTACATACCCGCCAAGATCAAAATAATCTTCATCTGAAAAGATGATTTTTTTGGCAAAATCGGCCAAAGTAAAGTCGCAATATTTCCAAGCGTTGTTCAAGCATATACACAACCATATTCGCTCAGCGGAAGTATAAAACTAATTATCTGTCAAATCAGACATGAGCTTCACGAAATAAGCACTAGTTAAAAAAAACACTAGATGGCGGACCCTTTACTTTTTAGCGTTATTCGTCTGTTTGTGAGTGATCATCGAAATCACACTTTTAAAGCCCCTGTACGTCCTCCGGTAAAATATCAACATACTGCATGTTTTTGCCAAAATTTTATTATCAAAATTGGCAAAAGCCATAAATCACCTCTAAGTCAATTTTATTAATTTAATGTTGTACATAAAAAACGTTACCCATTTCCTACTGATTAATTGTATTATCGCTCCTTTTTTGGTTTTAATTCCATTTACGTAAGTATGTGGCTGTTATTGCTTTATTTTTTGACAAAAGAGATTAAATGTTATTTAAGCCGTTTAGTGGGAAAGCACTTTTTTTTTGTTTTTTCTGACTTTTTTAGTATATAAAGCTGGACATGAAAATTTCACATCTCCCTTTTCACGTGTACTTGCCAAATATATTAAGATTGTGTACGATTTCTAACCGAAAACAGAGAAAAGTGGACATTAAGGCGGTTTTATTATATATTTTTATGTTTTTTATACCCTTCACACAGTGAAAAAGGGTATATATAGGTTTGTCATTCCGTGTGAAATTTCTACAATTTTCATTTCCGACCCCATAAAGTATATATTTTCTGAAAGCTTATGAATAGGGGAGTCGATTAAGCCCTGTCAGTCTGTCCGTCTGTCCGTCTGACCGTCTGTCCGTGTGTATGTTGAAATCAACTTTTTGAAGCCCCCCGACATAGGTTGGACCCGGGTAAGGTATTAAAATATCAGAAATATTCGGGAGTAGATCGGTATTGAAAATCAGAAACATCGGTACATAAACAACTGAGATATGAGCAAAAACCCACGACCACCTCGATTTTTTTTTCACAAAAACAACATTACAACAACAACATACATACATACAAACGTGTATACTGGTTAGAGAAAACGTGGCATCAAATCCCAGCTGAGCCAAAAAAATTTTTTTTTAATTTTTTAAAAATTTTTTTTTTTAATTTTTTTTTTTAATTTTTTTTTATTTTTTATTTAATTATTATTTATATTTTTATTATTTTTTTTTTTAATTTTTTTTTTTAATTTTTTTTTTTAAATTTTTTTTTTGTTTTATATTTATTATATATATTTTAATTATTTTTAAAAAAATTTTTTTTTTAATTTTTTTTTTTAAATTTTTTTTTTAAATTTTTTTTTTAAATTTTTTTTTAAATTTTTTTTTTTTATTTTTGCTGTTAACATACATACGTAAAGTTATAATTTTAAAATGGTTTGTTTTTATATATGTATGTTTTTTATATGTATGTACGTATTTCATATGGGATGAATGGTATTACAAACTGCTGTTATTGCATGACTACACGTTGTGAAGGGTATATAAGATTCGGCACGGCCGAATATAGCGTTCTCACTTGTTTTTTTTTAATTTTTTACCTGTGGTGGCAAGGGTTTTTATTTTCTTTTTTCGCGTCGCTTATAATTTATTAATGTTTTTTCCCTTTGCTACCACAAGAGGTATTTTCTAACACGTTATGCATTGACGAAAATAGACCATTCTGGGGGTGGAATTAATATTTTGATATAGTTAAAAGCAAAGCATAATCATACAGCAGCAGCTGATCGGGAAACAGAATGTCAAATATCGTTCAATTCGCCTTGATTTATTTAAGCAGAGATGGCAAATGAGATTTACGTTTTGATATTGAACAATTAACTTAAGTGTTCTTTTTTGGTAAGAAAATTTATTTACATTTTATGTTTTTACACTTTTTATCGTGTGTTTTGCAAATATATATCCTATTTTTAAACAATTTTTTTTAATTAAATATAACAAATTTTCCATCCTTAATAACGAATTCGCCTTGACAGAAAACATCAGCTAAAAAGTTGCTTTAATATGCCTTGTGCCTTGCTAAAATTTTTATCATAATTTGTATACCCTTCACCAGTGATGCCAAGGTGTGTCACTCCGTTTTTAATATCTTCGATATTCATTTGCGCTGCCACAGACTATATTTGTTTCTGAACGCTTAAAAGTATTGAAGTTGATTAAGCGATGTCGGTTCGTATGTTGATTGAAATTAACTTTTAGAAACTATATACCTGTATGTAATATTAGTATTTCGAAAATATTTGATTGAATATCTCGCTATTGAAAATTATATATTAAAAAATATTATTAAAGACGTAGTCTCGAAATTATTCCAGAGAAAAGCTAGCAAATTGACTTAAAACTAACTGAGATATAAGCACACACATACTCCACCTCGATGTTTTTCCCAAAATATACAAAGGACACAAGATTTTCTTGAGCTTCTAGAAACCACCTCAATTTGGTATTAAATTAAAGGATTTGACTAGTAGAATGCAGTAAAATTAAAATCCAAGAAATAAGATATTAAATATTTAGCTCAAACCTAGCAGGTATGTATAAAGTTAAATATTAAATCCAAAGAAAGTGCTTAACCAGGAGAATGCTGAAAAACACAAAAGAAATGCAAAAGCCGTTATGAAAATATATAACTCGATATTTACGGTATAAAAGCTTAAAACCACTTTAATGATTTTTAACATAGCAGATTAAACAACTGCGGAAATTTATTCATTATTGCTCTTATCGATAGGCACATTGTTACCAAAATCAATTTATGTACACACAACACACTCTGTTGTTATACTACTGAAGCTATGCCAAATTTTTTTCTGTGAAGGGCAAAACATCTTAAACTGAGTTTTTCTAAATTTGGGTGGGCTATGCCTATGCTATTGTACCAACTGCGCTTGTTTAACAATTTATATAAGGTCTGCCATAATGGTTACGATCTGCAGTAAACTTCTTCGACAAAAATAATATTGTTGTGAATTTCCGAATCAAAAGTCGCATGTATTTTTTTTTTTTGCGGTATCTTATATTGGCTAAATTAGTATGATCTAGAACCGATTAAACAAATTGGTGACGCTGCATATACATATAACTAAAAAAGTATAACCCTTATTAGCACATGTGGATCTTTTCTGCGACAAGGAACGTAATGGTCAAAATTTTAGTCAGACTAATTCTATAACAATATGTTCATGACAATTAAGGTTTTATAAGATTCGCCATGTCCAAACATAGCACTATGTTTATAGAAAAATATGCTTTTAATTAAAAAACTATTGCAATTAGTTAGTGTTAAAAACTTAAAAAGTTTATTTATATTTATTTTCTTTAAATATTTACATCAAAAGATTATTTACAATTATCACATATGACAAATTGCGAATAGCTAAAACAGTATTAAACTGACATTCTTCGGTTTAAGCTGTATCAAACATCAACAGGCAATTTCAGTGTAATTGAAGCCCTTCTCATCACAATACTTGTCATCCGGTGATTCGTTTAATTTTTTATTAACGCTTCTTAATAAAGGATACTTCTCCTTATTACATTTTCCACGAAAATCATCAAAATCGATAGTCGATACATGGAAGCCAGCTAATTGGACGCAATTACCAAAGTCGACTTTTAGTTGAATACTTCTTACATCATCGTAGATAAAGTGGTTATCAACGTGGCGGAAATAGAAAGCATCAAATTTGCTATTCCATTTAGCTTTAAGTTTTTGTTCATTGCCGCAAATACTACTGTACAGGAATATTTCTTTGTCAGCCATGTTAGGAGAGCTATATGCCAATTGGTTGCCATCTGACATTTTAACATAAGAACCAAAAAACAGTAAGTCTAAGACCAATTGTGAGGTGGAAGCACCTAATTTTAATTATACAAAAAAAAAAAAAAACAATTATTAAAATTTATTAATATATTAGCTGTAAATCGATGGCTTAGTATAAAAAGAGCGTATCTCGATTTTTAGCGAAATTGAGTTTTTAACGTTTTCTGGTAGTCCTCATACAAACACATCACCCCTAAAAAATTAAGTGAGCTTTGGTTGAATATAACGGACTTATACCAAATAAAAAAGCTGTAACATATTACACTCTCTTAAATTTTATTCAGTTTTATCCTTCTCCTGTAAATTAGTAACAAATCGAGTTACGCCATCGATATGGTGAATTCACAAGAAATGTTATTGTTTTTTATAATGTCACAATTTCGGCCATGCCGAATCTTATATACTCTTCACAACGTGTACTCATGCAATAACAATTGTTTGTATCACCATTCATCTCATTAATATGAAATACGAACATACATACATATATGTATAAAAACATCCCATTGTAAAATTATAAATTGAATTTATGAATGTTGGTAAAAAAAAAATAAAAATATTCGACTCGATGCTACATTCAGTATGTATGTGTTGCATTTTATTGTTGTGAAAAAAACGAGGTGGTCGTGGTTTTTTCCTCATATATCAGTTGTTTATGTATCGATTTTTCTTACTTTCAATACCAATCTGCTCCCTAATATTTCTGGTATTTTAATACCGCACGCGGGTCCAGGCAATCTCAGGAGGCTTCTAAAAGTTGATTTCAACACACAAATGGACAGACGAACATGGCTCAGTCGACTCCTCTATTCATAAGCTTTCAGAAAATATACACTTTATGGGGTTGAAAATCGTAGAAATTTCACACGGAATCACAAAGGGTATATATAGGCCCTTTTTCACTTTGGTGTAAAGGGTGTAAAAATAAAAAAATTTAACCAACAATACTTATAGCACACTTTGTGAATGCACCAATAGAAATGTATAATATTATGTACCTTGTTTTATCCAATATTTAATAGCAGACACTACAGTTCTCTCATCTTCACCCCTAAAGGGAATTTTATAAGATTTTTTATCCTTAGTTATGTAGCTATTAGCCATGACATTGATGTATTTAACATAACTGACTACGCTCGTTAAATCGTAAGGCATAGCATCCGTTGCAAAAGAAGCAGCTACAGTAATGCTCAATTCAAGATTGCGAGATTTAAATCTAAAAACAAAAGATTGTATTAAATAGATATTATTTGTTGTTTGCATAACGCAAAACCTACGTTTCCTTTAAATCGCTCAGTATCTCAACAAAATTTATTTTTTCTTGTGGACTCCTGTCAATTCCATGGCCAAATTTCCAATTCAGATCCAAACCATTGAATTTGTGATTTTCGATAACACTTAACACGGCTTCTATGAATAATTCTCTTTTTGTGTCATTAACTGCCATATTATAATACGTTGTGGATTTCTGGTTATCAACATAAGCAATAACCTTCAAATTTTTATTAACATCTTTCAAATCCATTATCTGTGATATGAAACCTGCATAAAATATTAATCGTTTACACAACTTTAGTTATTAAGCTGTTATTAAAAATATTCATACATACCTTTATTCGAACCATTATCAAAGTCATAATCATGACTAAGCATCTTGAAATCCCCAGATGATGTTTCTTCAAATGACACAGGATATTTTAAATGGGTACATAAGGTGGGATCAATATCTGAGGGTTGAAATCTTTCTTCGCCGGGTATCAAAATTTGCATTGGATTAAAATCGCAAACGAGAATCTTGCCTTTAATAGGTACAACAATAATGAAGTGTTAAAATGCACAATAAAAAGGATCTAGAAAATATTTTATATTGAGTTAAACAATATACATATTTACCATTGGCCATGCCAAGAATACCACAGCATCCTATGAGGATCGTTATTATAAATTTCACTTTAAACATTGTATTTCACTTTATTCAAAATAAGAACAAAACACTTTACTGTTTTAAATTCACCGCTTTTACAATGAAAACTGTTGCTTTTGTCATCTACACCGCCGGCTTTTATACTCTATTCAAGGCCATAGAATTCTGTGAGAACTCAATCTATTTTAGCATAACTCTTCTGATGTCAATAGATTCGAGTTGTTGGGTTTTTCCAAAAGACTAAAATAAACAAAAAACAACATATTTTTGTTCATTTGACATAACAATTATGACAAATACATAATATCCCAGCAAAAAATATGCTTGAGGTTAATACCAGAAAGTTCGATTATTCAAAACATACTTTTGTTCTTCTTTGTAATAAATCAAGGTAAATTTATTCAACTGGTTGTCTTAATTCGTCAGCTGATTATATGTTTCTGCACTTATTATAGACTTTAGCTGTCAAAGTTCATAGATAAAAAACAATTCTCTTATGTTTTACTTCACTTATTATAGATTTCAGCTGTCAAAGTTCATAGATAAAAAACAATTATCTCACTCTTCTCTCTTACACATTTAAAATGTCAAATTTCATATATAAAAAACAGGAACAAAGAAAATCCTCTTGTATGTGTTTATATAAAAATAATGATTCGCAAAGGTTATAAGTTTTAACCACGTAATTAAAATTGTTTTGTTTAACTTTCAAATCCTCTAAGTTTGGCATTTGAGACTACCGAGAGAAGAGATATTCTTTAATACAAATAAAACAAAGTATGTGTAAGATATCATTCCATTATATTAATAAGATATTTAACATTATACAAATGTCCGCTAGGTATTTGCTAAATCCGGGCTTTGGTTTGTAGCTAATTCGCATGGGACTGTAAGTTTAGAATGCCGCTTAATATAAGATAAGATAAGGTCTAACGTAAATTCGCCAAATTTAATTTGTTTAGAAATGTGCCTCATCGCTTAGGATGATTTTTTTATGAAATATTAAGCGGAAGGTTACTAAACAATTTATTTATTTTCACTTTTTTTTTAACGCTATATCCGTGTAGCTTTAATAATATGCCTGCCTATTAGCTGTCATTAATTTGTAGTGACATGAAGCAAAAAATTAAAAATTTTAAAATCAGCGTGATATAAATAATTTATTATATTTTATATGCATTTCAATTAATATAAAATTGTTTGCTGGGATTTGTAAAATGCCCAGTCTAAATACGTAAATTGTTTTTCTATACTTTAAATGGGTTGAAAAATATTTAATCAAGTGCGGATATAGTAAGTACGCATTAATACAGTTATGATTTACGTAATACATATAATTCATGTGTTATGGGTATTACTAGCATGTTCTACGGTAGACCCCTTCGTACGTAATGTAGAGGTTAATGTGACTATACTCTTGAATTCTTTATTGTAATGTGAGAGTTAACTGCATAACGAAAAATTCAACTGCCTATTATTATGTAAAATAAGCGACCCTTCACTCCTTATACATATGTTGGTCTCCTAAAACGCCAGCACACATAATTGTTTAAATTGTAGCATAGAGTATAATAAATATGTCCGACTATAATATTTTTACAGGGTATTTTTATAGAGGTAAAGTATATTAAGTTGGCAAAACCTTTTTATTAGCGGCTATTTTGTCAACTGCAAAGTGATTTAAATTTAATTTGGTTTAGCATTTCAACGTGATAGACTAACGACTGAACATAGGATTTGGATTACTATGCTATGTGATGGATTACTGTTCTGGTTTTCAATGGCAATGTATTCCTCAATATTTCGAATGTATTGATACCACACACAGGCCTGTGCAACATGTAATGAATTTTAGAAATTTATTTCAACTGAAACGCAAACGAATATCGCTTAATCGACTTCCCTACCCATAGTCTTTCAGAAAATATATATTTATTTTATAGAGCTGTGCACTGGACTTACACGGTGATAAATGCGTAAAATACCAATGCAAGCAATGCTAGCAATGTGTAGGGGGATTTTGGTCACAGCGTGCATTTTAACTTTTTATTATGTTTTGTCTTTACTTATTTTATCTTTTTATATATTTTTGAAGTTTAAATGAATTAATTACTTTAAGTAACTCAATTTTTCATATTGAATTTGCCACCACTAAATGTCAAAGATCTTGGGAATTGTTGTTAAAACGACTCTTGTATCGTTTTCGAAGCTAACCTGCTTATGAAAAAAACGAGGGACATAAGAGAATACTGGACTGGAAAATTTTAGGGAGACTTACATACATAGATGCCGATAGTCACAGAATTTAAGTGAAAGTGCGCACGCTCATAGCTTATAGATCCATGCACAATAAATGCATGGATGGTGACGTCAGTTCTTTTACTCTAGGATGTTTTATGGACGGAAGAACAAACGCAAATGTATACTCTCTTAAGTTAAGCATATTCTGTAACTTGCGGCTGATTGAGTACATATCCGTCTATCAGGCAGAGGTTGGATTGTTTCACTGCCTGCGTTTGATCACCTGTTATAATGTCTAATGCAAGGGAAGAGAATTCTCATTGCAGTTGATAATCATAGTTAAGCTATAAACACAATCAAAGGCTACCGACCATCGACTACCGACTACAAAAGTAGCTGGCTACAAAAATAGCTAAGTCGCCAGCTACTTAATTCTTTTAACGACTACCGACCACTAACTACAAAAAATAAACACATAATGAACAGATGATTATTATTTTGCAATGGTGCCACTATAAAAGTTTTTCGCGTTTTTAATTTAATTTCATTTAATGTATTGCGTTTTTAAAACCACCATTTCATGCATTTATTGTATTGGCAGCACTAATCTGTTTTTTGTAGCCAAGAAAAATAGAAATTAGCCTAGGTTGGCTACGTGCTACAAAAGTAGCCGTGTAGTCGGTAGTCGTGTAGCGGCTAAAAGATTTATTCTCATAAGCACGCATGTATTCTATTGACATCTTGTAGTCAGTGGTCTTGATTGTGTTTATAGCATTATAGTCATAGAACCGATATATCATAGATAGTCGGTTATTAGAAGTGTGTAGTAGATAGATATTACTTCTGTTTTAGTGCTTGTGTATATTCTAAAGATCAATAAGTGGTCGTCCATAAATAAGATGGTGCTGATATTGGTTATGAGGCACATTGGCATTGCTGGGAATAAGGTGTCAGGAGAACTCCCGAAGGGGAGATCTACTCGATATTCTGTTTTTAAATCGGGTAACTCTATTAACCTGCAAAGATGGACGGAGCGAGTCACTTCTACACAGGCTGTTATGGTTTCTTGTTAGGGCTGCAGTAAAGGTACTCGGATTTAATCGAATTACTGCGTTGGTTAAAAAATATGGAAATTTCAAATATCATCTGATAAAGACTCAGATCGACAATGACGATTTTTGCATAATGTGCCTGAAAGATGACGAGAGAACAACGCATATGGTATGTGAATGGCCAGCAATGGCAATAGGAAGATTGAGAATCACGGAAAAGCTCACATTAAGTGCTTATGCTATGACAAACCTTAGTCAGAAGGAGATGCTGGCCATTAAAAAATGGATTGTCAACAATCTCCAGACGACATTGTGATGCTGGTTTTAATTCTAGACCAAACGCCAGTTGTGGTGCAGGACTTACTGATGGTAGGGATACCGATTGGTAGCCTTGAAATTACTAGAAAACGAAGGGGGTTGAAAACTCACCCGAAATATGGCATGCTTTGATGTTCACTCTAAACATATAAATAAATATGGAGTCGAAAATTACAATTGTTTTAACAAAGCCATATATACTCTAGCCACCAAAAGTGAAGGAAGGCTAGAAAGTTTGAATTTGCCGACATTATCTCAGTTGAATGTGTTTTGGAAAACAGCTATTGTTGTTTCGTCAACACTCTTTGATCGGTGATAAGATGATGAATGTAAATATCGTCTATTGAACAGCCAGGGTCTAAGCAAATTTGAATTCGGTAACTGTAACGTTGCATTTATTCATATTTTCTTACCACAACAAGTAAGAATGAACTTACCTTTTGAATACGTTTGTTATTCTCTTTCATGTTATCACTAGTAAAAGGATCATACTTCTCTCATTACTAACAGATAGCATTGATTAGACTAATATAAAATCATGGATGGGGAGTGTCGTATTTCTATTCTAACTTACAGCCAGCGGCTGATAAATTTAAAATCTCTAACTGCATTCTCTCAATAGGCTTTTCGTGCAAAATGTATGTAAAAGTTATTTAATCATTTTTAACTAATCATTTGAATATTTACTCAGGCTTCAATTTATTTTGATTGATTTTGAAAAGAAGGTCGTATGATGATTACTATTGGAGCCGCCTTTCTAATTATTTTCTAATACTATCGTTGTCATTACTATGTTTCTTGAAAATAAAACCCGTTTTTTGTTTCTTTAAATTTCTGTTTTGTTATTTTTTTTTAATGGTATACCTTTGACGTGGCAATTTAAAAAAAAAATATTTTTCTGTTGTTTTTGTCAAGTACATATTTTTCACTTATTATTTCAAAATTTAGCTAACTGGTGTTGTAATAATCTGAATAAGGCAAAGCTAATATTTGAATTATTCGTGTTGGTATATCAAATTTATATAATACTCGTATTAGTGATGTTTTTATTAATGCGTAATTTTAGTATAAGGTCGCATGAATGATAGTCTGTACATATGTATATCGTTTTTGTTGCTAAGTGTTTTGCTGACTTTTTAAAGTTTTAAAGCAATTGGTGCTTTTGATAGTGGTATAGAATTTTTAAATGGAATTTTCTAAATTGACATGAAATTAACATAATTTGAAAAATAATCTATTGGCATTACAATTTAAATATGACTTCTGGCATATTACCGCCACGAGTGGCTCGGACGAACAGTGCTCTGTCCCAGAGGCAAAACTAAAGATTAATAAAGTGTAAAGAATAATTATGTAATGTACATTTTTGTTAAGCTAACAAAGTACCATAAATAGATTTGTAAGTAGAATTCATAATTTTCACTTTTTGTTTACAGAGGGCACCAAAGTCAAACAATTTTTGAGCTAAACTGTTAAATAAAAAAACGACTTTTACCTGTTTTAATAAAAAAATTGCAAAAAATTAATTTCTTAATATGTTCTTTTCAAACTTGGCAGTTTTACTGAGAAAAATTTTTGTATTATCGTAAACTTTGAGATTTTTTTATTGGAAGTCCCTGAAATTTCTAAAGTTTGGCAGAGTATAATTAACTATTTTTTCAGAGTACCTAATTTTTTTTATTAAAGATCTTAGTACTTTTTGGAGTGCTTTAACAGAATCTACAAAGAAGTCCTAGAATTTTTGCCGGATTATATGAATTTTTATGTAAAAGTATTTTTTTTTTACAAGAAAAATATAAAAAAAATTCTAAGTAAATAATGTATTATTTTTGGGTCTACCCTAATATTTTACAAAGTTTGACGATACTATATATATATGTATATACATATAAAAAATATAAATATAACAAATGAGTGATTTTTTATTTTTGATTTAGATACTACGTTTGGATGTCTAACGATTGTTAAAAAAAAATTAAGATTTTCTGCCGGAAAATGGAAATTTTGTATTTTTTGTACACACTCATAAAAACGATTTTTTTCATATTAAATAATTCATAAGTAAGAATGGAATTATTTCATACACTATATCAAGTATACAATTTATATACAATACTAGCCAAACCCGGCGCGCGTTGCTACGCCCCTTAATGAATCGAAATGCATTCTTAACTTTAAATGAATATCAAGTGCAAAAGCCTAAATATTATAATTTTTTTTATGGGCGTGGCCCTGCCCACTTTTCTAATCATGAAATTGTAAAGTCATAACAGTCCAATACGTTTGCAAAGTTTCAGAATAACCGGTCCAGTGCAAGTACCTCAAAATGATACCTTTTTTTTATGGGCGTGGCACTGCCCACTTTTCTAATCACGAAATTATTTAGTCATGACAGCTCGATATGTATGCAAAGTTTCAGAAAAATCGGTCTGGTGGAAGTACCTCAAAATTATAACCTTTTTTTATGGGCGTGGCCCCGCCCACTTTTTTAATCACGAAATTATAAGGTCGTGACAGCTCAATATCTGTGCAAACTTTCAGAAAAATCGGTATAGTGCAAGTACCTCAAAATTAAAACTTTTTTAGGGGCGTGGCCCCGCCCACTTTTCTTATCACGAAATTATTTAGTCATGACAGCTCGATATATGTGCAAAGTTTCAGAAAAATCGGTCAAATGCAAGTAGCTTAAAATGAAAACTAATTTTTTATGGGCGTGGCCCCGCCCACTTTTTTCCACCCATAAACACTCCCTGGTATGTGTACAACAACTTACCAAAGTTTGAGCCTGATCGGTTTTACAGTTTCAGAGTCTATAGCTAACACACACACACACACACACACACACACACACACACAGAGTTTCACTTTTATATATATAGATAATACAAATATATAATTTTACAGACATATAAAATTTTTATACCCGCCACCAAAAAAATGTTGAGGGTATATTCTTTTTGTCATTCCGTTTGTAACACATCGAAATATCCATTTTAGACCCCATTAAGTATATATATTCTGAATCAGGGTTTGATTTGATGACGATCTAGTTATGTCCGTCCGTCTGTTGAAAGCACGATAGAGGTCGCACCGAAAAAGCTAGGGGGCTCAAAATTTGCCAGAATCTTTCTTATAGACAAGGTTTGTTTGGTATTTTAAATGGGCTAAATCGGTATATTAGGAAGAGAGTTATAGCTCGTAAAGCAAGAGTAGGTCGAAAAAACCGTGTCCTTCGAACATCGAATAAAATGGAATTGTGTCCAAACGCATGTGAGGACTTGCGTTATTTAAAATTCCATTGATATAAACTACTGTATTTTTTTTATACGAAAAGAAAAAAATATATATGAAAGATACTCTGGAAAAAATGTATTAGTTTAGATTGAATTTGAAAATTGAATTAAAAAAAAAAAAAAGAAAATTTTTGTTTTTGGAAAAATAATTGAGATTGGAAGGAACAAAGACTAGAATTTTGGAACATATAAAGAGGGAAGATTATCCCAGGAAACAAAACTTCCGAAAACTTTAATATTATACCAACTGGACTTATTTTTATACATATTTGTGCGACTTTAAGAATTGTTTCTGGTGCATATTTTTATGTGAAAAAAAAAATAATAGACTGTGGAAAATAAAGCAAGAACAGCACTAAAAGAATAAATTATAACATTGAAAGATCTTCTATGAAGTACCCAGAGACGTGGTGAAGGTGAAAATTTCGTTTTGCTTATACAACTTTCATCTTCTTGCCAACCACAATTCGTTTACCAACCAACCAGTCAGCGGATCAACGCAGTTCCAAGACGCTAATTAGAATTTATTTAATTTTTTTTATTAATTTCTGAAGTTGAATTTGGTAAAATTTTAATTATTTGATAAGTATTTGATTTGTTGTACAGATAGACACATATACACGCTGGCACACACATTCATTAATATATTAAAACGTACATACTAACTTCCATATTTGCATACTGGCTCACATACTTACATACCTTTAAACATACACACATAACAACTAATTTACATACACGCATACATGCATCAACGTTTACTTTACACTTAGATTTACATATATATATATATTTGTTGTTATTTGTCTTTAATTTAAAACTTCTAATATTAATTTTCTTTACTTTTAACTTACGATAGTAGTATAAAATATTTGAAACTACAGTGTTGGAGTATTGAGAAAATTCCCATTTCTGCGACAAAAGGCCTTCGTCGTCGGAACGTGAATACACTGGTAAGTCAACCGTTTATAAATGTCATTTAGTTTTCAAATTGTGTTATCGTAAATTTTGTTATACATAAAAATAACTTTAAATATTTAAATCTTAAATAAGAATAATTTCATTTAATTTTTAAATTAAAGAAAATATAAGGAATTTCAATGTATTAGAAGTTTTTTTTATTGATTCAAAGGTACCTATATATATGTATGTAAACATTAAACAAAAAAAAAATAGAAACGCCTCATCACCCTAACACTTTAACTTTATACACTTTCCATTAAAAAAAAAAAAAAATATTTTTTTTTAGTTTATAGAATTTGTTTTAATAATGATATTTAAAATTAAATAATGAAGATAAAAATATTGTTTACTTTAAATTTTAAAATTTATATAATTTTATTTAAAATCTATGTTTATTAAATATTGTTATATTTAAAATGTGTAACTAAATTATTTTATTATTCCACGAAAGGTTAAGGTAAAGTAGGTACAAAAAAATAGGGCTATCTGAGACGTTAGAAAAGGTAGCAAGGTAGGGAGGGTAAAGACGTGAAAGGACAATAACATCAGTTTCTTTTCATAAGCAGGTAACTGACATCTTATTTTAAGTTCTATATTTATTTATTTATTTTTTTTAACGACAATGCTACCTACCTATAATTTTAAAATCTTATGGAGCGAACCGAAGCCTACCAATATGGAAACAAGAACCAACCCAATTACCCTGAGCACAGCCGGATCAGAAGGTAGCGAAGTTTCCAAAATGGTAGGGCCACATCGGTGGTTCGTCACATAAATTTAAATGGCGCCCAACGTGGGGCATCAGCTAATAAAACTACATAGTTCAAACTAACGTAAATATTCATCAAATTATTGTCACCTGCTGATGTTTCACAACATCTTAATAGGTTTTGTCTATTTTTTTTTTATTATTTAGTCTCTTATGTATGTTTTTTTTTTTATGTTTGGAATTCAGGATAGGAGTGTGTTATTTTATCCTGAACCAGGCATTGACTTGAACTTCTTTGAGTTTCGTTTGATTTGTAGAGATTTTATCCTAGACCTACTCTTGGGCTTATACCTATGAACATCGAGACAATCCGGATTGGTAATATTTTATTTTCGAAATTATGCTTCTTTCAATTATGATTGAGATTTCTGTATTTGGTAGAAAATCTGAATACTTACTCTTGTATGAAAAAGAAAGTATAGTATGTTTTAAGTTGAAATTTGGACTTGAAATTAAAATTATAGATTTTTACTACTAGTGTTGATACATAGGTAGTTTACTTAATTTTAATTTCATCACAAAATTTTTGTATAGTATTTTCTTTATTTTTTATTTTAGATGAAAATTACCTGATTATTAGCTTACTTTACCTTAACAGAGTAGTGGAATATTTATTCAACATACTATATTTAAATAATAGTTAATTAAACAAAAATCAAAATGCCAATTACCAGAAGTAGAGACAATTTATTAAATTTAGATGAGGCCGCGAACGTGAGTTTTACGATTGATATGGGCTCCTCTAATGATACTCAGGGTTCTCGTTCACAAGGACGACCTAAACGTACACCTGTAAATCATATTAATGTTTTAAGTAATGAATCTAATGAATCGCATTTTAGATCAATAATTTCCGAATCACTAGTATCATTTCGAGAAGAAATGATTTCAATTATTAATAGCGAACTGACAAATATGTTCAGAAATATGCAAATACCTGCTACGTCAAATAATCAGACTAGAAATACTGAAAATATAAATTATACTCCAGAAAATTCTAACATTCGTTTACCACAAGAGCCTTTTTATGCGGAAAAGGTTCTGAATATTATCCGCAATTGGCGACTTAAATTTGTAGGGCATAATAATGAAATGTCGATCGATGAGTTTATATACCGCATAAATATTTTAACCACTAACAATTTAGGTGGTGATTTTGAGCTTTTGTGTAAGCACGCTCATACGTTATTTGATGGTAAAGCTCTTGAATGGTATTGGAGGTACCATAGACAGAATAATTATATAGATTGGACTGGTTTGACTACTGCTTTACGTCTACAATACAAATCCGATTTGACCGATTTTGACATTCTTGACAACATACGTCGACGTAGACAAAAACCCATCGAAAGTTTTGACGAATATTTTGACATAATTTCTTCAATGTCTGATAATTTACGAAATCCAATTTCTGACCGTGACCTCTGCGAGACCATATTACGAAATTTGAAAACGGAAATTAGACATGAATTATTACATTTGGACATAAACAGTGTTTCTCAACTTCGAAAGGAAGTCAGGAAACATGAAAAGTTTATTAAAGAGTTACATGCGTCTGAATATCGCAAATATAATAGAGGACATTTAGCTGAAGTTAGCACAGAAATGACTGATCAGTTAGTCAAGACTGACGGTGAAGCAGCGAAAATTTGTGCTGTTCAACATGTCACGATATGCTGGAATTGCGATAAGCCCGGACACACCTATATTGAGTGTATGGAGAAGCGACATATTTTTTGCTATGGTTGTGGTGATAAAAATACTTATAAGCCTACATGTCCAAAGTGTAATAAAAAGTCTCCGGGAAACGGACAGAAGGATGTCCTACAATTTTAAAACGGACATCCTTAATAGATACAAGTATAGAACCAGATAGAACGATTATAAAACATACTGACGACCATACCACATTAGGGTGGCTGAATATCGAAAGGCTCGAGCTCGAATTTTTTCCGGAAACGACATGATTACAAGATCTACAAAACGTATTCGGAATCATTATCGTAAAATAAAACAATTTAGGAAATTTGTTATATCACCAATTGTTACACCAGAACTAGATAATCGACCGTATATTAACTTAAAGATCGATAATAAACTGTATTTAGCTTTATTAGACAGTGGAGCCAACAAAAGTGTAATGGGTGGTGAGTTGGCAAGTAATATTGAGAATAGATCTAATTTTAGAAAATGTGTCGGAAACGTACGAACAGCTGACGGATCGAGACAAAATGTAGTAGGTACAGTAAGTTTGGATATAACATTTCAGGGAAAGACTATATTATTTGAATTTTTAGTAGTACCTACAATACGACAAGAATTAATTTGCGGATTCGACTTTTGGACTGCTTTTGGACTCAAAATTTCTATGCCTGTTATTGGCGAAGTAGACTACACAGAAACTGATCCGAATAAATTAATTTTAACAGATGAACAGAGACAACGACTAAATAATATAATTGCTGCATTTCCAAACTCGGAAGCAGAGGGTCTAGGATGCACCTCTCTTATTGAACATAAAATAGATACAGGGTATGCAGGACCTATCAAGCAACGATATTATCCAATTTCACCAGCAGTTGAAAAACAACTTTGTAGTGAATTGGATAGAATGTTATCCCTCGGAGTTATAGAAGAGGCACCAAATTCTCCGTGGTCATCTCCAACTGTCGTTGTCGTTAAACCGGGGAAAATAAGAATGTGCGTGGACAGCAGAAAATTAAATTCCGTGACCATAAAAGACGCCTATCCGATACCGAATATTGAAGGACTATTAGCACGACTTCCTCCGGTTTATTGTATTTCGAAAATTGATTTGAAGGATGCCTTTTGGCAAATTAAACTGGAGGAAAGCTCAAAACCTAAAACTGCTTTTACAGTCCCTAATCGGCCTCTTTATCAGTTTACAAGAATGCCGTTTGGACTGTGTAATGCACCGCAAACGTTGTGCAGACTAATGGACATGGTTGTTCCGTATAATTTAAAGACACACGTATTTGTTTATTTAGATGACCTTTTAGTAGTTTCACAGAATTTTGACGAACACCTAACTCATCTCATGGAGGTAGCAACACAACTTAGAAAGGCGGGATTGACCATTAATGTAAACAAGAGTAGTTTTGCTTTGAGAAAAGTAAGTTATTTAGGGTACGTTGTTGGAAATGGAACGTTACAAACTGACGATGACAAAGTTAGGGCAATACGAGACTTTTCTGTACCAAAAACGATACGACATTTAAGACGATTTTTAGGAATGACTGGTTGGTACAGACGTTTTATGAAAGATTACTCAACACTGACATATCCATTGACGGAACTTTTAACTAAAAAGAAGAACTTTGTTTGGACAGAACAGGCACAACTAGCATTTGACGATTTGAAAAACAAACTTACATCTGCACCGTTACTCATACACCCAGATTATACTAAGCCATTTATCTTGCAATGCGATGCAAGCACCTTCGGAGTGGGTGCAATTTTGGCGCAAGCAGACGAGGACGGGACTGAAAGACCGATAGCTTTTATGTCTTGTAAATTAAATAAAGCGCAACGAAATTACACAATCACTGAATTGGAATGTTTAGCGGTAGTTATGGCAATTAAAAAATTCAGATCCTATATTGAAGGTTTAGAATTTAAAGTAGTAACTGATCACGCAAGTCTGAAATGGTTAATGAATCAGAGAGACCTGTCAGGTCGATTGGCGAGGTGGTCTTTAAAACTGCAAGGGTTTAATTTTACTATTGAACACCGAAAGGGGAAGGATAACATTGTACCCGATGCATTATCTCGTGTTCATGAGGGCGAAGAATTCGTAGAATCCATTGAATTGGAAAATATGGTAGCGATAGATTTAAATTCTGAAGCTTTTAATTCGGTTGAGTATAGTAGACTACGGGACGAATTTGACAAGTCTAGTTTACCAGATTTTAAGGTTTTAGACAAGTATATATGTAAAGAATAAAGTTTATTTAAGGAATATTATAAAAAAAAGTTAAATTCAATTGTAAAAAAGGTTTGTTAATATACTTATAATTATAAAAGCAAAAATTCACTGAACCAAAACACCGCTCTCACTCCGACCACCAACCGATCGCTCTGACGACTTCGCTTCAACTGCCGTACTACACCAACACCATTGCTCACTCTCTCTACTTTACATTCGGCCATCCTGATCATCATCTGTCTCAGATGACATATCTTCATTGCCATTAACAAATCTCCAAAGTTTAATGTTGTCAGAACTTGTAGAAGTTTGAATCGGACCCTCGAACACTGCAGCTTTTCTCACATCATATCTTCCGTTACGTTTCACTTTTATGACTTTATATGGACCTAAATATTCTGAAGCTAACTTCTTTCCTGCAACAAACTGCGTTCTCTTTATAGCTACCAGGTCGTTTATACTATACCCAACATCGTCTTTACGTTTTCTGTCATAGTTTCGTTTGTATATTTTTTGTGCGTTCGCAATTTGGGCCTTTACTTCATCTCTAATACTTTGTCTATCTTTATCAAAACCATCAATAAGTTCTTCCTGTAGCATTTGCAGCACTTCGTTGAGTTCATTTGTATTCATTTTGACACCAAACATAACTTCAAAAGGTGAAAACTTTGTAGAGCTGTGAACACATGAATTAATCGCTTTTTGTACTCTACCAACAAATTTGTACCATTTTGGGGAATCATCATAGGACAGTTTCGCTATCATTGAAAGTATTGTCCTATTAACTCTTTCAATTTGTCCATTTCCACGTGGGACTCCAGTTGTAACCAGAATATGGTCAATATTTTCCTCTTTACAAAAATGTTCAAATGCGTTGGACGTAAATGCTGCTCCCCGGTCACTTACAATTCTAATCGGGTTACCAAAGGTTTCCGACCAAACACTTAGTCGCGCCAAAACTTCTTCTGCGCCTGTGGTCTTTGTTGGAAACAACCACACAAACTTAGAAAATCCATCTACCATAGCAAAAATATATTTATAATGTTTAGACGTAGCATCCATAGGACCGAGGTGGTCTATATGAAGTGTATGTAATGGATTCGTCCCTTTACTAATGCAGTTCAAAAAACCTTCTTTTTTACCAAGTTTCTTGTTGTACACAATACATCGAATGCAATTATTAATAAATTGTGCAACCTTTTTCTCCAAATGTGGTATAAAATAATTTTGCTGGATTGTATGCATTGTTTTTTGTACCGCAGAATGTCCTACCTCATGTGCCTTCTGAATTATTTCACTCTCCATACTTCTTGGAACCACTAGTAATTCATTACCGTTAACCAACTTATAGACGATTTCTCCTTTTAACTTATAACTTTCATATGGTCCCTTCTTTAAAATATCGCTAACAACTTTTATATGACTATCTTTTTGCTGAGCGGCTTTAAATCTGGCAGAAATTTCAGAAGATATAACGTAGCATATATTACATGGATTACGACTTAAGCTATCGACGTGACGCATTCGTGATCCATCGCGATGCTCTGTAATAAAATTAAAATCTTGAAGATACATTATCCAATTAGAAACCTCTCGTGGAATGTCTTTTTTCGTAGTCGTTTGCTTAAATGCAGCACAATCTGTTATCAACTTAAAGTGTTTACCCAATAGATAATGTCTAAATTTTTTAAGAGCTAGGTATGCCGCTTTCACTTCCAATATATAACTATGAAGTTTACTTTCTTGTATAGATGTTTTTTTACTCCAATAATATACCGGATGCATTCTGCCTTCGTATTTTTGCATTAACGTAGCGCCAAAACCATCCTTCGACGCATCAGTGTGAATTTCTGTTTCCGCATTTTGGTCGTATATGATTAGAACAGGTTCTTTTATGAGCAAATTTTTCAGCATATTAATAGCTTCTATTTCTCGTTCAGCCATTTTAAACTCTTTATCCTTTTTTAATAATTCTGTAAGTGGTCTAGCAATGTGTGCATAATTTGGAATAAATTTCCTAAAATAATTTGTCAACCCCAAGAAAGATTGGATTCCTTTTATATCTTTTGGAATTGGAAATTTTCGTACTGATTGAGTTTTATCTTTTCCAGGCCAAATTTTACCATTTTCAATCTCGTGACCCAAAAACTCAATTTTTGTCTTTAAAAAACTGCATTTTGACCATTTAATTTTTAAGTTGAAACAAGACGCTGCTTCCAATACTTTCTTTACATTACGAATACATTCTTCTTCTGTTAAACCATAAACCACAATGTCATCGATGTATAACTCCATTATATTTTCATTTATTAAATCTTGAAATATAAAATTTACCAGTCTCACGAAATTTGCCGGTGAATTACAGAATCCAAACGGGGCCACATTAAACTCATAAACACCTTCTCTAGTAATGAATGCCGTATATCTTCGACTTGATTCATCAATTGGGACATGGAAAAATCCATTTTCAAGATCCATGATCGTAAAAAACTTTGCCTGTGACAACTTCTCGAGAACTTCTTCCATTAATGGTACCGGAAAATTATCCTTAAGAACCATAGTATTTAATTTTCGATAGTCTACACATATTCTATTAGTACCATTCTTTTTCTTTACAATGACTATTCTGCTCGCAAACTCTGAGCTTGATTTTCGAACTATTCCTTGATCTATCCACTCTTTTATTTGTTCTCTTACTATCTGCTGTTCATTGAAAGGCAAGCGTACTGGTGAATGACGAAAAGGAGTCATATTAATATCTGGAATGATCTTCATTATTACCGGACATTGAGCAGCTTCAGATGGCGAATACGAACTTATCATGCTCTTAATAACCGCTTCGTATTTCGGAGGTACGTCTATAATTATTCCCGTTTCAATTATATTATACACTTTCAATTGATTCGCCTCGTTGTCCACATTATTTCGCAGACTATGAAACGTATAATGACCATCAGTATATGAAAAATTACACTTTCCAATAAAATCATATCCAAGTATAATATTGTAATTGATTATATCATTCGGAATAACGATTACATCTTGTCTTACCTCCACGTTATCTACCAGTATTTTCACGACTACCCGACCGATAGGTTTTGCGGGGACATTTCCGAGACCGGACAGCATTGACACATTATCATTTAAAGGAAAATCAGAAAAATATTGTTCATACATAACTTGCTTCATTATTGTCACATCTGAACCCGTATCTACGAAACATTCGAATTCAATATCATTGATAAAAATTGTTTTTAACCGTTTGTTATCAATAACCACATTAACATGTTGGTAATTTTCCTTCTTTATTTTCAAGTCACAGTTTTTCGCGATGTGACCATTTTTATTACAATGAAAACACTTCACTTCTAAATTACATTCATTTTTTCTGTGTTCTGTCGACCCACAATTGTAACAATGTGCCTTTTTTATACTTTGATTTTCCTCATTTTTCACTTTTCTTTCATTAACGTTTCTATTAAGTCTCTCATAAATTTCATATTGTTCGCGTAATTCGTTAAATGACGAAACCGAGTACATTGGATATTTAAACTCATTTCTAATTTTCAGTCCGTCCACTATATAGCGCATTACTGACTTTTCGTCCACATCGCCCAATGATGCAATCTTTTTCATTTGCAATACATACTCGTGAAAGGATTCAGAGTCTTGTTTCATTCTTTCGGATAATTTTTTATGTAATTCCGCACTATTATAATTTCTATGAAATTCGTTTATCAAAACGGTCTTTAAGGTTACGTAATCACTTACACACACAGATTCTAAAAATAATTGGGCAGTTCCCACAATTTTGTTACGTGCCTGAACATATTTTTGTTTTATGTTCAACTCGTATGCCTCGGCATTAAGTTCAAAGTTATCAAACCACTTCTTCACTGGTATCGATATACCATCAAAGTCCGAAATAATTTTGCCAAAACCTTCTATTGACACACCACTATTTTTCTGACCTTCACTGTTGTTCAATTGTACAGAAAGCAACTTTATTAAATCACTCAATTCCACTTTTTCTACGTTTACGTATTCTTTATCATCTTCTTTTGTTGCCATTGCTGATTTTTTTGTTTTTTCCTTCTCGTTAATATTAGACTTATCTGTTCCTTCTCTTAAACTTTCTATTTTACGTACAGGTATTTTTGAATTTTCTACACTACGCGATTGCTCTTTTTTCAAAATGTTTGACATTAATCTTGTACTATACTTATGTTGAGTATTTTTATTCATTCGTTTTCGTTCCTCTTAAACATATACACATAAAAATCTATTCATCATTTTTTAACTTGTGTTGCGTCATGTGTTTTGCAATGTTACAATTTTGTCTTTACTTTTCTCTTACTAAGATCATTCCTTTCTGTTCCCTTTTTTCTTTCTTTTTCTTTACTCTCTTAATATGCGTACCGGTTTAAAAACACACCCTTAACACTTTGATGCCTTGTTCATATAATACCCGTACACTTTCGTTTTCGCTTCTGACAGGCCATACAATTATCTCTTATGTACAACTATTTTACATATGTATATATTCTTTCGTCGTTCTCAGGTTCCTGTTCAAATTTAATGATGCCTTCTCTTTTACAATAACACGCACATAAGTAATTGTTTTTGCTTTTGCCCGACTGTACACTTACTTTCTTGAGTATTTTTATTTGCGACACACACTTGTTTTATTATTTTTTCTTTGCTCAAATAAAACTCAAAGTACACAAGGTTGAGCCCCCAAATGTAAAGAATAAAGTTTATTTAAGGAATATTATAAAAAAAAGTTAAATTCAATTGTAAAAAAGGTTTGTTAATATACTTATAATTATAAAAGCAAAAATTCACTGAACCAAAACACCGCTCTCACTCCGACCACCAACCGATCGCTCTGACGACTTCGCTTCAACTGCCGTACTACACCAACACCATTGCTCACTCTCTCTACTTTACATATATATAAACGGGAACAGTTTGCTACAGGAAATAGTGATGAGTCTGATTCATGGAAGTTATTGGTACCTGAAGAACTTCGTGAAAGTGTTATTTATTCAGCTCATGATGTACCAACTTCTTCTCATGGAGGAATAGCAAAAACTTTAGATCGTATTAGACGGTTTTTCTTTTGGCCCCGAATGGTGACTGACGTAAAAGACTATATAAGAGACTGTGAATTGTGTAAAACATCGAAAACGCCGACAACTAATTTAAGACCTCCGCTAGGTCAAATGGTGAGGACAGTTAGACCATTTCAAAGACTCTACATTGACCTTATTGGACCTTTACCTCGGACAAAGACAGGACATATTGGAATTTTAATAGTTTTGGATCATTTCTCCAAATTTACGTTTTTAAAACCTCTTAAAAAATTTAATTCTAAACAAATAATAGATTATGTACGGACGAATATATTTTGTTGTTTTGGAGTTCCTGAAATTGTAGTATCGGACAATGGTTCTCAATTCAAAAGTCGTGAATTTTCGAAATTTTTGAAGTCATATGGAGTACAACATGTGTTAACTGCCGTATATAGTCCACAAGCCAATGCCAGTGAACGTGTTAATCGCTGTATAAACGAAGCTTTACGTTCATATGTACGAAAGGATCAGCGACTTTGGGATTTGTTTATTGATAGCGTAAACTGTGCACTAAGAAATAGCGTACATCAATCTATTGGTAGGACACCATACGAAGTAGTATTCGGGCAAAATATGATTACTAATGGAAAGGATTATAAGCTTTTGGAAAATTTAAATATTTTAACGGAAACAGATGTAAAAATTGAAAGGCAGGATGAATTTACATTAATTCGTGACTCTATTAAAAGTTTGATGGATAAGGCGTATAAGAAAAATGTTAGGGTGTATAATCTGAGAACTCGTGCTAAGGATTTTAAGGAAGGTGATGTAGTGTACAGAAGATCCTTTACCCAGAGTTCCAAGGTTAATTATTTTAATTCAAAATTAGCCCCTGTGGGAGTAAAATGTGCAGTTCTACGGAAAATAGGTTATGTTTATTATGAACTTCAGGATCTCGATTCTGGTAGTAAGGCAATATATCATTCTAAGGATATATGGCAGTAACCAACATTTATATTAGCTAAATTATCCTTGATTATTAGTCCTTTACAGTTCCACTTCATCAGATGGCATCTTCAGAAGATGTATCTGTTTTGTGAGGACTTGCGTTATTTAAAATTCCATTGATATAAACTACTGTATTTTTTTTATACGAAAAGAAAAAAATATATATGAAAGATACTCTGGAAAAAATGTATTAGTTTAGATTGAATTTGAAAATTGAATTAAAAAAAAAAAAAAAGAAAATTTTTGTTTTTGGAAAAATAATTGAGATTGGAAGGAACAAAGACTAGAATTTTGGAACATATAAAGAGGGAAGATTATCCCAGGAAACAAAACTTCCGAAAACTTTAATATTATACCAACTGGACTTATTTTTATACATATTTGTGCGACTTTAAGAATTGTTTCTGGTGCATATTTTTATGTGAAAAAAAAAATAATAGACTGTGGAAAATAAAGCAAGAACAGCACTAAAAGAATAAATTATAACATTGAAAGATCTTCTATGAAGTACCCAGAGACGTGGTGAAGGTGAAAATTTCGTTTTGCTTATACAACTTTCATCTTCTTGCCAACCACAATTCGTTTACCAACCAACCAGTCAGCGGATCAACGCAGTTCCAAGACGCTAATTAGAATTTATTTAATTTTTTTTATTAATTTCTGAAGTTGAATTTGGTAAAATTTTAATTATTTGATAAGTATTTGATTTGTTGTACAGATAGACACATATACACGCTGGCACACACATTCATTAATATATTAAAACGTACATACTAACTTCCATATTTGCATACTGGCTCACATACTTACATACCTTTAAACATACACACATAACAACTAATTTACATACACGCATACATGCATCAACGTTTACTTTACACTTAGATTTACATATATATATATATTTGTTGTTATTTGTCTTTAATTTAAAACTTCTAATATTAATTTTCTTTACTTTTAACTTACGATAGTAGTATAAAATATTTGAAACTACAGTGTTGGAGTATTGAGAAAATTCCCATTTCTGCGACAAAAGGCCTTCGTCGTCGGAACGTGAATACACTGGTAAGTCAACCGTTTATAAATGTCATTTAGTTTTCAAATTGTGTTATCGTAAATTTTGTTATACATAAAAATAACTTTAAATATTTAAATCTTAAATAAGAATAATTTCATTTAATTTTTAAATTAAAGAAAATATAAGGAATTTCAATGTATTAGAAGTTTTTTTTATTGATTCAAAGGTACCTATATATATGTATGTAAACATTAAACAAAAAAAAAATAGAAACGCCTCATCACCCTAACACTTTAACTTTATACACTTTCCATTAAAAAAAAAAAAAAAATATTTTTTTTTAGTTTATAGAATTTGTTTTAATAATGATATTTAAAATTAAATAATGAAGATAAAAATATTGTTTACTTTAAATTTTAAAATTTATATAATTTTATTTAAAATCTATGTTTATTAAATATTGTTATATTTAAAATGTGTAACTAAATTATTTTATTATTCCACGAAAGGTTAAGGTAAAGTAGGTACAAAAAAATAGGGCTATCTGAGACGTTAGAAAAGGTAGCAAGGTAGGGAGGGTAAAGACGTGAAAGGACAATAACATCAGTTTCTTTTCATAAGCAGGTAACTGACATCTTATTTTAAGTTCTATATTTATTTATTTATTTTTTTTAACGACAATGCTACCTACCTATAATTTTAAAATCTTATGGAGCGAACCGAAGCCTACCAATATGGAAACAAGAACCAACCCAATTACCCTGAGCACAGCCGGATCAGAAGGTAGCGAAGTTTCCAAAATGGTAGGGCCACATCGGTGGTTCGTCACACGCATGAAACTTCGAATATATATTTCCTGAGTAAAAAAAATATCTTTCCCCGAAAATTACCTAAATCTATGCATTATGAAAGGAGTTATCGATCAAAATGTACGAAAATTTGTACCGCACAGTGTATTTTTCGGTATATTTAAAAACAAAAACGTCATAAAAGCAACAAAATTGGATGTACGACTCTCAAATTTTGCGCACGTGGCTTTTTGGTCAAATGCTTTGTTCTGACGGAAAATAAATGTGACACGCCCACCTCCCATATAACGTATAAACTTAAATTCATATAATTTCTCTACGAATAAGATTTTAGAATAATAAAGGACTATGTTGAAACATCTAAGTAACATTCATTATTAGAAATAATTTCGACAAGCCTACTATTACTCCCACTCTTCACGTTATCCACTGTTAATGAAATTTAGAAGCTCATAAAACCGACAAAATTAGAGCTACGATTATGAAGTTTGCTACCTCCCATATAACGGTTTATTGAAACATCTAAGTTGCATTCATTAATAGAAACAACTTCAACACGCCTTCTTTAACGCCAACTTTCATTGAAAGACTTAATTTACGAAAACATTTTACTAGCATATCGAAGTTATACAAAGAAAGTGATACATATTTTAGTATAAAGAGATTATTGCATAGCGATTACTGTTAATAACAAACAAATACATTTTGTGCTATAAATTTCCCGGGGTTTTTTTCGGGATCCCGGGAAATAAAAAAGGTGGCTACGATTCGAAGCAGATGTTTATATTGTTTATATTGAAATTGAATTATAATGATTTAATTTTTAATCTCATAGCTGAAGTACCTGTATTTTTGTTTTTTATTGTGCTCATATTTGATCTCGTATCTAGAGAATAATATTTTTTTCAATAAAAAATATTTTTACTCAATTTATATTTTAAATTCAGGTTTCTTTATTAATTTTTATAGTTTTGAAGTGTGTCTTTTACATTATAAACTATTTTATGCTTTTAATTAAAAAGTTTTTTTATTCAAAACAAATTTACTTTTTATTTATTTTGCTGCGGGATCCCGGCATATTAAAAAATAAATCTCGCATTTCCGGGAAACAAAAATGTTCGGGAAAAAGCCCTAATACAAAAGAACGGAAAGCTGGTGGTGGGTGTAAAAGATTCGGCACAGCCGAATATAGTGCCCTTACTTGTTTAATTCGTCACAGTACATATGTAGTTTTCAAAGTATATTTCCCTTTCACCCACTATCCACAGTCAAGTGCTGGCTCAATTAAAATTAATTATATCTTGTTTCAAAGGATGCTAAATTACGCGTCCAATAGGTGCTAATTGGATAAAATATACCTGAGTTGTAGTGGAACAAAGCTAAAATGTTATGAAAATTTTATTGTTTATCAAGAATTATTGTCACTTCGGAAGATGTTTTGTACCACAGTAAATAACAAAATTCATAGTTTTGTAATGGCTATAATACACGGCAGGTTTTTTACATCTGACTTTAAAATTTGTGAGACATATGTAAATCAACAAGTCTGTCAAAATTGTACTTTTACGCTGACTGCTTTGCAGCAGCAGAGATTTCTGCCAACGACTGATGTCACACGTTTTGACAGAAGAAAATAGAGCGCGCTGTAATTAAAATTTTGTCAGATGTCTCAACACATGTTTTTTTACAGAAGTAATGTTTAAAAGGTAACACACGAAATGTTTGTATTAGCAGTGGAGAATTTGACAAGTCAGATGTAAAAAACATGCCGTGTATTAGTTCCTTAACTCTATTGTAAAGTCCATTTGATTACAAAAATTTTAAACCATATTTGACTGAAATCGGATAAAAGCTAAAAATTATATAATAAAAAACAAAGGCAATAGCTTTTAGGTTAACTTTTATTTAGTAACACCATCATATTTTCGCATTTTTATAGAAATGGACTTACCGAATGAAGCCATATTTACAACAGATCTATAACGCATTATTTAAGAATCACTTATTAATTTTTAGTGTATTCTAATCATAAATGCTTTTAAAACATAGTTGTTTTAAAAGAGGATATATGGGAGGTAGGGATGTCCTTGCACCGAATGCAAAAAAATTTGCAACAACGCTAGAATTTTAAATTCTACAGACATATACATACAAGTTTTTGCTACATTCTTATATAATTTGTGGCTTAAAATCAAATTTTTAATTCAGGATGTATGGGAGGTAGGCATATCCTGGCAGCAATTTTTCTCAAACTTAAAATTTTTCTTAACTTTTACATTAAGTATCTGTATATTTAATTTTGTCATTCTGCGATAAGAATAGAGTTTTGCCAATTCACTATATGGGGACAGAGCACTGTGGGACGTAGTCTGATCTAGAAGTATAATTTTTTGAGTCGGTTTATCGGCTATAAGGCGGCAAATGTTGTACGGACCAATCATTTCACCAACCTCTAAAGAACACCAAACAATCAGTTTTTTTGGATGCAACTGTGTCCCAACATACACTTGGGGATTATCATCACTGCAAATACGGCAATCTTGTTTTTGTGCTATTCAGCGAATATACGCTTTACTATTCAAGCGTCAGTCTATTCATGTTGAACTTTTAAACCAAATTGATCACTTGACCGCTGACAAAATGGTCGCACGTTAAGTAAGTGTTGCCAACATAAAGTTCTATACCTCTATAAAAAATACCAGGTACTATGGTAATTTGTTTATTTATTTTTGGTTGAATAATAAAACTTTTTTATGACATCGAAGAAAATCCGTATATTACAGGTATGTCTTGAGAAAAGCATTTTTCACATCTGTATATTGTAACAGGAGTTGTAGATCAAACTATACGAAAATTTACCCCACCCACTGTCTCTCTTAGTAAACTAAAATTTAAAACGTCATAAAACCGACAAAATTAGATGCACTTTTCTGAAATATTGCTTTCATTTGTAAATATGTAAATTCATTTTGTCAATCCGTTTGTAACACATCGAAATATTCATAAAGTATATATTTTCTGAATCGGGGCTATATATTTTCTGAATCTAGCTATGCCCGTCCGTCTGTGCGCCTGTTGAAGCACGATAGAGCTCGAACCGAAAAAATTTTATATACATTGTAGTTTAGGGTCGCTATTTCGTTTCAATGTAGTACAAAAACAATCTAAATGTTTGTCTGTATGTGTACACGTGTAAGAAGCATTAATTATATAATTAATTAAATAAATTGTTTTTACTGTTTTTTTTCTTGCGTCAAGAGATATATTTTAGGTAAACATTTCTTAAAAACATTAACAGTTTACATAAATGTTTACGTCTGTAGATCTAAAAAATGGAAATAATTGAGAAATGGAATAAATAAATGAAAAAAGTATGGCATTGGAGTTATATATGTGAATTGTTCATAAATATTTACGGGTGTAGTTTAAACAAATAAAAGTAATTGACGCAGTTTAATATAACAAATACAATTTATAACCGTTATAAGCCACGTTGTTTACCAACTTTAACTTTTTATATTGTGTGTTTTTTATATATTTTCTTGTTTTTTTTTTTAATAAATGTTTTTATTAAAACTTTGCTCGATAACCAGAAGCAATTTTTAGTATTTTTTTTTAAATTTTCAATAAAAAAATTCCTCGAAGTTATGGCTGATAGCAAAATGCTACAAGCCAAGAATTTATAGCACTCATTTTGTAAGCAAATTAATTCCTTTCAAACACAGTTTTGCCTACTTTTAACTTTGCTAGTTATGGACCGATTTAATCTAGCTTTTATACAAATGACAATTAAAGTATATGCAAACACAATAATGAGGTGATTGTAGTGTTTTGCCTATGTCTCAGTTATTAACATGCCCAAATAAACAAGTAAGAGCACTGAATTCGGCATGTACCATGTCCTTCCAACATCGAATAAAAACCAATTGTGTCCAAATGCATTAACGTTGGATTAAGAAAAGGAGTTATAGCTCAAAATGTACGAAAATTTATAGCGCGCACTGTATTTTTCGGTATATTCATAATTTAAAACATTATAAAACTGACTGATGTGTAATTCTGAGATTTAGCAAAAATAGCTTTTTTGTCAAGGGCTTTGTACTTACGGAAAATAAATGTGACACGCCTACTTTAACGCCCACCTCCCATATAACGCTCTATCTAAAATTCATATAATTTCTCTATGAATAAAGATTTTTGAAGAATTGAGGACTCTATATTTAAATATCTGAGTTGCGTTTATTGACAGATTTCAACATGCCTACTATAACATCCACTTGTCACGTAATCTACTGTTAATAAAATTAACAAGTAAAAGCGCTATATTCGGCCGTGCCGAATCTTATATACCCTTCACAACGTGTAGTCATGCAATAACAGTAAATTCACGTATGTATGTTAAAAAAAACAAAAAAAAATAAAAAATAAAAAAAAAATTTAAAAAAAAAAAATTTAAAAAAAAAATTAAAAAAAAAAAATTATTATATACATATATAATATATATAAAACAAAAAAAAAATAAAAAAAAAATTAAAAAAAAAAATAAAAAAAAATAATAATAAAAATATATATAATATATTAAATAAAAAATAAAAAAAAAATAAAAAAAAAATTAAAAAAAAAAATTTTTTTGCCTCAGCTGGGATTCGATGCCACGTTTTCTCTAACCAGTATACACGTTTGTATGTATGTATGTTGTTGTTGTAATGTTGTTTTTATGAAAAGAAAATCGAGGTGGTCGTGGGTTTTTGCTCATATCTCAGTTGTTTATGTACCGATGTTTCTGATTTTCAATACCGATCTACTCCCGAATATTTCTGATATTTTAATACCTTACCCGGGTCCAACCTATGTCGGGGGGCTTCAAAAAGTTGATTTCAACATACACACGGACAGACGGACAGACGGTCAGGGCTTAATCGACTCCTCTATTCATAAGCTTTCAGAAAATATATACTTTATGGGGTCGGAAATGAAAATTGTAGAAATTTCACACGGAATGACAAACCTATATATACCCTTTTTCACTGTGTGAAGGGTATAAAAAGCGCACAAAACTGAAAAAATTAGAAGTATGATGATGATGAGATTTCCTACATATAGCTTTCTTTGTCGTTGTTAATGTCATTGTTATGCCAACAAATGAAGGTGACACGCCCACTTTAACGCCTACCTCCCATATAACGCTTTATCTTAAATTTATATAACTTTTCTATGAATAAAGATTGTGGAAGAATTGAGGACTATATTAAAATATCGAAATGAATTTATTAGCAGAAACTTTATTGACACGCCTACTTCAACGCCCACTTTCATTTCAAGACAATATTTTACTAGCATATCGAAGTTATATTTAAGTATAAAGAGATTATTCCGTAGCGATTACAGTTAATAACAAAATTATACATTTTGTGCTATAAAAGTACACAAAATTGGTGGTGGGTATCAAAAATTCGGCACAGCCGAATAAAGTGATTTTACTTGTTTTAAATTAATTTTATTTTTCTATGAATATGGTCTCTCTGTTTAAATATCTAAGTTTTATCAATTTTCAGAAAATCCACTGGCACGCCTACATTAATGCCCACACCTCGCATGTATGACTCTGAATTCTTGCAACTAAAGGCTTTTGGCTAATATTATTGTTATAAGGGAAAATGAAGGAGAAGAATTTTTCTTAAAATATTTAACTCAATAGACATGGACTTAAGAAGCATAACTCTGTATTGCAATAGTTGCAAAGTTGAATTTATTTTGAGAAATCTCATTGACACGCCTTCTTTAACGCACATTTCTCAAATATTTTGATAAAAAGTGGATGACATTGCTCCTACTTTAAAAATACTTATCTTTCGTCTTGACACAGAATATAAGAAAATAAATATATAGCATTTTGAACTTAACTTAAAGCAAGTAAGAAATTATTCTTAATTGATACAGTTGTGAGTAAAATATTAGCTGTAGGTATCAAAAATTTGGCACAGCCGAATATAGTGTTCATACTTGTTTTTTTTTTTTTTTTAAGGTAATAGCACACATTTTTAATAGTTGTCAAGTACATGTAATGTTGTTGGTAGAATGAAGTATTGTAATCGATTTCGTTTGCGTCAAAAAATAAAGGTATATTTAATAAACATTTTTTTTTATATTATTGACAACTTTCCATAAGTGTTTACGTCTACAAATAAAAAAAATAATATGTATCATAAAGGGAATTGACGCACTAAAAAAAATTGTTACTGGTGATTTTTAAAATACCCATGAATGTTTACTTCTTTAGACGAACATATAAAAGAGATTGACGCAAATTACTAAAACTGGCAAGTGTTATATGTCTGTAAACATGTTATGAATAACACAGAACACTGGGTTCTATGTTTTTTTTTTTTTTAATTTTCAATTAAAATAAAAACAAGTAAGAGCGCTATATTCGGCCGTGCCGAATCTTATATACCCTTCACAACGTGTAGTCATGCAATAACAGTAGTTTGTATCACCATTCATCCCATATGAAATACGTACATATATATAAAAAACATACATATATATAAACATCCCATTGTAAAATTATAAATTTAGGTATGTATGTTAAAAAAAAAATAAAAAAAAAATTTAAAAGAAAAAATTAAAAAAAAATATTAAAAAAATTAAAAAAAAATAATTAAAATATGTATAATATATATAAAACAAAAAAAAATAATAATAATAATATAAATAATATATTAAATATAAAATAAAAAAATTTTTTTTTGGCTCAGCTGGGATTCGATGCCACGTTTTCTCTAACCAGTATACACGTTTGTATGTATGTATGTATGTTGTTGTTGTAATGTTGTTTTTGTAAAAAAAAATCGAGGTGGTCGTGGGTTTTTGCTCATATCTCAGTTGTTTATGTATCGATGTTTCTGATTTTCAATACCGTTCTACTCCCGAATATTTCTGATATTTTAATACCTCACCCGGGTCCAAGCAATGTCGGGGGGCTTCAAAAAGTTGATTTCAACATACACACGGACAGACGGTCAGACGGACAGACTGACAGAGCTTAATCGACTCCCCTATTCATAAGCTTTCAGAAAATATATACTTTATGGGGTCGGAAATGAAAATTGTAGAAATTTCACACGGAATGACAAACCTATATATGTATACCCTTTTTCACTGTGTTATACCCTTCACACAGTTACATTACATAAAAACTAGGAACATTTCTAGTTTCTATAACGAAATTTATTAATTAACACTAATAATTTAACAATTATTTAAACGCTACAAGTAAGTCCGAAACATATGGGCTTATCCAAAAATTTTTAAACCAAATTTAAAGTTGTCCAAAATCCAAATGTTTGTTAATGGAATACTAGGATACATATTCAAGCTTCAAAATATATAAGCAATACGGTTTTACGGTGGTTTGTTTGTCCTTGGCAGAGGCTAACCTGAACGTACCTCTTGCTTTCATTTATTTTAGTAAAAAAAGGGTATTTTTCATGTTCAAAAAAGTGGGCAAAACAGTCGTTTCAGTATTTAGTGTTTAGCGAAACTTTAATTTGTTTAATTTTCTTTTATTTAGGATAAAAATTATATTTGTTAGTTATCTAATATATATTAACAATTTGAACTAAAAATGGGTACACTGTGTGTAACGTCCGTAACGGAAAATAGGGGTTTTTAAGTTTAACAGAATGAATTTTAATAATTTTGTTTTCCAAACTAGCTTTATAAACAGAGTTTTTTATGCACTTTAATTTGATGAAAAAAAGAAATACCTTTATTACACTTTTTTTTTTAATATAAATGACAAAGTTGTAACGTCCGTAACGGCATGAAAATACCCAAAAATTTTATTTTAATATTATGAGGTGGAAGTAAGTGTTTATAATAGATTTTCATCTGCTGAATCTGAATATGGGCTTTAAATTGTTTCAGGTTGCCGAGAATCCGAAAAACCTCACCTCAAAGTAACAAAAAGTGTGTTGAAATAACATGCGATCCTCCAATCTGCAACTTAAATTGAGATGAATTTCAAATTCTTCTGAAACATAAAATAATTCCTAAAAATCAATAATTAGTAATTAATAACCATGTTGTAAACTGCAACCCCTATGTCCCCCTTCAAATATTTGGCGGTACGCCCATGCATGCAATGTTTACGTACTGGATTTTCCGTTAGAAATTAATTTTTTTTACTACTTCGCATGGAAAAGGAGCGGTGGACGGTGTTGGTGCTGTTGTTAAGCAAAAAGTTTGGCAACTAGCCCAAAATCTCATCTTAAAAAACGCTCGAGATTTTCACAGATTAGCAAAAAAATATAAATGGCGTTTTCTTAATTTACGTTGATAAAAATTATGTCAAAACTATATCTAATGAAATACCAAAAACATGGATAAATGGAAAAAATATTCCAGCTCTTAAATCATGTCATTATTTTTCGGGCTTTTCCAATGACAATACTATAAAAGTAGCTCGAACAGTTGGGTCTATTAAGCATAAGATACAATGTTAAACAGTTAAATAAACAAATAAATAAATGAATATAAGCTAATATAAGAGTAATTACATATTCCATAATTTTTTTGTACCTCATAAATTAAAAATTACAAACTTAACAAGATTTTTAAATACATGAATGTTTTTTTTATACAGAATTTGGTTTAATGGAAAAAGTGTAACGTCCGCAACGTAACGTCCGTAACAGACAAAAATTAAGATTTTTGTTTTGTTTTTGTTTGTTAATACTTAGCCTTCTTTTTTAAAGGCTATCATACACGGCATGTTTTTTACATCTGACTTTAAAATTTGTGAGACATATGTAAATCTACATGTCTGTCAAAATTCTACTTATACGCTGACTGCTTTGCAGCAGCAGAGATTTCTGCCAATGGCTGTTGTCAGATGTTTTGACAGAAGAAAATAGAGCGCGCTGTAATTGAAATTTTGTCAGATGTCTCAACACATGTTTTTTTACAGAAGTAATGTTTAAAAGGTAACACACGACATGTTTGTATTAGCAGTGGAGAATTTGACAAGTCAGATGTAAAAAACATGCCGTGTATTAGCTCCTTAAGCTGGATTGATATGGTGATATATTCCACTTAATTTTTTGTATATGGAATTTTTTTGTTTATTATGCAAAATTAGCTAAAAATGTGCAAATGCACATAAGCCCCAAAATCGACTTCCATATTTTCTAACGTCCCTAACGGAACTTTAAGATAGCATAACTCTTTTTCAAAAACAGCTAACCTTTAAGTTTAAAACAAGTTTCAAAGCACTCCCAAAAAACTGCATTTTGCAAAAAAATTCATGAAAATATTCCAACGTGAACGCCAGCCGTGTCAATCTTAACAAGCAAATTTGCGTGCGAATGTAACGTCCGTAACGCAGGATTAGCCCATATACAGGATGAATAAATAAAAATATTTTTTTTGCAAGAAAATTTTCGCCTATATAGCATAGCAACAGAATAGCAACATTTAAGTATTAAAAAAAATATCTGAAATAGCTTAAGGTTTTTAGCTCAATCCGCAATAAAAATATGCGAATGTTGCTCTAAAATCTACAAATTAAAACTACCGAGGTTTCCTTAAATCTTAAATTTTTAAATCGATGCTGATAATTAACATCCTTTGATTACTGCTATATACTTCTATTATGAATATTTTATTTAATAGACATAGATAATTTGCAGTTTCGATTTCTCCATAGCATCCCACAAGAGTGGGACTACAATTTCCTTTTGTCTTCTGCATCAATGGACATATGTGTGCAATCTTTAAGACCGAGCAGTTTAACCTAACCTAACCTTATCCGGGGTATATTGAGTCATTAGTACTAGAAATAAATTCAACAGTAGATTGGTACAATTAAACTATCCAAATTTTAATCGGAGTAGTTGCATTTCTTGTCTGTGTGTTTTAAAGTTCAATGCAACTTGACTCAACAATAAATACTGCTGCAATACAATAGATGCACTACATAGACAAAATAGACCGGTTTGTTTGATTACTCAAGTTTCTTAGTTTTCTGGACTTTTCTGGATTGTGAACAATAAAGTTAAGCATATTGTATAATTTTTTTTTGCTCCACAAAATCTTTCTTTTTATACCCTTCACACAGTGAAAAAGGGTATATATAGGTTTGCCATTCCGTATAAAATTTCTACAATTTTCATTTCCGACCCCATTAAGTACATATATATTTTCTGAAAGCTTATGAATAGGGGAGTCTGTCAGTCTGTCCGTGTGTACATACAACAACAACATACATAAATACATACAGACGTGGTATACTGGTTAGAGTAAACGTGGCATCGAACCCCAGCTGAGCCAAAAAAATTTATTTTTTATTTTTTTATATTTTTTTTATTTTTATTTTTTATTTAATATATTATTTATATTTTTATTATTTTTTTTTATTTTTTTTTTTGTTTTATATTTATTTATATTTTAATTATTTTTTTTAATTTGTTTTTTAATTATTCTTTTTAATTTGTATTAAAATTTTTTTATTTTTTTTTATTTTTTGTTTGTTTTATATTTATTATTTATATTTTAATTTTTTTTTATATTTTTTTTATGTATGTTTTTTATATGTATGTGCGTATTTCATGTAGGATGATATAAACAATTGTTACTGCATGACTACACGTTGTGAAGGGTATATAAGATTCGACACGGCCGAATATAGCACTTTTACTTGTTTTTTAAAGATATCTTAATTTTTTTTTATTTTATATTTATTATTTATATTTTTATATTTTTTTTTTTTATTTTTTAAAAAATTTTTTTTTAATTTTTTTTATATCTTTGTTTTATTTTTTAAACTTTTTTTTTAATTTCTTTTTATATATTTTTTTACACACATACGTAAATTTATTATTTTACAATAGGATGTTTTTATGTATTTTCTATGTTTTGTATATGTATGTTCGTATTTCATATGAGATGAATGGTGATACAAACTATTGTTATTGCACTTTGTGAAGGGTATATAAGATTCGGCATGGCCGAATATAGCACTCTTACTTGTTTTCTTCTAGTTTCACAAACACTAATGTTAACCTTAATGTCTTGTTGTTTAATAAGTAAAATTGTAAAAGTTCATTATCTTCTACTTGTTTTTGCTTTGGAACTGTCGCCATTCCTGTTTAGCCCTTTTTGAATTGTTCTCTTGCATTTTGGGTCTCAAGAAAAACATCACTCGTGTGCTTTATCATTGTCATCGATTTTGTGTTTTTTTCTGTTGCTGAATTTTTCTTAAATGTCATCGTTATTATCATAAACACCAGAACCATATTTACTTACAGTCAACTAGTCAGCACCAAGATGTCATGGTTTGTCAGTGTGGTATGTGTACGTACATACACAAATCCTTATGCCAGTTAGAACCAGTAAGACATATGTTCGATGATAATTATGGGAAAGGCTATAAAGTCCTTTTGAGAGAATTTTAATTTCAGCATGTTTAGCGAATACTTTGCTAAAAATGACATGTTTACTTGAACAACTTTTGATTGCGGTCCTAACAAACATAAGACCGCCATATGGAACAAAGTTCGCTGTAAAGGAATACCAAAAATTATTATTGTCTCTTGACACATTATACGTAAAGTTATATGTTACAATTGGTCCCATAAATTTGAACGCTGATGTCAACGTGGTCATTGACAATATCATAGTGAAAGTAACATCAATAGCAAGAGGCATAATTTGACGATTAAACGGAAGTTTCGAGGATCTGAAGCATAGGAACATGCTGTCAAAACTAAGTTAAATGATCTCAGAACAAACATTTCAAAGAGTGATTCCATGAGAATTAACAGGTCAAATAAAAATAATTTCATATTGCAACAACATCAGCTTTAAGACGACTAGTCTTTTTGCTACCTGAGAAGCGCAAATAAATACAATAAATGAAGATGCCAAAGAGGTTGATAAGAACCGTATTAATAAAGCCCAACAAGCCAACTATACATTCAATATAGAACTCCCAGAATACCTGGCAAAAAAAATATCTGTCAAAACGAAGAATGAAACTCGGCGTGGCCTTAAAATAATCCAAATTTTTACCTTTGACAAGTCCTGAAAATCTTTTGGCCAAATAAGATCAGAAATGCTCATTTTAGGACACAAAGTGGCCTGACGCCAATTGAAAACGAAATATGAAGGCGGCAATGAAGGTGGATCGGCATATTTTGTGAGGACAATCTTATTTGGACTAAAATTGTATGGAACCTCCAAAGCAATCGACAAAATGGAACATCCATACAACCAACAGCTGGAAAAAGAGGCATCAAAAATAAACAAATTGTGCAGTCTGCTGTTGCCAATTATAAAATCAAAAAGCACTTTTATGTAAAACAAATAAAATCATTATGCTAATGATTAAAATAAAGATAAACATTTTTGTGTTTAAAAATAATAGGATCATTCACCTGTTATATGTATACTAGCCAAGCCCGGCGCTCGTTGCTACGCCCCTTAATGAATAAAAATGCATTCTGAATTTTAATTGAATATCAGCTAAATTTTTCTAATCACCAAACTGTATAGTCATGACAGCTCAATATGAGTGCAAAGTTTCAAAAATTTCGGTAAAGTTGAAGTAGTTGAAAATTAAAAAAAAACTTTTTTTTATGGGCGTGACACTGCCACTTTTCTAATCACGAAATACCTCCAAATTATACCTTTTTTATGGACGCGACTCTGCCCACTCTTCTAATCACGAAATTAAATAATCATGACAGCTCAATAAGTTTGCAAAGTTTTAGAAAAATCGATGTAATTAAAGTAGCTAAAAACGATAAATTATTTTTTATGGGCGTGGCACTGCCCATTTTTCTAATCATAAAATTGTGTAATCATAAGGAGAGTTCAATATGTGTGCACAGTTTCAGAAAAATCGGTCAAGTTCAAGTAGCTAGAAATTTCAACTTATTTTTTATGGGCGTAGCCCCGCCCACCTTTAACTACCCATTAACACTCCTTGGAATGTGTACAATAACTTTCCAAGGTTTGAGTCCGATCGGCTTAACTGTTTCGGAGTCTATTGCTAACACACACACACAGAGTTTCTCTTTTATATATATAGATTTATAAAGATATTTTAAGAGAAGAAGACTGAGTTCATTTCTAATACCAAACTGCGTCGAGATACAGTAAAATGTTTGAGTAAATTTCATTTTGTTTATACTAATAGTCTGAATAAAGACAGACGTTACGTAACGTCTGTCTGTTTGATCCTTTAAAGTAATTATATAAGAAAACTATTTATAAAAGTAGACCCTTATTTTGTACGTTAGTAACAAACTCTCCGTTACCGTGTGATGTATAAAATAATGGCAACATACTCCTTACTACAATATAAAAAAGATTTTGGTGAAGGTGTTATGAAAGGACTTTTTCAAATTAACCTCGTATACTTAGAAACTAAACAACAATTTGCCCCTTCTTGCATTGCATTACATTGAATTGCATCACATGGTTTATTGTTCTCTGTGAGTGTGCGAGAATTTTGTTTTTTTTTTCTTCTAAATTTTCACAGTCTGCAGCGATAATCAACCCATATCACACTTTCTATATTTCACATTTCATTGTTAAACACATTAATTTGATGCTGGCACATACATACATACATACATTCATAGATGGACGCATAGTTAAATATGTATGTATATACGAATGAAAAAATAAACTAACAAACAAATAGTCACCCAACCAACCGACCAAAACATAAATGCAGCAAGTATTTGAACAATTTGGGAAGAAGAAAGAAAAGTGCATGACTTTCAATTGCCCTACGGTTACAGTAAACATAAAACAACAACGTTATTATCACCATCAACAACGTTAAATCTAAAGGAACCCCGTTTCAATGTACAAGTGTGCATGTTTGTATGTGTGTTTGGGTTTGTTATTGTCATCATTTTTTTTTGTCTCATCTTTTTCATGTTCTGTTTTTTTTTTTGGTTTTTCTGTTTTGTTCTCTTAAAAAACCATTTTTAAAATAAACCTTGTAAACAAATAAAATAATTTTTTTCACGTAAAACCCCTTTTTTCTCCGCCGCTTACCTATAACTTTAACCCATAAAAGAGTTATGGCAAATACCTCCGACCATAGATTCAGTTCTATGCAGCTCGTTTTTATGACCAGGTGTCAAGTGCTTTAACTGCACAACTGACTGCATTTTCAAGTGAAGGATTTTATTCCGTTCGTTCAATTTTTCTCACATCGTTGTTTTCTAAGTCTAAGTGGAATTCATTTGCCTGAGTTTATTAGAAATTTTCCTCATGAAATAATGAGGAATTGCTCGCACTTAAAGATGCCAACATACAGACACATGCCAGCGAGCAGCAACAGATTTCTGTTTACACTTGCAAGTTTTACAGTTAGCAAAAGAATTTCGTGATATAATAATTAGGGATACCGGCACAGTTGTTAGTTAAAAAATTCAAAATTCAAAAATTTTGAGATCGCTCTTGGAAATATTTAAAAATTTTTAATAAATTTTACAGTCAGTTCAATAGTAAAAAAATTAAGTTTCAAAAATAAACATCACGGCACATTCACAAGGTAGTCTTGTCCCGTTAGCAGATTAGAAAGCTTAATGTCAAAATTGATAAAAGTCGCCTTCATTTTACTTATTTATGCAGTAAGATTTTCATTTCAGTATTAGATAGTTAACTTTAGTGCACTACTGATCATAATAACTTATCCATCCCTGATGTACGAATTCACTTTGACAGAGTTCATCTACCAAAAAGTTGCTTTGTATCAAGGCATAAGGTTAAAGTTAACTCGTTGCAATAGCTGATCGGGATATAGAATAAGATTCTTGCTTCTATATTAAATAATTAACTTAAGCCTAATTTTTTATAACTCTATAAATAAAATCTCTAATAAAATTAAAACATTATTCAGAGAATGCAAATATATATGATTTTGCGTGACCTAAAATTATTAACCCTACCAATAGTAAGCCAGGTGAATAACTTGGGTTTATTTTTACGAGTAACTGTTTTTAATTAACGCCAAAATAGCAAAAATTTTGACTCACTAAGCACATTGTTGAGCTTTTTAAAATTCTCTTCGCGATTTCAGTACTTTTTTAATAATAACAAGTAAGAGTGCTATATTCGCCCGTGCCGAATCTTATATACCCTTCACAACGTGTAGTCATGCAATAACAGTAGTTTGTATCACCATTCATCTCATATGAAATACGTGCAGACATATATAAAAAACATCCCATTGTAAAGTTATAAATTAACGTATGTACATATTTAAAAAAAAAAATAAAAATAAAAAAAAATATTAAAAAAAAAATTAAAATATAAATAACAAATATAAAAAAAAATGTAAAAAAAAAATAATGAAGATATAAATAATATATTAAATAAAAAATAAAAAAAAATATAAGAAAAAAATAAAAAAAAAATTAAAAAAAAACCTTAAAAAACATAGATGATATACATAAAACAAAAAAAAAAACTTAAAAAAAAAATAAAAATATATGTATATGTATATAAAAAAAAAAATATAATAAAAATAAAAAAAAATTTTTTGGCTCAGCTGGGACTCGATGCCACGCTTACTCTAGCCAGTATACACGTTTGTATGTATGTATGTTGTTGTTGTAATGTTGTTTTTGTGAAAAAAAAATCGAGATGGTTGTGGGTTTTTGCTCATATCTCAGTTGTTTATGTACCGATGTTTCTGATCTACTCCTGAATATTTCTGATATTTTAATACCTTACCCGGGTCCAACCCATGTCGGGGGGCTTCAAAAAGTTGATTTCAACATACACACGGACAGACTGACAGAGCTTAATCGACTCCCCTATTCATAAGCTTTCAGAAAATATATACTTTATGGGGTCGGAAATGAAAATCGTAGAAATTTCACACGGATTGACAAACCTATATATACCCTGTTTCACTGTGTGAAGGGTAAAAAAAAGCGTTCACTAGAACAGCCAAACTGAAGAATGGCTGAACCATTTTGGAATAAACGTTATGACCCAAGTCAGATGCTCAATTTTTTTGAAATTAAAAGTAGGTGTGGCACATTAATTACTGTAATACTTGACTACTTTAAACTTAGTACGGGCTATTATAAGGGGTCTTGCCATTCACCATTGATGGATATATAACAACACATGTAAATGATAAATCTGTTCTATCAGTTTATTTGGACACAGTTTAATCAATAAATCATCTACGAAATACATGTCATGTCATACGAAGTTTGATCTTATCTACGAGTTATTCGAGATCGTAATTAACTCACGAGAAGGTGATAAAAATTGTTCATCTAGATTAAACGATTTAACTTGGTTAGACTTTTTTAGTGGAGTACTCTTAAGCCGCAGATCTACATATGCGAATAATTCACAAGCTACAGCTACCTCCCAGGCCAACACTTCCAATGATATACTTTAAATTCTGCCTGATTTATTCTTTAGAGTCATTTATCACCTCTAACGCGACTGACATCGACGCGACTTTCAAACGAATAAAAAAATTCAGTGATATCTCAGCGCTTAACAAAAGATCCGTTAATTCTGATGTATATACATACTAGAGAACTGGACATTTGTAGATTTTGTTGAATAACTAAGGTCTAAAAACTGTTATTCATATTCAGTAAAAAAAACACTAAAATTAAAAACAACAAAATGTGCTTTTCGGCTTCATTGCATCTCGTTCCCATAGATATTCATATATTGGCCACATCCGCAAGTAATGCGGTAGGGCTTAATGCGACTGCCTGTTGGAGGTCGAGGACGTATGGCCATGCGAGTATATAGGCCACGCTGCCTTCGAGCGTGAATCAACCCTCTGACTACGTTACGCTCTACATGGATTTTGATGGGGCGTTTAGAGTTCTTATTCCCTCCAGGAGAGAGTGGAATGGGGGGTCGCCTTTTGGGGAGCTTTGACACCAGGATCTATACTGACGGTTCTAGGATGGAATGAGGTGTTGGATCTGGCGTCTTCTCTGATGGACCGGAGATTGAACTCTCCTTCCGTCTTCCGGATGATTGCAGCATTTTTCAGGCGGAAGTACTCGCTATCAGGGAAGCATGTAGGATACTGAATGACGGGAATATCCAAGGGATCATTGGTATATTTGTCGACAGTCAGGAGGCACTCTTGTCACTCAGGTCATACATAACTACGTCTAAATTAGTTGGCCAATGTAGAAAGGAACTGTCAAGGCTTGGTCAGCGGGCTGACGTTACTCTAGTTTGGATTCCTGCACATAAGGGCCACTATGGTAACGAGCGTGCTGATAAGCTAGCCAGGGGAGGATCTGCTCTGGATATCTCTAATGCAATTGCAGTTGCAATCCCGTTGGGGACTATTAAAAGCAGAATCTCCAGACACTTTCTCCGCAAGGCTGATGACAGGTGGCGTGGACTGAGCACGTGTAAGGTGGCACGGCTTACGTGGCCCTCTTTTGATGCACGACGTACATTGCAACTTACCAGTCGAAGTCGGAGGGACATATCGAGGTTGCTGGCGGTATTGACGGATCACTGGATGTTAGGCAAACATGCAAGTCGGCTCGGACTCCCATCGAACGACCATTGTCGCAGTTGTCTGAATAGAGAAAAGGAGGAATCGGTTTTCCACTTTCTCTGCGAAGAGACACAGATTACTAGATGGCCTCTCTGCGATATCTGAAGTTGGACTGAATTATCTACTGAGATACCTCAGGGCCACGGGGTGGATCTAGTACCCTTACTCTTGGATTTTATTCAGAGATACACTGGAAGCTGACGAGTGATGTGGTCCTGTCAAAACGGAGTCATACAGACTCTACTTGACTGTTGGCGTGCAGCGAACTACCACAATAACCAACCAACCAAGCTTTTCGGATTCAGTTGAACTGCAAGTCCGATTCTGTCGTATATCAATGCAGCAAAAAAAAACAACAAAAACAAAATAATAGTCCGTAATAATATTAATAATAGTGTATCTCCATCGCGAGGCCCAAGCTTTGATTGGAAAAACAAAAAGAATAAAACGATAAAATTTAATAATTTCCAAAAAAAAACTAAATTATTTTTATGAAATTTTTATTGTTTTATTTTTAAATTTGAAACCACACTGTTCTCTAAGTGCACACTGCATTTTGCTCTTATTAAAATTTTCAATAAAAGCAAAAAGTAAAAGCCTGGAAGAAAAATTTATATAAATAAAAGAACATTTGCCACAGAATTTTTTTGTATATAGAGTCGTCGACCCAAATTTTGGCATACAAGAAGAAGATCGTTACAGTTTGATAAGTTGTAAATTTTTTATACTTCGTTGGATTCTATTCTATGTAAAAAAAAAAATAATAATAATGACGGCAGTAAAAAACATTGAGGTATTGTACTGTACCCATTCGTCCCTAGTTGGCATAAAGACACTTACATATATATTTATACACTCAAACATGTGTAGTTTGGTTTTGTTTAATAAAAGCCCGGCATAAGTTTGGCACAAATCCTGCCTAAGTAACAACAATATTTAGGGTATTTTAGTTGGGTGTATGTGTGTGTTTGAATTTATAAAATGTCTATGTTTGAAAAATAAATTTATGATTTTATCTGAAGAAATACACATATGAGCATTTCCATGTCATTGTACGTGACATTTGTACTCCTATAAAGTGGAGGAATTTTTGCAAAAGTAAAAGTAAATAAAAGAAAATTAGATCTTTATGTTCAATTCAAAGGGTACTTTATTTAAAAAAAAATTAATTATATTCGAATCATTGTTGTCTAAAATATCCAGAAAAATGAGAATATATTGTACGTGACATAAAGCAGAAGTGATATTCAGGTATATATGGAAACATGAAAAAATCTGCGAGTCTTGGGAGGTATTTTTTCTTTTTTTAATTTCTTACACTTCATTTGAAATCCATTATACTTAATTGAAACAATCTTTAAATGATTTTATAATAAATTCAATTTAACATCGTTCGTGACATATCGTATGTGACGGATTTTTCTCTAATAGTATTGTTAGGTAATACAATTTATATAATGTTAAGAAAAAAAGTTAAATTCTAAATTAGGTGCTCTTGCGACTCAAATACGAATGACGGAAAGAAATGATGTTTTAGCACTACGTACGTGACATTAAAATAAAATTCCAAGGGAAATCAAAAAAAAAATACCGCGAATTGGACTCTATATTTTCTTTTTTCTAATGGATCTTGTTAATTGTTGTTGTTACCCTAATTTTAAAGCATATTTACAGTTTCAATTTATTTTTGCAATTTAGTCGCTAAAAAAAATAGTTGATTGCAATTCTTTAAAATAAGTCAAAGAGATAATCAGATTAAACTCTTATTATTGCTCTTAAAATAATTAAAAAATCTCTTAATACCTGCGCATAGTAAAATTTTAGTGTTATATTGAAAAACTTTCAAGAGTTTTTATTTTTACAGTCGTGGTTGACATATTCATGGAAATATCCATATATGACTACAACAACAAGTGTATTTACCTTGATAAACTTTTGAATTGTGCATAAACAATGTAAGTTTTCTTCATACACATGTACACATTCATTTGCATGTGTGCATAAATATGTGCATGCAAATATTCACACACCCATTGCAAAAATATTCTTCATAGGCCGTTGCAAGGAAATTGATATTAATCTGATTCTGTTTTTTTACGAGAATTATTATGGAAATAATTGTTGATTGACCATACAAAAGTGTACTTCTATTGGGGTTATGTTTGTTGGCAGTTACTTGGCTTGTAATTTTTTTTTTTTTAATACAAACGTTTTCAATTTTATTTTCTGCGTTCCGGTTTTTATTTGCATTGAGTGGAAAACTTTAATTTTTAAAGAAATTTAAGCGGTTTTGTTACGCTGGAGAAAAGCTTAAGGTTAAATTTACCAAAATATGTATGAGATGAAGTGTTTGGAAAATTAAATTGTAAAGTTGAATCAGCAGATACTGGCATAAATTCACTTATGTTTAAAAAAAATGATAATAGGTTGAGACCTATTCCCTAGGGGAAAGGCGACGCACGGTGCGTTGATCCCATAAAACGAATGGACAAAAATAGAAGGAGTGGTCCCAGAATTTTGATAATTGATAAAATACTTTATTTAAAAAAATTCTATTTTTTGTAAAAAATCGGACAAAGGACACAAATAATCCCCATATATGCTAAGGGCGAAATTTTTAATTTTGGCTACATAACTGCACAGAAAGATGCAAAAATCAAAAGGTCATTGACATGCCGTACTTGTGAGATAATTGTCGCAAGGGCTCTAGGTCCTGTCATATATCCTTTTTCGTAAAAAAGTTATGTGATTCTCATTAAATTTGGTTGGGTATTTTTTTATATGTATCGGGTGTCCCAACTAGAATGCCTTTTTTTAAATTTGGCGCCATTCGAAGTGTCATTGTTCGACATTTGAACAATTGTTATGGTTTGCTATTAGAAGGTACGAGGTTAGTAAAAATGGAGCGCTACACGAATGAACAACGTATTCTCATTGTGAAATTGTTTTACCAAAATGGTGAAAGTTTTGCGGCTACAATTCGCAAATTGCGATCAATGTAAAGAGATTAATGTATAAATTTGCCGAAACTGGGTCTGTTAGTGATGTAAAGACAACAACGCGCCTTTGACCAGGTCGATCGACCGAAAATATCGCAGCTGTACGTGATGATGTCGCTCAAACTCCATCCACCTCAATTCGACACCGAGCTCAGCAAATTGGTGTCTCCAAATCCACTATGCAGCGAATTTTGACGAAAGATTTGCATCTTCATGCATACAAACTTCAATTGACTCAGGAACTGAAGCCAGCTGACCATGGACAGCGAAGGGAGTGCGTTAATTGGGTATTGGAGAGACAACATGAAAATACTGAGACCAGAATTGGCCGCCTAGATCGTGTGACTTAACACCTTTAGATTTTTTTCTTTGGGGTTTTATGAAGTCGATGGTTTACGCGATTAAGCCGACGACGACTCAAGCCTTAAAAGAGGAAATTAGACGCTGCATTAATGAAATACCGCAGCATTTATGCAAAAAGTTCATTGAAAATTTCATTAAAAGATCGCGTGTATGCCAGCAAAGCCGCGGCGGCCATCTGCACGATATATTGTTCCATACATAACCTCATTCTGTCTAATTTACGATATAATAAAGTTTCACGATTTTTTTTTTAATATCTGTGTTTTATTTAAAATTTAAAAATTGCGTTCTAGTTGGGACCCCCAATATATATTATTATTATTTCTGCTTAAATATACCTATTATACATGAAGTGATATTTCAAACTAATTTTTATAATTTATTTGCCACAAGCTATTTAAAACAAGTAAGAGCGCTATATTCGGCCGTGCCGAATCTTATATACCCTTCACAACGTGTAGTCATGCAATAACAGTAGTTTGTGTCACCATTCATCCCATATGAAATACGTACATACATATAAAAACATACATATATAAAAACATCCCATTGTAAAATTATAAATTCACGTATGTATGTTAAAAAAACAAAAATAAAAAAAAAATTAAAAAAAAAAAATTTAAAAAAATAATTTTAAAAAAAAATTATTATATATATAATATATATAAAACAAAAAAAAAATTAAAAAAAAATAATAAAAATATAAATAATATATTAAATAAAAAATAAAAAAAAAAAATAAAAAAAAAATTTTTTTGGCTCAGCTGGGATTCGATGCCACGTTTCCTCTAATAATGTTGTTGTAATGTTGTTTTTGTGAAAACAAAAGTCGAGGTGGTCGTGGGTTTTTGCTCATATCTCAGTTGTTTATATACCGATGTTTCCCGATCTACTCCCGAATATTTCTGATATTTTAATACCTTACCCGGGTCCAACCCATGTCGGGGGGCTTCAAAAAGTTGATTTCAACATACACACGGACAGACGGTCAGACTGACAGAGCTTAATCCACTCCCCTATTCATATTCTAAATTTTTTTTTATTTTATTTAGTGTTATATACAAGTACGTGCAAATTTATTGCTGTCTTGCTCGTTTTCTTATACGTGTTATTTTTTAATGCATTGAACTTTTGATTTTTGTGATCAAAATATGGACGAATGTAAAAACGTTATTCAGAACAAAAAAAAAATACACAACAAATTTTACTGTTATGAATTAAATAGCCAATAAAATTTTTGTTCTCTTAAGTCAGACTCTTGTGTGAGTAAATATAATAATATAGGACTGTTGTGAGAGTTATAGTACAAGGTGGGCCAAAAGTTTTTTAATTTTAAAAATTTAATATTTAATATTAAAAATTAAATAACATTTTCATTTATATACAGGGTGGACCAAAAGTCGCCCCTGCGTGTAAAAATTGAATAACTTTTTTGTTTCCAGATTTTGTACATAACACCTGGAGAATAAATACTGGAGATATCCATTGCATTGCAAACCTCAGAATGGTCTAGTTACGCCAATGTCTACGATTAATTATTATAATGCAAAGAGTATATTTTCAACATTTTCAACTAATAATTTCCTCCTTTGTAGCAATGAATGACGTTTAATTTACACTGAGGAAAATATTGAACGTGTAAAGCAAAGTGCTAATGAAACACCGGGCAAATATTCCAGAAGTCGTTCTGCTCAGCTAGGAAAGGCTGATACGTTAGTACGACCTTTGAAAAAAGATTTGTGGACTATTTCCTTATAATGCAAGAATTAAGACCCACAACTTATCGGGAACTTTTAAATTTTGCAGTTAATTTTCTACAGTTGGCCGGAAATGAAATCAACTTTAATGAAAATCTGATTATGAGTGATAAGGCTCATTTCTATTTTCATGGCTTTGCTAACATGCAGAACTGTATGCTCTGAGATTCTGAAAATACAAGAATCAATAATCAGAGGCCAGTTGCACCCCATTAGGTGTCCAATATGGTGTGGCATTACATCTGAAAATATCACTGGACCTTACTTCTTTGAAAATGAAGATGCATGTGCTGTAACCGTAAATGGAGATGGGTATTATTTAAAGATAGAAAATTTGTTACTTTCAGCTTTTGAAAATTGATCTAAGATGTGGTTTCTGTAGGATGGAGACAATACCCACACTACCCACACTGAGATACAATGATACTTTTAAGTCAAACTTTTGGAGAGCGAACAATTTCCAGAAACTAGAAAATTTTATGGACAGAGCTTTCGACAGATTTGTCAGCATCTGACCAGTTTCTATGGGATTCAATAAAGGAGCGAGAATATCCAAATAAGCCAGAAACAATCCTTGAACTTACAGCCAACATTGCTGAAAAAATTAGAGCGCTACACTCACAAATATTGAAAGATGATATGAAAAATGCTCTTCAACGAGTCCATTACAGCGTAGTTTAAAACCGTTGCCATTTAAGTGACATTATTTTCCATTCTTATGTATATAAAAAGAATTGCCATGTTGTAAATATTTTATAATCCGAAAAATAAGAAATTATATATACGAAATAGCTATTAAGTTTTAAAACCCCACGATGAATTTCGGTCTATTCTGTGTTAATGAAACTAACACTTAAGCATTGAATGTGGTTGGTAAAACAACAATTGATGTAACACCATTGAGCCAGCCGTTGGGTTGTTTGTTGAATAATTACAGTTTATATGTATGTTCTAAGAGTATCTGTAAGTTAGTACCCTGCAGATAATATTCGACTATGTGGTATATTTAAGCTAAATGCACTACTTACAACATGGTCCTATGTAATGCAGTCATAGACCATATCAATTTTTTATACAAGAGATTGTAGTTGAACGACAAGTGTTCGTGTGTTAACGATTACATAAATTGTTGTCAAGACGTGTAGGTGTTCCATCAAGTAGTGACAAAGAGTAGTTTTGAGACTACTCTGATGGGTTATATGGTCCAGCCCTAGGACATCATAATATTAAACCGACCACGTTTCTTGCACACATTTGGGTGATCTTTGGATTAGTCCTAGTCCATTACGGAGTATACTTTACATGCGTGTATGGACTAGTCGCGTTATCTGCAGGGTATTTATTATGTGTGTATTAGGCTGATTTCCAATTATTTTTCGAAGATAATATATATTTAATTCAAATAAATTCAATAAAATTTTATGCCCAGCTCCTGGAAACATTAGTTAATTAACCAGTTTTTGTTTGCTTTATACTTTGTTAAAGGAAAACGTTCAATAAACGCTAAATGTTTAAAAACTATTCGCTAGCGTCTAGTGTATAAGAATAATATGTTATATGGTTCGTAGAAGATATGGAGAATCATTATTTTCCCTAAATTACTTTTGGTCTTATTTAGAACTGAAATATCATTGCATTATTTGTTCGCTAGACACACCAAAACCAATACTGTTTACCTTGCAGCTAACAGTTAAATTTATTTTTAATTCAGGGTTTTTAATTTCCAATTCAGCTTTTATTTTCAATCAGAAATTATAAAACAAGGGTTTTTAAAAAGGTTCCCTTTGTATTGTCAGCCACTGACAATGTAGCAGCCATATAAATTAAAGCAACATACTAAAGCTTATTAGCTACAGTTGAGTACTTAGTCTTAACAAACTATATTTATGGTTTTTTTTTCTTTTTGCTTCTTAGAAATACTTTACATAATTTACCGATTTATGATTTCTATTGATAAGAAATAATGTTCTGGCTTAATTAAACATGTGCATGTATTAAGGATAATAGAATTACCTTAATGGTATAGTAAAAGTTTTCCTTTAGTAAAAGGAAAATAAAGTACTTTTGCTAGAAATGCATAATAACTAATGTACTTAACTTGTGTTAGCAAAATGTTTTTACTTTTAATTGTTATTGGCATTTTATGTGGTTTCGATTTATAGACAATGTTGCTCTTTACAATTTTTACTTGTAGTACTGATGTACAGTACCATGCAATTTAAATGCAGAGCGGATTTTTTATTTACAATATTCTTATAACCTTCATGCGTGCTCGTCGTGAAGTGCAGTTTGTTGCCAGTAATTTCTCGCAAGTTTACAAAAAAAAAAAACGATTTGTCATTTTGTTTGCAATTTCTACAATATTAATTTACGAAAGGGAAACTCTTAAAAGCTCTATTTAAATTTAGATTTATTTTTGTTTTGTATAAGTGGCAATTTTGACAGCGACCACATATGTTTATTCCAATGATTAAAAATAGACCGCCTTGCAAAAAGACAATGTGTTAAGTTGTAAAAAATTATTACAAGAATTTGGAAAGTCCGTTCGCAAACTCTGAAGAAATTTCAGTCGGAAAGGTGCAATTAATGTGTCAACCATTTGATGAGTGGTCAAAAAATTTTAATAAACTGTTTTGAGTGTGGACAGCAGGCCTTCTGTGGTACTTATATGTTTCTAGGAAACCTTGCTGTACGTTCTCAACAACTTCAAATTTCACTAAGCCCTAAGCAGCGAACTTCGACAAAAGACATGTAAAGGAGCTCAAACTTTTTTTTTTCGAAAAAAGTCACCTTCTACGATGAACAGAAACTTCAGATTTCACATATCACTTTGCAGAAAATTTTACCAAGAGACCTACAGCCTTATGCGTACTAGTGACTACAAAGTTTTAAAAAAAAAAAAAACTTATCTTCTCCTAAGAAGCGCATTTCCATCTGAATTACTTCGTGAATACACAAAAGTCTTGAATTTGGTGAACCGAAAGTCCTCATGCAATCCATGAGAAACAAATGCACCCACTAATTGTCTAGTGTGGATTTGGTGTCAGACGGCGTGAATGGGCCTTCCTTTTTTGAAGATGAGGCCGCAGTTGAACAATATTAATTACACGCACATTATAAAGGAGTTTTTTGTTTCCTCAACTAAAAGACATTAATTTGGACGACATGTGGTTTCAGCAGGTCTGTGCCATAACAAATTATCAAGTCACATCCATAAAAAATTATCTCAAGAAATTCTAATATAAACTAACAGCCAAGATTATGCGATTTTATCTCGTGCTTTTGTTTTTTCTTTGTGGCAAATAAGCCACAAACAATTTCTGAGCTCATCTCCGAGATCCAGTGCATCATCGGTGAGATACAGCCACATCTGAGAGAAAGTCATAGAAAGAATAATAATTCGACGGATATTTCATTTCACACTTAATCGGAACATGTCTTCTTTACAATCCATAAAAAAAATAACGATCTCAAAAAGACATGTTTTTATATTAAAATTTTTTATAAAAAAATTTAAACTCTCTTTCTATATTTTCTGAAGTCTTATGAATAGGAGAACCCGTCTTTTCGTCTGTCCGTGTGTTCGCTGAAATAAGCTTTTAGAAGACTGTTATGGAATTATTCAGAAATGAATCACTGCTAAAAACCAACACAATCGCCTCATTACTGCCTGAGTTATAAGAAAATAAACACGACTATATTTTTGACACAAAAATTTATACTTTCCAACTCCAGATACAAACGTGTCAATTTTTTAATTTTGGATAAATCGATCTAAAATCCTCAGAATTATGGGCGAAAATTATTTTTGAGAAAAACTAAGAAACCTGTTGAAAACTAGCAGAGATATAAGCACCAAAATACAACTGCTTCTTTGGTTTTCGTAAAATTTAAAATCGAAAAAAAGTTTCTATTTAGCTTCTAGACAACCGGCAGGTCAATTTAGGTATCAAATAAAAGGGATGAACAGAGCAGAGTATAATTCACTAGAAAAAAGATTTCAAATCAATGATGGTCTTAAGTGTATTTAATTAAAAGAGTATTTAAAAATATGTCCCCTTCAACTCCCTCAATTTTGCTGCTAAATGAAAAGGCTGGACCAGTAGAATATAAACAGCTATATACTATATAAATAAGTTTAAAATCTATGATGACGTTTGAAAGAAAGTGGCGAAAATATAATTTTGCTAATCCCATTAAAATGGCGAAAAATAAAAAAAACTTGACTTGTACAGTACAATTAACAACATAAAAGTTTTAAATCATGGCGTCTGAAAAAAAGAGGTGGGTAAAATATAGTTCTAACCTCACCAACATGGGTATCAAATGAAAAGGCTTGACAAATAGGAAACAGTTGACACTGTAAAAGTTTTAAATCAAAGATTGCGTCGAAAATAACAAAGCGTAATGGCGTACAACATTAATTCTGAAATCAAGGCTACGTCGCGATCTGGCCATTATGCCTATGTCTGTACTTGATGGAGATTGGTATTATCCGATACAGCTATAGCACCCTTTCTTGATATATTTACGTTTTTAACATGTCGTAATGCTTGGCTTTATAGTGTGAAGCAGGCTTTAGCAAACTAAATATAAATTGTGATGAATAATATTTTTGTTCTTATTTTTTATTTACTATTCATTTGGTATTTGTATTCCATAGATAGTAAAAAAAAAATTGTAAACATTTTTCTACTCAATTATTTGAGTTTGCTTAGTATGACAAATACGTTTTTCAATAGCAAACAATAGGAGAAGAGGGGAGATATTTTTTTAAAGCGAATTTATAAAAAGTAATGAAAGTAACTTTAATGTTAAATTGTTACTTAATAAAATTTAATGCCCTAAATTATGCTATTATTTGGATTAAAAAATAAGAGTAAAAATGCTTTATTAGCTATGCGGAGCTTTTAATATCCACCTGACCAATTTTGTGTAATACTTTTATACCATAAAATTTATAATTTTGTTGATAACTGTAATTTGTTTAGAATAATTTCTAAATATTATTTTCTTTGTTTTAGTTTGATTTGCTATTAAAACTTGTCTTAGTTTTTTTATATATAAATTTAGTTTTAACAAGTAACAGTGCTATATTCGGCCGTGCCGAATCTTATATACCCTTAACAGCGTGTAGTCCTGCAATAACAATTGTTTGTATCAGCATTCATCATTTATGAAATACGTACATACATATATGAGAAACATTCATATATGTATAAGAACATCCCATTGTCAAATTATAAATTGAGTTTACGTACGTATGTTTCAAAAAAGAAAAATAATAAAAAAATTCCAAAAAAATATATTTAAAAAAATAAAAAAAAATTTAAACAAATATTAAAAGAGAAATAAAAAAAATATAAAAAAATTAAAAAAATATATATATAAATCTATATATATAAGTGAAACTCTGTGTGTGTGTGTGTTTTTTTTTTTTTGCTTTCGAGCCGGTGGTGTGGAATCTTCATAGATACTAGTGGCCCGTGCCACAAGCATGTACGATTCGCCGTAGCGCCTACGTACTAAACCACACCCCCTCGATCATCAACGGACATCCCCACGGGACTGCCGCTAGGTATTACTTCGCGGGGGCCGTTGGCATTTACGCCTCCTCCTCGTCGGACCGTCTAACCCTTTCCAGCCTTCTTAGGTCCTTAATTATCCGGGAGCACACTCCACTAAAGACCTCCCAGTTTTCCCCGTCCTGACACATATGCCGAAGAAACTCCGATGGATTCGTCATACCCGAAGTCCACCCCATGTATCTAGGGCATCGGAATACGACATGTTCCGCATTTTCCGCCTCTTCTGGGCATTCTGGGCAGGTTTGGGAATTTTCATGGCCAACCCTGTGCAGATATTGCCTAAAAGCGCCATGGTCCGTCATATACTGTGTCAAGTAGAAGTTCACATCCCCAGCCTTCCTATCCATCCATACGGCAATATTAGGGATGAGTTTATATGTCCATCGCCCTTTAGTCGATGTATCCCACCTTCTCTGCCATTCTCTGATTGAAAACGATCTTTCCTCTCTCTTAACTGCAGCTACATTTATTACTGCCTGGCCTGTCTTTCGCCTATTGTAGATTCTCTGGATCTCCGCCGCCAGTATGTCTATTGGAATCATTGCCGCTATGACACAAGCCGCGTCGTCCGATACCGTCTTAAAGGCACTTATTGTCCTGAGCGCGCATAGTCTATGTGTGTGTGTTAGCTTTAGACTCCGAAACTGTAAAAACGATCGGTCTCAAACTTGTACACTCAAGTTGTTGTACACATTCCACGGAGTGTTTATGGGTGGAAAATATTGCTTATATCTCAGCAAGTTATGGGGCGATTGTGCTGAATTTCAATAGCGATTCATTCCCGAATATTTTCAAAAGATTGATATCATACACAGATCTGAGGATAGTTGCTTCTAAAAGTTGATTTCAACCATTACACGGACAGACGGTCAGGGCTTAATCGACTCCTCTATTCATAAGCTTTCAGAAAATATATACTTTATGGGGTCGGAAATGAAAATTGTAGAAATTACAAACGGAGTGACAAAGCTATATATATATACGCTTGTGCACCACAGGTGAAGGGTAAAAAAATAAAACCAAAAGTATTTTTGCAATGTTTTGCCACCTGTTGTAATTTCATGGAAACTGAATGAATTTGCAAGTATTGCGAGACTCGGTAAAAGTGGAATGGTAAAGTGGTTAGAGAGCTAAGTTTCAAAGAATACGACAATGGTTCGAATTCAGGCAGAGAAACAATATTACAATCTCAGTGTTTAAGTGCCTTCAAGAAAATAAAACCAGAAAATTTGGACGCTTTATGTCATTGCTAGGACAAAGGTACATTTTATCATGACCTACTCTTCTAACACAAGTCATTACTTTCTTCTTAGTGGACCGATTTAACACATTTTCAATACCAAACATTTCAGATATATTTGACATATTTGTTTGAGTTCTATCGTGCTTACAACCGGGATGCAGACGTTTAACCCTGGTTGTAAGCACGACAGAACTGATTCGTTCTTAAATGATACCTTGACGAAGAAAGTATATTCCTTATGGGATCTTTAATGAATATTAAGGTGCGTTACAAACGGAATGGCAATATAAATAAACTCCCACACCATTTTTTGCTATTGGTTACACAAAACATTTACTGCTGAAATATTTATTTATATACGAAACTGGGCGTTGTTATTGAAATATGCAGAAGTGTACACTAACTTTATTTGATGTCCAAAGAAGTGTTTTTTCTCAGATTTAAGGTTAAAAAAAACATGCATATGCAAGAACTTCCGACCCCTAATCTTTAAGAACAATACTATAATTTTTATAAACATTGCAAAGCACGGCTATTAAATTCTTCGATACTGTAAGTCGTGTATGTACAATAGGGATGTTGTAGGTTAATATTGAATTGTAGGTAAAATAATTAGTTCATAAAGAGAACTAACTGTTTAGATGGTTGGTACTTCCTATTCGAGTTAATTTTTTTCTATAATAATATTATAGTAAAATAATAAAGTAAATAAACTATATAAGAGAATGCAGTATATGAAGCTTTAAGAGGTTCCTCACAAAAATTCTAATTTGTTTAATAAAAAAAACTAAAAAAAAAATCTTTAAAATTTTCCCTTTCTTGTACGATAAGTTTAACAATTAAAGGCCTGCATTTCAAATACAAATCATGCGTTATCAGTGACACGTTTTATAGAAGATCACGTTTACATACTGACAGGCTTACAACGCATCGTTCGGTTTAGTTCTTTAGATCAGAAGCGCTTAAATGTAGTAGTCATGTTAAATACTCCAACCCAGTGTTGGGAAAAAAAAAATCAAATTAGTTTTATATTTTCCCGTATATTCGTTAAAATCAAAAAATTATTTTTATTCAGTGTTAACTTGTTAATTTATTCAGTCTATAGGAATGTGGGGGGTACATCGACTTTGTTTTTATTCCTTTTTTGTTTCTTCCTTTACTTATTTGTTTTGTTTTTAAGGTCTTGTGATCAAGGTGAATCACAAGACCGACATTCAACTTACAGAATTGTGTGTATAAAATTCATAAGATTGAAACGGCTTTAAGGAAAGTCTGCTAAATGAAAAGGAATTTTAAAAATTAACGAAGAAAAAAAAAACAAATTCGAAAATAAACTACAACTGAAAGTCAATTACAAACACCTACAGTTGAACTAATAAAAAATGACACGATATTTTTAGTCGTAATTTGATTGAAAAAGATTTGTTATTTATTATGGGAGAAATTAATAACAATTTTTTAAGATTTTGCTTTTTATTTAACAATATCCTTTGATAGATTCCGAATTTGAAAATTTTTTAATTTCCCGGGAAAGTGAAGTAAATTTATAGAGATTTTTGTGAGGTGTTCTTGCAAACAGCTGGTAACCTCATAGGCAGCATAGGCTTGCAAAGCTGTAGAGGTATTTTTATCGACGTGGTACCTTTTGCGTATTAGGATGCGAACGTCATCGGTATTCATATATTCATATTGACAATATTAATTCTTCAATGACAAATGCTGATTTTTCTTTGGCGTCGTACATGCGTTTTATAAAAAAATTTCCAAACAAACAATATCATCATGATCCACGCATGATTCATATATACTGTTATGGGCTCATAACAAAAAGTGTCGCTAAGTCTCAACTTTCATAAGTAAAGTGACCCGTCAATGATGTTGTCAGAAATAACTTTCTTTGTTTGTGTCATTGTTACGTGGTTTCATCCTCCTATCGTAGTCTTAATCGGACAATGCTCCATAATACTTAACCCCAATAGCGGCCTTCAGACGTACCCTATTCAAGTCCACGAATAAATTAGACTCCGCTGAATTTACCTTGTGCCAAAGAGACCTTGACTCTCTTAACCTCCTTCTCTTCCACAATGTATCAGTCTTGTCTGGCATCTACACCACAATCCAACCTAAATACAAGCAAAGAAAAAACATGGTTGTGTAACCATAATCTAAGAGCAACATACTATGATTGAATTGTATGATTGTAGTTAAAACATATAATGGTTGCCAATTATCATTATTATGTTAAATAAAAGTATCATGCAATTATCATACTATGACTAAAGATGAAACATAAAATTTATGTTTTTTCTTTTAAAACACATTTTATTTCAACAAAAATAAATATCTACGCAAGATTTTGAGCGTGTATTTGCACTCAACAATCTCCAACATTCACCTGTGGTCAGAAGCTAACCAGCAACCGCTCCAGGCGACAAAGCAAAACAATTTTTAGAGTAGAATCTACATGGCCGGCATCGATATTAAATTTCAATTGGAACGAAATTGAACATCGTGTAGTAGATACAGTATATTATAAGGAACTTGCTTGTATGTGTTTTAAGAAACAAATGTATTAAATGTATACTTATAATAAATTATTTATCTTATTTTTCGTACTTACTTTTTTAAAAACCTTGGCCCATAATCATAGTCAAATACTAAAGTCGGTTCTTTTTAAAAACAACTTTAAAATTAAAACATGCTTTTAATTAACTTGCAGTCATAGTTAAAATTAAAGTAAGTTTTAGATTGAACCTACTTTAACCGGGTGCCACCTCAAATGTAGAAAATTTTTCATACAAAATATAACAAGAAATAAGCAAGTGGCAACGCTAAACAGCTGACATTGTCAATCAAAAAAAAAAAAAAAAAAACAAAATAAAAGCGGAAAAAACTTAAAAAGATATTTGAGTCGATAAAATGGAAAAGGTAAAATTAATATTATATATTTGGCTGTTTAATTGTTAATTTTATTTGTAACTATTTATAGGATCAAAAAAAAATTCAGGGAAAGAGAGGCTAACTGGTCTAAAGCAGAAAAAATCTTTCCGGTTGAGGTAATACGCACATGCGTACAGTCAATGGCTCCAATTACTGTTGGAAATCGAGCCAACTGGTAAAACTTGTTTTTTACTTTTCCAAGCTCAATGTTGCTGGGAAATATTATAAACTGTAGAAGTAATAAAGCAATTTTTGTACATATTTTTTTTATTATTCGCCCGACAGTGGGTTGAGACATTCCATGAAGATCAGCTGAAAAAAAATAATTTTGAAATGTTTGTAAACTGCATTCAGGAATTACTTACCGATGTCATTTTGATGGGCATTCCTTCCTAAAAACCGCAAAGTTGTTAGAACTTGTAGGCTTTGTGGAATGGGTAGCCATCGGTTGTTTTTTGGTTCCGAAATATTTAACAAGTCTATTAAAAAATAGGTTGTTATTTTGTCAAACCTGTAACGCGAATAAAACTCATCATCATCAAGATCAAAAGGATTAAATCTCCTTTTATATTTTTTAGGTTTTTTTGCATGGAGCGCTTCACTCAAGTCATCAATAATTGCAAAGTCTCTGTCCAAACGTTGTAAATTTAACATTTTAACTTTTTGCACAGACTTTTTCTTGATGCAGTCCATGAAAATAAAATTTCATTATTCCTTTAAATTCTATTAATGACACCAAAAAGAAAAAATTCCTTCTTCTACCAAATGATTAAACTATTATTTAATTTACGATAAACAGCTGTTGTTGGTATTAAGTATGTAAGTTAAAAACAACTTTTGCTGGTTTTAACTTTAGAGTATGCTTTTAGGTTTAAAGTATGCTTTTAATCGTTTATGGTAGGCAAAATTGTTAATTCTAAAAAAAGTCAGCTTTAAAAACTTAAAGTATACTTTATCTTGTCTATGATTATGGGCCCTTTTCTTTAATTTTTGGAACATTTTATTGTTTGTTTAAATTATTTCTTTAAATTTTTTTAAAATTTTTATATATTTTTTGTACGTGTTAAGCTTTTGAGTAATAAAAATTCATTTAAGAAGAAGAACAAGAAGAACTTTGAAAACAAATTATGATTGAAACATATTATAGCGTGATTGCTTTGTAATCATACTGTTGTTTCAATTATCATTAAGTAGTTATTTTCAATCTTAAATGGCTTCGAATATAATGTTATATTTGGAGAGACATGATACAATTTTTTATTATTAATTTTGTATATCTTACCATTTGAATAGAATAACCATATCGAAGTTTTCATAAAAGCAAACATTAAATGATAAACTTCAAACAAATGATTGCTTATTGTGACCAAAGAAATGATAAAACATAACTAAACTAACTGTAACTTGCTTTCGATAGCCAAATATTGTTATAGAAAACATAATATGACCGCCGTGATTATGTTTGAGTGTGGGGCCCATTGACAGCTACTTTCTTTAAATATTTACCTTAGTACTGATCTTCCGCATGAAAGTACAGCATCAATTTAATTTTTACAACACCATACTGCTCCGATACCCAGCTAATTTTGAAGAAACCTCTTACAGTCCTTAACGTTGGGTTTGTACATTTTAAGAATAATACTAAAAAAGTTATATGTTGGTGCTTATGAGTCAGTTAGTTTTAAAGCGACTTTTTTCTACTTTTTTTATTTTGCACTAATTTTTCAAACTTCCCCTTGGATTCCACTGTTGCTACCGTGACGGACGTCGCCAAAACTATAAAAAATTTATTTTAAAATATTTCGTGAAAAATTTATTATAAGTTTTTTTATATATATATTCACTTTTAATCTCACTAAAAGTTATTAATAACGATTTATTTATTTCATTTTTACCTAACAAGTTTTATATTGGACCATATGGTTTACAAAATGTTCTGTTACCCTGTTTTTAAGTATTTCTTTGTAGAGTAACAACTATGTGCATCAAAACTACTTGTATTGAAAAGTAATATGACAGAAATAGAGAAACAGTGAATGTTGTAATCCCCAATAATTTATTTTGAAATTGTGGTTTTCTTCAGTCTTTGACTAATAGAGGTTAAATACAATATAAATAACGATATAAAAACTGACAATAAAAACAATAAAAAAAAGCAAAAAACAAAACATAATTTATATGGGAATTAAATGCATTTTTCATTAATAAGCTAAACATGTATGTATGTATGTATCTTGGTATATGCATATGTGTGTATGTGGTGGTAGTCTAAACATTGATTTTGTTTGTATTTGTTTGTAGTAATGTAGATTGTTAGTATGTTTGTAAACTCCTAATTTACATATGCATTAAAAATAAAATTTATGGCCATTTTGATTTGATTTTTCGATTTATTGGTTGATTTTTATTATAATTTTTGATGTGATTTGTTGATCGAATAAAATGGTGACTGTATAATCATTTTGTCCTTTCGTTTGTAACATAACGAAATATTCGTATAAATTTTATATATTTTTTTTAATTCTTAAGCCTGTAGTACACGAAATGTAAAAGGCCTTAAGCCACGCATGTGGTTGTGACGTAATTTTGACGTCATCGTAAAGCATAAATATATCCGCTTATGCCACATATCGATGTTTTACTTCCTCAACCTCGTATCTTAAAAAATAAAATTTTTCAGGAGAGACAAAAAAACGGTTCATCTTTTTATACTTCGGTGTTTGGTTAAAAGTTTAAATGCAATTATTAAGGAATTGATTGTATTTATGTATATTAGTAGTAATAATATACTAATCCTTTTTAGTTAAAGCATAAAACAATCGTTTGATATGAAAAAGTGAAAACCGTATTGTTTAAGATACAAGGTTGAGGAAGTAAGGCATCGATATGTTTCATTTGCATTTTGAACTAAAACACATTTCGTGTAATATTAAAATCTTACCGCATGCAGCCACTACGTATGTATGTGTTGTATTTAAAAAAATATAACCAAAGTGCTGAACATTTTAGTGACGTTAGACCCACATGTGCATGTGACTTTTTACATTTCGTATACTACAGGCTTAAGAGTCTTGCTGAAATTGTGTAGTTTTTCATTTATTCACTGTACGTCGCACGAACATGATCACACAAATAAATTGTTTGTACATGATGGCACGACATTAATCAACAACATCAAAGATTGAGCAGGACTAAATAAATGAAAGATTTACGAGAATCTGTTTCACTAGAAACTTATATTGTAGTTGTATATTTACATTTTGTGAAGGGTATAAAAGATTTGGCACAGCCGAATAAGGTGCTTTTACTTTGTTTTTGAAATATCGTTTAATGACATTTTAAAAACAAATTTAAGGTTGTAACCACTTTAACACGAAAACCATTCTCTCGTTTTTTTTATCACCAAAATGACCTTCTAACGTTTAAGCTCTTATCTTATTGCCTACAATCATATTTTAATACCCCAAACAATTTAAAAATCCGATCATGTTTATTGACTTTTCTATTTATATTTTGTTGAATAGAAAACAAAAATTTTCGTATATTTTTTTCTAATTCGTTTTATGACCAAAACACAAATTAAAAATAAAGTTTAACAATTTTGAAACAACTAACACTGGGAAAAAGTTTTTCGGTTTAACTTGGCAGCATATATGATGCTTCTGTTTCTTTGCATCAAATATCTTAAACACACTTATTAAAGCCTTAAGAGACTACGGCCACACAAACCTATCAAACTCCTAGGCGCCAATTTTTAGATAAAAATACAATGAGAATTGTATTTGCCAAATTTTAAACAACAAATTCGAGTTGTAGCACTCTGCTGTGGATATATATGGGATCACGCAGTTCATGAAAAGTCAAAAAGTCAAGCTTTATACATTCCATTTTGCTTAATAGCAAAAATTAATATTGAGCAACTCTTTTTGTTTCTGACCATTCCCTTGACATTTAAACATTGAATTAATACATGTGAGTGCTAGTAGAAACCCAAAACTATTTATCCGGAGTATTTAACAATAGTAAGTTTTCACAAGCTCTCTACTCACTCAAGATCTGTATCTCAAATGACAGAAGTCTAATAATCATTACCAGCGAAAAATTTTCAATTATTATGTGGCCACGAACTGTACTATTATATTGGTAGGTGCTCCACCGAATACCGATAGAACAGTTTTGAGACTACTCTGAATTAGTGCAATGCTGGATTATATCGTTCAACCCCAAGACACATTCGGATTACCTTTTAACTTTTTATATTACTTTATGGAATATACTTTGCACATGTATGTGTATGGACTAATTGCGTTATCTACAGGGATTAGATGCATACACACATCTAAACACTAAAATATATAACTATTAAGTAAAACAACACGTTTTCATTTAAAGAACACATAATGAGTTAGAAATTTTTTATCTAAAACTAGTGCCCCCATTTAGTCATCTTTGAAAATCTTTTCTATTTTGCTAAAAAAAAATTTTTTTAAATAAAAACCCAATAACAAAGAAAAACTAGATTTTGACCTAACCTGATTGTATTGTTGGCCATAATGCTTTTGTTGTTTGGCCTACTAATGACAGCTGTATTGTTTTATATTTGATGCATTTGTTCCTTCATTTTTATGCTTTTGAGTAATAGCGTTGCCAGAAAATATATGTTGAAATCATCATTAATTTAAAGACAAGTTATATTTAAAGGGGGAAAAAAAATCAAATTAGACAAACAAATTATAAAGGGCGGTTAAATTTGAAGGGCCGCTGTTGATTTTGAATAAAACACAAATTGTTTAGGAAATTATTATCATATCTTTTTATAATGATAATATTTGTATGGTTCAATTATGTATGGAACAAAATATCGGCCATATGGCCGCCGCGACTTCGGCGGCACACCTCAATCGAATACTCCAAATTTTCAATGACAATGCTTATGGTCAATTGTTTGGCACTTTGATGAGTGGAGGTTGACTGCGAAAGACAGCAATGCTGTCCGTTCAACGAACTAAGAAGACATTCACAGATGTTTTCACACTTCATATAGACCAGTTTTGCCGAAATTTAAATATTTTTCACAATTCTCGCGATTGTGCACAAATTTAAACGATTATGTTGACCAAAACCATCACAAATTGTACGAAATGCATTTCAATTTGAACGCTCATTTTCATAATAAGCCTGAATAACCTTAACGCGTTGCTCGATTGTGTATCTTTACATGGTTCAAATTGAGTTAGTCTGAAATTGAGAAAAGTCTAATGAAATGCAGAAAACAACATGACGTTTAGGTGTAGGTCACATTTAACATCGGCCCTTAATTTGACCACCCTTTTCAGGTATAGAAAATTGTTGACAAATTTTTTTTATAAACAAAGTTTTAACAATAGAAAATTAAACAACAAAAGGTTGTTGATAAGTTCTATTGATATTTAAAAAAACATAAATTAAAAAAAAACAATAATATTAGAAAAACTTTTTTTTGCATTGAAAATTGTCTAAGCTAGTCATTAATGCTTAAGAAAAATTTTACTTTAAATATAAAAAAATAATAATAAAAATAAAATCATCATCATGGTAACACCGGCTACAAATTTTGCTTTAGGTTAAGTTGTGTCCATGCTGCTATTACGTTTTTTTTTTATTTTCAAATATTTTACATGCTAGTATTTTTCAATTTGTTCTGCTGTAACGGCTATGGCAATAACAGTAACAATAACATCATAATATCTTATTGCAATTATCTTAATTACAACAATCAGTATACACCTTCAGTTTGGCTCAGGTTCAGTTTTTTATATTTTTTATTTCTGTACATTATTCATTATATTTTTATGGGCCAGGCCACAATTTATTGTAGAAAAAAAAAAAACGTTTATATTGTAATTGCTGTTTACGAAGGTGCATTGAAAAGTGTTTATGGAAAACACACACATTTTAGTTGAGCAATTTTTTTTTATTCTCTTTTTAAACTTTCTTTGCTATTTAGACGCACATTACATATATTTTGAAAAATTTTAGAAAACGTGACTTTTGTTTAATAACAGAAATACAAGTCTACTCGCGTTTGCGAAGTTGTTTATGTTGACGAAGGTGTAACTCTTTAAAATTTCCAAATAAATTAGACATGTGTTTTATTCACTTCAGAGTCATGTTAAATTGTTGTTAATAGGTTTAAAAAAATGATTTAAAATAAAATTTTATTAATATAAAAAAAACTTTAATACTGTGATTTTCTGAAATAAGCATAATTGTAATTTTTTGAAAACTTTAAGTTATTATTGCTAAATTTTGTTATTTTAGTTAATCGTCCTTTGCGTGAAAAAAATATGAATAAATCTGCAATTAAAATAGTAATAAACTTATCCGAAATGCACAAAACAATCTAGGGCTCATAGCAGAGGACCACCCAATCTCAATTACCTCTTGCAGGTTCATTCATTCGTAGACTGTCTAGGGAAACGTACCAAATACTAAAAGCAAATTAATTCACAATAAAAATTCAAAATATTATAAAATCAGTTCACAAATTTTTAGGCTCTTTAAAAAGTTAGACAATTTAAAAAAATTAATTTTTAAACAATATTGGAAGTAGGATAAACAACCAAAAGGCCTTAAAATTATATCCAGAAAATTTTTACACAGCACAGTATGAATAAGATTTAAAAAAAAATCACAAAAAAATGCTTAAAAAAGGCTCCGCCAAATAAATTTTTTTTTGAAAATTCTATAAAAAAGTTTAGCTTCGGCTGTGTGGCACGTAGTGCTGTCCTGTTGAAATGTTGCCGATATCCTCCTCTTCAATTTTTGTGATCAAAAATTCGTTCAACATGGCCCGATAATTATCGCCATTGACTATGGCCACTCCTTGCTAATTTTCGAAGAAATATGTCCCAATTATGCCTCTGGACCAAAATCCGCTTTTGGGTGTATCGGCTTTTCAATGTATGCGTGCGGGTTTTCTGTGCCCCAAATACGACAATTTTGCTTGTTTACATACCCGCCAAGATCAAAATGAGCTTCATCTGAAAAGATGATTTTTTTCGGCAAAATCGGCCAAAGTAATGTCGCAATATTTCCCAGCGTTGTTCAAGCGTATACACAACCATATTTGTTCAGCGGAAGGATAAAACTAATTATCTGTCAAATCAGACATGAGCTAAGTGTTACCATTCACGAAATAAGCACCAGTTGAAAAAAAAACAGTTACATGGCAGACCCTTTATTTAAAATTTAAATATTTGTTTTGGAAAAATTTTTTTTATCATTTTTTTTTAATTTATTATAAATCATTTTTATTAAGTTCATTTTCTTTTAACATTAAACTTCCATAAACTTTTATTAAATTAAATTGTAGTCATTTAATATTTGAAGACTATATCGTTATTAGCCGAGTGGCACTTGCGAAACCAGCTTCAGTTTATCATCAGCACTCTTATCGGTATACTCATATGTAATTTTGAAACTACTATTTATGTTGAAACATAATGAAATTAGAATTAGAGAAGCATAGCATTCATTTTTTAATTGGTTTTTTTTATATCTTATTAAAAGACATTTTTCTCTCAAATTCTTAAAGCATTTTTGTTATGTTTTCTATATCCCTCCTTCGGCTGGCAGTATGCAAAGCAAAGTTGTATTTTAATATTTCACATTTAAATCTATTAAGGTGACACATAGACGAACCATGAATTCCGGAATAAAAACTATTTATAATAAATTTAGGAACAAAAACTTCAAACAAACTTTAATTTATTCTTTTTTTATTTCAAAATTGAACATTTTTTAACACTTAACTTTTTCAGTTACAACAAGAAAATTATATAATTTTATTTCGATCCAACACAAATAATAAACCACGGGTCAACACCAAACAAAAAAAAAAGGGAAAGAAAAAAAAATCTTAAAAAATTTTATACCATAAAAACTAAAGAAACTAACACATTTAAAAAAATTACACGCCTTAAGAATTTTTTAAAACTTTATTAAACTCTGCTGACGCAGGTTGTCTTAAAATATGATGAATAAAAAGATTTAGTCTTCTACTACGAGCCTCAGCTTGTTTCACGCAATTCGAATAAGTAATTTAATAGTTTCATGTTTACAACCAGTTTTACTTCAAATGACACCACTGTGCGTGGGTATCAAAATTTTGTAAATAACATGCACTAGTCGTTTATCTTTTTAATAAAAAAAAAATTACTTAAAAACTAGCGGAGAATCAAAAATATATTTTTTTTGTAACCCACTTTATTAAGTTGTCGGTGCATAAATCACACATATCGCATATTTGCTCATATCTCAAAAAGTTAAGGGGCTATTGTGCTGATTGTTCAGTTTTCGTAAGTACACCTATACCTTCATATAGAAAGTCGGAAATGAACTGTAAATTTAAAATTAGTTGAGTTTTATTTTTTTTGATCCTCCAGTTGTAATTGAGTTTAGCTGATACTCCTCCAGCTAAACGAATTAAAGAGCACGCGTTTGATTATAGAATAGTCTGGCAACTATATCCACAGCACTGTTACGCGGCGCCACACACTTAGCCACTCGAGAGTGAAATGCAAAACTCTCGAAGTCAAATGAAAAGGAATGACCTAATTGCTATTATAAGATAATCACAATGGCGAGCGAGCTTTTGACCCGACCAGAGCTGAATTACGACTGTTTAATTTATTTTACTAAGCTTTTAATTATATTCAGCTAGCTGAATAACCAAATAAATTTTCTTTTACATAAAAAAGTATATTAATAATTGAATTATAGCTTAAGTAAGTAATTCAGCTGGCTTATACCATAGACAGACGACAGCGTTAATTTGCATTAAAATCTCACTAATGCACATAAAAATTTTGCTGTGACAGACGACTGTTTCTGCATTTAGTCAAAATTGTAAATATACTAGCAATCACAAATCTGAACATGTTCCTACAAGTTGGGATGGCAGAAGGACACTCTGAAATAAGAGAATGGGAATTGTGGAAATTCGTAGGTTTAATGGTCTCTTTTCATGGAGGTTATAATTCATACATACAAATGTTTGTACGTATGTATGTAGGTATGTGGTATTTTTTTAAAGGACCGTAACAGCACTTTTTGCGAGAGTGACGTGCTTATGATGGACGATACCAGTATTAAGGAAACTTTAGCCAAAAAATATGTAAAAAATTTCAACATATCGAATCTATTTTTATTTTACATTTTTGATTTTTTGATTGATTGCCGACCGTGTTGCCATATTGAAATTGATAAATGCAGTATAAATTCAATTTGATTTAGTACATTTACGTAAAATCTAATACACATTGGGATGGGGATAATTCATAAGTTAATTTGAATTAAGACTTTTAATGCAAATTAACGCTGTCGTCTGTCTATGGTATTAATCTCTCATTTAGAAAAAAAAAAATCAATGAATATAAAATTTTCAGATTACAGCGCTATTGAATTTAAATTAATTAACTAAAAATCAAATTCAGCTGGCTGAATATCCCAAATAAGATAAGTTTTATAAGAACAGTTCTCGAAAGAACAACATTTATTTTTTAAGTTTGATTCACCTCTCTTAATAATTTTGAAATGAATCCACATATTTTAACATTTTAAAATGTTTTAAAAATGTTACTGTTAACCCTTATAAATTTGTTAAGCATTTCATTTGTGTACAATATATTAGGAAATTAGGACAATGTAATTATGACATGATGGCACTTTATGTGAAGTATATGATCCTCCTCTAAAATCTTTTCAACTTATTGCTTTTTAAATTAAATTAAATTAAAAAAAACAACAACAACATTTTTACCATGAAATATTATTTAAGACACTATTTATTCAACTAAATAACAAAACCTAACGCAGTGAAGTCTTTAATAGTATCCAAATAATTTAACAAGCCAAAGAACTTTTCATACCTCCTTCGTTAGGCATTTAAGAAAACGGGCCTTTACCTGTGTTAGTGTAAAAGAAGAAAATAAATAAAAAATTATAGGAAGTTCCTTTTCATTTCAATTTTACTCTCTGTCTAACTGACTGACTGTCTTGCCATTTTCTACTCAGGTGGCAATTGCAGTTGGCTATAAAAAAGGTTGATAACATTATGATAACAAGCACACGTACACACTAAGCCCAACCATACAATGATACCAGTTATAAGAAGTTTTATTGTCTTATGCTTTAAGAAATTTCGAATATAAAAAATTTTGCTTTAAATGCCTTTATCAGCCAACATTCTACTAGAATTTCAAGTAGTTTCTTAATTTTGCCTTTTAGTGCGACAGAAAATAATTATTTTACTTTATATTCCTCAATGTGATTACAATTATATGATTAAAGAAAATATTTCCGATTTTACTTTTAAATGGCTTTATTTATTAGCACATTTTTTACTGATAATGAGTAAAAAGAATATTTCTTTTTTCTTATAGAATATTTGTTAACATATTGTTTTCACCTTTCAAATTTATTTTTTGTAACTATCTTTGGTGGTTAGATTAGAGAATCCAATAGCTCCATTGTGAGTGTCTATACTAAAGGGTATAAAAGAGAGAAAAACGTCAATTGAAATCCAACCAACCGAAAAGTAGTCGTAAAACGGACCTAAATTATCTGGACAAATTGTTAGGGTAGAACTTTTTTATCTATCCAGTATTCAGTTGAGACAACGAAAATGTTTATAACTAATTAAAAAAAAGAAACAGTGCTATATTCGACCGTGCCGAATCTTATAATACCCTTCGCCATCATGTACATAGGTATAATCCCACATCGTAGCTAACCTATCTTCCACATTATACGGCATTTTTCCTTATTATTTTCTACACCATCCTTGCTTTTGAATTTTTACGTAGTTATCTGTATTCTACTAGTCAAGCCCTTTCATTTGATACCCATATTGATGGGGTTAAAAAAATTTGATCCGCCATTTTTTTTAAGACGCCATCTTGGATTTCAAATTTTTTAATAATTCACTGGTCAAGCCATTTCATTTGATACCAATATTGAGGGGGTTCAAGGAGTTACATTTTAAAATACAAGATTTGACCCATATATAGATTTATTTTCCGCCATTTTGTAGTGACGTCCATATCCCTTCAGAAGACACCAATATTGACTTTCTCGATTGTCTAGAAGCTGAGAAAAATTGATTTAAGTTTGTAAATTTTTGGAATATATATTTTGCCAAAAAAAATTTTGCCTATAACTTTACCGATTAGATCACGCTTTATGCAAAATTTTTTAACAATATCTCCAGAGGCATATTATACCTACAATTAGTAACAAAGGTACTTATAAATAATTTTATGGCTGAATTTTTAATTTTTGTGGTATAATATAAAAAAAAACAGAATCATCGTGTTTATTCAAAGAGTTATGTGGCGATTGTGTTGAATTTTAAAAGCGATTCATTCCTGTATATATCCAAAAGATAAATACCATGCACAGATCTGAGGAGGATATGGTGCTTCTAAAAGTTAATTTCAACCAACACACAGACAGACGGACAGACAGAAGCTTTCAGAAAATATATACTTTATGGGGTCGGAAATGAAAATTGAAGATTACAAACGGAATGACAAAGGTGAAGGGTATAAAAAGGGAATATAATTATCCAGTATTCAGTTGAGACAACGAAATAAAAAATATTAAAAAAAAATTAACTTGAATTTGTCTTTAAATTTTAAGGAAAAATATTTTTATTCTTAAAAGAAAATTATTTTACTGAAATCTACACGCAAAGAAAAACCATGGTTACAATATGATCACCATGGTCATATTATATTCGCAGCAACAATATTTGGTAGTCGAAAACATGTTATAGCTATTTTTGTTTCATTTCATCATATATTTTGTCACAATAATCAAGCATTTGTTTTAATTGTATTATTAATCGTTTACTTTTCGTAAAAATTTTGACATGGTTGTTGTTTCAAAATAGTGTGATTTAAGAAAATTGATTCGACAAAAATATCATTATATTCAAAAGCATTAAAAATTACAAATAATCATTAAATAATAAGTAAGACAACAGAATGATTACAAAGCAAGCAGTCGATGATATTTTTTTTCATAATTTCAATTCAGTTGCTGAATAAATTTTTATTATTTTAATAGTTTGAAATGTCAAAAAGATACACAAAATTTTTGTAAAAATTGAAGAAACTTTATAATAAACCAAGGCATATTTATTCATCAGGTACTCTTGATTCGCCAGATGATTATTTTTTTCAACACTTATTTTAAATTTCAGCTGTCAAAATGCATAAATAAAAAACAATTTTCTCTCTTTTCTAATTTATTTCAAATGTCAAACTTCATATATAAAAAATATAAACAAAAAAATTCTCTCCGAACTGCAATTACCTGATGAATAAATATGCCTTGATAATAAACCAGAAAATTTAAAAAAATATTGGTATAAAAACGTATGTATTTCACTATCAGCAGAAGACAATAATTTGCCGTAGAAAATGGAAAAGATTACCGAATTCAATTGTAGTCATACATATGATTATTGCTTGATACTTTAATTGAACATAATAATAACTGGTAAACATTATTTGTTTTAATCACAATCATGCAATTCAATCATAGTATGTTGCTCTTCGATTATGATTACCACAACCATGTTTTTTTGCATATAAATTTGACTTTGAGTTTAAGTATAATCACAATTCTGTTTTTCCATTTCCTCTTCCATTCCACCAAATAATGGTTTATAAGCCCTACTTCAATTATTTGCATGCTCTTGAAATTAGTCGCCATAAGATAGCGACGAGTAAACATGCTTAGTGGCTTTGTTGAAATTTTTTTCAAATACAGCGGGTAAAAAAATTATGATAGATTTGGAAAATATTTTGTTATTCTTTTTTTTAAATCAAATTTTAAAAAAACCATTTTACCGAGGGAAAAAATAAATAATTCAGTGTTTTCTACACTATTATTAATTTTGTATAACCCAAACAATTTCCTGGGTTTGAATTTTAATAGAAATCTTTCTGCTTCCTTTTCTGTTCAATTAAAAAAAAACAAATTCAGTGTGAACCGCATTACTAAACATATTTTATTAAAATCATAATACTGCATGTGTTTAAAGTTTAATGAATATCTTAAGCTTACTTTTTTGTGTCGTTGTACTTTAAAATTCTTTCACAAATACGCATACAGTTAAAATTCTCAGCCCAGCTGATGGGGAAACTTTTTGTCAAAATTGGTTGAATTTGCCTTGAATTTATTTACATATTAATGCAGGGAAGGAAATTGTGATTTTGGATTCGGTATTAAACAATTAACTTACGTGTATTCTTTTGAAAATAAATGTGCTAAATTTATGTATAGTTGTTGCTTTTGCATCATTAATAATGTGTTTCAAAAATGTATATCCTTTTAATAATCAATTTTTTTTATATTTAATATGTCATAACAACTTTTTCATCCCTGATATACGAATTGGCCTTAACATAAAACATCCTCTTAAAGTTGCGTTGTTGTTTGTATCAATTCGGCGTTGCATATACCTTGTGGATATATATGCCTTGCTAATACGGCTGCAAAACATTTTTGACCATCTATGCTTATAATTCGATAAATCAAGGCATAACGGTATTAGTTAAAATATAACTTGTTATCATTAATACAACAAGAAAAAAAAATTTAACAAAACTGCAAAATCTAAATTCATGTTTATGGTTGGATCGAATTTGTACAAACATAAACATGACTCAGCCAAATGCAAGAATATTTTAATACAAGTCACGCAATTAAACTATAAAAATTTTCATTTAAGATTTATTTGCAACAAAATCGTTACCAGTATGGTGCAAATAGTACCTAATAGTATGTGGCTGTTTAGCTGAAATCAACAAACAAAACGTTGTAATAGTGAAAAGAAGAGTAGTCCGGTTTATATGAACACAAGCAGGCCAAACTTTAATTGCTCTATCACAAAAGCAACATAAAATGTTGTAGAAATGAGTAAACAAAATGCGAAACCTAAAAAAGCTGAAAAAAAATATTGCAAGAGCAAACAAAAATAGTCATATACAAATTTAATGGTCACAAGCCTTCTTCTAAGCGAGAATGAAAATTTGTCATAAATCATCAGCAATATTTGGAAAATGTGAATGAAAGCTCAACATGAGATCGAAAAAGAATTTTTTTTTTGCTTAATAAATGATTTTTAACCTACGCAATATTCGTTCATAGCAAAATGAGATGGTTAGTTTAGTGTCACAAGTTGAGTCGTAGATAAATATAATGTGTATGACAAGCTACATACAGGGCAGAGTCTGACTTCGGTTATCCGAAAAAAAAATAACTCGAATATTTACTTATCTTTTTCGGTTATAAGTATAACCATGCATTTATCACAGAAAATAGCTACTCGTACATGCATGAATTGCTACGGTTACGAGTATATTTATTACTTATTTTCAAAAATACTCTCTATACATACGTATTATTCGGATATACATGTGCGAAAACAAATTACTTATAAGTATTGGCAAAATACTTATAAGTATTGGCAAAATACTTATAAGTATTGCGACATACTTATAAGTACTTTTGAACAAAAAAACAAGTAAAAAACAAGTAAAAGTGCTTTATTCTGCTCTTTCATTTTTTATCAAACAAAAAGAAAATTGGTCAGGGTTGGAACTATTTGTATAGTAAATATATATAACATAATTTTTATTGCTTATTAATTTAAATAAGCAACCAGCTAACACATAATAATAAAATGTTTTCTTTAAATAAAAATAAATTTACTTATATTTATTTATTTTATTTATTTTATTTTTAGTATTAAGAAACGCAACTGTTATACCTGAAATTTGTATGGCTTATCAACTTAAAAAAAATTATTTTGATATAAAAGCAGAAAAAGATAAGTAAAAATTAAAGAAAATAAAAGTGAAAATTTAGTTGAATTGATACTGGCAATAGATATGTATTTAACAATGTATTTTTTATTTTGATTTACTATTTATATAATTACGTATGTATTTACATTGCTTTTTGTTAGGAAAAAATCTGTAAGAATTTTGACCTTAATTATTGAAAAAAAAAAACACAAATTTCCAAGGAAAATCCATCATTAAGAAGGGTGCTCTTATACAGGTAGTGATGACAGCCTATCTATAAATTAATGCCAGAAAAAACCTGTAAATGTTTTTATGTTCTGGACCACATAATGGAACATTCATTGAAACATTTTTAAAACTTTATTTTTAAATCGAATTTGTGTTCACACAGTGAAATTTGAGAGTATGAATAATTATTATCATAAATTGTATTCAAAGTCAGATATTAAGCTTTCCATCCCTGCTTTTTATGTATAAAGATCTACTTCTCATCGTGAAGTGAGAGGTTCTATTACATCACAAGTGTTGTCAACTTTAAGATTCAAAAAACATCAAAACAGGAAAAAACTTTTGATTTTTAAGAATATGCGTAAAGTTTAAAATTTTGAATTTTCGATTTTATTTATTTTATAAAATTATAAATTTCGTTATTAGAACCTTTAGGCCTAAAATAAGTTTCCATATAATATCATTAATAATAATAATAAATTTTAAGTTAAAGTTGTAACTTTAACTTCACAGTTGGTCATATAATCGCTACTTTAAAAATAATTACAGCTTTTGGTTTTATGCATATCATTATTCTTTTATTTACTTTTATAAAAAGTTATGTTTGTGTAACCATAGAAGATATCAGAAACATATATATTTAAATTATAACTAATAATAATATAAAATATATAAACTATTTATACAGTTTTTTAAATGTAAGCTAAGGATCTTTATAACAAAGGCATTGTCTATTATTAATTCTTATCATTTTTGTTGCGTTGTTTCGTAAGAAATTTACCTTGCAAAAATTGTTCTTTATTTGAATTTAGTATTTTTACTTCGATAAGAAAAAGAATGCACTAAAGAATTTGAGAAATCACATCGAGCACTGACTCAAATTTTTTGCGCGACAAAAATTTTAAAAAGCACAAATAATATTGCATAAAGCCAAAGTTGACAACGCTGGATAGGAACACAACAAAGAGAGTGTAATTATTTCTGTAAAATACCTGATACCCAGCAAACAAGAACACAAATATTAAAGTATTATGCCGTGTTATACATTCTAAGCTAATATTTTAAGCTGTATAACGAGACAAATCAATTTTAAAAGGTTTTAATCAACCACTAAATAGTTATTTATAAGTAAATAAACATAATGCTATTATCTGATTATTATTTTTCCGCAGAAAAAAACGATATTCTGTTTTTGTTTTTTGGAAAATTAATAAAGAAAAACAAACAAAAACCATATAATTTGTTCTTGACGGACTTAAAATATCTAAAAAAAGTTAATAAGAAAAACAATAAACAACAAATATATCTGTTAAAACTAATAAATATATCTTAATATAAGATTTTTTTCTTTTTTATAAATTTAAAATAAATCCCACATGCTCGCTGGGCATTGCTAAAAAAATAACGCATGTCGTTGTTTCATCAACCCCTAAATTAAAAATCATAAAAAAATGTCTCTGTCCATAATTCATCTAGCAACCAGGGATGCCAGTTTAATTAAACTGGATATTTTTATGGTATAAATTTTTTTAATTTTGTGAATTTGTTTGCTTTGTTATGTTTAAGTTTTTGTAGAACAATATTTTTAGTGGTAAAACACAAAGTTCAAATAATTCGCCAATAAACATTTTAATTAAAAATCATATTTCCATTTAAGCGTCTTATTTTTTTATAAAAGTTACATGTTAAATAGTTTATCATATAAACTTGAAACATGAATTTATAGTAGATAACTTTTAATGTCAATGAAAATATTTTACAAAATAAAGAAAACAAACGCTGTAAGGAAATATGTAGAAATGCCTTCAATTTTGATATCTTAAGCCATATATTCTAAATAAAAGTTAAGTCAGGACATATATTCCAATTATATCAATACTTATATAGGAAATTAATTATGATTCGAATAAATTACCAAAGTAGTGGCATATACTTTTGCTTAGTAACACTTTTCTTTAAATATTGATGTAAACAAAACTGTATTTTGGATATTTTCAAATACTAATTCAATAATATATATAAATTATTAATATATTAATTGGTAAATTATATTCATTTACTACCATTTGATTATTGTTTTTATTTTTTAAATATAAATGTTAGTATTTAGAAAAATTATGTGCAAAAATTGAAGTTTTTGGTAGATTTTAGTGCATTTTTTGACAAATTTGTTAGGATTAATATTTTTGTGGCATCCCTGCTAGCAACTACGGCTGCTAAGCCGTATACACACAAACGATCATAAAAAAACAACAAATAAATGTATAACAATAATGTTTATGTATGTGTGCGTTTGTACCATAATGGTTGTACTGTTTTCATAACCCAAGCAAGTGCATTTTTACTAAATCAAAACGCATGCAAAATTTCTACTTGATGCTCTCGCTTGAATTGTAAAAACGGTTACTCATTTTACTCGCTTTTTTTTTACGGATAATCGATAACACTTAAGTACTTAAGTCCAATTTGTTGTACTGTGTACAATATAGAGTATTTATGCGAAAAATACTTAGATTTCGGTTACTTGTATATACTTATGCCGAACATCAAACGAGTATGTACGGATAGAGTAATTTTTTTAGCTGTAATCGTATGCACTTATACATGTTTTGCTAATAATACTCAATGTATATCCGAAGTTGTAATCGTTGTCATTCACTGATACAGGGTGGGGCAAAAGTCGCGAAGGGATTTGAAAATTAATAACTTTTCTAATTAATTTTTTTTTTTTTTTTCTTTTAAAGACTTGTAAAATAAATCTGGGAGATTAATTTTGGAAGGTTACAACTTTATCCAGCGAACCAAAATCATAGAACTTTATTTTGAACATCATCGATCAATAATTCAAACTCAATGAGCCTATCGTGGTCATTTTAATGTGAGGAATTCACCATCCGAATCAATGATTCGACGCTTAGTGACACGTTTTCAGGAACAAGGCTCAGTGAGGGATCTTCCACGAAGCGGAAGACCACATTCTGTAATTAGTGAAGCAAATATTCAACGCGTTATGGAGAGTGTTAAGGAAAATCCTGTAACGTCAACTCGAAGGCGCTCTGCTGAGCTGGAAATGTCTCGGCGGTCTTTACGCAGAATATTAAGGGTGCAGTTGGTGCAAGAACTAAAGCCAGGAGATTCCTAAGAACGAAGAATTTATGCAGTTCGCTTCCAAGAATTGGCCAGAGAACATAATGATTTCATTCATCATCTGATAATGAAGCACATTTTCAATTAAATGGTTTTGTAAACAAACAGAACTGCAGAATATGGGGTATTAAGAACCCAAGAGTGGTTCATCAGTGACAATTACATCCACTTAAATGTACAGTATGGTGCGCAATTACGTCCCAAAGAATTATTGGACCATTCTTTTTCGAAGATAACGATGGAAATGGTGTAACGGTAAATGGTGAGCGATATCGAGATATGGTCCAAAATTTTTTAAGGCCAGCTCTTTCTGACAATCGAGAGATGTGGTTCCAACAAGATAGGGCCACTGCTCGAGCCACTATGCAGCTCCTAAGGCAGATTTTTGGCGAACGTTTAATTTCAAAAAATCAGCATTCAATTGGCCTGCCCGTTCGCCGGATTTAACAGCACCAGATTATTTCCTTTGGGGATATTTGAAAGAGAAGGTGTATATCAATAAACCCAGAACACTTGCACAGCTCAAAGGGAATATTCGAGCCGAAATAAGAGCGTTTCAGCCAGATACTCTGACTCGTGTCAATGAAAATGCTATTAAAAGAGCTCAACTTTGTGAGGCTGAAAATGGTGCTCACTTACGTGACGTAATCTTTCACACCTAAATTTAAAAAATCTCCCAATATCATATTTTATTATTTTGTAAAAAACAAAAATTAAAAATTAAAAAAGTTATGACTGTTTTAAACTCCTTCGCGACTTTTGCCCCACCCTGTACTTAATGCCAAAAACTTTTTAAGTCATGCTCATGTTGTAATTTCATAAGGTAATAACAATTCGGAGAGGATTTTTCAATAGATTTTTTTTTGTATTACGTTTGACAATTATAATTACAGGAGAAGAGAAATAATGTATGAAATTTTGACATATGGAAAGTAGCAGCTGTTTTGTTGAAGCTACCTAGTTTAATATACGTTGTTTGTGCTAAACTAATATTTAAATTTTAATCAGGCTTGAGTTCATATTAACATTCTTAATTTTTACAAAGAATTTTAATTGTGATAAATGAAAGAATAAATCTGAAAAATTATATTTTTACCGACACTAGCCGAGTGGAATGCATTTTCAAAACCAGCTACGATTTCATCATCAGCACTCTCTGATCGGTGGTTACATGTTGGTTGTAAATATCATCTATTTAACTCCGGGGACTTAAGTTAATTGAATTCGGTAACTACTTTTAGTTTTTCCTTTTTCATATATTTTTACCGCAATGAGTTAGATTTATTTTTTTTTTAACCAAACAGCAACTCTTTTACTTTTGTTTGTTATTATCTTTCATTCATATCACTATTTTTGACAATTCAATTCCGCTCGCAGTAATTCTATTGTAATCCCGGCTGTATGGCACCGTCTTGTTGAAACCACGCTTAAAAAAGTTTTTAATCACATCACGATATCGCTCCCCATTGACAGTTACCGTTACCCCGTTTTCATCATCAAAAGAAGTAACGTGCAATGAATCTAGAGTGAGAGTTTTCCATTGTCCAGAACCGACTATTCTGTTTATTCACATATCCATTCAAATGAAAATGTGCCTCGTTACACATTATGATTTTTGTTATGAAAATCGGGGTTGTCATTGGCGAGCTGTAACATCCATAGGCGCATATGTATGTACGGCGGCGTAAATGGTCTTATGGAAGAAGCTCTTGTATCAACTGAATTTTAAATGGAAACAAATGCAAGTCTTTGTGCAAAATTGTGGCCAAAGTTGTTTTTTGAAGACCCAGCTCCTGAGCACGGCGTCGAATTGAGATTGATGGATTGTTCCGAACACTTTCTTGAAAGGCAGTAATGTTTTCATCCGATCGTGCAGTACGTTGTGGTCCATGCTTAGGCCTATCAGTTACAGTCCCTCTTTCTGCGAAATCATTCACGACATCCTCCGAATATTTTTCCATAATAAATTCGCCACGTCTTTACTTCACGACTGCCAAATACGAACTGTCAAGACTAATGTTTACCAAAATGGCGGCAAAACAAAGTATTATACCTTCCTGGCGGACATCCTGTACAAATAAAAAGACAATAAATGTATGAATTTGACTTAAGCTAGCAATTAGAAAACGAGCGGCTAGATTTAGAGCAACTTTGGGTATAGGCGGGTAATGTGGAACCCTCTTTAAAAAAAAAAAAAAAGCTACATTTTATTTGGAAGCTGTCTCTGTTTGTAGGCATACATAGCTTATATAGATATATTTACATTATGTGTTCAGTAATTAATTTGGTTGTACTGTTACTTCTAAGTCTGTTTTTAAGTGAAAACAAGTGAAATTGATTTTTTGTGTGCGCATAATCATACAGTTATTTTGTTCCACGTATTGATGATGATGATGCAACAGATTAGGACTAAGTGAAATAAGATGAGGCCTGAACGCAGGCAGTAATAAGAATGGGGCTTTCGCAAACATACGGAAACCACCCGAAATAATGCTAAATGCGGTTACAGGATGGATTGATTTTCAATGGTGGAAGAGAACAATTGTTTTAGTCTGCTCTTGCAAATATTCCGATATAACAAATAAGTGACGAGATTTGTTATACAGAATCTGAATTTTTACATATTTGCCAGCATAAAAAAGCCTTAATTAATATAAAATGAAAATGCTTAACCAGCAATAAATAGTAAATATGAAAAAGTTTAAATTTAAGATGACATCCTAAACAAAATGGTGGTTATATGGGTCAAATGTAGTAATTAAAGATTTGTCCCACAAATCCCCCATAATATTGGTCTTAAATAAAATCGACTGGACCAGTAAAATACAGTTAACTATGAAAAAAGCATAAAGTTCAAGATGGCATCGGAAACAAAATGGCAGGCAATTTATTAACCTAAACGCATTAATACGGGTACCAAAGAAAATTCCTGGACCAGTAGAATACAGGCAAAGCAGGCGTCGAAACTAATAAAGCAAAATGGAGTACAATATTGAAACTGAAGTCAGAGCCAAGCTACTATACCCACATATGAACGTGAGAGGATATTATCTGATTCGACTCGGTGCAATATAGCAATCTTGCTTGTTTTTGAGCAACCAAAGTCCAATAACTTAACTGAACATACAAGTTAAATTCTAAAACAAAACGCATTATACTCTCTCTTATTAAATAAAAATCACAATATATGAAATAACTATTAAAAAAAAGGTGGTCACCCTTATTTTCAAAAGGTTGACGTGGCTTTATAGTTCTTAATGGGCGATTTAAATTAAAATAAATAAACAATATACGAAAATTTAAAGATCTTCTTTATTAAGTATTAAATAATATTGTGACAATATAATCTGGACCATTATCACTTACAATACACTTAAGATCCTAAGAGCTTAGCGGGTTGAAGGGCTTCTATGATTTATTATTTAAAAACAAAATTAGCTAAGGAATTTAAAAAAAATGGTTAAAATACTATTGAATATAAAACTTTATTTTTCTTGAACGTTAACTAGCTAACTAGCATTGATTAGTTGATGATTAAACTGATTGCGCAACAGTACTAACGTAACCATTTCTCAAACAGTAATCCATATCTGGGTCTTCAAAATGCACCAAATTTTTAACAGTGCTTAACAGGGGATACTTTACACCACAGGCTCCCCGAAAATCATCATCATTAATAGCCGAAATTTTGAAACCAGCTAATTGGACGCATTTCCCAAAGTCGATTTTTAGTTTAAAACTTTTAACATTGTCGTAACTAATGAACTGCTTTTTGTTGTGTAAAAGAGGAATGGCATTCGTGTTATGAAATATTCTAGTCCATGTATTTTTAAGGTGACAAAGATTGTTGAAGCCAATAAAACTGTTAGGGGAATTAACTGGAGTACCTATTTCAAAATGTCTGGCATCTGTTAGCTTAACGTAACTGCCAAAAGTGGCTAAACCTAAGACCAATTTTGAGGGCGGAGCACCTAAATCAGAAATAACACATATATGTATATGATTAAACTTGCAATGTAATATGTAGAAATATATAAATATATACCTTGTGCAATCCAATAGTTAATAACGGACATAATGTTTTTTTCACCTTGACCCCTAAGGGGAGCATTATAAACCAAATTTTTATACTCATTCTCAGCAAAGTTATAGGCCTTGATATTAATATAATCTACATGATCAACAATGGCCGGTATATTGTAAGAAATACGGCTTGAATCAGTTGCAGCATCCACAGAAATACTTAATTCAAACTTGAAATATTTAAATCTGGAAAACAGTTTACATTTAAGAGACAATATTTTCTTTTCGTTATACATAATAAATACTTACGCTGCCTTAAATTTCTGCAGTACTGGGACGAAATTAATTTCTTTTAATGTACCGTTTTCATTCTTACTAGGTAATTTCCAATAGAGATCCAAACCATCAAAATCATTTACTATCATCAGAGATAATACCGCCTTTATGAAAAGGTCCGCTTTTGTGGCATTGACGGCCATTTCTAGATATATTTCGTGTTTCATTTTTTCGAAATTAACACCAGCAATAACCTTCAAATTTTTATTAATAATTTTTAGCTCCATTACGCGTGAAATTAAGCCTTAATAAAAAATTCATTTATTTGCAAATATTTTAATATTAAAATATGTTCTAAAATATAATTACCCTGACTTAAGCCCACATCAAAGTGCAGCAATTCATTTGAAACTTTAAATTCTTCAGTTGGTGTTAAGTCAAAATCTATTTGATATGTCAAATGCGTACATAATGTGGGATCAATATCTGATGGCTCAAACGTATCATTACCAGAACGAAATATAGACGAGGTATTGTAATTGCAATTAACAATTTTGCCTTGAATTTCTGTAAAAGAAATGTTGAATTAAGTTGAATGAAAAGAACATATAAATATATATTTACCTTTGGCCATGCCCACTATAATACACCATTTTATTAGAGCTACTATTATTAATGTAAATTTAAACATCGTATTTTGCCTTGCCTTGGTGATTTTAATTCACCGAGCTTTCTAATATTAATGAAAAATTCTATGATCCTCCTAGCTTTTATACTCTTTTAAAAGTATATGTATGTATGTGGCGTTCATATTTATTTGGTTCATTTGCATTGGCGTAGCTTCAAATTTTTTTTTAAGGGTGGCTAAAGCATAATTTGTTTTTGCAGTCTTGGTGGTGTTCAAAATCTCAAACTAAGTTAATTTTATATTATTTGTGTAAAAGCAATTTTTTTAAATTCTTGCAAAAGCAGTTCTTGGCGTTGCACAAATGTTTTTTAAATCAAATAATATGAAACATTTAAAATACACTGGAAGTTAAAAGTTAAACCAAAAAAAAAACACAAAAGGCACTTCTTTTTGAACTACTTACATATTAATGGCTTAAAGTAAAAAGGGCATATCTTGATTTGTCAACGAAAATTTTATGTGCTATAGTTGACAATAACTGACTTAAAGCTACAACAAAAAAACTCTAACTCATTGCAATCTTTTAAAACTGAAACAGTTTTTACGTTTGCCTTTAAAGTGGTAAACAAATCAAGATACGCCCTCTTTATATTAAGCCAACGATATGTACTTCAATTGAATTGTGCTCGGATCTGTTAAAATATTTAAAGCAATAAACTAAAACGAGCCCATTGTAGTCTATTTTACTTAATTTAAATAGACTAAAACAAATATTTGTTCAAGTGAAAATTTAATAGAAATGTATTAATAGAATTTGGTTATTTATTTTTTTAAATATGTACATCTAATATATGTGTATTTACACCCTTTAACATTAATGCTTCTATAGCCACTGCCAAGAAAATGGTGTGGGGGTATATTTAATTTGTCATTTAGAAATATTGATTTTATACCCCATTAAGTATATACTTATTTTCTTAGTCCTAGTTTCATTTTTGGATGATCTATCTATAACCAGCCGTATGTCTGTTGCTGTTGAAAAGATAATAGAGCTCTAACCGAAAAAGTTAGGAGGATGAAGTGTTTTATTTATTTTCTTATATTTATTCTTACAATGAGACCTTAATTAAGTATTTCTATATCAAAAATTATACTACTGATTCTTTTTATATGTGAAGAGAATTTCTATAGGGTCCGCCAAATAACTTTTTTGTTTTTTTGAAAATGCTATAAAAGAAAAAAGTATTGCTTTGGCTGTGTGGCACGTAGCGCCGTCATGTCGAAACCAAATGTTGCCAATATCCTCCTCTTCAATTTTTGTGAACAAAAAATCGTTCAACATGGCCCCATAACAATCGCCATTGACTACGGTCACTCCTTGCTCATTTTCGAAGAAAAATGGCCCAATTAAGCCTCCGGACCATAATCCGCACCAAACAGTGACTCGTTTTGGGTGTATCGACTTTTTAATGTATACGTGCGGGATTTCTGTGCTCCAAATGCGACAATTTTGCTTGTTTACATACCCGCTAAGATCAAAATGAGCTTCATCTGCAAAGATGATTTTTTTTGGCAAAATCGGCCAAAGTAATGTCGCAATATTTCCCAGCGTTGTTCAAGCGTATACACAACCATATTCGTTCAGCGGAAGGATAAAACTAATTATCGGTCAAATCTGGCATGAGCTAAGTGTTACCATTCACGAAATAAACACTAGTTGAAAAAAAAAACGTTAGCTGGCGGACCCTTTACAATTTTCACTTCCAATCCCATAAAGTATATATTTTATAAAAGCTTATGAATAGGGGGAGTCGATTAAGCATTGTCAGTCTGTCCGTGTGTATGTTGAAATCAACTTTTTTAAGCCCCCGATATCGCCTGGACCCTTGTAATATATTAAAATATAAGAAATATTCGGAAGCAGATCGGTGTTGAAAATCAGAAACAACGGTACATAAACAACTGATATATGAGCAACAAACCATGACCACCTCCTTTTTTTCACAACAACAATATACAAACGTGGTATACTGGTTAGAGTAAACGTGGCATCGAATCCCAGCTGAGCAAAATTTTTTTTTATTTTATATTTTATCGTATATTTTTTATATTTTTTTTAATATTTTCTTTATATATATTTTTTATATTTGTTTTTTATTTTTTTTATTGTTTTTTATTTTTTTTTAATTTTTCTTTACTATTTATATTTTTATTAAGTTTTTTTATTATTTTCGGATCATAAGCTTTCTGAAAATATATAATTTATGGGGTCGAAAATGAAAACTGTAGAAATTTCCCACGTAATGACAAACCTATATACCCTTTTTCTCTGTGTGAAGGGTATAAAAAAAGGAATACGACATGCCACTTTATCACGCTTCTCCCGTATAAGGCTTTTGCTTAGATTTGGGTGCCATATCCCCACAAATTTAAAATATTAATTTTTAACTACCTTTAATCTTATTGTAGAAGCTATTTAGGACCATACCATTTTCGGACTAGATATGAGAAAATAATTTAATGAACCTAATTCGTATTTTAGTGTAAAGATTATTTTCTATAGCGACTAGTGCTGAAAAATTTATGGTATAAAAGTACTACTCAAAATTGGTGGTGGGTATAAAAAATTCGCCACAGCCGATTATGGTGTTCTAAGTGGTTTTAAAACTATAGATGGAGGTAGGTCGATCTAAAAAAAGTTTCTGTAAAAAATCTAAACTGAGTATTAGACTGCTAAGGTATAGTAATCTTGCCGTGTGTTGTTTTAGTATCTCAAGCCTAATTAACACTTTATTTATTTAAGAAAAAACTTCTTATTCTATAAGTACCTAGTAAAAAAGTGCGGAAAACGAAATAGCAAAAACACTAAATCTGACTAATCCGAAGTACTTCTGAATCAACATTAGGGTGTCATTGGAAAGTTGCCAATTCTTTTTGACAACTTTATATTTAATATATTCCAAGTTAAAGATGAAAAAAAATTCGTTAATTTGTGCTATTTTTAATAAAATAATAAATTCTATAACTTTGTTGCATTTTGGGTGTGAACAAAAATTCCATTCGACAAAGTAATGAATATGCTAACTTTCGAAGTGATATTAGTTCAAACATTTGCATATGTTCCGCATAGCCCGTTGTGCCCAGAATTTTCTTAACTGATTTAATACTTAACTGACAATGAAATTGAAAGACAACATATTTTTGTTTATTTCCGTCCATTTAGTTGAAATATTTTTTTTCTATTATAAAAAATAAATTTTTTTTTAGTTAACAAAATAAATTTCCTTCGAAACACTCTTCTTTTTTATGTCCTTTTTTCTTTGAAGTATTATTTTATGCCAACTTTTTTAAGCCTTTTCTTAGATGAGATTAAAATGACTTTTCGGTGTAGTTTTCATCATACATATACATATACCATATAAAGAGTATTTTCTATAAAGCACTTTGAAATGTAAAAATATAAAGATCATATTTTTTAAATGGAAGTCAGATTAACTTTATTCGAAAGATAATCTTCTGTCAATATAATTTTAATATGACTTCTGGCATATGACCACCACGCCTGACTTGGATGTAGTCTACTTCACATACCTCTACAGAAAAAATTATAGCGGCGTTAAGTTAATTTACTGGTCCGAAACGCAAACGTCTTTTTCAATAAATCAATCAAGCTGTGTGACATGTTACGCCGTGTTGTTGAAATTACAGCTCCTGCACATCATGTCTGTTAGAATTATGAACGATAAATTTAGTAATAATGACCATTTAGTAGGGTGATCGATTATTCGACTTTTTTAAGAAACCGGTTTTCAAATAGTTAGAAATTTAGAATTAAAAAAAAACCGGTTGCTATTTTGAAAATTGAGAAAAAAACCCGGTTAATCGGGTCGAATATATAAAATATAATATTAAAAAAAAATTAAAAAAAAAAAAATTTTACAGTTTATATACGTTTGGCTGCACAATAACGCAATAACTGACATGAATGCAGTTGACTAATTTGGTTTTAATAAGTTGAATTTAAGGACAAAAGGTACTGCTTACAAGTAAAATAAACACAGTAAATTAATCCATAAATAAATAAGACTTTTCAAGTTTTTTTTAATCTCCTTCTGGACATTTTTAAATGTTAAATAAATCTTTTAAACTAATATGCACTAACGTATTTTGTTTGAAATGACTTCTGTAATACATTTGAAAGGCTAGGGAGAAAATATTTAAAATTTCAGACAGACATACAAATATAGGCATAACCTAGTTTGTTCGATTATGGAATACAATATTATGGAAGAATATTTAATAGTTTTTATTTTCTGATTTTTGAAACTTTTCGCGTACTAAATATACTATGGTACGATTGGTTACAAAAATATATGAAAATAAATAAATTAAAAAAATAAAAACCGGCTTTTTCTTATAAAAAAAACCCGGTGTATTCGATATTCGAAAAATTCACATTTAGAAAAAACCTCCAGCAGAAAAAGGTAAAAAACCGGGTTTTCCACCGGTTGTAAAACCGAATCGATCACCCTACTCTTTAGCCGTCACTATTGACTTTAACATTCTGGCCAGTATCGTTTTTGAAAAAGTACGGACCAATGATATTACAGATGTAACGGTATATGAAAATACACTTGTGGATTATCATCACTCCAAGTGCAGCAGTTTTGCTTGTTGAGGTATCTATTTGAATACAAGTAAGCTTCAGCGCTAAACAAAATTCACTTACGAAAATCGAGATATATATTTCGAACAGAACCATAATTTTCGTAATAAATTTGCACATTTTGAAAGTATTGTTCAGGCGTCAGTCTATTAATGTTTAAATTCCAAAACAAACTAAACATAAGTCTTTCTACAGCTGTCGAAATTGACGCTAGTAAAAGAAGTGTTGCCAATTAAAAAAAAACACCCTTTATTATAGTAACTTATGTAGTTATAATGCTTAATATGTAGTTATTTATAATTACATTTTTTTTATATTTACAAGTAACTTTTTGTCTTACATAATTTTTATTTTTACAAAAAAAATTTTTTTTTTTCTTTTTCAAAATTTTGATAAAATATTAAATATTCTTAATTTTATTTTTGATTTATTCATGATTTTATAACGCCTCGTTGGTTATTTAAATAAAATTTTATTGATGGAAATAATTATATTAGAGGGCCGCATCTAGATGACTACAGCAGCAAAAGACTGATGCTTAAATTTAACCGTATCGGTTATCAACTCCAAAATGCCTTCGAACGAAACGATTTTTAAAACAGTTATTTAGATAAGATGACCCCAAATGCAGTTTATTATTAACCGTCCTTAATAAGGGATACTTCTCTCCACAGCTTCCACGAAAATCATCAAAATCAATAGCCGAAACCATGAAACCAGCTAATTTGAAGCAATTTCCAAAGTTTACTTTCGCCTCAATACTTTTAACATTGTCGTAACTGTAAAATTGATTTTTCTTTAGTATAAAGGGAACATCGTGTTCACTATCCCATGTGTAATTAAACTTTTTTTCGAGATGGCAAAAAGTATTGTAACCGTAGATTATTTGGGACGAAAGAATTGGAGAACCTACTTCATATTGTATGGGATCTAATAACTCAATAGAAGTGCCAAAAGTGGCTAACCCTAAGACCAATTTTGAGGGGGGAACACCTTAATAAGAAATAACAAGTGTATTATGAAACCTGCATATACATAAATATTTATAAATATATATATACCTTCTGTAATCCAATAATGAATTACGGACGTAATACTTTTTTCACCTTGACCTCTAAGGGGAGCATTATAAACTAAATTTGTATACTCATTCTCAGCAAAGTTATAAGCCATGATATTAATAAAATCAACTTGATCAGCAACGCCCGGTATATTGTAAGAAATACGGCCCGATTCAGTTGAAGCATCCACAGAAATGCTTAATCCAAACTTAAAGTATTTAAATCTGGAAAATAGCTTACACTTAAGAGACAATATTTTCCTTTTGTTATATATAATATTTACGCTGTTTTTAATTTCTCCAGTAGTGGAATGATATTAATTTCATTTAATAAACTGCTTTCATTCTTACTAGGAAATTTCCAATAGAGATCTAAACCATCAAATTTATTTACTATCATCAGAGATAATGCTGCCTTTATGAAACGGTCCATTTTCGTGACATTGACCGCCATTTCTAAATACACTTCGTGTTTCATTTCATCGAAATGAAGACCAGCAAACACTTTTAGATTTCGATTAATAATTTTCAATTCCATTACGCGTGAAATTAAGCCTTAATACAAAATTAATTTATTTGCAAATATTTTAATATCAAATTATGTTTAGAAATATGTTTACCTTGACTGAAACCCACATCAAAGTGCAACAATTCATTTAAAACTTTGAGTTCTCCAGTTGGCGTTAAGTCAAAATATATTTGATATGTCAAATGGGTACATAATGTGGGATCAATATCTGATGGCTCAAACGTATCATTACCAGAACGAAATATAGACGAGGTATTATAATTGCAATTAACAATTTTGCCTTGAATATCTGTAAAAGAAATGTTAAAAAAGCATTAAAAATAAAAGAGAGCTTAAACCACTACTTTAAGTATATGTATGTGTGCATATATGAATGTATATTTACCTTTGGCCATGCCCACCACAAGACACCATTTTATTAGAGCTATTATAAATAGTATCAATTTATACATCGTATTTTGCTTTTCCTGTCACTATTCAAGTTATTTTGAATTCACCGATGTTTTTATTAATTTTTATTAAAAATGCTACTTTCATTCTCCATACCACTAGCTTTTATACTCTTACGGAGAGCTGTTTATATCTAAGTTATATTTATTTAGCTTATTTATGTTGTTAGTACATTAATGTATTTTTAATTTATTTACTTAATTGAAAAAAACAAAGTTTCTTTAAAAATAAATTCTCAACTTATAAACATGTGTTACAATCACACAAACACTTTAGTTTACAAGCTCTTAGGGATCTGTCTGTGGGAGAGAAAGGGGAACAAGAAAATAGAAATGGGGCGAGAATAATAAAATAATGTTATGACCATTATGCGGACGTAATAACAATTTTCTCTGCATGTTGATACTTTGACTTCCTGCAAAGTGCGTTCCTATTGTTTAATAATTTCAATATGAAATAAGGGCTTATTAAATGAACAATACAAAATCCAGTCTTTTCAAATTTTTTTGGCGCTTTTCGGTTGTAAAGTTCTTTAGTCAGCATTTGTGGATATGACATATAATAAAATGTGCATGTTGTTTTAAAAAAATCCACCTAAGATCAAAGAGCGTCTAATGCTTTTCGAAAAAGTCACAGCTTTATGTGAATCATAGTTGCCAGATTTGACGATTTATCGTCATTTTGACGATTTTACGTGCTTAAAATTACATGTTGACGATTTGACGATTTATTATATGTTTTTGACGATTTTCAAGAATTCAAGCTTGCAACATTTTTCATTACTTTTATATCAACCTTAAACTAAATAAAAATATTTTGTAACGGTTTTTATGTTATTAATAATAGAACAGAGTGAAAGAAATAAATCTATCATTACTTAATGTGTTTGTGTGGATCATTTTTCCACTTTGTTCCTTTTTATACCCTTCACACAGTGAAAAAGGGTATATATAGGTTTGTCATTCCGTGTGAAATTTCTGCAATTTTAATTTCCGACCCCATAAAGTATATATTTTCTGAAAGCTTATGAATAGGGGAGTCGATTAAGCTCTGTCAGTCTGACCGTCTCTCCGTGTGTATGTAGAAATCAACTTTTTGAAGCCCCCCGACATCGCTTGGACCCGAGTGAGGTACTAAAATATTAGAAATATTCGGGTGTAGATCGGTATTGAAAATCAGAAACATCGGTACATAAACAACTGAGATATGAGCAAAAACCCACGACCACCTCGATTTTTTTTTCACAAAAACAACATTACAACAACAACATACATACATACAAACGTGTATACTGGTTAGAGAAAACGTGGCATCGAATCCCAGCTGAGCCAAAAAAATTTTTTTTTTTAATTTTTTTTATTTTTTATTTAATATGTATATTATTTATATTTTTATTATTATTTTTTTTTTTATTTTTTTTTTGTTTTATATTTATTATTTATATCTTAATAATTTTTTTTAAAATTTTTTTTTTAAATTTTTTTTTAAATTTTTTTAAAATTTTTATTTTATTTGTTTTTTTTAACATACATACGTAAATTTATAATTTTACAATGGGATGTTTTTATATATGTATGTTTTTTATATGTATGTACGTATTTTATATGGGATGAATGGTGATACAAACTACTGTTATTGCATGACTACACGTTGTGAAGGGTATATAAGATTCGCCATGGCCGAATATAGCGCTCTTACTTGTTTAACATAGTATATTCCACATTTTATCAACTGATACCTAAAACACGAGCAAATATAAATTTGTATTTACCTATTGACCACGAACTTAACAAAAATGATGAGGTATATTTGATCTAACAGGCAATGTAAACAAGTAAAATTGTCGTATATGGAGTGAATCTGAATTTAAAAATACCTCATGAAACGCCAAAGTCACCTGATCTGACTGTACCCGACTTTTTTTTTTTTTTTTTTTTGGTGTTATCACACAAAAGGTGTACAAAACGAAACCATACAGAAAAAAATAAATATCAATTTTAATTACGAAATTAATACTATTAATTAAAATTTTGTTTAATATTGCTCCAATTATCAAAATGATACTATTAATTAAATAAAAATTAATAATTTTATTTGAAAATATATTGCCTAAGATATCAATTAAAACAGTATTAAAAAAGTAATTAAAATTTCTATAATTTTCAAAAATAATTTTAATTGATTTAATCACGCCTATAATTGAAGTTGTTGATTAATTTAAATAAAGTATTAATTGTGTCAGTAATATAAATGATTGAAAGTACTCAAAAAAAAAAAATGCCATTTTTATATGTATATTTATTTTTAAATAAATATGTACATATATGTATTGTATGTATGTATGTATATGATTATAATTATAAGAAAAACAGAGAGCATAACTGCCGTATTCATAAAATATATTTTAGATTTATTAAAAGCTTATTTGACAGCTGCTGTACAGAATTATATACAATATAACATATGGGCTAATCCCAAAATTTTTAAACCAAAGGCAGAAATTTAAAGTTGCCCAAACTCCAAATGTTTGTTAATGGAATAATAGGATACATATTCAAGCTTCAAAATATATAAGCAATAAGGTTTTACGGTTGTTTGTTTGGCCTTGGCGGAGGCTAACCTAAACGTACCTCTTGCTTTCATTTATTTTTGTGAAAAAATGGTGTTTTTCATGTTCAAAAAAGTGGGCAAAACAGTCGTTTCAGTATTTAGTGTTTAGCGAAACTTTAATTTGTTTAATTTTATTTTATTTAGGATAAAAATTATATTTGTTAGTTATCTAATATATATTAACAATTTGAACTAAAAATGGGTACACTGTGTGTAACGTCCGTAACGGAAAATAGGGTTTTTTAAGTTGAACAGAATGAATTTTAATAATTTTGTTTTCCAAACTAGCTTTATAAACAGAGTTTTTTATGCATTTTAATCTGATGAAAAAAAAGAAATACCTTTATTACACTTTTTTTTTTAATATAAATGACAAAGTGTGTAACGTCCGTAACGGCATGAGAATACCCAAAAATTTTATTTTAGTATTATGAGGTGAAAGTAAGTGTTTATAATGAATTTTCACCTACTAAATCTGAATCTGGGCTTAAAATTGCTCTAGGTTGCCGAGAATCCGAAAAACTTCACCTCAAAATAAAAAAAAATTAGATGCGATCCTCCAATCTGCAACTTAAGTTGAGATGAATTTCAAATTCTTCTGAAACATAAAATAATTCCTAAAAATCAATAATTAGTAATTAATAACCATGTTGTAAACCGCAACCCTGATGCCCCCTTTCATATATTTGGCGGTACGCCCATGCATGCAATATTTACGTACTGGATTTTCCGTTAGAAATTAGGAATTTTGTTTGCTACTTCGCATGGAAAAGGAGTGCTGAACGGTGTTGGCGCTGTTATTAAGCGAAAAGTTTGGCAACTAGTAAAAGCCCAAAATCTCATCTTAAAAAACGCTCGAGATTTTCACAAATTAGCAAAAAAATATAAATGGCGTTTTCTTAATTTACGTTGGTAAAAATTATGTCAAAACTATATCTAATGAAATACCAAAAACATGGATAAATGGAAAAAATATTCCAGCTCTTAAATCATGTCATTATTTTTCGGGCTTTTCCAATGACAATAATATTTATAAAAGTAGCTCGAACAGTTGGGTCTATTAAGCATAAGATACAATGTTAAACAGTTAAATAAACAAATAAATAAATGAATATAAGCTAATATAAGAGTAATTAAATATTCTATAATTTTTTTGTAACTAATAAATTAACAATTACAAGGTTAAAAAGATTTTTAAATACATGAATGTTTTTTTTATACAGAATTTGGTTTAATGGAAAAAGTGTAACGTCCGCAACGTAACGTCCGTAACAGATAGGGTTTGGGATTTCCCGGTCTTTTTACTTTCCCGGGAAACGGGAATTAAAAATTCGTCTTCCCGGGAATTCCCGGGATTCCCAAAAATAATATTTCTTTTAAAATAAATAATGTTTGTTAACTTTAACATCACGATTTGGTTAATAACTCATTGTTGTAATAGTAGTTTATTTTCTATTAGAGTCCTTATTGTGTCAGCATTACATCTTCCGGAAATATAAACTTCCTTGAACATTAACCTTTTCGGGAAAATATTACATTGTGCTGCGTTGTCTACTTTTTGAAAATAGTTTCAGGCTTCAGACATTTTGCTTCTAAACAAAGTGAATTGTATAAAAAAGTATTATTAGAAAAATTCAATCACAAATAAAAAAAATTATACTTACAAATTCTGTGACCACTTTTAAAAACAATTTGTACATAGGATTATATTTATAAAAATGAACCACGGAAACTACTGCTAGATTTACGGTTGTTATAAAAAACATTTTTATACAAGAAAACAATTATTTATGTATGTATGTATATAATTAATTCATTTCAATTTCAATTATTAAAAATAATTCTAGAAAGTCGTTAACTTCGGCGTGAAATATTTTTGACCGACGATGTTTGTTTTTCTTTTCCATATTCGTATTTGAGAAAAGTTGTAAATAATTAACAATTAAAAAACGCTAACAAATTAAAAACCTTACTTTTTATTAAAATATTCTCTAAATTTACCAAAACAGATAAGAAATTAAAAATAAAATTAAATATATTTCCTAATATACTACATACTTTTTATTTCCCGTTTTCCCGGGAATAAGAGCAAAATTTTTCCGGGAATTCCCGGTTCTCAAACCCTAGTAACAGACAAAAATTAAGATTTTTGTTTAACGGGACTACTTAGACTTATTTTCTAAGCAGGATTGATATCGTCATATATTCCAATTAATTTTTTGTATATGGACTTTTTTTTGTTTATTATGCAAAATTAGCTAAAAAATGTGCAAGTGCACATAAGCCTCAAAACTGACAGAAATATCTTTAAAACAACTTAATATCAATTAAAAAAATTATTTACATTAACTACAAATACAATTCAAATTTATAAATATATTATTTAGTCATTTGATTAAAAAATTTTAAGCAATATTTTTTTCTGTGCAAGGAATTCTACTTAATTGGAGCAGTCCAGTAAAACAATAATTAAAGCGATGCCGAATTAAACCCTTTAGGCTACAATGATAAATCTTTAATTAACTGTCGGATATGCGTAAAGGTCATTTACGTTCAATAGCACAATATTGAAATTTTTAAATTTACAATAAAACAAAATAAACGAAATATGATGAACAATTTTTGTATTTTTAAATTTTAGCAAAATTGCTGCGCCACCCTATCTTAATGTGATGTAACTAGGGCTAGGAATATCATGCAAACATACATACGTTTTTTTTTCCTACACAAATTAAAAAATTGTAAATAAATTAAAGCATTTTTTATTTAAAGTACATATTCACAATTATCATGACTAAAATTCTTTTCGGATATTTCCGAACTTCTAAACAATTATGGTATTATGGGTAAAAGTCTTGACAAAATTTCCAAATTTTTGAAGCTCTGAAAAACTTACTTGTGACTTTTACTTGCTGTAAAAAAATCCATATCTATTTTGTAAAATGCTTGAGTGCCCCTGTAGGCTAGTCAGTAAAGTACAAGTCAGTTGTTTGAGGGTTGCGGGTTCGATTCCCGCCGGAGACTCTGGAATTATCTGCTTCTCTTTCTCTTCTATTCTAAATATTTATATTCTTATTGTAATCCTCTCTCTGTAAGGGCGTCACAATTGACCGTAGTGGTCTCCGGGTGAAGGTGTGAGGGTAACTTTGCACCCCCTGTGGACTAGTCAGTACAGGACAAGTCAGTTTGGGGGTTGCGTGTTCGTTTCCCGCCGGAGACTCTGGAATGGCGTCACAATGGACCGTAATGGTCTCCGGGTGAAGGTGTGAGGGTAACTTTGCACCCCCTGGGGACCTACCTACCTAGTCATTTCATTCCCAGCAACAAAAAATTAGAAGTAGTGCAAAGCGAATTATATTTTCAAGACTTCTAAATCAATTGTGTAAAAGCGTTCATTCTAAATGTCATAGATTTTTTTGCTGGGTTCATATGAAATCAAAATTTATGTAAACAAAAGTAATTATTATAACCGTGATTACTGCGTTTTTAATTTTTTGAGACAGCAACTGCAATTTTAGTTTAAGACCGAAAAAGAGAAGATATGTTAAGTTTTTATTAATTCACTGCAAGTTTGACCACCCTGTAGTTTAAATATTAGTTAGTTGTTACAATGGCTGGCGTAGAGGGATAAAATTTTCTTAATTTTTTTATTTTTAAAAAAGTATTATTTGTTTTCTAATATTTAAATGTCAATACGTACTGCACTAGTTTTTGAACTACAAACAAAGAAATTTTATTTACTTGTACTTAGATCTGTTGACATTTTAGAACGTTTAAAACAAACAAATTAAAACGCGCTTATTGTAGTCTATAATTATAAATTTAAATTGTCTGAAAAATATTTATTCAAGTGCAAATATAATGAAAATTTCCTAAAAAAATATGTCAGACCTTTTCAGTAACTACTTCTAATACTCTTGTCTAGCCTTGTTTACCATGAGTGACAAAAGTATGCTTAAGTTCGTCTGTTTGTTAAATACTCATAGGCGACATCTTAAAGTTTATATTCTAAAAGCATTGTACACTCTAAAATAGATTAAATAGTTATTTGCATGTTTAAATTGTTCTAATTTGCGTTTAAAAATTTTTGTTTGATTAATATTCTTTTTTAATAAATTGACAATTTTTCACAGATGTTTGCCTTTGGGGATCTAAAAATATATGTTATATTTACCGCCACAAAAGAAAAACAACAATAACAACTTAACTGCGTAAACAAAAGCGTTGAAACTTTTCAACACTAACTATTTTATTTTCTATTGAATTTTCGTACAAAGGCTTATCTATTGACTGCTGAAACTGCTATTCATCTTTTCTCGAAATATTTTCCTTTTCTCTAAACTATCCCCGCAGACGTCACCCATCGTAAATAATATTATTTAATTATACCGACTTTTACTTCGAGGGGAAGGAAAATTTCATGGAGAAATTTTACTTCTTATTCACGGGCTAATTATTTTGACAACAAAACATCAGTTTTCTTTATACTCTACATATAAAGTATTTGGTGTTAAGTTTCGGCATTATAAATTAAATATGATTTCTAGCATATGACCGTCACGGCTGTCTCGGACATAATCTAATCAGAAGGTCCAATTTTCGCTGACTTCCTCTTGCACAAAAACTCGGCGAGTTTTTTTTTCGCCAAGTGAGCAATTATTTCGGTTTTATCGACGTAAACTAGCGACTACAAATATCCCCACAGAAATAAGTGTAGCGGTGTTAAATCACACGATCTTTGAGGACAATATACTGCTCCGATACATGATACTATGCGGTTGTCAAACGTTTCCTTAATTAAATTAATTGCGGCACAATCTGTGTGACATGTTGAGATGTGTGATTCAAACCACAGCTCCTGTACATCAGGGTTATTTAACTGATTAACGAAAAAGCATCGTTTTTATAGAAATATGGATCAATGATTCCACTAGGCCATAAAGCATTCCAAACATTTTGTTTTTCTAGATGTAGCAATGACCCAACATACAGTATTATCATCACTCCAAATACGGCAGTGTTGTTTATTGATGCATCCATTTAAACAAAAGTGAGCTTAATCGCTTTTAATTTAAATTCGCTTGTGAAAATCGGAATACGTATTTGAAACAGATCCATGATTTTCGTAATAAATTTGCACAATTTGGAAATATTGTTCAGGCGTCACTCTGTTAATGTTTAAATACCAAACCAAACTAAACATAAATCACTTTCCAGCTGTCAAAATTGATGCCAGTTAAAGAAGTGTTGCCAACTTAAAATTCTACACCTCTATGAAACAAAAAACAAATGCTGGTTTTCAACGCCTTAATGAACGAAAAAGTTTAATCTCAAAATATCCTGCAATGAAAGAGTGAAATAAGTTCGCATGTGAATTGTAAACGTGTAGGGATTTGGACGATGGTGCAACACTTCAGAAAAAAACAAAATACTGCCGTCGTTAAAGCAATTAATATACTATGGGGTGACCACCATTCTGATGAATCGAAGAGGCTTCTGAAACTGATAAAACAAATATTTGCTAAGAAGTTTTACTAGTGTAAAATCAGGCCACATAGAGCTACGTATTCATCTAGCTCGTATGGGACTGAAAAATTAGGTTAGGTTAGGTTAGGTTGAAAAGGAGGGGCACTAAAAGCCCAAACCCACGACAGGTATACACTTATGCCCAATGGGCATGTTGTGCGCTCCATTGAATAGAATAGTTAGAATAGAAAGAGAATAGAAGAGAAAAGGAAGCAGACCAGTCCAGAGTCTTTGGCGGGAATCGAACCTGCAACCCTCAAACTAGCAGAACAGTACACTACTGACTAGTCCACTGGGGCACCCTACTGAAAAATTAAAAAGAAAAATTAAAAAGAAAAATTAAAAAAAAAAATGAGGCTTATTAGACACGAGAACTTTTTTGTGGACACTATGCCGAACTTGGAATACAAAATAGAAAATCCCTAAGGAATTAATTGGAAGGTATTTGGTTCCAGATCTAGTCGAATTATTAACGAAATTGGACTATAGTTTTATTAAGGGATTTCGTTGCTTTATAGCGATAAAAATTGCATTAAAATACAATCTGCAACTGCAATGTTACTAATAACCAAGTATTCCATAGCTAATGTTTGTATGTACTTTAGCTCTCAACTTTCATTTTTCTTGCTCCCTTGTTTTTGCTTTTTAACAGAAAGTTAAAAATAAAGTTAAAGAGGAGTAAACAAAAACGTTAAACATTATGTTTTCCATCCAAGCTTAATATTAGATGACTGTAGTCAGACCCAATACGTTTCTAGACATCTGACATTTTTTTGGAATGACACCTCTATATGATTGTATTGTAGTGCAAAGTATCGATTCTCGTTCTGTGAAACTTTGAAATGAAAAGTTTTTGTTTGTCATATTATATGGTGCCACCATACCCTTTGCTATACAAAGGAGCCCCAGCTTCTTCTTAGATTGGTATAGCGTAAGGTGGTTATGCGTACTTGTCAGTAGTTTTCCCTAAAGATGGCATTTCCTGAACCTCCTTGTATGACTCTTCTTTGATGTCAGAAGTACGCTGGAAAGTTCAGAAGCTTCTACTTTTCTTTTTAACATTTAACCTGTGTTATTTCCACAATATTGCTTTCTGATCTCATAAAATATATTTATTTTCTAAAAGCTTACGTATTTCCTCTGACCGTATGTTGGTTGAAATATTACACAGACCTTTTTGAAATCCACTACAAACGCCTTATAAGATTGCAAGGCATAATAAATCAAGAACGACTGCCTCTGTTTTCTTTCTCATATTTTTACTACAAAAGTTAATAACTTGCTAAACACTAGGATAACTTATAGACGCGTTTATTACTATTTGTTGGTACCGTATGTTTCTAGCGATTATCGCAATATTTTTTTTGACACATCGGTCACTAATCGGCAAAGTTATGTGTAAAAATTATTTAAAACAATGTATATATATTTAATATTATTGAATATCAAATTTCCCAAGCATCTAAATATTTTTGGACACGCTGGTAGCCCCAAATTGCAAGCCGAAACCTCGAAAATTACTCTCTTGCAAGACTCGTAAATCGGTTTGAAAGTAACTCAGATGCCGGTATCAAATAAAAGGGCTTGACTAGTAGAAAACAGTTAACTTTGTTAAAATATAAAATCAGAGCAAAATGACGTATAACATGAAATCGTATATAATATCCTATAAGGTACATCCAAAATATAGCATTCTTACTTGTTGAAGTCTCTTAATTTAAAACTTAAACAGGGCGAGGAATTTTTTATGTCTCTGCTGCAATTCGCCACCATAGTCCTTCACTTCAAAGTTTATCACTCTAACCATTATACGACGGCATGCTTTTACCAAGAAGTAATGCTATTTACGACTTTAAATAAAAAATTGCAACCTTGCAACCTTTATAATTTTTTTTACCAGCTGACCCGGTAAACGTTGTTTTGCCATATAAATTATTTCTAGAAAATATTTTCTGAGTTCAATAAAAATAACTAACTAACTCTGACTACATTGAAAAAAACGTAAACCATGTGTGTTATACGGCATGCAGATGTATCTTAGTTTAAAATTTCATCGAAGTCATTATGTTAGGTGAGTCATAAATTGTCACTTGGGGTGAGTCACCCTAAATATTTAGGAGTATAAAAAGTAGATGTTGACCGATTGGATGCATTGGCTGGACTATATATTGTGTACGATTTGAAGAAAAATACTAAAAACTATATCGATGCAAGTAAATAATTAAAAAAAGTGGGCGTTAAAGAAGGCGTGGTAGAAAAAAGTATCATATCAACCACACCAGAGTCTTAGTTATATTATGTGAAAATTTCAAGAAGATCGGTTCAGAAGTCTGGCCTACCTGAGGGGGCGTGAAAAAGGCGTGGCGTTTAGGGGGATTAAAAATAGATGTTGACCGATTGTTAGACCTACTCGATATGCACACAAAATTTTATGAAAATCCGCCCAGCCATTTCGGAGGAGTTTAATCACAAACACCGCGACATGAGAATTTTATATATTAGAGATGACCTTAATGGAATACAGTCGAACTTCCCTATAGTGAATCTTCACGGGGACCGACAATTATTTCACTATATAGAAATTTCATTATACAGAAATATTTTTTTTTGTTTTTTTTCTATTTATTAAAAATAATCAGGAACGCTGCTCTCCATTTCCAAAAAGTTCGTAGTACATCAAGTGAAGAGGAAACGTGTTCTAATGTAGGTGACGTTTTATCAATATTTGCCATTACTTTACCACCCAGTTTCTCTTCATCGTCATCTGATATAATCTGCTGTAATCCATGACTTTCTAAAACACTGCTTTGAATATCTTCATCGGACGGAATATATATTTTTTCCTTGATGTTCCTTCTTTTAAGAGAAATACTACTCCGGTGCGTCATTTTTGTTCACTGAACTCGGTCAACTGATGTTAAAAGGCGAATCATTAACTTTTTTGTTTTTATTTTCAAATTTATTTTTGTATTTTTGTTTCCAAAAGTTTGTTCATAGTAAAGAAAGATTCACTGTATGGAAATTCATTATACGGAGATTGAAATATATTGAAAGTGAAACGAAAAAGCTGTGTTCTTAATTTTTTAGTTCATAATAGGGAGAACTTCATTATATAGAAGTTTACTATAAGGAAGTTCGACTGTATAACATATGAGTCATTGTGAGTATGGTTTAGAATTGTATTAGTAATTGAAGAGAAAATCATAACAACAAGTCAATTAACTTTTTTTAAATCTAGTATGCCTAGAACATTTTGCTGGCGCATTGACGATATCTTTTATATGTAGCGATGCTTAAGCTAAAACCTGTTACTAATAATGTTAAAACTTTATATTATTCTCTTGGTATGAAATATTTTTAAAAACATACAGACATACAATAGAACCAGTTCTAGCTTATAGGAGTTGTGAACGTTTGAAGAATGGCCACGACAGGAAATTGTTCATTCATTAAGACCTACGTCGTCAGTTGTATGTATGAACATGAAATAGTTTTTCCTCTGTTGCTTGTATCTTAAAGTAAAAAGTTTTTTTTATGTGTATGTATGCATGTATGATTTCGCTTTTCTTTCGTAGCAACTGACCTTAAGTTAAGCTACTTAAAAGTAACTTAAATGTCACCCCATTTGTGGTAAGCTAAAAGTTAGTTGTATTTAAGTAAAATAGCGATTGACCTTATTCAAAATATTTGGTAAAACTTTTTGCGAAATGTTTTTAATTTTTTTACAATTTTATTTTAGAAATATGTGGGAAATTAATATAATTTATTTATTATTTTACAATAATTCATAAATGCATATTTAGTTATATTTTTTCACTGAATCCATTTCTTTAACTTAACTTACTTCCAGTAATTTGATTTGGATCTGGAAAGGATCCTAAATTGCCCTCTAGCTATAGGCCAATAAGTATTCTAAGCCTATTGGATAAGGTGTTCGAGAAATTTATTCACTCTAGAATTTTAGATTTTTCAAATTGCAATAATATCGTAAATAAAAAACAATTTGGTTTTCGAAAAGAGCACTCCACTGTACATCAACTTAAGAGAGTTGTAAACTTTCTTGAATGTAATAAAAGTAATCGAAAAAATACTGGAGTCGTTTTTCTTGATATCGAAAAAGCTTTTGACTCAATCTGGCATGATGGACTAGTATATAAATTAAATGCGTTAAATTTTCCAATTTACCTTCAGAAACTTATCAAAAGCTTTTTAGATAAACGTACGTTTGTTGTATCTGTCAATAACAAATTTTCTAGTGAAAGGCAAATACCTGCGGGCTTGCCGCAAGGATCAATATTATCCCCTACACTATACTCGATATATACATCTGATGTTACTCTAAGAAGAGACCATGATGCAGCTTTTTACACGGATGACAGCGCCTTTATTTGTTGCGGTAAAGTCTCGAATGCGATAATTAGAAGAATGGAAAATAATCTTAAATTAATTCGTAAATACTATGACAAATGGAAAATAAAAGTAAATGACGATAAAACTCAAGCAATTATATTTCCATTCAACAAATCGCGAAAACGCTTTCCTACTAGATATTTATCGTCTAGGGGAACAATTATCCCATTGAAGGACGAAATTAAATATCTAGGAGTAATCCTTGACAGAAAACTTTTATTCAAACAGCATGTTAATTACATTTGCGAGAAGTCAATTAAGTGTAGTCGTGCCTTATACCCCTTAATTGGCCGAAGATCTAATCTTCATATAAAAAACAAAGTTGTTATTTACAAAATGTGTATTCGACCTATGGTTGTCAAATCTGGTCCCAAAAGGCTGCTAAAACGCATACAAAAAAATTGCAAATCATTCAAAATAAAAACTTGAAAATAATACACAATCTACCTTTTAGATATCCAACTTATCTTCTACATAGAAACTTTGACTTAAAAATGTTTAATTCATTGACAAGGGAACTTACGCTGTCATTTAATGAAAAATGCAGAAGGTCAAATTTTGAAATAATAAGAAATTTGCTAAACATCCACTGAGGGTCTTTTGTTTAAAAGACACGTTTCAGTGATTGTTTTTAAATCTCTTATAAATTCTAAGTTGAAGCGAGGATTTTTATGAACAACTTTTCCTTAAATCTGTGATATTAGTAGTTTCTTTATTTAATTAATCAGATGTTAATTGTTGTAATACTATATGTAAATTCTTATAACTCTGTTAATGATATTGATAAAATGAATAAGTTTTTAATAAAGGATAATAATAATAATAAAATAATATTAAATTGATTTGAATTGATGTGCCATAACCATGCCCATACAAAACAGCTGTTTGACTCGCCATAACCATAGAAACCAATTGCATTTCGGTTTCTTATATCTATGGCATTATGAAATTAAACATATACACCGATGGTCACAAGTATAAAGGCCCCAACTCGTAGTTTACACAAAACTGAGTCTTTCACTGAATTCAATACACTTGGTACATTTACAATAGTATCAACAATAACAGTTTTAAAAGCAATTTTACTAATGATCTCACATTCTGAGAATACAGTTTCTTTTACGTCTTCACCTTCTCCTGTAAAGTTACAATGAATTGAGTTAGGGCCTTTCTACTTGCGAACAACGATGTAGATGTTTAATTTCTTACCCGACATTTCATTTCATTTATAGCTTATAAATTGAATTCAGCAAATTTTATTAAATATTATATAAAAAGACATTTTTGTGTTTTTTTTTATTAACGAGCAAACTTAAAAATACTTAATACTTACTTCTGTATCAATTTGTTTTTCCTTTGTTTACTTTATGTTTTGCCGCCAAACGTAGTTCTATATTGCCAAAAACAATTGATGTCAAATCAGAATAGAACACGCCAATATCATTATACTACATTTATATATGCATTTCCCACAAGCAATGTTTCAACGGCTACACACGACATGTATCACTTTTGCAGTGGAAAATTTGAAAATTCCTTTGTCCTAAAGCACTTTTAGTAAGAAGGATTCATAACTGAATAATTAATCGTAAGGCATTAAAATTTGGCATTTAACACCTGTAACAAAAACAAAACAAATTCTTAAGTTCAACGCTTAGGTAATTATGGCTATAAGATCGTAATGTCTTTGCAAACAATTTTTAGTTTTTGCAATAACAAATTATAAAAAATTTCTCAGGATTTCTGGAACACAATTTTTAAATATAACATACAATAAAATTATTTAATGAAAAAAAAAAATACAAATAAAAAAATTTTAAGTAAAACTTAAGTTGGAATTCGTTACAATTGTTGTACTGTTTTGCTACATTTTGGTTAACAATATTTACTTCTGTTAACTGCAACTTCAATACTGAAATACTGGTTAAAAACAACAACAACTTGTGTAGGAATAGCAACTAAAAAAAAATCTTAGATGAAGTGGCTTTTTTCAATTGCAATCAAACAAAAACCTTAACACAAATTCACCTTCATACCTTCATAGCAAGATGGAACAGAAGAAACCCAACTGAACTAAACAGGCAGACCATAACCGAACCAATCAAGCAACCCACCAATAAACAAATGCAAACACATACATTTATATGTGTTTATGAAAAAAAAAGAGTACTCGTATGTAACGGGTGATTTTTATGGACGTATGTATATGTTTTCTAAATTAGCAACACTTTTCTAACTAGCGGCCATTTTGTCAGCTGTCTAGTCATTTATGTCTCATTTGGTTTGGCATATGAATATCGAATTTGAATTTAATGTTTTGAGTTAGCAATGCAGTCGAAATTTTTAATGTGTGTTGAATTTTCTATCCAACAAAATTGTGCTTTTGATATATTTGTTTACTTTGCAACGCAGTCGAAAATTTCAATGCTTGTCGAACTTTCTAACAACGCTTCAAAATTGTGCAAATTTATTTTTTAAGTCATAGTGCTGTTCACTTTTGTTTGAATAGAGACGTCCGTAATCAAAACTGCCGTATTTTGAGTGATGATAATCCTTAAGTGTATATTGAGATCCAGATAAACAGACTGTTTTATGTGCTTCATGGGCTGTTGGAATCATTAGGCCATATTTATTTAAAACAATGCTGGTCAGAATGTTACAGTCAGGTGACCGCTATAGAACCATCATCAACTGAACAACCATGTGTAGGTCCTGTGAATTCAACAAGACGGCGAAACATGTCACGCAGCCTGTGAAGAAAAAGCATAGTTTTACGTTTCGGACCCGTGAATTGGCCTCCAAGATCATGCGATATAACGCCTCTGGACTATTTTCTAAGGAAAAATGAAGTAGCTAGAGTACGCCTTTTAGCCAGAAATGATTGACTACTTAGAGGACAACATTCGCAGACTTATTGCGATATATGGCCACAAATATATAACAAATCATCGAAAATTGGACCACCAATTCAGACTACGTCCGAGTCAACCGTGGCGGTCATATGCCAGAAGTCGTATTTAAATTATAAATCCAGAAGATTATCTTTCGAATAAAGTAAATTTCAGGTCAATTTAAGAAATTCATCTTTATTTTATTCCATTTCAAATTCTATACCTCTCTAAAAAACCCCCTTTATAAAGTTGTGTAGAAAGCGAAGAAAGAAGAAGAAAAATAAATAAAAACAATTCTCATATTGTTTGCGAAGATTCAATAAAGGAAATTGAAATTCGATTAGGAATTGTGCTATTAAATTGAACACAAGATTGCACTCAACGACTGAGCAGACAACAACAACAACAATAACAATGAAAAACTCTCAACGGAATGCAACGTAGTATGTACTAAATATAGCAGCAAAATAAAAACTTATAAACACCACAAGGAATTGATGCCTGGTTTGCTTTTAGCCTGGGTTTGCCTGTTCAACCAACAACACCAATCTTTAAGCAATGCATCTGTATCAGTCAGTGAGCCTGCAGTAGTAACCAAAACTATTCAATGACAACATCTGCAACAAAAACAACAACATTTTCGCAGCATTCCCATTGAGGTTTAAGAAGTTTTTCTTACCATTTCATTTGTGTTTCGCTTGGTAACGAGTTCTAATTTTATTGTGTTGCTTTCAAGATCCTCTCAGTTTTTCTTTTTTTTTTGTTGTTGTTGTTGTTTTTGTATGTGGCATGTTAAGGCAATAATAAATGTTGTGTGATTAAACACTGTTTCCAATAAATTAACTTCAAAGATAAATTCACTTTTTATAGACAATTAAAAAAATATTTTACATGAATTGCTTGCTTTATTAAAATAGACTAAACGAAGAAGAAGAAGATATTTGAGATGCACGTACTGACAAGGGATGACTGTAAGGTTGTAAGATCTCTTTCCCGAGTAAATAATAGCATTTCTATTTGTTGTGTCAAAAATTAACATCGATGTTGGTATTTTATTTGATTACCTCGACTATTTTTTTAAGCAGTAATTATAATTGCAAATGGAATTTGGGAATTAAATTGATAAAAAAATAATAAATGAAGGCTTTATAATGCAAAGCCATTTATTGGTCCGACAAAATCCTGCCTTTAACTAACGGCAAGTTGTAATAATAGCCCTAAGACATATTTAATTTCTAGCATCGATAGATCAACACCAGTGTTGTCAACTTTAAAATTTTGAAAAGCACCATAACCGAAGATAAAACGCGTAATTTTTAAAGAAAAGCACAAATATAAAAATTTTTATATATCTTATTTATTTTATAAAATTATATATTTTTTATAAATTTTATAAAAAGTAAGACATTTTTAAACTAATATTAGAATAAATAAAAAAAATTAGCAATAGTCAAACATACCCAGCAAAAAAAGACAAGCAACAGAAATAGTGAATGCATGAGTTCAACCCATGATGAAGTGGTTCAATTTAGATACAACATGATTGATTTTAACATTAACGTGCCATTGAAGAGCATGTGTTTATATGAATATATTACTAAAATTCTTTTCATTCTAATAAGTGCATAGAACGCATGCTCAGTAGCTGAAAAGGAACCCATGTTTCATGCTTTTTACATGAATTGTTTCAGATATTTTGCATGCATTTGCATACATTTTGAAACACATCAATAATAGATGATTATCTTGTAATTGGAGAAGGCATTCTTAATATCTTGTTTTCCACTTATGAATTAGAAAAATGTTATTCACACTGAACTAGTTCTAAATTTTATGCTGGGTAACGAATATAAGGGGTGTCTCGAAATGCTTTTGTACATTTTTTACAGGGCACTACGCAAACAATTTTATTTAATTAATTTTTTTGTTCCACTCTGTGATAGTTATAAGTGTCAACAATACTTTGTTAATAAGCTTATTCAAATTATTTAATCCGCATTTAAAATGTCGTCAAATAGAGAAAAAGTGAGAAAAAATATTGTGGATATTTATAATGAAAATAAATAACTTTCTTACGCTGAAGTTGCGCGACGGGCAAAAGTGTCCAGACATACTGCCCGTAAAGTTATTTTTAAACTCAAAAAAGACTTGTCTATTTAGCACAAGAAAGGTGGAGGGCCTCGTGGTTTTAGGAATCCTCAAATCGTTAAAAAGGTGAAGGCACTTTGGAAGCAAAATTCAAACATTTCCATTCGCGATATCGCACGAAAACTAAATATTTCGAAGTCGCTTGTAGAACCAATAAAGAAAAAGGAAAATTTAAGAACATTCAAAGTCAAGAAAGCTCCAAACCGAAACGAAAAAGAAACAAAAACGGAAAGAATAAGAGCAAGACAGTTGCTACGTCACAAATTAAATAATTTTAATGGATGTATTTTAATGGACGATAAAACCTATTGTAAGGCTGACTATTCAGAGCTTCCTGGTCAGGGTTTGTATGTTTCTAATAAAAGAGCTAATGTTTCCGATAAATTTAAGTATAAAAAGATTTCAAAATTCACCAAAAAAAATATATGATATGGCAAGCAATATGTACATGTGGGAAAACTTCAAAGGCAATCATTGTGAATCGTACAATAAACAGCCAATTTTATATTAATGAGTGCCTGAAAAAGGCTGTTTTGCCATTATACAGAAGCCACAATATACCTCCACTGTTTTGGCCCGACTTGGCAAGCTGCCACTACAGAAAAGACGTCCTTGAGTGAGTTCTTGAGGTATGAGGCCAACAAAATAAATTTTGTACCGAAAAACATGAATCCACCTAATTCTCCAGAGCTAAGGCCTATTGAACGCTATTGGGCTATAATTAAGCAGTACCTAAGAACAAAGTTCAAAGCTTCTGCAAATGCAAAAAAATTTGGATTTATTTAGAAAAAAACTATCAAACACTTCGGTAAAACGTGTGTCCAACGTTTAATACAAAGCGTTAAGAAAAAAGTGCGAAATTTTGCAAAAGAAAATAAAATTTTAAACTTTGGTTTTTTGCATAATAAAGTTTAGAAATTTTTCTCCATAACGCCAATAAAATGTATTTTTTGTTTGAAAAAAACTATATTTGGGAGACATTTTAAAATGTAAAAAAGCATTTCGAGACGCCCCTTATATATTTAATTAAAATTTTTAATACGTTCCGTATTGAATTCACAGTTTAAATCCGCTTTGTGTTACCCAAATTTCTCTGTGTTTTTGACTATAATTTCCTTTTTCGGCTTCCAGTTTTAAAAATCAGTTTGTTGCTAAAATAATTGCGTTTGACTTATGTATGTACAAAATAACTATTTTGTTTTATTCAGAAAAAAGATAACAATTTTAAACTTACCTGTGTAATTTAAATGTTCGGTGTAATTTTTAAGAATATTAAGTCTAAAAATTTTCGGCAACAGTCATGGCAAAAACGGTTATTGCTTTTTTTTATTTACTTGCAATTAAGTGGGGTGGCAATTGATTCATGATTGGACCTAATAAATAAAAATGAAACATTTTGTTAATTAATAAAAAATTAAGTTTGTATTTAAAAATGAACTGCATATTTCATTAGCTCCTTCAGAACCAACACAGATAAAAATATTGCTAATATTTGTTTGATTAATTGAATTTTTAATTTGTTTTTGAATTCTAATTATAGTTTTAATTAACTTAATTAAATTTTTTAATTGATATTAAATATTTTCAAAAAACAAAGAGATTTCTGACAGTTGAAAAAAATTTTAAAAAATAAAATATATTATTTTAAATGACATTTACTTGAAAATTTAATTTTAAGAATACATTTAATACAATTGTTACTCAAGGAGCGAAATAATGAAAAATTGTCGCCAATCTGCAAGAGAAAGTTCTGGTAAGTGCACATACGTACATATATAACAATATGTTCTGCTTTAAATATAATAAATGGTTTCGGTTTCATTGTAGGTATGCCAAAATTCATTACATATTTATTGTGTGCCTTTATATTCCTCAGAATTCTCATTTTAATAGGTAAGTTAGTTGAATTTCTTCACTCTGCCTGATCAAGCCATTTTACCGGTTAATATTCCTTTATATCTAGATCGTTGATGCTTAAAATTATTTTTGGAAATCCGGCTTTTGATATGGTATAGTATGTGTGTGAAACACTATTTCTTATCATTAATTTTATTATATAAGTAACGAAATATAATTAAAAAGATATGTAGATTCCTTTGTAATATAAATGTATTTAGTAAATTAAGAATAAACAAATATAAAAAAAGAATATTTTTTTTGTATTTCTTTATACAGGTTTAATAAATTAAATTATTGATATAATAAATGCTTTAATATTATAAAACCCGAATCTCAAATAAAGACATGATTAAATTAATTAAAATCATTTTTGAAAATTATTGAAAATTTTAATTAATTTTTTAATACTGTTTTAATTGATATTTTTCTCCATATTTTTTCAATTAAAACTATTAATTTTCATTTAATTAATAGTATCATTTTGATGATTGGAGCAAAATTAAACAATTTTTTAATTAATAATATTAATTTCGTATATATAATCCATATTTATTTTTTTCTGTGAATAAACAAACAAAAATTTGACTTGCTTAGATTTTAAAACTGACTAGCAGTTAATTTTTGGATGAACTTAAAAAAGGAAGTGTTTTCATATTTAGACAAGAAACTCGTTATTTAGAGTTAATTTTATGTCCTTTCGGGAGATTACTGCGGTGTTCATAAAAATTATTTTAGGTTTATTTAAGGCTTATTTAACAAATTTCTGTAAAATATCTGCCAAATAACTCTTTAGTAAACTTAAAATATTTTTGTATGAATACGCCAGTTAAAGCTGTGAGAGGCCTAAAGTTTGCGTCAAAGTTTAATAATTTATAATATGATCTCAATAGGCAGAGGAGTTATTTTTATTTACCTCATACATATATATATACACATTAAGTTAGCCATATCGAGAAAAAAATTGTTGGGCTCTCAGCACCACCTTATAAATAATTAAATTTGCATATAAGTAATTGTAGCATAAGTTGCATTTGAGTAGTATGTACATAAATTTACACTTACAAAAAATAAAAAAATTGAAATTTAGTGTTTGGTGGCACAAAAAAAAAAAAAAAAAAAAAAGCACCAAAAACTAAAAAAAAACACCAAGCACTGACCCGCAATTTTTCAGAGTCCTTAATATTAAAAAGTACTAAGAACGCACAGAAAAAAATTATTTTGTAGACTAAGTATCATCTTATGCTAAAACTATAACGAAAAATTTAATCATCTATCATGGCATCATCTGTCACCGCAAAAGCAGTTTTAATGATAAAAAGTCGCTAGATTACCTTTTATGCAACATACAGATCTGCAACAAATTTTTTTTTTTTTTTAGTTTTAAGTTGCATCATAAATGTGTCATTGAGCGACCTCTTTTGTTTTGATAAGATGCTACCTGATGCTAACACCCCTTTTGGATATGAGAGGACATGCATTCTACTAGCTACTCTTCTAAGCTAAATCTCTTTTAAACTATTTTTTATACCCTTCACTTATGGTGCCAAAGGTTTATATCTTTGTCATTATTTATTTTCTACAATATTCATTCACAGCCCCACTAGGTATATATTTTGTGTGAGCCTATGGCTAGGGGAAACGATTGAGCAATGTCAATCTGTCCGTGTGTTGGTTAAAATTAACTCAGTATTGATATTAAATGAAACGGCTTGACCAGTAGAGTACAATAGACTATGAAAAAGTAAAATTCGAAATGGCGCCATAAACAAAATGGAGGATATTTTTTTTTTTTTTTAATCTTCACTTTTAGAATACAGCGTTAATATGTACGTAAAAATTTAAAATCATACAAGGCGACGGAAATAATAAAGCAAAATGGCGTATAGTTGAGGTTATTATCAGATTCGGCACACCCGAATGGAGCATACTAACTTGTTTTGAATTGTTTTTTTTTTTAGAAAATATTAATGGAACATCTCAAAAAATTTCCTTTCTTTGAAAATATTTCTTTAAATTTTTTATCCCTAATTTGTTTTCTTTTCAAGCCTAAACAATCCATTCAAGTATTACTTGGGAATAAGTGTAAACATTTATTCCCCGCGTTTTTTTTTTTTTTTTTTTCGTTATACATTTTTCACTGTTGGTGGTGACAATATGGTAAAAGTTTACTCATTCATTTATCGGTCTAATGATTTTCACTGATGCATTTTCCAGCACAACCAGAAGTAGTTTGTTTGTAAACACTCCATAGCAAGCATGTGTGTTAGGTCTTGAATCTATAGATACAATTTAATGAAGCCAAACCAAAGAAAAAAGCTGTAAAATTTTTAAAGTATAATCAAAGAGAAATTTCAACCAGCAAACAAACAAACATACTTCGTTATGGAATGATAAAACTTTGTTTTCATTTATGCATTTTCTTAAATGTTTTTGAAAAGAAATCACGATGAAATCGTATAGAACACGAGTACACCTACAACTTGGTCTTTTGGGTGTCTTTTATTTGATTTTTCTTTTTTTTTTTTGGTCGAAAAAGTTTTTCTTGAAGGTATTTTACTCAAGCGTAGAACTCGATACAGCAAAGTGTTGTAGAAATAACAAGCAAATAAGAGGAGGAGAAGAAAAAAAATACAAGATGTGTATTTTCATCTTGAAAATCTTTATTCAATAGTGTTGGCATGCATTTGTGCTTGAGGTATATAATTAGTACGTGTATGTCATGCGACATTGGAGTTGCAACAAACCGTAAGGTAAGAAAGATATTTAATGTTTAAAGGGGTCGAAAACGGTTTGCAGTAATGGGTCGAAAGTATGGCTTTAAAAGAAATTTAACAAAAATTTTAAATAAATTTTATTTAATCCAAATTTCTACTTAATATTTGTATGTCCGTTCCCGTCTACACTTTCTTACAACTACATGGTAGAATGTCTCTACTTGAGAGTTCGTTGGACTTAAATTTTTCACAAAAATCATAAAAATTAAGGCCTTTTGTTACAGAGGCGTATAACTTTAAATTGATAGAAGACAAAACAAAAACGTTTCTCATACCCATTTAAATGATTTTATTAATGAAATAATTTTATTTTATTAATATTTAAATACTAGCCAAGCCCGGCGCGCCTGGCTACACCCCTTAATGAATAAAAATACATTCTGAATTTTAATTGAATATATTAAAAAATAATATTTGATTGATTTTTATTGTAATGCAAGTGGGTATGCAATATTTTCGGGTTTTTCATTTGCCGTCAAATTTGAACAAATTTTTTGGTGTTCCCACTTTGGAGCATGCAACGTTCAGCTGGCCATGTGAAAAGCATTGATTTTCCAAATTCAATCCTGCACCACGCAGAGATTGTCCTTGTGCTTTGTTGATGGTAAGGCAAGGCGAACTGGAAACTGAAAAAAGGCAAATCGGTGGGAACCATTGGAATGCGTGGAAATAGCTGAAAATAATAACTTATTTTTAATGGGTGTAGCACTGCCCACTTTTCTAATAACAAAACTGTATAGTCATGACAGCTCAAAATGTGTGCAAAGTTTCAGGAAAATTGATCAAGTGCAAAAAGCTAAATATTATAACTTTTTTTTATGGGCGTGGCACTGCCCACTCAATTTGTATGCAAAGTTTCAGAAAAATCAGTGAAGTTCAAGTAACTTTTTTTAAGGGCGTAGCCTCGCCTACTTTTCACCACCACCCATAGCCACTCCTGGAATGTGTACGATAACTTGCCAAAGTTTGAGTCCGATCGGCTTGACGGTTTAGGAGTCTATAGCTAACACACACACACAGACAGACAGAGTTTCACTTTTATACATGTATATAGACTAACCAGCCGATAATAATCGCTTTCAAGTGCTTAGGTTTATCTAACTGTATCTAGGACTATTAATATCCCAAAAGAAACTAATTAAATGGCGTCAAATCACATTTATAGGATAACAGGTTCATTTGGTAAACGCAATGATTTGTCAAATGTTTCTCTCGGTAAAATGATTATACCGTGTACTGTGTGAAATGTGGCACTATTTTGCCTTCTAATTCAGGCACTCAAAAGGTTAGTAGCATGTCCTGTCCATGTCCATGTCTTACCGTTGGCTGTATCAGACAGCCCGATTATGTATTCATAAGATTTCAGAAAATTTAGTTTTTAAATGGTCGAATAAAATAAACTAAATAGTTGTGTGCTTTGTGTGATTAAGGGTTAAGTTGCAAAAGCTTTTAATAGATTTTTTGCAAATAAATGTCAAGATGTTAAAAGAAGAATATTTAAGGAACATTTTCAAGATTTAAAGTGGATAACGCGACCAATTGTGAAATTATATTAAATTGAACTTCAAAAACGTACCCCGGCAGGTGGCTGTAGACATAAGGGTTAATATATCTCTACATATATGTATATATTTACTGGGTATTAGGATGCCACGCCCATTAATCTACTTCCTTTCTTCTTAAGATCGATTTTATTATGACTTAATGTAATGAGGTTTCTTAGTTAGATCATTTTTATTTTGTTAACATTAAAAGTAACAACTCATTTTATCTGATTAATAAGCTTTTTAGCATATGGGTACTTCCACAGAAAAGTCAGCATAAATAGCTTAGAAAAAAGGTTTTTCCCTTAACTTTTTTTCTATATATTTCTTTATAAAAAAAAATAAAACAAATTAAACAGTACGGCCTTAAATTATAAGCGTTTGAATAATCTGGCTTTACGCGATATTTATGTGGAAGTGCCCATATACAGTAAATAAAATTAAATTTGCAATTTTTAAATGTTGTTTTTTGACTGGAAGTGGGTTAACGCAATTTGGAATTTTTTATAGCTTAAAAATCACATTTAATAATGGCGCCCAATTTAAATAAAATCTTGTATATACCTGCAATACCATCAAGAAATAAAATCAAAAAAAAATATAATGAAAAATCGAAGGTATGTATAGAGCTGACTTAAGGGTTTTCTACTGGCGCTCTTCTTGCATTTAGTTTTCTTGTTTTTTTTTTGTTCTCTATTATCAATGTCGTCAAAGCTATCGTAATGCTTGAGATGTAATCATATGTAAGTAGTTGGATACATATTTTTTTAACTCTTCGTGATTTACGCATACACACACTCACACAAGTGCACTGTACTATTCTGTATAAACACACGGCAGGACTGTAAAAATGTTGGACAATTTTATAGTCTTTATAGTGTCCTAGTGAGACCGCAATGTGTTCATTCCTACAGACAACCAGCAAATAAATGACTCAATGTATGAAAGAGCGAATCGAGCAACGAATCTGGCAGTAACTTTATCTAGTTATTTGCAGCATTAAAAGAGATTTTCAGTTTAGTTTCTGCTGTCTTTTTAACCTGAATTACTAAGTGATTAATCTTGTGTGATGTGGTCCATTGATTTTGGAAAGATTTTCCTTTAATTTTCTTTTGAGTTTGACTAATGCAAAGAAAAACAGATTAGTCTTTCGTACGTTTTAATGGAAATGTGCGATTCTTAAGGTATTGTAGAAAGTAAGAAAGAGTTAAAAGTTTAAAGTGAACATTTCAATAACTGTAATAAATTTTTAGAAAATTTAATTTAGATTTGTAAGTTATTGCTGTAGTTTGCGTTAAATAAATTAATGGCCATAAGTTTTTAATCATTAAATCAGGAAAAATTTAAAAATGAAATAAGTTCATTCATCAGAGTTAAAATAAATATGGTTTATAATGTTTAATTGTTTATAATTGTTTATTGTTTTATAATTGGTGAATTAACAGGATGTGCTAAGTATCATGTTGTATAATAAAAATTTCCAAATATTTTAAAAATTTTTTTCAAATATTATATTACAGTGCAACCTCGTTTAACGCAACTAATATAAATTTTGGCCGTTACGAAAACTGATGTTTCCTTGAACAAACTCAGCATTTGTAACGAATTTTTTTTATACAGCTTCCTTTTTTTAATTCTGGATACTGTTGATTTGAGCACTTTATATATATCGCAAATCACTTACAGATATGCCCCTTTCAAGATTATTACGAATATCACTTTTTTGTTTAATTGAAAGTTTTACAAGTTTTGTAATCACCGGCATTTTATTCAACATAAATAGAACAACCTTTCAACTGAGTACATATCTGCAAAAAACAAGTGCAATACACATATTTCAGTATTCTTGGAATTGCGGTAAATCTAAAGCTAAAAAATCTAAATAAAAAAATATGTAAATAAAAATGACAAACTGATCATATTGGGAGAAAAGTTGCAATAACCGAAGTTTTTTTTCAGAAAAGTTGCGTTAACTGAGTCAACAATGCGAACAATTTTTGAGTTGCAATAATCGAGTAGTTGCGCTTATCGAGGGTTGCGTTAAGCGAGGTGGCACTGTATCTTATTATTTTAAAAATTTCAAGAAACATTTTATTTATACACATGCTGAAATAACTCTTTACCATTTAAAAAGTAATAAAGCATACATATTGAAAACTAAATGTAATAACGTCACAACTCAAAATTTTCCAAAATTTACTTTTTTCCATAAAGTGATTCACAATAGACATCTCTAACTAACATTTCCAGTCAGTTGCACAGTTACTGCACGATCAACAGTTTTTTGTCTCTCTCGGAAAATTTCGAATTTTGAGTTGTGACGTTATTTAATTCAGTATTAATTAGGTATATCTAAGCAAATGCAGGACAATGAATTACCTGCATGTGCAAGGTGGGCCAAAAGAAATCACCCTATTGGAAGATGCTCTTATTTTTGCAAATGGCGGCTAATAACAAATCCGTTTTGACATTTGTGAACTAGACAGATGTAGAATACAAGTGAACAAGCCATGAAGCGATACACAAACCAAGAACGTGGAATAATCATGTCGAGGCCGCAGTGGACGATTTACGACCAAAATCATAATGAGCGATGACACTCATTTCCACCTCAGCGGGTACGTGAACAAGCAAAACTATCCCTTCTTGGGCACCGAAAATCCATGTGTAATGCAAGAGGAGCCATTACACCCACTCAAAGTGACTGCATGGTGCGCTGTTCACGCTGGAGGCGTCATCGGGCCATTGTTTTTCGAGGACGCCGCTGGTCAAATGACAACAGTGGACGGTGCGCTCTAAAGGGCAATGTTAGCCGAGTTTTTTCTGCCGCAATTGAACGAATTAGGACTGGAGGACATGTGGTTCCAATAGGACAAAGCAACGGCACACACTGCGTGAGCCACAACCGATATTCTGAAGACGGCGTTCCCGAGTCGCTTCATCTCTAATTTTGACTATTTACATTTTCCCGCAATATCGCCCAATTAAACCGTTCCAGACATTTTTCTGAGATTTTTTGAAGTTCCGCGTTTAGGCGAAAAAGGCCGGGACTCTGGAAGCCCTCAAGGACAACATTCGACACGAGTGTGAGAATATGTCTGCCGAAAATCACGCTAAAGTGATGCAAAATGCCATAAAACGAGCTTGTATAGCAATCAATTGTAACGGCGCCCATTTGGCCGATATCATCTTCTCGACTTGACCAATAAAATTCTAAAGGTTCAAATAAACATAATCAAAAAACAGAATAAAAAACTTTCATTAAGAAAACATATGAGAGCCAAACAACAACGGACGACTTCTTTTGGCCCACTTTGTACTTAGGTTACATTTTAAGCCAACTGGTTACTAAGATACTTCTTAGTAAGGCAGGCAGTAGGTAGTCACCGTTGTAAATTGTGTTATTTCTGTGGCAACCGCGTATGTTCATTTTATTCGATTCTGAGAAAATAATGTCATATTGCTTGGTTTTAAACGGCCTTTACTTGGTTTTAAAAAGTTTTAAAATAAGATGGACCAATTCCGTTTATTTTAATGGCATAACAACGTAACTTCTAAATATATTCAAAAATCGTTCAGCACTAGCACGGTTTTGTAGATCTCCTGAAAAATTTGATTTTAAGACATACTTACGTGGTTGCCCATGAAAATCACAGATTTAGCATTAACAAAACTATACTATGTATTTGCTGGGCATATAATCGATTTTAGGTGTGGTTTGCATGTAAATTGTAGAAGAATACAAATAACAAAACTCTGCTGAGTTACATATTCTTTAAAAATTATTAAAATTTATTTTATGAGCGACCCCACTGTGCTGCGCTATGTTATATTTAAAACACTCTGCATCTGTATTGTTTTTTTTTGTTTCTTGTATTTTCAAAAATATAAAAAAGAAATGTTATTAGTTTATTATACAAAGTAAAAATAAATTGAAGTTCAATTTTCCAAGCTTAATGAGTTTTGTGGCGCATGTGCAACCGACTTCATATAGCTCATACAGCTTAATTTAAATACGCTACAACAAAAAAAAAATAATAATAAATTTCAATATTTCTTTTTTTAGCAGTTTCATATGCAAAAACTTGATCGATGTCCATTCTTGGCGGCCTGCTTGCTCGCTTGGCTACTGGTTGTTAACTGGTTTCTTTACCTCCATGCCATGTATCTAGAGTATCTTTTGCAGCCTATAAAACTTAAAAGATACAAGCACAAACAGTTTATTTGTATATTAATTACATTATTAACATTATAAACTTGCAATTTTCTGTTAAAGACATTCATCATTTATTTATGAACGCAAACGCGGTCTTGTGGATGTGCGAACCGAGAATTATGAAAAAAAAAATAAATTAAAATAAAGGAAATAATTAAATGTATAATAAAATTATAAGACTCTGCCTTTTGAAAGATGTTGCATTGAGTTGACTCTTGAAACAAAATACAATTTAAAAACACCGAGGCGTATCATTTAATAAACTATAATTATGAAATATAAATAATGATTTATAACTAGTAAAACTCAATTAATTTGTCAATCAATGTTCAATATAAATGGTAATAATTTAATTGTGTATTACACTTAATTAAAAAAATAATAATATGAAATGGACTAAATAATGCCACCTAGAAGGTAATTTTAAAATGTTTGGAATTTAATGAAGGCACTGGTGTTCACGTATGTATGGGCATTTCCATAGTCATGCACGTGATAATCATATGTCTTTGTAGTAAGCCAATGAGAAAAAAAAAGTTCACTATTTAAAATTTTTTTTTGTAAAATTTGTGCTTGTGGTAGATTTAGAGCAAAAAAATAGATTGAAATGATTTGCAATTTCCCATATATGAAGGCATACTTCATTGCTTATTGTGATAAAAAATAACTATTTATGGAAAATGGTTTAAACATGGAAATTTAAATATTGGATGTTCCAATAGACATTTAGAACTTCCAAAAAAGTTAAATGTAAAATCATTTGTCGCATTAATGAAGTATGGATAGTCTTACACCATAGCAATGTTTACAAATTTACAAACTCGCGTACTCTTCACCAAACTTACAAAGTGTACATTTTTATTTTACGCTGCGCAGAATCGTCTATCTAAGCGGACAATACGCAATTCTATGGATTATTTCATGTCCATGTTCACTCTTTTTTTCTAAATCGAGCATACGAAAGAAGCCATCGGTGCTGTAGATAAATTTGACCGTGAAACTGAATTTATCGAGCCGACACCATTTTCAGTAACATTGTCACCTCCCTTCTACTACATGGAAATTTTTGAGGAAATATCGTGGCTTTCATTCATATAATATCCAACCGTAACAACAATCAAAGCCAGCGGTCCATCATTTGCGTCAAGTGTTTGATGAATTGGCTGAGAATCAACTGGAATTTGTGACTGATTTTTAGCTTCAAAAAACAATTGTCAATTTTAAAGAGAGAGCACAATCTTCCTGCATTATATCCCGAAAAATCACTGTTTGATGCAATGTCTTCCCACTTGTCTTTAAATCCGAAATCGGCGAATCACCTTAAATGGAGAATGCTACAAGTAAATATTTCGTGATTTCTGTGTTCATGATGTCATTGCAAATTATTTAAAGGAGACATGGTTTCAACAAAACGACGAAACATGCCACATCGCGTATTAAACCATAACTTTATTGAAACAAACGTTCAGTGACCAAATTATTTTAAGAAATAAACCTGTAAATTGACCACCTCGTACATATAATTTGACACTAAAGACTACTTTATGTTCCGGTACGTCAAATATTTGGTCTATGCAGTTTAACCAGCAACGATTGATCATTTTGAAGCCAGCGTTTGGTAACCTAATTATTTTAAAAGAATAAATGGACCTGTGAGCTCTCCACCTCATTCGTGTGTTTGACACCTTGAATTTCTTTTTGTGAGTGCATTTTAATTCCCCGGATTTTCCTAAAAATCCAGTAACAATTGATCATCAGATCGGGTATGCTCGATAAAGTAGTGGAAATTTGGACCGAGAGGAAGTTGTTTATAGGATATAGTCGGCGAAAGCATTTGCATATGGCAAATTCATATTTTAAAATACGATTATATCAAAAAGTAATAAACTGTGCGGAGGGAAGGAGGCGCTGTTGGATTTATCGATTGTGCGGATGTGTCAGTCGCACAAGAACCCGCAACTCTCGATTGAAATATCAAAAACCATAGCACACCAAACCATTGTTTGGTGTGCCTTATCCACGCATGAGATAATTGAACCATTTTTTTGGAAAATTCTCGAGGCCAGGCGACGAACGTCAACGGTAAAAATTATAGACGCATGATTACGGAATTCTTTTTGCCAAACCTGCGAGTTCATCTATCGTAGTCTTCACATACGTGATTTCAACAGGATGGGGCACACAGCCAGAGCTTCAATGAACTTGCTTCCGGAAAAATTCACCTGAAAACTGATCAGTCGCTTTGGGGATATCCAACGGCCACCGAGGTCGCCCGATCTAACTGCCATGGATTTTTTATGGGGCTACCTCAAAGAAAGGATTTATAATGACAATCCTCAATTTGTTGTTGCTTTAAAGGAAAATATTCCTCAAGAAATCAGCTCAATTGAAACAAGTTAACTGCAGCGTGTGCCGCAGAACACAAGGCTCCATTTTGGACGACGGAAGACATCTGAATGACATACTATTTAAAAAATAAAATCCGAATTTCCATTCTATCATTTAATGCTCTTAATTAAACTTTGTGTCAATTAATTCGTTTCTTATTTAAGTTTGAAAATATAATAGCATGTTTCCACGGCAACGATATTCGTAATTCGTTGTGTTATTTATAATTCAAAACCTTATTACGAACCGAATTACATAATTTTCCCAAGCAAAATTTTCAAAGCAAATTACTTTTTTTTGTGGGTAATTCATTTAGAATTACATACATGCGAATTATAATAAAATCAGTGTCTTCTCTAATTTTCATCGGTAGTTTATCATACTGAGCTGTCAAAAAAATCAAAGCAAAGCGAAAAGCAAAAAGAAAAAAGTTCAATTTCATAGATAAAAGATAAAATGAAAGCATAAAAGAAAATTTTAAAGGAACTTGCTATGTCTGGAAGACTATTGGCCACATCAAAATTATTGGATAAGGCGAAATTGTGTTTAAGGGGTTTGCTGGCTTCACTGGTCCTATTTTCTTGTACTTGTTCTATTTTCTTGTAATTAAAAAATAATGATATTATTTGCATTCATTTCTTATAAGTTTACAATATTATTACTAACTTTTTGCCTCCATTGATAAAATAATTATAATTTTCTATACAAACTTTAATATTTTTTAATGTTCACCGCCAAAAAAACAAAACGATTATTTAAATAAAAAAAACACGAAGAAGAACTGCCAAATCAAATTAACAAATGACGTGGAAACAGGGTAATTCATTTAAGTAATTTAAAGAGCGAATTAAGTAATTGAATGTGTCGTGGAAACATGGTATAAATCTGCCACCAAACACCCTGTACTAAATGCCATGGAATTAGTAAACTAATAAAGTCAACATTGTAGTCATTCCATTGAATTTGTTGTGTTTTATTTAAAAAAAAATTCTACGCCTCAAACAAACAAATACACACAATTTTACTGCTAGAAGAACTATTATTTCGTATTGTCACAATATTCGTATTATACAAATTATTAAAAATTTTGTATTGTTTTTACAAAAATTTTTAAACCTTTTTAAAATTTTCAAAAATAAGGACAATGTTTCAACACTGACTGACTGACAGCACTTCTGATTAATTGAACAAGTGTAATTTTTTAATTGACATCCGCGAATACTTATTATACAATGTTAGGCTAAGTTAGTTACACCACTGTAAACATTACTTACGTTATGTTGGGTAACACAAGTTTGATGTCATGCAACGACTGTAGTAAGAAGTTCCATCATGTAATATTGATGTTCTCGTTTTTAATTTTTACTTGTATAAAATGCATTTCGATGCTAAAAACCTGACAATTAAAGCAATTATCTTCTTTGCCTGTTCTTAATAAATGTGACTTGTATTCTTTCTTTTGTCAGGTATTTTTTACAAATGTGATGAAGAAAATATGCTCAAATTACTTGTCATACATTTCTGCGAACATGATATTTTTTTTCTTCTTTTTTGTAAAAGAAAAAACTTAAATGTGTGTATTACAGCTTGAGGCCATTTTCGGGGAAAATCTTACATGTTGATAAAACATATTTACACTTACATACGCACTATATTGAAATGAACACAATGGAAAACAAAGTGGATGCTGCTGCTTGCATTGTTTGCCAGCCGGCTCTTTCATGGCTTTTAAGCAGCCAAGCAACCAACTCAGTCAACCAAATATTTATAATAAACCAATTTTGCAACGTTGTTATGACAACTTATGCTATTTTATTTATATCGTATAAATATGCGAAATTGATTGGCCAAAAACATTTTTATATGTAAGGCTATATTCAAATATATATTTTTAAAATCCGTGTACATTAGGCCGTACCACTTTATAAGCAGAAAAAAGTGCAAAAATATTTTATATGAAGAAATTTTAAGAAAAAAAATTTTATTGCCAATTTTTGATATTTACAGCCGAATGTTAAAGTGTAATACATCAATGAGTTTATTTCTAAATCTACTATGTTCGTATATAGAAAAATATATTTATGTGTTACTTATCGCATAATAACAAACTGATTTCATTTGTCTTGAAACTAAAGTTATTTGTTATTTTTTAAAGCAAATCTTATAAAGTTTAAGGGCCGTATTCATAAAAAATATTTTAGGTTTATTTGAAGGCTTATTTGACAAATTTCTCTACAACATCTGTCAAATGAGCCTTTAATAAACCTAAAATATTTTTCATGAATACGGCCCTAAATGTTTTCAGGCTTAATACAAAATGAGGTGGTACCCTTATGTAGATTTTTCTTATTGTGAGATATTACATTTTCTTGTGCAATATTTGTCTTAATAAAATCCATAAATTCCATAACAGCGACTCGAAGCAAGTATGTATGATAGATACCAGAGACTTCCAACATGTACTCGAAAGCGTGATAGTAAATAAATATTTTTCCCTTCTCATAACCACCACCAAAAAATGGGCGTGGGGGTATTTTCACATTGATGTATTAATTTTAGTCCCTTTCAGGTATATATTTTCTGAGTCCTGGTTTCATTTTAAGACGATGTAGAAATATGTGTCCATCTGTCCTTCTGTTGCAGACATGATAGAACTTGAACAGGAAAAGCTGGGGTGATCAAATTTTGCCAGAACATCTTTAGTATGTCAGAAATGTTTGGTACTGACGGTATTTAAAACAGAGATTTTAAAAAGGTTTGCTTATATCGAATAAAGTGCGATTGCGTCTTAACGCAACAACGTAGAGCGAGTAAAAAATATATATTTTCCCGAAAATGGCTCAAATTTAAAATGCAAACCACATAGTTACTTCATTTTGGTCTAATTAAAATTTTAAATGTAACATAACTGACCAAGTGAGATATAAGAGCCTGAAATTCAGCAAACATTACTTTATGTTCAACGGATTTGTAGTAATGGAGAATTAAGTGGACACATCCACTTTGACACTTACATTACACATAAAACTTTATCCTCAAATCATACAAATTATATATGGACAAAGATTTCGTAAGGATATACGTCTCTATAATTAAGTATTTGAGTTCAGTTTATTTACTTCTCACATAATTCGCTATTAATGAAATTTAAATACTAATTAAAGTGACAGAACTAGATTTAGGATTATGAAATTTTATTAATAAGCCTATTTTCATAATTAGCCTGAATAACCTTAACGCGTTGCTCGATTGTGTATCATTCCATGGTTCAAATTGAGTTGAGAAATGTCACAAATTCAGAAATTCAGAAAAAAGAACTTGACTTTTGGGTGTGGTTCACATTCAACATTTGTTTGGATATGACTGGCTTTCAAAATCGGTCGACAAATATACGTAGAAGGAAACTGGTTTTACCTGTTTTTCTAATGTTTAAATGTTTTTTTTGTAATTAAACTAAATTGCGTGATATCTAAAATTTGTCATTTATGACTAAGCGAAATAATACTTATTGTAAATCTCTGACAGATACATACATACGCAGACATATGTGTCATCATAAATTTTTTTTTGTAGGTTTACTGCCTGTTCAACGATGTCGAAAGAAAACCCAAGCAAAATATTCATTCGTACAAATATATTGAAATCAACAACAAAAACTAAAAATTTGTTTTTGTTTTCAACGTATTTGTACGAATGAAATTTCGCTTGGGTTTTCTTTCGACATCGTTGAACAGGCAGTTAATGTGAAGATTATAAATCTCATAAGTTCTGCACAAAAGCATACAGCTCTCACTGTTTTAAAAAGATTGCAAACGGAAACTATACCTCCAATAAATGTGAAATGTTTATTTTAGAGTTTTTGTAAAAGCAACAAGATTTGTTTATTAAGAAACGGTAGCAACTGTACAAGTATGATTACAAGAATTAGGGAACATAATTAACTGTAAAAACTTACTGCCGTATTCATGAAAAGTATTTAAGATTGAAGGCATATTTGATAAATTTCTGTACAACATCTGTCAAACAATAAAACTAAAATATCTTTTATGAATTCGACAGCCAATAAATATTGCCAACTCACGAATTTAAGGTCCAACAAAATTACTACCTCAACTGCTTTATAGTTCTTAAGCAGCTACTAGTTCCCCCTCTCAGGTAGGGTGCATAAACATTATTTATACTACAAGTTGTTTGCAGTTATTTGTGCTTCTTAAGCCACAACGAAGAACACATGCCACACTTAATGTTGACGACATCAATGACACTACCGCCAACACCGCCACCACTAACAACCTTAACGACGTTGGTAGAATTTACTTGAATTTCATACAGATGCCAGTGACATTGATGTCAACATCGTATCGTTGTTACACATACGCCTGCAAACAACTTCAGAGGTAAACGATGACATTACTGATGATGTCGAGGACAATGCTAGTGGCACACATGGATGTAATCAAAAAGGAATAAGAGCGAAAAAATATAGATGTGCAATATCGACCATCACACTGGCAAAATAAATTTTGCACTCGTTTCTTTTAGCAAGCTACGAATGTTCATGTAGTCTACAACAAAACAAACAACTAAAGGAAAATTTAAGTACAACAAGAAACTGATTTTTACCTCATAAATATGAAAATGAACTAACCGCGAAATAACACACTCTTATACAGTACATACATATGCTTATGTATAACTATTAGGGGGCTTCATTAAAAGACTTGTTATTGTATAATTGTTGAAAATTTTTCTCATAATTTTTTGAGGCTCCCTATGGAGTTGCAAACATTTTTTGTTTTTAATGAAACGCCTTAATATACATTGACAAGAAATAAGAAAATTACAGTCAGTCTAGCCCAACCATATAATACACTATTAAAATAAATGTTCGAAAGTCTTAAGCTCAAATTAGACAGGACATAACCATAAAGCCCTAGCCATAGAGACCAAAATCAATTGGCTTTCTATGGCTTTATGGCAAGTCGCCTATAATCAAAAACATTGTTGTTAATGATTTGAAGTTTGGTTCAAAAAGCTGTTTTGTATCGTTATGGTTATGTCTCGTCTAAGTTGAGCTTTATGAGTGTTAAGGTAATGTTTGTCAGTAGACTGAAATTAATTTTTAGTCAATCAAAAGAAAATTTCGTACAGAGATTTGTGCACGCAAAGAAAACCCAAACTTGTGATATGATCACGACGATCATACTACAGTTTTTGCAACAATATTTGGTGGTCTAAAAAAAGTAATAGTTAATTATATTTATTTTTTTTTTCATTTATTTCTTCACGATAATCAAACATTTGTTGCGAGTTTTATCATTTAATTTAAAATTTTTAAAAATCTTTAAAATCTTTGATATGGTTGTCTTTTAAAAAAATGTGATTTACAAAATTATGATGACAGAAACTAGCATAATGTTTTCACAAAAATTTCATTGTATTGAAAAGCATTAAAAATTACAAATTACCATTAAATGTTAGGTGAAACAATTTTATGATTACAAAGCAATAAAGGTATGATTTTCTTAATAATAACTATTTTTAACTGCTTTGTTTCTCTTTGAATATTTTTTTTTTCAGTTTGCCATGCGAAAAAATATGTAAAAATTAAAAAATAAAAACATCGCATTGTAAAATTAAAAATTGAGTTTATATTTGTATGTATTAAAAAAAAAAAAAAACAGGAAAAAATTTTTTTTTCAGTTTGTATTGGTGTGAAAATACGATGTGGTCTAGGTTTTTTATCATATCTCAGTTGTTTATAATTCGATTTTTCTGATATTTCGGATATCTAAGTACTTTACTCAGGTCGTGAAAATATCTGGGGTTGATTTCAACATACACACGGACAGAGGGACAGACGGACAATGCTAAATTAACTCCCCTATTCATAAGCTATTAGAAAATATATACTTTATGGGGACGGAAATAAAAATTGCAGAAATTCTACACGGAGTGACAAACCAATATATACCCTTACACTCACTGTGAAAGGTATAATAAATGATTAAATGCAAAAAGATCTTAGAAACAAATTGTAATTCTAAAGGTGAGTACAATCTTATATTGAAAATAGCAAACAGCAGTATATTGCTTTTGAAAATAGCAAAGATTATAATCGATATTTGCAGACATAATATGATAATTGCATGATAATTTAATTTAATATAATAACGATAACTAACAACCATTATATGTTTTAACTACAATCATACAATTTAATCATAGTAAATTTAGGTTAGGTTAGGTTAGGTTGAAAAGGAGCGGTATAAAAGCCCAAACCAATGACAGGTATGCACTTATGCCCAGTTTGCATGTTGTGCGCTCCATATGGAAAACGGAATTCCCAAACAAAAACCATAAACATAAATTCCCATAAATAACGGACTAGTCCAAGAACCCAGTCCCCTCAATGTAACGCCTTATGGATCTCCAGTTCGAGTTCCTCAGGTATTTCAAGTTCGGCATAGTATCCACTGTAAAATTCATAGTAAATTACTCTTTGTTATGATTTCCACAACCATGTTTATTCTTTGCTTGTGTAAACGAGTGTTTTTATAAATTTATTTCGTTAAAAAATTCAGTAAAATACACAGAAAAAAATAAATATGAATATCAAAAACGAAATTAATACTATTAATTAAAATTTTATTTGATTTGAATGATCAAAATAATACTATTAATTAAATAAAAAATTAATAATTTTAATTGAAAATATAATGGGAAGAATATCAATTAAAAGAGTATTAAAGACTTAATTAAAATTTTTAGATTTTTAAAAATAATTTTAACTAAATTAATTGCGTCCATAATTGAAGTTTGGAATTAATTTAAATAAAGCATTTACTGTATCAGCAAAAGAAATTATTGAACCTTTTTCAAATAAAATAGCGCGAAAAGAAAAGGAAAGATACAGAGCATAAGAATACACCGATGACTTAATATAAAAAAAAAAAGGCGTAACTGGATTTTTTACTACTTTACAGGAGAAGGAAAAAACTGAATAAAATTTAAAATAATTTATTGAGTTAGAGCTTTTTTTATTTGGCCATAAATCCGGTTTACTTAATTTTTGAGGAGTGATGTGTGTGTATGTGAACTACCAGAAAACATTAAAAACTCGGTTTTGTTAAAAATCAAGATACGCCCTTTTTATATTAAACCCTCGACACGGGTTTGTTTCTGGATTTTTCAAAAGCATTCGATTTTGTTGATCATGTTATAATGCTGCGAAAATTAAGGTACTACGGGATCGTAGGTAAGGAGCTAAAAATGTTTAAAAGTTACTTAAAAAATCGAAAGTAGTAGAAAGTGAAATTAATGGTGTGAGGAGTAAACTGTTGGACGTTTTTTGTGGCGTGCCTCAAGGTAGCTGTCTGGCACCGTTGCTGTTTTCAATTTATTTAAACGATTTAAGTCTGAGTAGTCGTTTATATCTGTTTGCTGATGACGTAAGCTTATTCTATCCTTATAAATATGATTTGGCTTTGAAAACAAATATGGGACGGGATGTATCCTTAATATTTGAATTTGCTAGATTAAATAGGTTGGTTTTAAATGCGGACAAAACCAAATTGGTGCGTTTTAACGTGTTTGTTAATGTCAATGTGGTATATGAAACGCATACTGTAAAGTATCTGGGTATAACACTACAGAGCAATCTGTCTTGGGACACACATATTTCTGTAATAAAAGGAAAGATTGCTCCTGCAATTGGTATTCTATGTAAGATATAAAACATATTGACCAAGGAAACCTAAACTATATGGTTATGATATATGGACATAAGAATACAGCAGCCCTAAAAGCACTTCAGAGAATGCAGAATAAAGCCCTTAAAATTGCATATAATTTACCATTTACATTTTCAACAATGTCTATTCATAGAAATGTTTGCAAGCCAATTATGTCAATTCATACACTGTACATGTTTCATATGTTGATGTATGTGTATAAGTCCTTAAACAACATTGGTTATCATACTGTTAATTCTTTTCAAAATCAATTGATCTTTAATACAAGGAATAAACAAAATTTATGGTTATCGAGGTGTAGACTAGAAACCACAAAACAACGTATTGAGTACATGGCTATCTCTGAATATAACAATTTACCATCAACTCTAAAAAAATTAAAATAAAATATCGATTTATAAATCCCGTCTGAAAGAACATTTATTTCAAAACCTAGAGGAGCTTCTTTTGTAGATATTAAAATTATTTATGTATAAAATATTTATAAAATTATAATTTTTATATTATACATACTTAAAATTGTTTAAAATATAATGAAGGTTATTTGTGGCACTCCTTTTTGCCAGCTTGCCTCATCAATGCCCTTTGGCGTTGAGGCCATATATTCTGATTAATTTTGTACTTAAATTGTAAATAAATATTAAAAACAAAAAAAAAAACAAAAAATCCTAGACCTAGACACAAAGAAATTTTACGCTTTAAAAACTTTTGATCAAACGAAGGAAAAGTATTCAAATAATATATGTAGATACATAAACAATAAAGAGTTTGAGATAAACAGAATATATCGGTCTGCAAGGAATATTGACTTCAGTCCCATCTGTAATAAAGTTCAAGCTCTCTATGACATTTATTAGGAACAAAGTCTGTTTATCTGTTTAACTATGTAAATATGTATGTACTTACCAGAATTTTAATCAGCTGATTGGCCTTGCTTTAAAGTAATAACCTCCCTACTTCACATGATTATTCAAAATTTCATTAAACCTTTTCTTCAAAATTAATTCTTGGCAAAAAAAAAATATCTTTTAAATTTTATTTTTCAATATAATTTTTTCAACTGACTGAAAGTTATTTTTCAAAGTTTTTTAAAAAAATTTAATATCAAATAAAACAATTTTTTTTTCATTACTTAAAAATATAATTTTATTTTAAGAATAAATCAATTAGTCAATTAATTAAAAAATTTTGAACAATAATTTTATCCGTGTATGTTTAAATTTGCGACTTGCGTGGATAAGTTTACTCAAAAACGTTTTTATTTTTGCGTTACAAACACCACAACAAACACCTTATACCCTTTCAATCTATGCTGGTGTAGGGTGTGAAAATCTATAGTTGTCCAAGTGTTGCATGCCGATCACAAGTTTGCGCATTTCATTCTTTGTTCTTTACAAAACTGCCATTAACCACAAGTTGTCTGAATTATGTGCTCCAGTAAATAAATAAGTATTTAAGCAATATTTTTTTCTTTTAATCATATTGAATTTCAACTTTAAGCAGTTGCGAGCTGAATTTTAGAGCGGCAAGTGTAAAACAGAAGCATCTATTTAGTTACAAGCCCCAAATGCATGTTTAAGTGTAATAATGAACACAAAAATTAGCACATGATTATAGTTTTTATATTTAAGTAGAGGGTGTTTTTCTTTATAGAGTTATAGAATTTTGCACTTTATACACATTCCAAATGATTTTCTAAATATTTAAATCTGACTTCTGCAACTCCAAATCTATTTCAAATACTGGCTCATTATGCTAGGCGCACAATTGGGGCGAACGACGAACTTTTCGTCGCGAATATTCGTCATCAAAAATAAAACACATTTGTGTATATGAGAATGCATACAATTGTGACGTCAGTCGTAGTTCGCTATACGCGGCGAACTCTGCATTAGATTTATTTCTATTTCTTATGCCGGCGAACGACGAACAAATTGATACCAGGTGACCATTTTTGATTAAATTTGGATTTACTTCTCAACTTTTTAAGAAAATAAAGTTAGTTTTTACTTTAATAATTGTTTTATTTTTTATTTTGAAACATTTAAAAAAAGTATAAAAAATTTAAGTACAAAAATCTTTTGAGATCTTTTTCATATTGTCACACTGTTAGCTGTTATACACAAACAAAATTTTTATTATTGTTTAATGTACGTACCCACGACATTCTTTGCAAACGTTTGCTTAAGGAGCTAATACACGGCATGATCTGACTTGTCAAATTCTCCACTGCTAATACAAATATGTCGTGTGTTACCTTTAAAACACTACTTCTGTAAAAAAACATGTGTCGCGACATCTGACAAAATTTTAATTAGAGCGCGCTCTATTTTCTTCTGTCAAAACATGTGACATCAGCCGTTGGGAGAAATATCTGCTGCTGCAAAGCAGTCAGCGTAAAAGTACAATTTTGACAGACATGTAGATTTACATATGTCTCACAAATTTTAAAGTCAGATGTAAAAAACATGCCGTGTATTATAGCCTTTATACGTAAACAAGTTGTTATTATTACAGAAATTATATTTATTGTTCTGTTGAGTTTCACAAAAAATTAAATTCTTCGATTATTTTTGTTTTTTCTTTGCACAAACACTAAACAATTTTGTCAACTATAAAAGATGTTACTTTTCCGTCGTTGTTGTGCTTCACACGACGAATTTGCACAACGAATTTTTACCGAAGAGTTCGTCGTGTTGGGCGAAATTCGTCGTTCGTCCCAATTGTGCGCCGAGCATTAGGATGTAGAGGTTTTTGCAATATACTCTTATGAATTTCTAAAACCAAAATGTGACAATTTCTTAGATTAACAAAGAAATAAATGTTAACATTAACTTGACTGCTGCAGGTCAAGGTACATTCATACAGCTTAAATTAAAGGTCCAGCTGATTGGGAAGTATTTTGTCTTGATTTCATTTATTAATGCTGGCATCGAATAAGAGAACAATTAACTTAAGTGTACATTTTTGATAAAAAAAATTGAACCAAGTGTATATTTCTGTGGTCGCAAGGAAAAACAAAGTAACTCCATTTTTTTAAAACACGAGAAAGACGCATTTAAAGTTTTCGACATATTTTACTAGTTTTTTTTTTAATTCATATTCTAATGTCTGCGCATTAAAAAAAATAATAATAATAATTTTACATCCTGTTGAACATTTTGGGTTGCAGTAAAAGCTTTTTACCCGTCAGAAGCGAAAATCAAGGTCAGTTACCTAAATTTTACCTAAAAATGGAGTTACCTGATTTTTACCTAAAAATTTCATTGCTTGAATTTATTCTTATATTTTATGGAGTTAAGGCACCTTTTCATCGTCTTATGCATCGTCTTATGGAGAAGAGTGTCAAGGTTGCAGCAAAAGAGACTAAACTTGTAATATTAAATTGTTATCAAAAAAAGTAATGAATTTCGTGTTGATTTGAAAATCGAAAATTTTTAATTTTTTAGTTTTTAGTTTGCTGTTAAAAATACAGGAATTCAGTTAATTTTGTTGTATGTTAATGATACAATTTTAGTTTCAATTATTGTTTACATCAACGATCAATCTCCTAATGTTTTTCTTTAAGAAATTATGGAGTTACCTGATTTTTCCTTAAAACACATGGAGTTACCTTTTTTTGTTTTCCTAAAAACTGGTATTTAAGCGATTTTTATTTTGTAGATTACTCTTAAATGTGATACCTTTTCAAAATTTTTATCTGACGGAGTGATGGTAAATCCAAAATCCATAAAATTTTTTGTGTTTTTTCAACTTTTTGGAAAAATGGAGTTACAATTTGTAATATTTTTTATAAATAATATTTTTAAATCAAATTTTATTAAGTTAAACATATCACAACAACATTTCCATCCCTGATATACGAATTAGCCTTGACGGAAAGCCTTTCCTAAATAGATGCTTAGCTATATCAATTCGCCGTTGCATTTACTTGTATAAACATGCCGTGGTACATAGCAAGTTATAACGCATTAATGCTTTATAGACTTCTGTAGAAAAAAAGTTGAAGTATCGTGTTTCATCAATAAGTTTAAGATGCACAAATTTTAGTTCTTGTGTCTTTATATATTTTGACAATAAATCAGCTGACGCATAGCATATCTATAAAGTGTGGTATGTAACATGCAATTTTAAAGGCAGGAAACGAGTACAATGCAACAAAAGCGTTGCCACATCAAAGCATGTTATGTACTTTCAGATCTGATCCTAAATAATACTTTGAATAAAATCTCATCACATTACATGGTTTTTAATCACTGGTTTTTGTGTTATAAAGATGAAGATATTTTTTAAATATCAAGACTTATTCTCCCTTACCTCTACTTACCATTCCCTTTACTCCACATATTTCATAAAAATTTACATTTTCTTTGACATTATTTTTTGAATGAGGATTCATGGCAATTTTTCGAGTCCTTGCTACAATATAATTGAATAGAAAAAACTCATACTGAAATTATAATCTATATTGTGTATATTTATCGCGTTTCGATACGCATTTGTGTTTTCAACTTGATGGTAAATAAACAACTATTTTTAGACAAACCTACGGACGTGTAAACATTTAGAAAAAAAAATTGTCAATATTTTAAAAAAAAATTTTAATTAAACAAACAGACATTTTTAGACATAAACAAAAACAAGTTGGAATGCTTTATTTCACCGACTACATTGTATATGCAGTGTGTACACTTCATTTGAAAACAAGTTAGAATGTTGTAGACGTTTATGTTATACGCTTTCCTATACTATTCACTTTAAATTACACTGATCGGCAGCAAAGATCGCCTTTGAATAAGGATATGTGGACTATAGAGATTTTGAGGAGCTAAATTCAAATCCATTTTTAGGTTGTTTTTCAATTGGGTTCAGATTTTGTTTTATGGGCACGCCTTATATTTCGTCCAAAGCACAGCAATCATGCCAATACATTTCATCATAACTTGTGAATGATTAGTCCAATTTTCCATAATCTATATATATAAAAATCAATGTGTGTTTGTATGTTTGTTTGTGCTTTATAGACGGTTAAATGGCTGGACCGATTTCCTTTAAATTTTCACAGAATCTTTCTGTATCTCTGGAAGGCACTATAGGCAATACTTTGGTTTGAAATTGTAAGTGGGCGGGGTGCCACGCCCTATTAAAGAATAAGTATTAAATATTATATATCACGAAAGTTAATGCAGCTAGAGTCTTCAAATTAAGTACCGTAAACTTTGCCATCCACACGAAAATTTGGGTAAAAAATGGGCGTACTAGCAATAGTAGGCGTGGCCACATGAATTAAATACTAAAATTCGTATATTTGGAAAACGATATCGACTAGAGTAGAAAAATTTTGCAAGAGCAACTTTGACACCCAAATGAACATTTAGGCAAGAAATGGGTACATTATCAATAGTCGGCGTGGCACCTACCATATAAATTAAATACTAAAATTCGTATATCTGGAAAACGATATCGATTAGAGTACTAAAATTTTACAAAAGCAACTTTGATATTCAAATAAACAATAATGGAAAAAATGGGTGCATTAACAATAGTGGGTGTGGCACCTGCCATATGAATTCAATACTAAAATTTGGGGTGGCGAACCACACCGGGTATTAGCTAGTTAACAATAAAATTTTCCTTAAGTTTTTTTTTATGTTTTCAACTGTTTAGGAGTTATTCAGAAATAAGTAGCAAACAAAATTTTGTTCATGCAAAATGACTATTATTTCTTGTTTCAAAACGTCTTTAACAAAATATTAGGGTAAAAATTTTATATTTTTATCATTTTTTCGGATAGGTCATAAAACTCGGATGATAAATGTTAATTTAAAGATTCTATGGGAGAGCACATTAAGAGTGGATACTATGGAGGACGTAAGTCTAAGGAAATGCTGGCGATTACAAAGACTGTGCCGTAAGTATTAACGACAATCACAAGTCCAGTGTGAAATTGTTTTTCTAGCCCTATGTATGAAATCGTATCTGATTTCGAAAATGAACTCCACTCGCCTGGTGCCGGTAAAAACCCACTTTATCAGTGTATTTTTTCATTATCACAAACGGAATTTAATTTAATTACAAATTAAACAATTTAAAAAAAAAATTATGTGAAGCCAGTTTTAAAATCTAATAAACATTGTAATAAAATTTAAAAGAAGGTCGTAAAAGAATATATTAATAATTTATAAAAATAAAATGATTTTTTGATGGCATGCTTTATGAAGTCGCATTTGAGTATTAAACGAAATGACAAACTTAAACGCTGTCACCTATGCTGAAGAGAATTATAAAAACACATTCACATATGAAATGTGATTAATAAGCAAATTCTATTTTTATTAATACATTTCTTTTATATATTTCTTGAATATTTATCACTCAACTTAAATTTAGAATGACAGACTATAAAACGCACATTATAATTTATTTGTTTTAACGCTTTAACATGTCAACAGTTTCCAGGACAACTTTATTGAAGTACATATTATGGTGATCGACTCGGTTTTACAACCGGTGGAAAATCCGGGTTTTTCCTCTTTCAGCTGGCGGTTTTTTTCTAAATGTTGATATTTCAAATCTCGAATACAACGGTTTTTTTATCCGAAAAAACCGGTTTTTTATTTTTTTTAAGTTTATTTTCATATATTTTTGTAACCAATCGTACCATAGTATATTTAGAACGCGAAAAGTTTCCAAAAATCAGAAAATAAAAACTATTAAATATTCTTCCATAATATTGTAACGAATTTATTTGTTGTTTAAAAGACAAATGTAAAATAAAAAAAATATTTAAGCTTAAATATTATTTTGTATAGGATACAAACCTAACGTTAAGAGTTAAAGGTAATTAAAGAATTCACTTTTAGGTAAAAAAGTGTAGTTACAATAAAGAAAAACCAATAATCCAGATCCTAATTGTAATTAATGGCAATGAGTGTCTGTCAACTTAAATTTCAGTTACACCATCGAACAAACTTGTTTATGCCTATATTTGTATGTCTGTCAGGGGTATAAGACAGAATTTTTAAAATTAAATTTTAAAGATTTTCTCTCTAGCCTTTTAAATTTATTTCAAATTACAGAAATCATTTCAAACAAAATACGTTAGTGCATATTAGTTTATGAGATCTATTTAACATTTAAAAAATTTACAGAAGGACATACAAAAATTAATAACAGCCTTATAAAAAAGTCTTATTTATTTATGTATTAATTTATTGTATATATTTATTTTACTTGTAAAGATTACCTTTTGTCCATAAGTTCAACTAATTAAAACCAAATTACTCAACTCCACTAAACTATAAAAATTTCATATTTAGATATAATTTTTTTATTATCTTTTTTTACAATATTTTTTTAATTTTTCCTTTAATATATTTTATATATTCGAACCGGTTAACCGGTTTTTTCTCAATTTTCAAAATATCAACCGGTTTTTTTTAATTCTAAATTTCAAACTATTTGAAAATCGGTTTCTTAAAAAAGTCGAATAATCGATCACCCTAGCACATATGCATGTAGTTCATAGCAAATAAGTTATTTCAAATACAGGGTGGTCAAACTTGCAGTGAAATTAATTGGAAATTAATTCAAAAATTGCATATTTTGTTTGGTATTAAAATCGAATAATATAAAAGTCGGTGACTTAAAAAAATGTTGCCTCTCGTCAAAGTATTAAATACTTTACAGTGTGTACTTCTAATAAAATATGTTTAAAAAATTCGATGCTATCGCTAAATTCCAGTTTGAGAATTCACAAGGATAATAGATTCTTGCAGTATTAGTATAAGTGTTTCAAAATGTATATTTGTTCCTAGTCCTATCTATTTATCAAAAAGTATTATATTTTTAATTTTCTATTTAAGAAATATGTACGAGTATTGTATGTTATAAGAATAGTGTGTTTGTATTAGATAAACAATAAACTAAATAAACATAAATTCGCAATAAAATAATCTCTAGAAGAGTATAAAAGCCGGTGGTAAAGAAGATTGAACTAGCATTTTTTATTATTTTTTTTTTAAAGTGACAGTGAATTAAAAGCCCTACAGAATTATAAGCAAAAAAAAATTAATAACATGTATAAATTAATATTATTAATAATGGGCCTGATTGGGTGCTGCAGTATTCTATGCAGCGCCAGTGGTAAGAATTCTATTTTTTCAGCTTATTGTATTTATTTACTTAACTTTTTTTTTAGATTTTCAACGCAAAATGGTCAATTGCAATTATAACACCTCCTCCATCTTCCGATCTGGTGATGATAAATTTGAACCTTCAGATATTGATCCGCATTTATGTACACATTTGACATACCAAATAACTTTTGACTTAACACCAACTGGAGGATTTGAAGTTTTAAATGGATTGTTGCACTTTAATGTTGGCCTACGTAAGGGTATGTATATTTAAGAGCAGAGTTCAAAATAATTGTTCATTTAACGATATAATATTTTTTGAAGGTTTAATTTCACGCACAATGGATTTAAAAGTTATCAATCCGAAATTGAAAGTTTTTGCTGGTGTCCATTTTGAAAAATTGGGAGAGGAAATATATTCCGAAATGGCTGTCAATGTCACAAAAAGGTACCTTTTTGTTAAAACTGTGTCAACTCTCATCTTAAAGAACGGTTTCGATGGTTTGGATCTGAATTGGCAATTTCCTAATCGGAATGAAAGCAGTTCACATAATAAAACTTATGCTGGTTTAATATTGAAAGATTTAAAGGAACTGTAGGTTTTATGTAAAAGAAAGTATTGTCTAGTTAATATTAATTGTTTTCCAGATTTAACATCTTTAAATTTGAGTTGAGCATTTCTGTTGGTGCTGCAATTGCAACGGACCCTATTCCTTATGACATACCGACTATTGTTCAACATGTTAATTTTATTAATGTCATGGCTTTTAATTTTGCTGAAGGCGAGCATAAAAAATTGCTTTATAATGCTCCTCTTGTGGGTCAAGGTGATAAAAATGTTTTTTCTCTAATTGATTATTGGAAGCGAGAAGGTATATATTTTGACATATCTCCCAATGTATGGATTTAATGATGGATATTTTTTAAGGTGCTCCAACCTCGAAATTGGTCTTAGGTTTTGCTTCTTTTGGCGCTAATGTTGAACTTATAGATCCCGACAAATTTGAAGTAGGTTCTCCAATAAATTCTACTAAAAGTTCGATTGGTTACAATTCTATTTGCCTCCTGGAAAAAACATGGACTTATAAGTGGGACAATAAATACTTTATTCCCCTTTTGCGCAACGACAATCAGTTTATTAGTTACGATAACGCCAGAAGTATAATAATGAAAGAAGATCTCTTAAGTTATGGTAGTTTAGCTGGTTTTATGATTTCGACAATCGATAATGACGATTTTCGTGGAATATGTGGTGAGAAATATCCCCTTTTAAGAGCCATTAACGATATTTTTAAAAAAGTAAAAACTATCGGGAATTTTAGGAAAAAAGCTCCTGTTAATGCGTACGTAAATTAGTTTTTAATGATTAATTACTTTATATATTTGAGTATAAATCATTTTCTTTTGTCGTGTTTTATTTAAATGTTTAATGTCAAATGCATGTATTGATCTTATAAATTTAATAAATACTAATTTGAATTATATAAATCATCAATTTATAGGTTTTTTCTTGTTTGTACATACATACATACATACATCAAAATTATTTTACTTATGAGTACATATGGCTGGTCACAAGTAGGAAGGCTCTAACTCAAACAATTTTAACTTCACAAGGGATGGTAAAACGTATTATAATATGTAACTACATATTTTTTTTTATTGCTTGACAAACTGTCACTGTTGGATTAAATTTTTGTGTCGAGATATTTTTGGAATCACTGAAAAATTGTAACCATCGATACACCTGTGAATATTGAATACTAAATATAGGATGATCCATTCAAAACGCACGATGTCGATCGATACACATGTGCATATTGAATACTAAATATAGGATGATCCATTCAAAACGCACGATGTTAACTATGAATATGACATCAATTTTTGGCGTAGAATACGTCTTACCTTACGGTACATAACTAAAGGGAGTCATGTCAGATTGTTATTGTTGTAATCTTTATTTCATTGATTATGAGGAAACGGCTAGATAACTTTTTTTAAAAATTTTTTTGTGGGTAAATGAAGATGTTATCTTTCGTTTAATATACATTTCATATTGGTTGATATCTTTCTAATATTTAAATTTCTCAAATGAAAATTGTTTAAACACATACACTCAAACATGTGTGTGGTGTTTGGTTGAGTGTTTGAGTTTGTAGCGTGAACACAAACTATGCTGCTGTTTCAGTGTGGACACAAACCTTCGGCTGTTGTTTTGATTGATGAAATATTGAAATTTCGTATATTTACTTATGTATTTAAGTGAAACGAAATGTTAAATGTGAATTTGAATTTAACACGGATATATAATTATAAAAAATATATGAAAAAATTAATTCATACATTTTTATGTTAAATGAAAGTGCTGCCAAGTAGGCAAAATAACAATGCTGCTTGATGCTGTTTGACAGCAGCTGACAGTTGACGTTTAGTAAATTAAAATAAAAACTACTTATCAAAATGGCACCTACACGAAATACAAGAAAGCAACGTATTTATCCTATTTTTCCTATAATAAGCCCATATTATCAAAAGTAACTATCAAATAAATAAATTCATTTGCTTAATTATTTATCATTTATTGTTATATATGTTTTATGTCTTATCGGGTGGCGTATTCTACGTTAAACTTAATGGCCGTGTCTCTGACACAGCCTGCAGGGACAGTCCTGGACAAAGGTCTGCTGTTTTTTTTAAAGCAATTATCTTAATATTTTTTTATCTTAGAAGAAGCTATGACAAATATGTGTTAAACGAAATATCAGCCATATGCTCGCCACAACTTCGGTGGTATACTTTTATCCGATGCTTCATATTTTTAATGATACTAAGTCATAGTGGTGGAGGTTCATTGTCATTAATGTGCCAATTATCTCATCTTTTAGCTCATAAATTTTTCTTGGCTTTTTTACATTCACTTTTTCTTTTAAATGTCCCCAAAGGAAGAAGTCAACCGGTGTCAAATCACATGACCGTTGCAGGCAATTACCATCGCCATGACATGAGATAACACGGACATAGTATTTGTCGTGCAGAAGAGCTATTTATTTGTTGAATGTGAGGCAATGTGCACCAGTGATGGTATGTGATAATTTTCGTCTTGTGCCTAAAGTGCCAAAATATCTTAAAAAGTTCCATAACATATTTAAGTGTCTACATATTGAAAAAAACTAAATCCATTTATTCAGTTTTTTATACAAAAAAAATTTCAGACTTCAATATTTTAAAAATGTATACAAATAAATTATTTATGTATAATTATTATTATTTTTCAAATACACACCTACATAATGTCAAATAATTATTCCAAAATAGGGATCTATTAAATATATATTGTAAAATAAAAATATATATAAGTAGTTATAAAATTTTAGTAAGGCCTCGTTTATAAAAATTGTATTTGTAACATTTGTTTGGGTAATCAATTTTAAGACATCACTGTCATAACAACATTTTGAGTTGGATTTTAATAACCCTTATATTAACTTAATGATGATAAAGTGTTTACCTGAAGTCGAACGCTAATTAATGTACAAATTTGATTGAACTTCGTTAAGCAAAGCCTGCACACCATTATTCATTCCCATCATAACTAAACAATTATCTAAACCAAATCAGATTAGGAATTTCATTATCCTGTTAAACGTTCATAATAGCATTTAAAATCGATTGAGCGGAACCATCAGGTACTTGAAATAAGGTCAAAAATCGATCAACACATTTTCCAAAATATAAACGTACTAAAATGGACAAATTTTTTGATACTGTGCAGTCCGTACTTTCGTATTTTAGTATTTACAGGGAGAAAACGCATTTATTTTTTTTTCAATTAAAAATATATTTCTTAAAAAGTAAGTAAAATTATATTTTTTAATTGTCTGATAAAGTGCCAAAATTTCATTGAGCGTGAAATCGTGCCATTGAACAATTAAAAGTGCCAATAATGGCACGATTGTGCCACCTTTACCAACAGTGATCTGCACTATTCTGTTGTACGCCTCTATCGTCCAGGTACATATCCTCAATTTCTGGTCACAAGAAATTTGTTATCATCTCGCAATAGCATCAACAAAAAAAAAATTGCTTCAAATAGCCGAGTACCAGCGATTATTTTTCCTCACCTAAAACGGCAAAAACATTTATAAACTCAAGAATTGTCTTATTATAATCGTCGTGTGTGACCTTCGACTTAACGAATCAACTGAGTTTAAGGAATGCCTCGCCGCTAAAGGTGATCTTCTTTATAAATTCAGAATTCTGTTCTGTCTGTTCAATCTATCAGTCAGCGTATTAACGACGCTCGGAATAGTCAGAAGACTTTAGTTGTTGAGTCAATTGAACCTTCTAAGCGTGTAAATTTAAATCTTTATCCAAAATTCGCATTAGTGATGTTCGTGAGATGTACAATTGCTGGACGCGACGACGAGTCGAGCTCAAAATATCGCAAACAATAGATATTTTGTCCGCAGAACCAATTGGACGAGCATGCACAGGCATCATTCCGACAGATCAATTGGGGACACATTTGGTCGATTATGTTGACTAAAATAATCACAAAGTGTACGAAATATATTTTCACTTCATCACACATTTTTGTAAAAGGCATCGAAAATTTTAACGCACTGCTCAATTGTGTACCACGATTGAATTTGTCAAAAACTAAAACAAGAAAATCTCATATTACGTTGGGCAAAAAACTTTCAATTGACAACTTAAAATAAGTTTTTGGTCTTCAATCATGTCACACTGTAGATTTCTAGCAATTATGAAAAATTTTATAAAATTTTTTAAACTAGAAAAATCAATTTGCACCCAATTTTATCTTACTAATATAATAAATGTAAATGTTTGTATGTTTGGATATTTGTTACTCAATCACGCAAAAACGGCTGAATAGAACTAAATGAAATTCGACACATATGTATATAGATAACAACCTAGATTAACACATAGGCTACCTTTTATCACGATAACAAGGTGAAGTCGTTGGCAAACTCATCATCACACAGCCTAAACGGATTGTTTGTGTTGTAAATATTTTTATACCCGCCACCAAAAAAATGGTGGGGGTATATTCATTTTGTCATTCCGTTTGTAACACATCGAAATATCCATTTTAGACCCCATAAAGTATATATATTCTGAATCAGGGTTTGATTTGATGACGATCTAGCTATGTCCGTCCGTCTGTCCGTCTGTTGAAAGCACGATAGAGGTCGCACCGAAAAATCTAGGGGGCTCAAATTTTGCCAGAATCTTTCTTATAGGCAAGGTTTGTTTATTATTGAAAATGGGCTAAATCGGAATATTAGGAAGAGAGTTATAGCTCGAAAAGCAAGAGTAGGTCGAAAAAACCGTGTCCTTCAAACATCGAATAAAATGGAATTGTGTCCAAACGCATTAACGTAGACTCATGAAACTTCGAATATATATTTCCTGATAAAAAACAATATTTTTTCCCGACAATTATCTAAATCTATGCATTAGGAGAGGAGCTATCGATCAAAATGTACGAAAATTTATACCGCACAGTGTATTTTTCGGTATATTTAAAAACAAAAACGTCATAAAAGCAACAAAATTGGATGTACGCCTCTGAAATTTTGCACACTTTGCTTATTGGTGAGACGCTTTTTTGTAACGGAAAATCAATGTGACACACCCACTTTTACGCCCACCTCCCATATAACGTTTTACTTAAAATTCATATGATTTCCCTATTAATAAACATTTTGGAATAACAAAGGGCTATATTGAAACACCTAAGTTGAACTCATTCGCAAAACCAACTTTGACACGCCTACTATAACGCCCACTTCTCACGTTATCTACCGTTAATGAAATTTAAAAGCTCATAAAACCGCCAAATGTAGTGGTATGATGAATAAATTTGCTACGTGTATCCCCCTAGGCAATGTCATTACTGTGCCAGAAAATTAAGGTGCCACGCCCACTTTTACGCTCACCACCCATATAACATTTTACCTAAAATTCATATGATTTCCCTATTAATAAACATTTTGGAATAACAAAGGGCTATATTGAAACACCTAAGTTGAACTCATTCGCAAAACCAACTTTGACACGCCTACTATAACGCCCACTTTTCGCGGTATGTACCGTTAATGAAATTTAAAAGCTCATAAAACCGCCAAATTTAGAACTATGATGATCAAATTTGCTACGTATATCCTTCTAATCAATGTAATTGTTGTGCCAAAAAGTTTAGGTGACACGCCCACTTTAACGCCTACCTACCATATAACGGTTTATCTTAAATTCATGTAATTTCTCTATTGAGAAAGTTTTTGGGAAAATAAAGGACTATATTTATCAGCAGAAACTTTATTGACACGCCTACTTTAACGCCCACTTTCATTGAAAGACTACATTAAAAAAGCATTTTAAAAGCATATCGAAGTTATAAAGGGTGGTTAAATTTTAAGGACCGATGTTGAATTTAAAAAAAACACAAATTATTTAGGAAATTATTATTATTTCTTTTTGTAATGATAATATTTGTATGCTTCAATTATGTATTTAACAAAATATCGGCCAAATGCCCCCCCCCCCCCCCCCCATCCTTGGCGCCACTTCTCTATCAGATGGTCCAAATTTTCAATGACAATGTTGATGCTCAATTGTTGGGCATGATGATGAGTTGAGGTTGACTGCTCTTTTGTCACACTATCGCAAAAACCAGCAGTGGTTCCCATTCAACGAACTAAGAATGCATTCTAACAGATGCATTTGCAGATTTTCTAACATTTTATACAGACCTGTTTTGCAGAAATTTAAATATTTTTTACAATTCTCCCGATTGTGGACGAATTTGAACGATTATGTTGATCAAAAGAATTACGAAGTGCACAAAATGCATTTTGAATTGAACGCCCATTTATATAAAAAACCTGAATAACTTTAAAGCGTTGTTCATTTGCGTATCTTTCCACGGATCAAATTGAGTAAGTTTGAGATTGAGAAATGTCAAATGAAATGCAGAAAACAAATTTAAAGACTAGGTGTAGTTCACCTTCAACATGGGCCCTTAAAATTTAACCACCCTCTACAAAGAAAGTGATACATATTTTATTATAAAGAGATTATTCCATAATGATTAACAAAATAATAAATATTGTGCTTTAAATGTACACAAAATTGGTGGTGGGTATAAAAGATTCGGCACAGCCGAATATAGTGCTCTTACTTGTTATTTTTGTTGTAGGTCGTTGTCTTGAATAATTGTTTACTGTGGAAGTAATGGTTTTCACGAAAAGGTTAAAGATGGACAATGTAACACAATCGTAATGTTTCATACTGATTCTTGTGGTATTTCATTTTAATTACTTTCTTAAACACATTTATTTACCCTACATTTACACATGAAAGTACTTTCCTGAAAATTCTGTACATGTATTATAATTAAAAATTTCACTGAAACACACTACTTTTATAAAAATGTCTTAATCGTTTACATGGGAACCTGAAACTGAAATGTCGTCGTTGCGAATAGTTTTAATAAATTAGGGTACACTTATACAAAGTGGCGGTGCCAGCCCAGCTGACTATTTTTTTTTTTTTTGTGCTGGAGTATGTCAACTGCATATTTAAAAAATGATTTCAACTCCGGAAATTGTCAAACTCCCTACATTAAAAACAAGAGACAAAAATTGCTCTCCTTTACGCTATCACCTTATGTAATTACACCATGCAACAAATGCTATACTTTGTTTTTTGATGAGTAAAATTTGCCTCCATTTTTTGCTATCTTCAGAGTTGCCAAAAATATTACATCCACAAATTTAAAAGGCAATAGTAAAAAATTACTTTTATTATTAATTCTTAATAAAATTATTTTTTTTAGATGACACAAATTGTATTCCATATGAGTATTCAAGAAAAAAATTTTGAACATCTTTCCATATAAAATAAGTTAAATTACCAATTTTTATTTAAACACAATCCTGTAAGGCTGTATAAGTAGTTTTAGAAGGCAACAGTGCTTACTAGTTTGCCATTTTACTTTCTAAAACATAAAAAAATTAAACTTGTAACTTTCATTGCAATCTGAGTGGAAAGTGAAGTGAGTGTGTTAGTAAAGAAGTCTTTGTGTAGTTATCATTGCCGATTATTTCCAAAAAATTGATGCCAAACACAAGTCTGAGCGACACGTGGAAGATTTTAAAAGTATATTTCAAAGAACACACGGACAGGCATAAACTTTTGAAAAAAGCTCAAAACATAGATGGCCAAAAATGTTTTGCAGCCGTATTGGTGAGATATTTTTAAAGTACAGTGCTTTGAAAAAGTAAGCTCACAGATTTTCATTAAAATTTAGTCACAAAAAATTGTTTTGGTTTTTTAAAATGTAAAATAATGCAGTTCACACTGAATTCGCTATTTTTAGGTAAAAAAAAATAAGCGTAAAGATTTCCATTAAAATTATATACAAGAAATTGTTTCAGGTGTAAAAAACTAATAAAAATACAGTAAGCGCTGAATTTGTTATTTTTTTACCTGGTAAAATAGAAAATTATCAATAAATTTTGCAGTTTTAAATTTGACTTTTAAAAAATAAAATATTTTTCAAATTCCATCAAAACTTTTTTACGCACTGTATTTGAATAAATATCAACATAGCCGCTAAGCAGGTGCACTCGTCACTGTCTCATGATCGACTTAATTAAAGAGCATAAAAATAAAAGAGATGGGGTTATAAACAATTGTTTGGTGATATGAAATATATTTATTTTAAAAAAATAATTTTTAATCAAAATAATCAAGCTTGAGACCAGCTTTTTATTTAAGAAAGCTTGATTATTTTGATTAAAAAATTTTTTTATTTAAAATGGCCGAATAAAAATATACCACACAACTTATACTAACAAAGTGAAGAATTTTCCATTTTAACAATTAAAAAAAAAGTAATAAATTCAGTGTTTACTGCACTTTTATTAGTTTTTTACACCCACCCAAAACAATTTCTTGTATTAAATTTTAATGGAAATCTTTACGCTTATTTTTTCTTCTAACTAAAAAATAGCAAATTCAGTGTGAACTGCATTATTTTACATTTTAAAAAACCAAAACAATTTTTTGTGACTAAATTTTGATAAAAATCTGGAAACTTACTCTTTCATAGCACTGTATTTTAAAATTATCTCACCAATACGGCTGCAAAAACTTTTTGGGCATCTATGCAGCGTTGTCAACTCGGTGATTTTATCACCGTTTTTGGTGATTTTTAACATTTCGAAAGCGAAAAAATTGTGAGTCAGTGCTTGGTGATTTTTTTTTCAGTTTTTAGTGATTTTCTTTTTATTTCGGTGACACCAAACACTAAAATTCAAATTAATTAATTGAACAAAATTTTTTGTAAGTATAAATTTATATACATACTACCAAAATGTAACTTATAGTACAATTACATGCAACTCGGCAAGAAATTAATATTACACTAAAAATTTAATTATTTATAAGATAATTGATTGCCCAGAAAGTTTTTGTTTCAAAATGTCTAACTTTATACATATATGCATTTGAGGTGAATGTGAATAAAATAAATTCCTCTTTCTTTTGAGATCATCTTATAAATGATTAAACCTTAAAGCAAACTTTTAGCGTCCCACAACTTTAAACGTTTAAAAATTTTACCAGAAAACCTTGAAATTTTGAGTAAAATTAACATAATTAATGTTAGAAATGTTTTATCACATACAAAAGAAGATATTTTACCGTTATCAATGGCAAAATATTGAGTCCACTCGATTTTTGGATTGAAGTTAAATCGTACAAAGATGCAGTTAACTTAAATCCCTTTGAAGCATTAAACTTAAACGTTAAACTTTTGTCGCTCCCATGAATGTGTTTAAATCTAAAATTCGCAACCGAATGTCTTTAAATTCAGTTAATGCCTTACTTCGCATTAAAAATGGGCTTAAACGAGAAAATTCCTGTTGCGAAACCTACCAAATAGCTGATGAAGTTAATATTCTGATTAATAGCAATGATATTTATAAAGCATTACAATTTGAAATTAAGACTATGTTGTGGCCAGATGATAGTGATAATAATGAAGAAATAATTGACTTTAACATTGATATTTGATATTATTTACACAGAGAAAAGCTTAAATCCTAATCGAATTATTAAACTGCAAGTTTATTAAAATTTTTCATAATTTTTAGTTAGAAATAGTTCTATTTAATTACTCTAATATGTGATATAAAAATATTTAAATATTAAATAATAGTTGTACTTATTTGGTGAATAATTTCTTTAATATTTTGTACAACAAATTCACATATGTTTATTAAACGTCGTATAAATGCATCAGGTATGGACAAATTAATCCTGTCGTAATTTTATCTAAATGTTGAAATAAATTTCTTACAATGCATCACTCCTGTGATACATTGTGAATTGATAATTACTTTAATAATTAAATATTTTTGTTCTTTTTTCCAATGTTTTTGTTTATTTTTATTTACATATAAATATATGTATCTATGTAAATCTGTACTGACTGACTAAAAGATATTCGTTGTTTGATTTTTGTAAATTTTTTTGTTATTTATTCTGATATTCATTTAAAAATGTCTTATTTGTAAAAAAATTTATATAAATGTATAATTTTATAAATAAAAAAATAATTTACAAATTATAAAATTAGTGTTTTTTTTTGAGAATGACGCGTTTTTTCCTGGGTTATGGTGCTTTTTGAAATTTTAAAGTTGACAACGCTGCATCTATGGCTTAAAAACAAAATACACTCTCCACACACTTAGAGAGAAATTTTGCGTAATTCTCGAGTGTGTTGGAGGCGAAATTATTTTCTAAAGAGAGTTTTAAAAATGCAAGGCAAAACTTGTTTTATGGACAAGTTGTTTTAAAGACATAGAAACTAGTTTCTTAAATAATTAAAAAATAGATATTAAAAGGCAAGTTATTCGAATTATCGGAAACCGTTTTTGAAAACACTAATTCACATATAAGTAGTTAAAAGCATTTTAAACAAAACAAAATTTTTTTTTTTAATCGGTGCTTAAGTATCAATTGTATTCGCAAATCGTTAAGGGTACTTCATATTTGTAATAATTGCGTTATCCATATAAATATCCAAAAAAAAAATCGGTTCAAATCTTAGACAGTGCAAGTGAAAGTCGTTTTAAAATAATTTGTAGCCCTGAGTATTCTGCCTAATCACTTTGAAACACACAAAAATTAAACATATTAAATAAGCAACTTCTATTAGCATTAATACAATTCTATAATATTCGCACTTGAATACACATTTTTCAGCCAATTTAAATTTAGAATAGCAGACTACAATGGACACATTTTATTTTATTTGTTTTAACGTTTTAAAATGTCAACAGATCCCTGTATAGCTTAATTGAATTAGTTCCAAAATAAGTGTAGCATTTATGATCATTTAAACATATAAAAAAATATATTTTTTTATTTTACAAATAAAAAAAATTTAACTCTTACCCTATAGGCCATCCATTATAACAAAGTGGTCAAACTTACAGTGAATTATTGGAAATTAATTAAAACATTGAAATGTCCATTTTATACCACATAAAGTATATATTTTCTGAGTAGTGATTTCATTTTTGGAGGCTCTAGCTATGTCCTTCCACTTGCCCGTATGCTGAAGACACGTATAGCTCGAACCGAAAAAATCAAGGGCTCAAATTTTGCCAGAATATTTCTTATACACAAGAATTGTTTTGTGTTGAAAATGGGCTAAATCGGAATATTAGAAAGAGTGTTAAAGCTCGTAATGTAAGAGATGTTCTTCCTACATCGAATAAAATGGAATTGCGTCTAAACGCATTGACGAAGAGCGATGAAACTTCGCAAGTGAATTTCCCTGAAAATTTCCTAAATTCATACAATACAAAAGAAGTTATAAATCAAAATCAACGAAAATTTATGCCGCGCAGTGTGTTTTCTGTTATTAAATGTACGATGATGAAACTTTGCAAACAATGCTTTTTGATCCAAAAACTTGTCATAACGGAAAATTAAGGTGACACGCCTACTTTAACGCCCACCTCTCATATAACGATTTAGCTTAAATTTATATAATTTCGCTTTAGACAAAGACTTATTTAAAAGGAATAAAGGACTTTATATTGAAATGCCTGAGTTGCCAATTATGCCAATATATGAACAATAACCAAAAATTAAGCTGATACGCCTTCTTTAACGCCCACCTCTTATATAACGCAAAATTGGTGATGGGTATCAAAAATTCGGCACAGCCGAATATAGTGCTCTTACTTGCTTTATTAAAATATGCTTAAAAAATTCTATGGTTTCGTTTATTTAAAATTTAAGAATTCATAAGGATAATAGATTCTTGTAGTAGTAGTAGTATTAGTGTTAAAAAATGTATATTTGCTTCTACTCCTATTTAGCAAAAAGTATTATATTTTTAATTTTCTATTTAAGACATATGTACGAGTATTGTATGTTTAAACAATAGTGTGTTTGTACTAGATAAACAATAAACTAAATAAACATAAATTCACTATAAAATAATCCCTAGAAGAGTATAAAAGCCGGTGATAAAGAAGATTTAACCAGCATTTTTTATTGTTTTTTTTATGAAGCGACAGTGAATTAAAAGCCCTACAGAATTATTAGCAAAAAAAAATTAATAAGATGTATAAATTGATTTTATTAGTAATGGGCCTGATTGGGTGGTGTAGTATTCTGTGCAGCGCCAGTGGTAAGAATTCTATTTTTGCAGCGAATGTTCTTATACGTTTGCTACCCATTTTTATTGTATTTTTTTATTAAACTTTTTTTTTAGACTTTCAACGCAAAATGGTTAATTGCAATTATAACACCTCCTCCATCTTCCGATCTGGTGATGATAAATTTGAACCTTCAGATATTGATCCGCATTTATGTACACATTTGACATACCAAATATTCTTTGACTTAACACCAACTGGAGAATTTAAAGTTTTAAATGGATTGTTGCACTTTGATGTTGGCTTACGTAAGGGTATGTATATTTTAGAGCAGAGTTCAAAATAATTGTTCGTTAAACTTTATGATGTGTAATTAAGGTTTAATTTCACGCATAATGGGTTTAAAAATTATCAATCCAAAATTGAAAGTTTTTGCTGGTGTTCACTTTGAAAAATTGGGAGAGGAAATATATTCCGAAATGGCTGTCAATGTCACAAAAAAGCACCTTTTTGTTAAAACTGTACTAACGCTCATCTTAAAGAACGGTTTCGATGGTTTGGATCTCAATTGGCAATTTCCTAATCGGAATGAAGGTAGTCCGAATGATAAAACTTATGCTGGTTTAATATTGAAAGATTTAAAGGAACTGTAGGTTTTATGTAAAAGAAAGTATTGTCTAGTTGATATTAATTCTTTTCCAGATTTAACATCTTTAAATTTGAGTTGAGCATTTCTGTTGGTGCTGCAATTGCAACGGACCCTATTTCTTACGATATACCGACTATTATTAAACATGTTAATTTTATTAATGTCATGGCTTTTAATTTTGCTGAAGGCGAGCATAAAAAATTATTTTATAATGCTCCTCTTGTGGGTCAAGGTGAGAAAAATGTTCTCTCTCTTATTAATTATTGGAAGCGGCAAGGTATGTACTTATATATTTTGACATATCTCCAAATGTATGGATTTAATGATGAATATTTTTAAGGTGCTCCGACCTCGAAATTGGTCTTAGGTATCGCTTCTTTTGGCGCTTATGTTGAGTTAGCAGATCCCAACGAAATTCAAGTAGGTTCTTCAATTAAATCTGCCAGAAATTCGATTGGTTACAATACTATTTGCCTCCTCGGAAAAACATGGTTTAACATATGGGAAAGGGAATATTTTATTCCCCTTTTGCGCAACGAAAATCAGTTTATTAGTTACGATAATGCCAGTAGTATAAGAATGAAAGCTAATCTTTTCATTAATAGGGGCTTATCTAGTTTTATGATTTCGACAATCGATAATGACGATTTTCGTGGAAAATGTGGTGAGAAATATCCCCTTTTAAAAGCCATCAACAATGGATTTAAAAATCCAACATCACAGGGATATTAAGAATATAAACTCTGGCTAATGCTTACATAAAGTAGTTCTTAATTATTGATTATAGACATTTTTTTTTTTTAATATGAGTATGTTTACTCATTAAAAATATCTTTAACATTTGTATTCATGTATTTAAAACAAGAATTTAATAAATACTTACTTTATTTAAATAATTCATCAACTTATAGGTTTTTGTTACTTCTACGTATTTACTTACATCAAAATTTTTTTAGATTATTTTAGGTTTGTCACATAGTGAGTTAGAAAGGCTTTAACTCAAATATTTGTTACTATACAGGAGAAGGTAAAAACGTAATAGAAGATGTATTATCATATTGTAACTTCTATTGGAATAATGCTTATGAAACTGATAATTTTGATACTAAGTATTGGATTAAATTACTGGGCTGAGTTGTATTTGTGTGAAATGTGTTGGAATGACTGAAAAACTTTATTTGGTAAATAATACATAGAAAAAATTCAACGACGTCTAAATGAAATACTACGAATGTTAACCGGTGCCCCATGGTATAAAAAACCGCAATTTACATAAAGATCTTGATGTCCTGTCGGTAAAAAGCGAAATCACAAGACACGTTAGCCGCTACATAAAAAAGCTGAAAACTCACCCCAATTCACTTGGCCGAAACATCTTACAACATCGCGGATATGTTCGTTTGAAAAGAAGGGACACCATCTCTCTTAGATGAACTAAATATTCAGAAACAATGCAATTTATTTTAAAATTTGAAAACTAGATTTTGTCTGGCATTGGCTGGACTTTCATCTTTTAATTATAGATTTAAGATTTGAGCACTTATTGTTAGTTCATAAACATATATGAAGATACAATAAATATTAGTTTGGAAAAAAAAATAATACCTGTTGGGGCCTTTCAAATTGTGACCATCGATATACTTCTACATATTGGGTGGTACAAAGAACCCACTTTGTTAATTGTAAATAAAAAAATAAGTTTTCTGACAATTATCTTAATATATTTTTATTATAATATATTGAGCTACACCCAGAAAATAGAATATCACATTCATTGCCAATCGAATGGTTTAGTTCCTGCAATCAAACTTTTCATTTGTGGTTATAAAATTTCTATTGCAAGAATCATAAATTATTAGTGCTGATTACATATCTATATTCCGAAACGAAATTATGTAGATATAACCGTAAAATTCTACTATCACTACTAAACTATGCGATTAACAACAATTGCGGTACTCACAACCAATACTGTTTTCTCTGTGTATGACAATTATGTGTGACATACTTCTATCCAATGATCCATATATTCAATGATATTGAGACATCATTGAGTTTCAATGTCGTTAATGTGCCGAATTGTCCCATCCTTAAGCTCGTTAATTGTTCTTGGCTTATTGACGTTAGCTTTTTCTTTTAAATGTCCGCTAAGGAAGAAGTACACGACACATGAGTCGTGTTGGTCGATTAACATCACTACAACAGATAACTCGGCCAGTGAATTACTCTCGCGAAAGAGCCATTATTTCGTTGGTTCTGTGGCAAGTCGCACCATGTTGTTTAGGTTGATATCCTCAATTTCTGGCCACAAGAGATCCGTTATCATCTCTGATTGACCGACATGGTTTTTGAAGAAGAATGGCTCAATGATGCCGCAACCCAAAAAATAGCCCTTATGCTCTAAACACATAGACGACAGCAGACAGCAAGCAGCAATATGTCAAAAATAAGATCCATGTGTTTAAATGAAAACGATTATTTTGACGGCAGCACAGCAGCACGACTGCATTTGCTGCTGCTGGCAACTTAGGCTATTTTCTATTTTGACGGGCAGCAATAAACAAGTATAGTGTTGCCATTATATATTAAATTGGAAAAATAAGAACAAAACTTTTTTTTTTAATATTAAACATAAAAGAACATTACAAAAATACAATAAAAAAATAAATTTATGTGTTTTTGTATAGTTTTTCGTGATATTATTAAATTTTTTTATCAATAACATTAATTTTATTCATTATTACATATATATGCGGCATCCCTGAAATTTGTATTGCTAAAATACACATCAGCTGATTATTATCTTGTTGCTGTCTTCAAAATAATTATGAAGCTGAATTTAGAGCAGCATTAGAAGTTGGCAGCATTTTTAGCCGTGAACTTGTGAAGTCTGCCGTCGTCTATGTGTTTAGAGCTTTAGAGTCACTCTTTGTAGATGCATCCATTATCAACAATAACTCAATGATTATCATTTGCCTAAATGTGGCAATTCTGCTTGTTAGCAAATCCACTGAGGTGAAAGCGCGCCTCGTACCTGAAGTTTATTTTCTTTCTTAAGTCACTACTCATTTGTATCTGTTAAACCAGCGACGCACAGTGTTGCGAAACCAGAATTTTTTGGAAATCATATTGCCTAAACTGTAATTTTAATTGTATCGATGAGAAACTTCTACAGATTGGTCAGAATGAAATCCCAAACAGAATGAGTGAAAAAAATTTACACCGAAAAAATTTTCAACAAAAGTCAAAAATAAAAAAAAAAATTGTTCGAAAAATTTAAAAAAAAATTATTTTAATTCTTCTTTTATTTCTGATAAATACCCTATGATTAGTTTTTAAAATAAATTATAGGGTGGTCCGAACAAGAACTATAAACGTCAAATTTTCATGATTTTTCGATATTTGTTGAATAACTCTGAATTTTTTTATAAAACCAAAATCTATTTCATTTCTTATTTGAAAGGTGGCAATAAAAGCTTTAATTTGATACCGGTTTGAAGTCAATAGCTTCAGTTTTAAGAGAGTTATGACGAAAAGTCACCCGAAAACCAATATGATTAAATTATTCAATAAGTGATTCCGAGAATTTCCGTTCTATTTCTATGGAATAAATACTGAGAGTGATATACTAAAATCGCTATAACTTTGTTTGTTGAAAACAAATTATGTAACATTTCTGTAGTGGTTTGGAACTGGGACTCTCTGGGACTTTTTAGATACTGCTTACCTAACCCAAATTTTAAGGAAAAATTGACCTTTAGTCGGTTTTTTGCTCTTAAAAAGGTGCATATGAAAATGTATCACAAAATTCAACATTTTTTTACAGAAGATACTTGTCCAAAGGCAGATTTTTTTTCCGAATCCAAATATCTGTCACCAAAATCAAATGAGATTATTTTGAATACAGCCCTGAAATTCCCTCTTTTCGTGAAAATTTTGTATATTTGACTTATAAAATCAATTAAAAATCAACGGGCTAACATAAAAATAAGCTTTAGGTGTTTTTTGTTTACTTGGAATGTCTGTGACAAAATTGCATCATTAAAAACACTTAAAAAAAAAAATCGGAAAAAAGTTACTTTTCCACTAGCCGCAACACAGTGCGACGCACAGACGAGTATTTGGCCTGAAAAGCTGGCCAAAAAGGCAAAAGTGAATTTAAAGAAAACTACAAAACTAAGGGCCGTATTCATAAGTAAAAAATATTTTAGGTTTATTGAAGGCTTATTTGACAAATTTCTCTACAACATCCGTCAAATAAGCCGTTAATAAACCTAAAATATTTTATGTGAATACGGCCCTAAGTACGCAGCTCGACAGACAACAATATTTTACATTATATTGTAAATTTTGAAGACTTTTAGTTGCGATTTGTAACTCTGAGACCCTGCTAAGGTCAGGAAAGTGAAGAAAATTATATGAGATTTAAATGTTTTTTTTCGGTTTCTGGATGTTTTTATGATATTTTTTTACGGCTAAACGAATAAAGGTTTTACAATGATTTTTTTTCGCTGAAAGGCTTGATCAAAAGTTATTTAAAAAAGAAAAAAAATTTTAAATATGTATGTTGAATATTCATGTTGAAACAATTCGTTCGAAAGCTAAAAACAAAAAAAATTATCTGTTTTTTTTTGCAAAAAAAAAGAAAAAGAAGAGGTTTTGAAAGTGAGGTTATCTTCTATATGAATTATGTTTAATACCACAATAAAATTTGTAATCTTTAATTTTAGAAACAAAAAAAAAAGTTTGCGCAAGTTTGCGCCATTATTTTTGACGATTTTTTTAAATTTTCACATTTCTTCTATTTTTGCTCATCAGGCACTTTTTCTTATACATTTATATCGTCATAAACTTTTATGTATTTTGAATTATTGATTTCAACTGTTATTCACATCGCTTTTAACACTTAACAATGTTAATACCTGCCTATAATTATAAATTTGAAAAATTCTTTATGTTATGAACGCCCATTTTCATAATAAGCCTGAATATCATTAATGCATTGCTCGATTGTGTATCTCTCCATGGTTCAAATTGAGTTAATCTGAAATTGGGAAATGTCAAATGAAATGCAAAAAAAAAACTTGACGTTTAACTGTGGTTCACACTCAATATCGGCCCTTAAAGTTTAACTACCCTTTACATGTACATTGTCATGTACATAGCTATAAATACCATATAGTAGCTAAGCCTAGATTATAGATACCATGTAATATGCCATTTTCTTTATTATTTCCGACGCCATCTTTGATTTGAACTTTTACAAAGTTACTTTATTCTACAAGTAAAAAAAGTATATTGTTGGCGTTAAAAAATTTGTTCAGACGCCATCTTAGATTTTACACTCTTTAATATCTTACAACATTGTACTGGTCAAACCCTTTTATTTGATACCAGTATTCTGGTGGTTAAACAGATAAAAGCCGTAACTACTATATTTGACTTATATATTCTTCAATTAATCAAGGTCGCCATCTTAGATATTTTGTATTTTCACAGCTAACTACACTATGAAACTCAAGCCATTTGATCCTCATATTGAAACTGAAAAATATCGATTTTCGTTTGTAAATATTAGGAAAAACACCGAAGCCGTTGTACTTCGATGCTGATATCTCTGTTGGTTTTAAAGGAACTTCTTAGTTTTTCTAAACGTAATTTCTAAGATTACAACTGATAATTTAATATCTTAAGCGTGGTCAAAAATTATTTAGGAGTTTGAAAAAAAAATTTAATATATTTAAAATATTTAATATATAGTGTTTCAAATAATTTGTGCCTATAACTTTTCTGATTAGTGCCCAAATTATCCGAAAATTTTTCATGAATATCTCTAGAGGCATGTCAAATCTAAATTACCTTAGAGTAGGAAAATTTTAATTTTTTATTTTTAAAATAATCGAATAAACAGAGGCAGTGTCTATTTGCACATATCTCAAAAGATTATGGGGCTATTGTGCTCATTTCCAAGACCAATCTGCGTCTGAATAATTCTGATATTTTGAATCCCTACACGAGTATTGCCGATGTCGAGGGCTTTAAAAAGATGATTTTAACATACACACGGACAGACGGACAGATAATGCTTAATTGACTTCCCTAATCATAAGCTTTCAGAAAATATATACTTTATTGCGTCGGAAATTGCGTCAGGGAATATTTTTACACTCACTGTGAAAGGTATAATAACTGCAAGAAATTTCTACAGCAAATAAATTTTATTTTAAATAATCTTTTAATACATTCTGTAAGTAAAGACCAAATTTCATTAAACTTATAGTCGAGTTCAATATTGGATGTTAACAATTTTAACTTTTACAAGCAGTTTTTAACTTTAGGTGTGAAAACACTATTTTATTTTTGTTAATAAATTTCTATTATATTCGCACTTGAATAAATATTTTTCAACCAATTTAAATTTAGAATAGCAGACAACAATGGGCACATTTTACTTTATTTGTTTTAACGTTTTAAAATGTCAACAGATCCCTGTATAGCTAAATTGAATTAGTTAAAAAATAAGTGTAGCATTTATGATCATTTAAACATATAAAAATACAATTTAAATTTCACCCTATAGGCCATCAAATTCCATATCGATGCCTTACTTCCTCAACCTTGTATCTTAAACAATACGGTTTTGACTTTTTCATATCAAACGATTGTTTTATGCTTTAACTAAAAAAGATTAGTATATTATTACTACTAATATACATAACTACAATCAATTCCTTAATAATTGCATTTAAACTTTTAACCAAACACCGAAGTATAAAAAGTTGAACCGTTTTTTTGTCTCTCCTGAAAAATTTTATTTTTTAAGATACGAGGTTGAGGAAGTAAAGCATCGATATGTTGTTTGGTATTAAACGAAAATAAAAATATATAGGCAATTATAATAAAAAATTCGACGCTTTTGTAACGATAGTAGTAGATTATCGTGTTACTACTACTAATGACTAACAAAGTATATATTTGCTTTAAATTCAAGTTATCAAAAATTCTATGTTCTTAATTTTATATTTTAGAAGTATGTACGAGTCTAATTATTTTTTTTTTATATAAGAATAGTGTGTTTTTTATTAGATAAACAATAGACTAAATAAACATAACTTCGCTATAAATAATGGAAAATGGAGGAGTATAAAAGCCGGTGATAAAGAAGATTGAACCAGCACTTTGTTTTGTATTTTTTTATAAAGTGAAAGTGAATTTAAAGCCGCATAAATACAGAACTTTTTGCAAACAAATTAAATAAGATGTATAAATCGATACTATTAATAATGGGCCTGATTGGGTGCTGTAGTATTCTGTGCACCGCCAGCGGTAAGAATTATATATTTTTCCAGCGAAATGTTCTTATACGTTCGTAACTCCTTTTTATTGTATTTTTTTATTAAACTGTTTTTTTAGATTTTCAACGCAAAATGGTTAATTGCAATTATAACGCCTCTTCCATCTTACGATCTGGTGATGATAATTTTGAACCTTCAGATATTGATCCGCATTTATGTACACATTTGACATACCAAATAACTTTTGACTTAACACCAACTGGAGAATTTAAAGTTTTAAATGGATTGTTGCACTTTGATGTTGACCTACGTAAGGGTATGTATATTTTAGAGCAGAGTTCAAAATAATTGTTCGTTAAATTTTATGATGTTTAATTAAGGTTTAATTTCACGCACAATGGATTTAAAAGTGATCAATCCAAAATTGAAAGTTCTTGCTGGTGTCCATTTTGAAAAACTGGGAGAGGAAGTATATTCCGAAATGGCTGTCAATGTCACAAAAAGGTACCTTTTTGTTGAAACTGTATCAACTCTCGTCTTAAAGAATGGTTTCGATGGTTTGGATCTCAATTGGCAATTTCCTAATCGAAATGAGAGCAGTTCACTCAATAAAACTTATGCTATTACAATATTGAAAGATTTAAAGGAACTGTAGGTTTTATGTAAAAGAAAGTATTGTCTAGTTAATATTAATTGTTTTCCAGATTTAACATCTTTAAATTTGAGTTGAGCATTTCTGTTGGTGCTGCAATTGCAACGGACCCTATTTCTTACGATATACCGAGCATTGTTGAACAGGTTGATTTTATTAATGTCATGGCTTTTAATTTTGCTGAAGGCGAGCATAAAAAATTATTTTATAATGCTCCTCTTATGGGTCAAGGTGAGAGAAATGTTCTTTCTCTTATTGATTATTGGAAGCGGCAAGGTATGTACTTATATATTTTGACATATCTCCCAATGTATGGATCTAATGATGGATATTTTTTAAGGTGCTCCAACCTCGAAATTGGTCTTAGGTTTAGCTTCTTTTGGCGCTAATGTTGAGCTTACAGATCCCGAAAAGTTTGAAGTAGGTTCTCCAATAAATTCTACCCAAAGTTCGATTGGTTACAATACTATTTGCCTCCTCGAAAAAACATGGACTTATAAGTGGGACAATAAATACTTTATTCCCCTTTTGCACAACGACAATCAGTTTATTAGCTACGATAACGCCAGAAGTATGAGAGCGAAATGTGATCTCTTGAGTTATGGTGGTTTAGCTGGTTTTATGGTTTCGACAATCGATAATGACGATTTTCGTGGATTATGTGATGAGAAGTATCCTCTCTTAAGAGCCATTAACGATAGTTTTAAACGAGAAAAAATTATTGGGGGTTTTCAGGAAAAACCTCATGCAAATGCTTACGTAAGTGATGATTAATTACTTTATATATTTGAGTATAAGTCATTTTGTTTTGTCCTGTTTTTGTTAAATCTTTAAATGATTTATTTTCAAAATGTACATATATGTATTAATGTATTAATCTTACGAATTTAATAAATACTTACTGGAATTATATAAATCAATTTGTTATTTTTACACACACTATTATTTGAGATACTGGCTTATGGTCTCGACTTAGTCTGCGTAGTTATTTCATATATTTTCGTTCAGTTTTTTTTCGTGATTGGTTATTAAAGAACCAAACATACAAACATTAATCTTAATTATTAAGGGTGTTGTTTACGGAGGTATAGAAATTTTAAACGGAATACAACGAAAATGCATTTTTTACAGTGACATTTAGTTTACATTATTCAAAAGACCATCTTTTGTCATTATAGTTAAAGTATTACTTCTGGCATAATACCACCACAGTTGGCTCTGACATATGTAGTCTAATCTTGTCTTGTTCCAACATTTGTGGCCGTTTATCGGCAAAAACGTGATGAATGTTATCTTCCAACTAGTCGTTCCTTTCGGGCTTATCGGCGCAAACTAGCGACTTCACATATTCCCGCAGAAGATAGTATAGATGCGTTAAATCACAAGATCTTAGAGGTCAATTCATACTTTGTTTTTTATAAATCAATTGTGGCACAATCTGTGTAACATATTGCTCCGTGTTATTAAAATCACAGCTCCTGCACATCATGTTTGTTCAATTGACGAACGAAAAAGTCAGTAAACACGACTCTAAAGCGGTTACCATTGACTGCAACCTTCTGACCAGCATTCATATTCAAATGCCTACACAAACCAAACTAAACATAAATCACAGCTGACAAAATTGCGACAAGGTCAAAAGTGTTGCCAACTTAAATGTCTAAACTTCTATAATAAACATCCGGTATAAGTAGGATATGTAATAATACTTCTTCGTATTGCATACTTAATAAAAAACATTCACAACTCAAAATCATCAACCAAGTCATAGTGTACATTAACTGTCAAGATGTCCTCTTCTTATGTTAAATAATTTATGTTATTATTCTAAAAATTTATGGTAAACTTTAAACAGCTTTATAAAACATTTGTAAGAAAAACCGCAAGCTCTATATATAAATATGTATGACATATGCATATTAAAATTTTAATTCAGGCTCGAGTTTTTTTATACCCTTCATATACGTCTGGCAAATTTAAAGAAAATCGGAAGAGGTGGTGTAAAAAAGGTGTTCGGTCTGACATGGAATGACTCATATGTATGTTTTTATATGTATGTACGTATTTCATATGGGATGAATGGTGACACAAACTACTGTTATTGCATGACTACACGTTGTGAAGGGTATATAAGATTCGGCACGGCCGAATATAGCGCTCTTACTTGTTTTTTTTTTACTTCGTTTTATGTTACGTTTTGTATCAGCAATTGTCTGTATTTAAAATGCCAATTCAATGATGGTGAACATAATTGTCTTTTATTTATTTTTTGAACTTTGTACTCGGTATGTACGAGTATTTGAAACCGCTATCTGGACAACACGCCAACTTCAAATTCATATAATTTCTCTTTAGACAAAGATTTGAAAAGAATAAAAGACTCTATATTAAAATAACTAAGTTGTATTTATTAGTAGGAACTACTTTAACACTCCTACTTAAATACCTACTTCTCACATAATTTACTGTTAATAAAATTTAAAACCTCAGAAAATTTACAGAATTATATGTATTAGATCAATGCATATCCATAAGGTATATGCAACGGCGAATTGATACAAAAATGCAACTTTTGATGGGATGTTTTATGTCAAGGCCAATTCGTATATCAAGGATGGAAAAGTTGTTTTTACATATTAAATATAATAAAATTTTATTAAATAAAGGATATAAATTTTTTAAACACATTATTATATTAATCACATTTCCTATCCCTGCATTAATAAATGAAATCAAGGCGAATTAAACTAATTTTGACAAAAAGTTTCCCCATCAGCTGGGCTGATAATTTCACCTTTATGAATTCGCCTTGTATTAGATGATGAAATTTTGCATTATAGCTTTCTGGTAAATTTAGATGTGCCAATATATAATTTTAAAAATTAAGATGACACGCCCACTTTAACATCCACCTCCCATATAATGATTTTTCTTAAAATCATATTATTTCTACATGGACAAAAAAAATAAATCTGTAATGGATTATCAAAGTTAAATTTAATCATTAATTAAATAGTTAGAAATTGTACTCTTCAGTTGCCGTAAAGATTCAATATTGTTGGAAAAAAGAGTGAGTAGCATCATTCCTAATGTAGAAATACTTAAGGTTTCATTGAAAGACTAATTTAACGACAATATTTTAATAGCATATTTAAGTTTTACAAAGAAAGTGAAAAATATTTTAGTATAAAGAGATAATTCCATAAAAGTACATCAAATTAGTGGTGGGTATCAAAACCTCGGAACAGCCAAACATGGTCCTCTAATTTGTTTTTATTTTGTTGCTTTCCAAAAAAAACATACGTAATTTTTTGCTCATTCGCAGCCGCTAATAGGACGAAATTGCTGATTTTAAAAGCCAACATCTTTGAAAGCATTTCCGATCAATTTAAAGTAAATGCGGGTCCGTGAAATATACGGGTAATTCAAAATGTTTGTTTCAACGCTCACACGGACAGATAAACGGACATAAATAACTTCTTTATTTTTATCTACGGCTTCATAATATATGCCTTATGGGGTCACAAATCAATACTGTAGAAACTACGAAAAATAAATAGAATTTAAAAGCATGAGCTTAAGTTTATAGAACATTCTTACGTTTACTTTAAAACATGACATACTGTTGAAAAATAAAAAATAAAAATAATGAATATGGGGTAAACAAGTACACATTTTAAACATTATAAACAAGTTTTCTATGCGTTGACAAAAATCAAAAGAATTAATATAATTTTAAGGAAAATTGCTACTTTTCATTACTGTCATGTCTAACCACATTCAATTAGATAAAACAGTATCTCTTTGGAAACATGTAATTGCCACTAAAGTTGTAACAAGAGGAACGTTTTTCGTTTACTTTTACCTTTTATCAAAGAAGTCAAAATAAAGTAGATTTATAATTTTCCAGAAAAGTGAAAAACCCAGTTTTCTTTTTACCATTCTTTCGTTCTACCATTCAAACATTAACATCGAAATGCTGCTAACTGAGTGCAACCAAAACTATAAAAGTTAATATGAACGTTTGCTGGCGGTTCTTGCAAGATGTTTCACTTCAAGTATCTAAATGACATTTTACTATCTTAATGTAAAGTCTTAAACACAAAGATACACTCGACTTTATTTTATTTTTTTTTTATACCCTTCACACAGTGAAAAAGGGTATATGTAGGTTTGTCATTCCGTGTGAAATTTCTACAATTTTCATTTCCGACCCCATAAAGTATATATTTTCTGAAAGCTTATGAATAGGGGAGTCGATTAAGCTCTGTCAGTCTGTCCGTCTGACCGTCTGTCCGTGTGTATGTTGAAATCAAAAAATTTTGAAGTCCCCCGATATCGCTTGGACCCGGGTGAGGTATTAAAATATCAGATATATTCGGGAGTAGATCGGTATTGAAAATCAGAAACATCGGTTCATAAACAACTGAGATATGAGCAAAAACCCACGACCACCTCGATTTTTTTTTCACAAAAACAACATTACAACAACAACATACATACATACAAACGTGTATACTGGTTAGAGAAAACGTGGCATCGAATCCCAGCTGTTTATATATTTTTTTTATATTTTTTTTTTATTTTTTTTTAATTTTTTTTTATTATTTTTTTTTGTTTTATATTTATTATATATATTTTAATTATTAAAAAAAAAAATTTTTTTTAACTTTTTTTTTAATATTTTTTTTTTTAATTTTTTTTAAAAATTTATTTTTTTATTTTTTTTTTTAACATACATGTTTTTTATATGTATGTACGTATTTCATATGGGGAATGGTGATACAAACTACTGTTATTGCATGACTACACGTTGTGAAGGGTATATAAGATTCGGCATGGCCGAATATAGCGCTCTTACTTGTTTTCATTTAGTTTTGTTAAACTAATTAGTTTTAGTTTGTTTGATTGTGTCTGTCTGGTGCAACATAGGATGAATGTTGTCGAACGATTACTACGGATACCTGTTGTAATTAAATTTTATGAGATTCTCTGAGGAATAATCTTGACTGAAATATCTCAAACAAAACAATTAAAAAATTATTTAAAATGCTACAACTGCTTAAGCTGAATTATAAATATCCTGTAACAAATGCATGAATACATACTACACGCAAAATTGTTTAAAAAAGATGATCCGCCATATTAAATTTATAATTCTTTCCAGGTGTACTATATTCTGTTGGCCTGTTGTTTTTTTAAAAAATAATGTGAAATCCGACACGTTGTAATGGCAGCCATCTTGAATTTAAAAATTTTAAATGGTGTTCTGTATTCATTCAATCAATAACCCTATTAAAGGGGTTAAAAATAATATGATATTCGCTATTACCTTTCCGACTTTATTGATGATTTAAATATGTTGTATAGATAGTGACAATTTGGTGTCACAATCATGTCAAAAATTTAATTAACAGCATCAGTAAATAATAACCATGTCTGTAAATTATTTGAGAATAAATACACAAGGCAACAAAATTTAACTTATTTAATATATCTTAGCGCGTAATGTAACCACATAACCGATTTTTAATAGCAAAAATCTCAAAAGCATATCTGATAAATTGATACCATATGAGAGTTTCAGGCAATTTGGGGGGCTTCAAAAAGTTGATTTCAACATACACAACGAAAGACGGGCTTAGTTTTATCAATTCCCCCTCTATAAGGATTCAGAATATACACATTTTGTAGGGTCCAAAGTTAATATTGCAGAAATTATAAACAACAACGATTCAATAGTAACAGCATAACCATTGTAAAGTGGCTTTAAGCACTATATAAAGCTTAAAATTTCAAATGTGTGAAATATATTTATTCTTATATAACACAACATGTCAACGGTCAAATTCAAACATTTTTGATAAGCGTCATCGAACAAAGCCTCAACGTTCATTTACGCGATTCCACATCCATACAGAATGTCATCGAAAGATCTTTCATACTTTCTTTTATATCCATGTTAACATAGGCGACTTTAAATGAGAGCCCATTTATTTTTGTCTTTACTACACTTTGCGAGTGTGATAAGTGTGTTGCAACGTATTGTTGCAAGTACAAATATATGTAGTATATACACATATCGTTTTTAACTGTCAAGGTATAATTTAAAAGTTTTCCTAAAACAATGTGATAATTTTCAGTTTCATTGTAATATTATTGCTGCTGCTCTATAAGTTGCCAGCTGAATCCACGCTCCTTTCGCACACCCATATAAACATACACATGTGTGTGAATGTATCTATAAACCTAGTTGCATATTTCGTATATAACAACGTATATAAGTATGTAAGAATGTTGCCATTGTGGGGCTTGTGAAGAAGACAAGAAAATTAAGACTTAATTGATTATATTGTTGTTGGTACATTGTGTAGGATGTGTTGTTACTGACTTTATATTGATGGTAGGTTGTTGGTATAAAATTACACATAAACACGCACTCACATATGCTGCCAATAATTCACACATGCACACTAAAGTGTTGCAAACTTCCTTAAAAAATACTATCAAAAGGGTATAACATTAAATCAATTATATCAGATCGCGTAGTCTTTACTAGTATCCCCTATTTCTACAGTTTTTTACGGTGTAACTGTGATAGTTTTGCTACCAACGGGCTCATATTACCTTGGCAAAACCTTGTCCACGCCTTTGTGTTATTGCTAGTTTGAAATATAGAAGTGACTGGAGCATGGAAGAATCCTGGACCTCTAAATAAAGAGCTTAGGGGAACTCAGATGTCAATAGACTGCATGAGTCGAGTTGCTGCATCGCTCGTTTATAGCGGAGGAATTCAGTCACATTGAGGGTGACAATGAGTGACATTAGTTTCTTAATTAATAGAACGTATGAGAATTCTTAACCTTAAACTCAAAAAGGTTAGCGGGACTCTAATGCCGATGGAGCGCATTAGTTAAGTTAGTACAAGAGCTGCATCCCACGCTCATAGCGGGTGGATCCTGTGCAAAGAAGGCAAGGATAGTGACATCAGTATCTACTAATGGGGCATAAGAAAATCCTGGATCTTATACTTAATTAGGTTAGGCTAATTAAGGGCGTACCTGTCAGACACATATTAAGTATGAATGCTATGGGGAACCTCAGTCTAACAAAGATGCTAGCGGTTTCGTAGGACTTTGCAATTGTTAATCTCTAGTCGGTAATATTTAATCGTTTTCTACCGAAGAGAAAACGCTTGTTGTGGCGCGGATCTCAGTGAGGTAAGGGATCATACATCGGTGAGTTTAAATATAAATTTCAAATATAAATTTAGTTTGCATGATCTTTTAGAGCCAACTCACTTTGTAGTAGAGTCTTCAATAATTTTCTTCTATTTTTTTCAAAAATAATTTTTGGTGGTTTTTGGCTTAAAAAACGCTAATCAATCTAATCAATAAATGTGCTTGTGCATTGCTCTGATACACTCACATTCTGATACAACAAATAAACTTCATACGAACCTTGTCTTTATAGTTTTTCTTTGGTGTTACTCCTAGTTGCACATTAGCTGCTGCAAAAACTCTACAAGCAAATTGAAAACAAAATAATATTTAATAGTAGACATTTGTGAACATTCGCCCTTAGAATTTATACATATAATTTACGCCACTCTGTGGGTGTTTTTGATAATAGAGTTGAAATTAAAACAACAAAAGAAAATAAATACACAAAAGAACAGCCATAACAACCGCTCACTTTTCAAAATGCAACTTTTTTTTATCATCAAAAAGTTGAAGTCTTGAGTGGAGTCAAATTTCAAGGTTTGATATTGCACCCTATACCTACTACAGATATGGTGGTGGAGATAGGTAGTCATATATGTAATTCGGAAGAGTTGGCTTTTATTTTGTTATTTTTTATGTGTTATGTACAAGAATTTAAGCATTTCTCTCAAAATTTTACCACACCTTACTATTTTTACCGAATGCTAACAACAATTAGCGAATTCACGTCGTATTGCTTTTGTTTTTTTTTTCTTAATTTCAGAAAGATATGTATTAAAATTGTACAAAAAAAAATTTATATTTTTTAACCATTTCACAATTTTTGAGAAATAATTACAATACGACATTTAGGACTTCTTGTGAATACACCAACTATTTTTTATACTTCTGTATAAATACCACTATATTCGGTTAAGCCGAATCTCGTTTAAACTATAACCAGTTTGTACCATTATGTACAGATACACATTAGTATGTATGTATTAGCGACCCAATACACCCAATATATTTATTTGTTATTGTTTTACCTAAACAGAAATCTGAACTTTAATTTACATTTTTTCGCCTACATCTTTGTCGGTTCTGGCCCATTGAACATAGATTTTCTGCAGATATTGCAAAAAGGTACAAACTTTAAAACGAATGCTTGAAGAAGTTCCATAGGAGCTGCAAAATTTAACTTTGTTTGGGTAAATAGCAGAGACAATTATGTTGTTTCGCTAATATCTCAGCCCGTAATGCGCCTACATCACTTATTTTCAATAGCAAAATTCTCGATAGCATATCTGATAAACTTGTACTATATAAGAGTCTGAAGTATACGTGGTAGTTTCAAAAAGTTGATTTCAACATACACCCGGATAGACGGATTTAGCTAAAACAAATCCCATATCTACACCGATTCAGAACATATATATACTTTATACTTTGGAAATAAATATTGTAGCAATTACAAACGGAATGACAAACTTATACTAAATACCATTTTACACTCTTGTGTGAAGTGTATTAAAATGTAAACATGTTACGAATACCATGTGGGAAAGTGTTATCATAGCAAACAATCCAATTATTGCAATACATACGATTCTGTAATTATTACTTACGCTAACTATAAACGGAAGCAGCAATGCATGGCTCAAGCCACACAAATGATTTTTGAATGATAAAATAGCCCACGTTTTAAGTGCAACGTCAGTCAAGCGCATAAATTAAATAAATTGCTTTGGATTTCCTAATAAAACCTAAAACCATTGTTTTTTTAATATTTATGGAATTAAATATGTTAATATGTATGTATGCGAAAGGGCTGGATCAGTGTTAATTGCTGCGCTATTAAACATATGGCAACGATAAAATGAAGATGATAATATTTTTATACAGTCAATAAACAACATGCATGAGATCATACTTACATACATAGTTCAGAGCATGAATGTTATTGTTAACAAAAGCAAACAGCAAGAAAATAAAAAGAAATTTGTAACACATTTCATGCATTAAAGCAAGCATTGATCTTTAATTAAGGGGGTGTAACAGTTGTTACTTCAATTCTTATTTTTTTCTTTTTTTTTTATGTATTATGAAGCTATTGATCTCTCTTACATCCATATTGCTTTGTCAACGAGTAGTTCGCAGTAGCTGTGGCGAAAACAATAAATAAAAAATTTATAATGTCATGTATAACTTAAATTTAAAGTTTAAGTAAAAGAAATTGTAAATTTTTTAGTAGAAGCTTGTGACCGATTATGGTCTAGAGGCTAGATTACCAAACTTTAAATAAATAAATAAAAGTCTTGGAATTCCCAACAGCCTGATAATCTTTTGAACGCGATTTTTGTCTTTAATAACTTATGTATATGTTACTTAAAAGGGTACATATCTGGCATTAATTTGCACTTATTGAACATTGTAAACAACGACGCTTATTTTGCTTCGAAAATGTCGAATTTTGTTCTAACAAAACGTCACACAGACGTATTTGACCTGAAAAGCTGGCCAAAAAGGCAAAACTGAATTTTAAGAAATCTAAAGAACTAAGTACGCAGCTCGACAGACAACAATATTTTACATTATATTGTAAATTTTCAAGACTTTTAGTTGCGATTTGTAGCTCTGAGACCCTGCTAAAGTCAGGAAAGTGAAGAAAATTATATGAGATTTAAATGTTTTTTTCGGTTTCTGGATGTTTTTATGATATTTTTTTGCGGCTAAACAAATAAAGGTTTAACAATAATTTTTTTTTTCGCTGAAAGGTTTGATCAAAAGTTACTTAAAAAAGAAAAAAAAAATTAAATATGTTGAATATTCATGTTGAAACAATTCGTTCAAAAGCTAAAAAAAAAATTATACACTTTTTTTGCAAAAAAAAAAAGAAAAAGAAGAGGTTTTTGAAAGTGAGGTTAGCATCTCTACGAATTATGTTTGGTACCACAATAAAATTTGGAATCTCTTATTTTAGAAACAAAAAAAAAGTTTGCGCAAGTTTGCGCCATTATTTTTGACGATTTTTTTAAACTTTCACATTTTTTCCATTTTTGCTAATCAGGCACTTTTTCTTATAAATTTATATCGTCATTAACTTTTATGTATTTTGAATTATTGATTTCAACTGTTATTCACATCACTTTTAACACTTCACAATGTTAATACCAGCCTATAATTATAAATTTGAAAAATTCTTTATTATCCATAATAGTTATAAGGGAATGTCCCACACATCCCCATAAAGGATATTTTTACATACCTGCTCTACAAAACATTATTTGTTAAAAAAAATAAATATACGTACCTAATAAGAATAATTATTAAAAGCATTTATCACAAAAATAAGTTTACAAAAAATAAATACAGGTATAGAAAAAATACATGTGCACCCAGGTATCAGGCTACCATCCAATTGTCAGAAGAAGCTGCCGAGGCCAGAAATAAGCCCTTACGATTATATCGTACGAATTATTCGAGGAAATTCAGCAGAAGCGATACAAATCGAAATGTCTTGAATAGGTTATTTCTGAGCAGTGACCCTTTTATAAGCAGCAGTACGCAAAGAGAACGGGTAATTAAAAAAATCTTTTTCATCAGAAACCATCACACTTCTTCTTCCTGACACCGGTGATGCAGCTAATGAGGATATACATACGACATAATAATTATTAAGAAATTTTTATTACTTTAACTTTTCCGTATATTTAGTATTAAATAATATAAAATAAATATAATAAAGCCTTTTTTCATAAAAAATATACTGTTTTATAAGATCCTCAAAATTTTAAAATTTTTTTAATTAGACCGTAAATCATACATATGTATTCATGTACATACAGTCTGTCAAGAATGAGCTTAAACCTTTAAAATCAATATTTGTTAATTGAGTTTTACTATTTATACCGTCTTTTATTCCTTAATAATGTGGCTTTTGGAAAAATCTTGAAAATTTTAACTTTTTTTTATTGTATTTTAAAAACAAAAAATTTGACGAATTTTGCAGGAAAAGTTTTTTTTTTCTCCTTAAATTTTTAATAACTCCGAAAGCGTAATAGATAGAAAAGTAATGTGTTTCGTTAGTTTAAGCAGATTTTTCCGGTGCATCTTCTGATTCTCCTACTATTAAAATTGGAAAACCCATTTTGAAGTTATGACAACATATATTAGGCAACCCAACGATTTAGGGGGTGAAATATGCCACGCCTTTAAAAGAAAATCCTTACGTACTAGAGAAAAACGGAAAACAGATTTGAATTAAGGGCATCAAAATCCATATAGTCCACATACTTTTATTTCTAGGGTAGACAAAATTTTTTTTTTTGTTGTGCAGTGTACTTTTGTTGGGCAATGTAATTTTTTCAAAATCTGCCACTAGATTTCTTATATCATACTACACCTAAAACTATCAAAAAACCAGTTAATGTATTACTTTCTTTGTTTAACCTGTATTTTTGTCAGCGTTCTTATATGTGCCACTAAGAGAATTTAGCAAGATTACATGGACATCGTTGGTTCTAAGATTGTGGCAATAAGATTGGCATTTTCGTAGTTTCCCTAAAGATAATATAACAAAAACAACAAATCAAATATGATACATAAAAACATTTACTTAAGGCCATCAAGGAATAATTTAAGTATACACTTTAGTAGAGTATTAATAATTTACTACGGACGCCCTCACATGCTCGTTCTATATCTTTAAGTTTTCTCTTTATAAGATCAAGTAAAAAAATAAATAAAATATTTTTTAGGTTAAAAAAAAAGTTTTAAGACGTTGAAGCAAATGTGTCCACCTGAAGCTGTTCGGAATCGAATTTGGATTTTAACTTCCATCGTAGGTGTCTATTTTGCAATTAATAAGCGCTGATATAATCATGCGTTTTTCTTACGCAGTACTGACAAAAGTAGCAGCAAATTCGGGAGAAATTTAAAAAAAAAACTATTGATATAAATTTAATTCCTAAATTCTACTGCTAAATTTATCAGAAGACGTAATTTATTTTTTATCATCTTCTCCCTTTTTTGCGCTCATACAAATATTAAAAATAAATTATTTATTTGTATATCCTCTACACGAGAGTTGAAACGGTTTTATATGGGCTTGCCATTCCGTTTGTAATTTCTACATTATATAAAGAGAAATTTATTAAGCTCAGTCCGTCTGTCCGGGTGTATGTTGAAATAAGCTTTTTGAAGCACCCACGTAATATCAGTTCATCTGATATGCTTTCGAGAATTTTACTTTTGAAAATAAGTTATGTTGGCGCATTACGGGCTGTGATATTAGCGAAACAACACGATTGTCTCTTTTATTTACCCAAACAAACTCAAATTTTGCAGCTCCTAATTAATTTATTAAGATATTTGGTACTTATATATAAAATACTAGCCGCCCGGTACGTGCTTCGCTACGTATCAAGTGAAATAATAAAAAAAATTAATTGGAACACCAAATTCATCTATTGAAAAAAAAAAATAGCACAAAAATTCATTATAGATTGTTTTATGGAGAGTTAAACTACGTTTTTACTTTTTTTTCTCATTGCTATCCCTCTCAAAGATAAATGCTGTTCAAAAAAAAGTTTTTACCCGTTTTATCCCCTTAAAACTCAAAATTTCCAAAAAAGTACCAGACACCTATCCAATCAATTTTAACAGTCTCTTTGGTCTTTTCTGAATTTTTTTGATATCTTTATTAAGCCCGGAGATACTGAGTTAGCGATTTTACCCGTTAACCGCTCTACGTATTTTGTGCAGCCTTCACATAAACCATCTTCTAAATAGTCCGAACAAAGCCTAAACATTTGGTTCGGATAGGTAAGCCCGTTCTTGAGTTATAAAATTACAACGAAAAGTGGCATTGATTTCTATATATATAGATGTACCCTCTTCATCATTTGCGGAAAATCTTGGTTCAATAGGTCAAATACAAAGATATCGAATTTTTTAAAAATGTTGATTGAAAGTGCAGATTATCAATGTCCAGGGTATATAAAGCTTGACACAGTGATCTTACTTATATTTCTTTACTAGCTTGTGCCCGCGACTTCGTTTGCGTTGTTATCGGGATAAAAGGTAGACTAAGCAGTATCCTAGGTTGTTATTCCTATGATTATCAAATATAATTCCACTCAGCCATTTTTGCGTGATTAAGTTCTAGATTCGCTTAGAAAATATAAATAATACCACATTCATTAAGTTCCGTTCAGCCGATTTTGCGTGATTGAGAAACAAATATCCAAACATACAAACATTCACATTTATTATATTAGTTGGATTTCCTTACCAATACCCATTAGTTTTATGTACCAATAATTAATAAAAATTTTCATAATCATTATTTTATTTATTTATCAAAAGAAAAATATATTACTTTCATATTAATATGTACCATGTATGTAAGTACATGGTATGTATGTGACTGACTTTTCATTTTATAGTCGGTTTTCAATGGAAATCATATTTTAAACATAAAAGAGAATATCACAATTCATGATCCATAAATAGGCAATTAATTTTTTTTTTTTTTTTTTTTTTTTTTTTGATTTTGTTATTTATCTTTTTTTTAAATTTCAGCTGACAATGGTCATTGTATGAGAGAAGAACGTATAAACCCAATTATTTTGTTTATCATAATAAAAAAAAATAAAATATGTAAGAAGAAAATCTTGCTTATGAAATGTTCAATTCTTTGACAGTCAACGATTGTTGTGGTATGTGGAATGAAAAACAGAAAAAACAAAACACCACAGCAGCGGCAGTCAACCAATTGTTTGAAGATTATATTGACAATAAAGTTTGAAGGCGGCTTAAAGGCAATAAAGAAATATGTATGTATGTATGTATGTATGTATGCACGTACGTCTCTAGAAATGTAAGTGCATAGTTATGTCAGTAACAAAGGCATGGTATTCCAAACGTATGGTCCAGAATAGAGAAATTCCAAAAGAGACAAAACAAGATTGTAATTGCCCTTAATTTCTTTCATAAAAATTCTCTACTTTTACAAAAGAAAACATTTTCATAACGCCTATTTAGTTTATTAAAAAAATCCTTCATTTTCAAGTGATCGAATATTTAGTCTTGACGTCTGAAAATTTTGATAAATTCTGCTTTATTCGAAAATTTGTGGTACATCTTACAAAGTTATTTCTTTTCGTCAACTTTTCTATTACGAATTAGGCGATGAAAGTTTACATCTTGAAAATTTACTAAAATTTAAACATTTTTTTCAATACACATTTAAAAAAAACAAACTTGGGCTGTCACTCAACTATCCCTGTGTAACCTAGGAAATTCAACTGAAAAAAACAACAATTTAAATTTTCCACATGTCAGACGCCATGTTGAATATCTTGTATACAGTTACATTAATTTTTATTAAAGACGTGATTACCTCAAAAAAAAAATCCTTTGTTGTTGACGAGTGCATTTGGCAATGAAAAACTTACAACAACAAAAGGAAAGCAACAGATTTTATTTATTAAAACTTATAACAACAACATTGACATCGTCAGCGACAAAGACCACGATGACTAAATAATGATGACCGGTTTGTGCTACAAGTTTTGACGTCATGATATGATGGCTGTTTGATGTTGCGACATTCTGTCTAATGTCTGCTGCGTCTTTATAAATACTTTTATGAAGAAATAGTTTAAAATCACATAAAATAACTTACAGATGTCTTTCTGGCCATAAAAATGTCACAACAGCAGTATGTATTTATATTAAAAAGTAAAGGAAGAAGTAAAAAAAATTTAAAATGCATTCTTTGCCAAGAGCACCCACTACGTCATATATTTTTTTTATTTTTGTACTCTACATACCGTACATAACGTTACAGTAAATACATTTGAACTTACCGGCTTAAAAGAAGGAAAGGTTTCCGTACACCGTCGAATATGAAACTCGAAAACATTTTTTGTTTGTTGCCGAACGTATCCATTTTATGTACAGTTGGATCTTAAATTATAATGAATCCATGTTTTTGTATCGAATATATCAAACGTCATTCACTTGATTTACGAAAAAGCTCACAAAAATCATTTATCTTTCTTAAGGTCAAAAAATTGGTCCAATAGAGACAAAATAAATTCGATATCTCACACTTTTATATCCGGCAGTAAATTATAAAAATATATTTAACCAGAATTTTACAAAGTCTACAATACAAAAATAAAATAATAAATATCATTCGCCACAAATGCGGCAATTCTGCTTATTGACGAATCCACTGAGGTAAAAATGTGCCTCATCACTGGAGATGATTTTCTGCGAAAATGAACGATATGAATTTTGATTTGAACGCCAATTTTCATAATGAGCCTGAATAACTTTAACGCATTGTTCGATTGTGTATCTTTCCATGGTTCAAATTGAGTTAGTCTGAACTTGAGAAATGTCAAATGAAATGCATAAAAAAGACTTGACGTTTGGTTGTGATTCACATTCATTATGTGCAAGATGGTGAAAGTTATTATAGGGGAGTCGTTAAGCTCTGTAAGTCTGTTCGTCTGTCCGTGTGTAGGTTGAAATCAACTTTTTAAGCCCCCCGACATCGATTGGACCCGGGTGAGGTATTAAAATATCAGAAATATTCGGTAGTAAATCGGTATTGAAAATCTAAAACATCGGTACATAAACAACTGAGATATGAGCAAAAACCCACGACCACCTCTATTTTTTTATTCATAAAAACAACATTACAACAACAACATACATACATACAAACGTGTATACTGGTTAGAGAAAACGTGGCATCAAATCCCAGCTGAGCCAAAAATTATTTTTTTATATTTTTTTTTAATTTTATTTAATTTTTTTTTTTTATTTAATATATTATTTATATTTTTATTATTTTTTTAAATTTTTTTATTTTTTTTTTAATTTTTTTTATTTATTTTTTTTTTTTGTTTTATACTTATTATTTATATTTTAATTATTTTTTTTTTAATTGCTTTTTTAATTTTTTTTTTAAATTTTTTTTAAACATACGTAAATTTTTAGTTTTACAATGGGATGTTTTTATATATGTATGTTTTTTATATGTATGTACGTATTTCATATGAGATGAATGGTGATACAAACTACTGTTATTGCATGACTTCACGTTGTAAAGGGTATTTAAGATTCGGCACGGCCGAATATAGCACTCTTACTTGTTTTGTATTAATATTACCTGCAATAACTCTACATACATAAAATAATATGAAATCACACTGATATACAATCACTTTGAATTCACTTTTTGACATTTTCATGCATTTCTCTTTTAAGAAAGCTTTGCTTTAGCAAACCATTCCTAAGTTTTAAAAATTTCAATCAAGTGGGTATGCTAAATCTTGTTGTTATTTTCCGTCGTATTTATAGTATGCATATGTATGTGCATATGAATTTTAAAATAATTTGTTCTGCCCAATTCATTTTAGGTTTTCTCTTAATAAAAATATTTCCAAATTTTATATTCAGTAAATCATTTGCCCTAAGCTGGGCTTTAGTAAAAGAATATTTAATACTTTTATTTATTTATTTTTTATTCCTGTTAAGGGGGGTAAGCATAAGCCATAAATTGGAATTTTCTTTATTTCTATTTTAAAGCAAACGAACCAAATATTCCGGCCAATAACAAAGAAAAAAATAAACAAGTAAGAGCGCTATATTCGGCCGTGCCGAATCTTATATACCCTTCACAACGTGAATTCATGCAATAACAGTGGTTTGTGTCACCATTCATCCCATATGAAATACGTACATACATATAAAAACATACATATATAAAAACGTCCCATTGTAAAATTATAAATTCACGTGTGAATGTTAAAAAAAAAACAAAAAAAAAAAAAATTTTAAAAAAAATTTAAAAAAAAAATTTTAAAAAAAATTTAAAAAAAAAAAAAAATTTTAAAAAATTATTATGTATATAATATATACAAAACAAAAAAAAATAAAAAATAAATTAAAAAAAAAAAAATTAAAAAAAACAAGTAACAGTGCTATATTCGGCCGTGCCGAATCTTATATACCCTTCACAACGTGTAGTCATGCAATAACAATTGTTTGTATCACCATTCATCCCATATAAAATACGTGCATACGTACACGTTAGAATAAATGTGGCATCGAATCCCAGCTGAGCCAAAAAAATTTTATTTTATTTAATATATTATTTATATTTTATTATTTTTTTTTATATTTTTTTTTAAATTTTTTAAAAAAATTTTTTTAGAAAAATTTTTAAAAATTTTTTTAAATTTTTTTTTTAAATTTTTTTAAAATTTTTTTTTGTAGTTTTTTTTATTATTTTTTTCTTAATTTTAATATTTTTTTTTTTTTGTAATTTTTTTTGTTTGGTATGTTTTTTACATGTATGTATGTATGCATGTTGTTGTTGTAATTGTGAAAAAAACGAGGTGGTCGTGGTTTTTTGCTCATATCTCAGAAAGTTATAGGGCGATTGTGCTGAATTTCAATAGCGATTCATTCCTGGATATTTCCAAGAGATTGATACCATATATAGATCTGAGGAACATATAGTTGCTTCTAAAAGTTGATTTCAACCAACACACGGACAGACGGGCAGACGGACAGACGGACAGACGGACAGACGGATAGACGGACAGACGGATAGACGGACAGACGGACAGACGGTCAGGGCTTAATCGACTCCTCTATTCATAAGCTTTCAGAAAATATATACTTTATGGGGTCGGAAATGAAAATTGTAGAAATTACAAACGGAATGACAAAGCTATATATACCCTTGTACACCACAGGTGAAGGGTATAAAAATAATAATAATAATATAAATAATATATTAAATAAAAAATTAAAAAAAAAATAAAAAAAAAAATAAAAAAAAAATATTAAAAAAATTAAAAAAAAATTTTTTTGGCTCAGCTGGGATTCGATGCCACGTTTTCTCTAACCAGTATACACGTTTGTATGTATGTATGTTGTTGTTGTAATGTTGCTTTTGTGAAAAAAAAATCGAGGTGGTCGTGGGTTTTTGCTCATATCTCAGATGTTTATGTACCGATGTTTCTGATTTTCAATAGCGATCTACTCCCGAATATTTCTGATATTTTAATACCTTACCCGGGTCCAACCTATGTCGGGGGGCTTCAAAAAGTTGATTTCAACATACACACGGACAGACGGTCAGACGGACAGACGGACAGACGGTCAGGGCTTAATCGACTCCTCTATTCATAAGCTTTCAGAAAATGTATACTTTATGGGGTCGGAAATCAAAATTGTAGAAATTTCACACGGAATGACAAACCTATATATACCCTTTTTCACTGTGTGAAGGGTATAATAAATCAGTTAATGGCTCTGAGTCACTTTATGTTTTCTATACTATTAAAAAAAACATATGTATGTAAATACATATATACTTACATACATTTATTTCATTTGATTTTACCTGAAACAATAAAACAAACAAAACAAAAACAAGTAAAAGCGCTATATTCGGCCGTGCCGAATCTTATATACCCTTCACAACGTGTAGTCATGCAATAACAGTAAATTCACGTATGTATGTTAAAAAAAACAAAAAAAAAATAAAAAATAAAAAAAAATTTAAAACAAAAAAAAATAAAAAAAAATTAAAAAAAAAAAATAAAAAAAAATAATAATAAAAATATATATAATATATTAAATAAAAAATAAAAAAAAAATAAAAAAAAAATTAAAAAAAAAAATTTTAAAAAAATTAAAAAAAAAATTTTTTTGCCTCAGCTGGGATTCGATGCCACGTTTTCTCTAACCAGTATACACGTTTGTATGTATGTATGTTGTTGTTGTAATGTTGTTTTTATGAAAAGAAAATCGAGGTGGTCGTGGGTTTTTGCTCATATCTCAGTTGTTTATGTACCGATGTTTCTGATTTTCAATACCGATCTACTCCCGAATATTTCTGATATTTTAATACTTTACCCGGGTCCAACCTATGTCGGGGGGCTTCAAAAAGTTGATTTCAACATACACACGGACAGACGGTCAGACGGACAGACGGACAGACGGTCAGGGCTTAATCGACTCCTCTATTCATAAGCTTTCAGAAAATATATACTTTATGGGGTCGGAAATGAAAATTGTAGAAATTTCACACGGAATGACAAACCTATATATACCCTTTTTCACTGTGTGAAGGGTATAATGAAAATTTTACTCTTCGGACTAGTAAAGCAATTGTTTGCGTATTTAAATTTGTTCGATAAAACTCGTACTACAGGATGTTATTGTTATTGCTAATGTTTTTTTTTTTAACCACTGGTTCCACCTTTAAATTCTACACCAAAAACAAAACGTACAAACACTTGTTGTTGATTGATTTACAACACGACCGTAATAATGGTCAATAACTGTTGCCATAAACAACCGACGAACGCATCCCAGAGACGAATCGTTAATTTGTCAATTACAAACACACATACAATTTACATTCAATTCACACAATTGGTAAAAATACTTAAATAATATTTCATTTTTTAAAGGCCACACACATCTGTAGAAGCTACTTATGTTGCATTAATTTAACTACAATTACGAGACGATTTCCTTTTAAAATAAATTTCCAAGGAAATTTTAAATCTTGAGTTGAGTTGTTTTCACCTAAATAAGAAAATAATGTTGTTACTTCAATTAGATTTAATTGGTCTGACCTTTTGTTTGTCATTGAAATGTCTGGTTGTAGTAAAAGAAATTTGATTGTCGTCTACCAAATTTGATTTGTTCCTCACACTATCTCGACTTAATTTAAAAAAAAAGAACCAAATATGTGGGAATATCTTAGATAGTTTTAATTGTAAAAATTTGGGATCATGGTTAGATTGTAAGACAATCTGCTCTACCTAACATTCTGGGCATTGAAAAGATGTTAAAGTGAAAAGAAAATTAACTGACAGACCTAATATTGGAAAAAATATTCTACTCTAGAGGCATGTTACCTTGGCAAGACTGTCCACACCTAGCTGTTATTGCTAGTCCAAGGTATAGAGTTGTTAACAACATCTTTGGCTAGAGCATAGGAGGATCCTGGACCTCGTAAATAAAGAGGTTAGAAAACACAAATATCGCGTGGCACTGCCCACTTTTCTAATTACGAAACTGAATAGTCATGACAGCTCGATATGTGTGCAAAGTTTCAGAAAAATCGGTCCAGTGCAAGAACCTCAAAATTATAAGTTTTTTTTTATAGGGCCCTGCCCCTTTTTTTTATCACGAAATTATAAAGTCATGACAGCTCAATGTGTGTGCAAAGTTTTAGAAAAATCGGTCCAGTGCAAGTACCTCTTAATTAAAACTTTTTTAGGGGCGTGGCCCCGTCCACGTTTCTTATCACGAAATTATGTAGTCATGACAGATCAGTATGTGTGCAAAGTTTTAGAAAAATCGGTCAAGTGCAAGTAGCTAAAAATGATAACTAATTTTTATGGGCGTGGCCCCGCCCACTTTTTTCACCCATAAACACTCCCTGGAATGTGTACAACAACTTGCCAAAGTTTGAGTCCGATCGGTTTTACAGTTTCGGAGTCTATAGCTAACACACACACACAGTTTCACTTTTATATATATAGATTGTTCTCTCTCTCTCTATCTCTCTCTGCAATCAGCTACAAAGAAGAAAATTCTTATTATTAAATATTGACTGTTTCTGTTAACGCTACTTGACGCCACCTAAAATTCATTTTCACTTATATATAATAATGGTCTATTTGTATGACTGTTAACTCTGTTTGTCGTCCACGCACATCTATTTGTCTTTCGTCCACTTTTGTGCATCTGGCTGAGTGTGTCCCCATTAAGCGTTTATAATAAAAATCAACAAAGCGGCTGCAATAAAACAAAGAACACGTTACGTGAAAAAACAATTAACACTTTTTTTGATGTTGTTCTTATTGTTGTTGTATCATCATTATTATCATCATTGTCATCATCACCAACAGAATACAAGTTACGACAAGAAATGAAAAAAATTGTAGAAAAAAATCTCAACATATTTAAGAAGGGTGCTTTTTTAGTAGAATAAAATTTTGTATTGAAAATCAAAACAATGAAGTTGGATATTATTGAAAGATAGTTTATTGTCTGGTTTAAGTATGACTTCTCGCACCGCGGCTGGCTCGGAAGAAGTATGTTTGGCATGCCTTACTTTGGGCACTGAATGTCATTATATCAGTGATGATGTCATCTTGAAAGCCGGCGGCATATCGGCTTCGAACATAGACTGCACATGGCCTCATAAAAGTTAAATCGCGTGATTGTTGAGGCTTCCTTCACATGTTCTGTGTATCATATTACATTACAGCTCCTCCGCTTTAAGAACATTTTATTGGGGTACAAAAATGTCAGTGCTTATATTCCTGTAACGGTTACCAGTAATGTCTGGCCGGCATTGTTTAAAAAAAAAAAGACTTAAAATAATTCCACCGGCCTTTAAAACACGATAAACAGTAACTTCTTCTGGATATAGTTCAAATTACTGTTGTTTCCATTCAACCAAAAATTAGCTTAGTCGCAGAACAAAATTTTCCTTTGAAATACGAAATCAACCGTAATTTTCTTTTGACCTCACACAACAAATCTTGGTCGTGATCGACAGATGCGCGACTTAAAATCTCGCACAAGTTACATTTTGTAAGGCTACGAAACCAAATCTTTTTGCCGAATCTTATATTTATAAAGTGTAGCAAAATGCGGATTGAACTTATTTGGATCATTTTCAATAGTAATTACTTTAGCAACAACAACTTCTTCGGTACGCACTGTAAGACGTCATCCATGCTGGCCAAACTAAAGAAATGAAAAAACGATTATAGAAGATTATGCCGACGGTAAACAATATTTTGCAGATACTATTCATAATAAAATGACAAAATAATTAAGCAGTAAACAAATTAAACGTCGCACATATCAAGCGATATATCCTGCCTACACAAACCCTTTTACCTCTAAAAAAACACACCCTTTATATATGCTCATTCAAGAAGCAAGACGAGTATAAAACATTTAACTGCATTTTTATGATTAAAGAAAATATATAGAGTGCAACAAGTATGTTGTACATGTCCACAAATATACACATTTGCTACTACATGAAGACGTACTTAAACAGTGTAACACGTACGTAAAGTGAAAATAATAAAAAAAAGGATAAATAATGTTGCATACCACGAGGAAACAAAAAAAGTTTAGAAATTAAAAAAAAAACAGCTGTTGTGCTGCTCACTTGGGTCCACTAAAATGATCCAGTTCTGGTACGTGTAGGAAATTAGAAGAAAAGAAAAATAGGTTATTAGTACGGAAGAGAATAAAAAGAAGAGAAGTCGGTATCTGATACATCAATCGCTTCGAAAAAAGTTGTCCTAGACTGCGTTAATTTCTTCAATTCTGGATTGGTTGAGGAAACCACTTATTAAGACAGCCTAAGTGGACAGGATATTTCCTGCGGGATAGTGATATAGGAAGTTTTATCGTCGCTGCTCTAATAAATTCAGTTGTGTGTTTTTTTTTACTTGGTTTTCAATCAAACCTGGGCTAAAAACTCAACCGAAAAGGTAAACGCCTTCGCTACACACTTAGAAAGTGTTTTTACACCAAATGATGTAAATGTTCCCCCTAGCCCTCCCATCATTAGCGATACCATAAATATCCCGATTAAATTTCGTTTCTCTTCATTAAAGTCGGCGATTAGCAAAATTAATATCAAAAAATCACCCGGACCTGACAATATCACTGGTTCTATGATAATAAACCTCCCTACGTCCGGTTTGAGAATTATACTCTTCATATTTAATGCTGTACTACGAGTGGGTTGTTTCCAAAATTTGTGGAAGAGGTCCACAAGCAAGGAAAAGACCAAAGTCAAATACCTTCGTATAGACCGATTAGCTTGTTATCAATTCTATCAAAGTTTTTTGAAAAAATGCTTCTACAGAGCTTAACTCCTTACCTTAGCATGCAAAACATTATTCCAGATCACCAGTTTGGTTTTCGTGAAGGACATGGCACCATCGAACAAGTCCACAGAATTGTCACCATGATTAAAACGGCATTCGAGAAAAAACAATACTGTTCAGTTTGTTTATAGATATTTCTCAACCATTCGACAAAGTTTGGCATGATGGCCTACTCGTAAAAATATTAGAGAAACTTCCACAAAACACACATAAACTCTTCCAGAGCTACTTGAGGGGTAGGTCGTTTACAGTAAGATGTAAGGATCAATTTTCCTCCATCAAGAAGATTTCTGCTGGCGTCCCACAGGGCAGCATACTCGATCCTCTATTATATGTTATCTTTACGGCAGATATGCCAATGAGCCCGAACATATACACGTCAATGTTTGCCGATGACACCGCTTTTATAAGTGTAAACAGTGACCCAACAACTGCTTCTCAACAAATTCAGACTCATATACATGAACTAGAGAAATAGTTGAGTCTATGGAAAATAAAAGTAAATCCGTCCAAATGTGCTCACGTGACTTTTACGCTTAGAAGAGACAATTGCCCAGCGATAAAAATAAACAACATCCCCGTCCCGGTGGAGAATCAAGTTAAGTATTTGGGAATCCACCTTGATCATCGCCTAACATGGTCCCGTCACATTGAGGCTAAAATATCCGCTATGAAACTCAAAACCTCAAAGCTACATTGGCTTATTGGCCAAAAATCTACACTTGCTCTGGAATACAAAGTCCTCTTGTATAAGACCATTATAAAGCCAATATGGACTTACGGCATTCAGCTATGGGGTACAGCATGTGAATCAAATATCCAAAAACTTCAAAGAAGACAGTCTAAGATACTCAGACAAATTGTCGGCGCACCATGGTACGTACGTAATACCTACATTCACCGAGATCTAAATATTCCAACTGTTTCTGAAGAAACAATAAAGTATTCGCGCAAGTTGGTAAACAGACTGACGGTCCCTCCCAAACCTCTCGCCAGGGACCTCTTGCTATTCGAAGGACATAAGCGGTTAAACAAAGCCGATACATTGAGCCTCGCGAGAAGGCTCCCGTAACTCCAATCACGTAACACTAGTTTCTAAGATTTGAATACGATCAGTTTGTTATTACAGTGGTAGTAATTAATATATATTTAGTATTAGATTTAAGATTTGTATACATATTGTAAATTTCTATTAGAAAGATTCAATATTTTATTATAAAGGAAAAAAAAATAAATAAAAACTTATTTAGTTTTCAGGAGAGCATAAAAATTATTTTATTTTCTTACCTATCGACTTACACATGCTTAGTTAGTCTTTGGGGTGCTACTTATTGTACTTTTTACTTTAAAATAGTACTACTTTTTTATCCCTATATTTATTATTATTTTGTACTACTTTATGTTCGTCTGTCTGGTATTATGGTGAAAAAGTAGATGGCCCGACACCGACCCCGAAAACCATTTTTTGTAAATTCTCAATTTTTACACACTTGTTCATACATTCTTAACTTTTTTTTTAATGTTCTATGTGATTTCAGTTTAAAGAAAAATATTCTTATAATATTTCCACTTGTAAAACATTTCCTAAGAATTCTTCAAGAACAGAAATTTTAAAATCATTTCCTTATTTATAAAATTTTTCTAAATGTTTTAGTTACTCATCTGCATCAACGCTGGTCACTTTTCATTTTCGAAAAATTGACGTTCTAATTTATATTAAGAGGATATACAACTAACAAATTTAGGTAAAGAATTTCCCAGTCTTACAATTAAATAATTTTGTGTAAGCGATTATGTAATAAATTACGTTAACTACTTAGAAAATTTGTTAATGTGTGTTAAATACTACGCAGCAGTAGCAGAAATAACAAACATAAATTGAGGAAAATTAGTTCAAATTCTTGCTGAAATATGTATGTACGTACAGGCATACAAATATATGTACGTAAAAGGCCAAGAATTTAAATTAAAATAAACTACTAAAATAGAATCAACATTAATCCAAATGAACTAAACTAAATTAGTGACTAGAGCAAAAAATCTCTAAATTAATAATCCCCCTCATGTAGTGAAAAAACTTGTTCACACACATAAATCACTTTAAATGTGCCTTGAAAGAAAGAAAAAAATTATGTTACAGAAGAAGGTCGACTTTTGAAATACCTTAAAATAGAGCAGGTTTAAAAGTGTAAAAATTTTAAAGTGTATATACCGATATCTAGAGGGAAAATAGCCCAGTGATATTTTAGTCAAATTTAAGCAGAACACAACACAATCTGTCAAATTGTTTACATGTCTGTATAAAGAGGATTACTTTAACATCATCACAGCCAAACGGCTACACGATCACCGTTGTCTCTGAAACATATTATATATTTTTTTATATTTTTTTGGTAGGCTACAATGAATCTGTCCCATACATTAAGAATTGTAAAATAAATATGAGCTTGAAGAGGTTGTATTTTAATTACCAAAAAAAAAATCACAAAGTTAAAATATTGTTGAGTTAACGATGAGTTTGCCGAATCAAATCATGATTTTTAAGATAAATTGCCACATTTTGAAAACCTCGATCTAGTTTGAGTCTCTTCATGATTAATTGCCAACCAAACTAACCTTAATGGTTAATGTAGACATTCCATAACCATAACAGTCATTATGATCCGAAATTCTATTGCTTTCTATGTCGTTATGGCAATTAACTATTAAACAAATATATTGTTGCCTATGGCTTTGATTTAAGCAGCTGTTTTTTTTTTATGGTTATAATACGTCTTAGTCGTAATTCAGCTCTGGTCAGATCAAGAGCTCGCGCGTCACTGTCGTTATCGTTGTCGAATAAAGACAATCAGGCCATCCCTTTTTATCTGACTTAGAGAGTTTTGTGTCTCACCTTCGCGTGGTTAATTGTGTGGCGTCGCGTAACTGTGCTTTGGATACAGTTTCCAGAATATTCTACAATCAACCACGTGCATATATATTAATTGGATTAACTGGAGGAGTACCAACTATACTCAAAATTTACAACTGGAGGAGTACCACTTAAACTCATTTTCTTAACTGGAGGAGTACCAATTAAACTCAATGCTAACTGGAGGAGTTCCATAAAACTCAGTATAATTATTTGTTCAGATGTATTCGACTGCCTATACAATAGTATAGGTCGACTTGCGGTGACTGAACCAACGTTTTTTTCAACTAGAGGAGAACCATAAAACTCAGCTTTAATTATTGTTCAAGTGTCTCCGACTTCCTATACAGAGGTATAGGTCGATTTACGGAGCCGGAACCAACGTGGAATATCCTGGCTATTTGGTTACGTACCTCTGCCAACCAATTCTAGAGTAAAAAAAAATTATAATACGTCTAATTTAAGCTTAAACTAATCGCGAGCTGTCAAATCAGCTTCACAAAAACAGAGCTGTCAATTTATGAATATATAATTTAAGTTCTGGGGCCGAATTACGGCATTCGATATCGATTGAAAATGCTAGAATTCTTAAAAGAATCCAATACAAGATGTAAGAAAAACTTTCACGTTCGATTGCAATTTCGATCGATATCAAATGCAGTAATTCGGCCGCTGTTCTTTGCTAATATTTATAAAAGTGTTATTTTTTAACCTTCGATTGTTGTAAAAACCGAAAACAAGGAATTAGTTTTTAACCGAAACCCGGTTTTCTTAAGATTTTAAATAATCAATTATTCAATACATTTCTGAAAATTTTTGATTGTTTTTGATAACCTTAAAAGCTTAAACCAATTACACCGCCCTATGAATGTAGTGTGCAACATTAAAAAAAATGTTCTTATAATTTCAATTTTATTTGAGTAAAAATTATCTGCTATGCAAGCGCAGTTTGTGACGTTTTTTTTCTTTTCCTTCTTAGTTGTCTTTTTTTTTTTAATTTGCTTAATATGATCAAAATATTTCACAAAGCCTCTCATAATTCACACACAGCGCACAAAACAAAATTACACAATAGAATACAAATTCTAATTAAAAAAAAAAAAAGTCGAAATGTAAAAGATCATAGACTTTGGAAAATGTAAGAACAGCAAACAGCCCAATGATGATACAAACAACAACAACATCAGTAACATTTAACATTAAAAACTATCCATCCACCTACACACATAAATGTACATCTGTACTAGGGTGATCGACTCGGTTTTACAACTGGTGAAAAACCCGGTTTTTTTTCTCTTTCAGCTGGCGGTTTTTTCTAAATGTTGATTTTTCGAATATCGAATACACCGGTTTTTTTATCCGAAAAAGCCGGTTTTTCTAAAGTTTATTTTCATATATCTTTGTAACCAATCGTACTATAGTATATTTAGTACGCGAAAAGTTTCCAAAAATCAGAAAATAAATCTATTAAATATTATTCCATAATATTGTAAGAAATTTATTTGTTGTTTAAAAAACAAATGCAAAATAAGAAAAATAATTGATCTTTAATATTATTTTTTTTATAGGATATAAACCTAACGTTAAAAGTTAAAGGTAATTGAATCATAAACTTAGCTGATCGATCTCTTTTAGGTATAAAATGTAGTTACAATAAAGAAAAACCAACAATCCGTCCTTCAAGATCCTAATTTTAATTAATGGCATTGAGTGCCTGTCAACTTAAATTTCAATTAAACCATCGAACAAACTAGTTTATGAATATAGGTATTTGTATGTCTGTCAGAGGTTAAAGAAAGAATTTATAAAATGAAATTTAAAAGATTTTCTCTGTTGCCTTTAAAATGTATTTCAAACAAAAAAAAAACGTTTAAAACAAAATACATTAGAGCATATTAGTTTAAAAGATCTATTTAACTTTTAAAAAATATACAGAAGAAGATACAAACATTTATAACAGCCTTATAAAAAAGTCTTATTTATTTATGTATTAGTTTATTGTATTTATTTTACTTGTCCTTAAATTCAAATATTTAAATTAAACCAAATTAGTCAACTGCATTCATGTCAGTTATTGCGTAATTGTGCAGCCAAACGTATATAAACTGTAAAAATTTCATATTTATGTATAAATTTAATTATAATCTTTTTTTACAATATTTTTTAATTTTTTCTTTAAATATTATATATTATATATTCGAACCGGTTAACCGGGTTTTTCTAAATTTTCAAAATAGCAACCGGTTTTTTTTAAATTTTAAATTTCAAACTATTTGAAAACCGGTTTCTTAAAAAAGTCGAATAATCGATCACCCTAATCTGTACCCATTTCAAGCTGCTATTGTATTAGCAACAAGCAAACATCTTGCGTATCAAAAACCACATTATTGGCACTGTTGCAGAGGAGGAAGTAAATGGAGCATGCGATCATTTGAAAAACAAAAATAAAAAACTTTTTAAGGTTTGCTGTCAAAAGCCCAATGGACAGTAATTTGTTTGTGTCTTTTTGATCACAACACCATCGCAAAACACCATGACTCCCTCGCTGTAGTGTATGGTGACGATGATGCCATTACATGCCATGGGACATAATCGAAAAGAAAATAGTAAAAGAAAGGCCTTATGGTGTCATCATAATCTTGTTTAGAAATGTGAATAAATAATATTTTAAAAATTTATTCATTCATTATGTAATCCAATCCAAATTTAATTTTTTAAACAATATTTTTTGCGTTTGTTTGTTGGTTGTGGTTGTGTCTAAAGATAAAAAACAAAACAACAACAAATTTATTTTATAATTAATTATATTTAGTAAGCGTAATCTATTTATAGTTAATATTGATTTTAAACAATTATGAATGACGAGTTACATTATATTTTTTTGTTTTATATATTATTTGGTTGTTGGGTTGAATCTGGTCAATATGCATTTCACTGGTCTACTGACGATCTGGTATAAATAAGCACCAGTAAATTGCATATAGACCAGCTTAAACCCAACAACCAAATAATAAAATATAAAAAAAATTAGTTGAAGGCATATCCCGAATAATTTAGTAAATTACCTTTTTATCTATCTTCTATATATATAAAAGTGAAACTCTGTCTGTGTGCTAGCTATAGACTCCGAAACTGTAAAACCGATCGTACTCAAACTTTGGCAAGTTGTTGTACACATTCCAGGCAGTGTTTATTGGCGGAAAAAAGTGGGTGGGGCCACGCCCATAAAAAATTAGTTATCATTTTTAGCTACTTGCACTTGACCGATTTTTCTGAAACTTTGCACATATATTGAGCTGTCATGACTTTATAATTTCGTGATTAGAAAAGAGGGCAGGGCCAAGCCCATAAAAAAAGTTTTATTTTGAGGTACTTGCACTGGAACGATTTTTATCAAACTGTGTACACATAGTGAGCTGTTATGACTTTACAATTTCGTGATAAGAAAAGTGCGCAGTGCCACGCTCATAAAAAAAGTTATAATTTTTAGCTACTTGAACTTCACTGATTTTTCTGAAACTTTGCACACAGATATTGAGCGCTCATGACTATATAATTTTGTGACTAGAAAAGTGGGCAGGACCACGCCCATAAAAAATGTTATAATTTTGAGGTACTTGCTCTGTACCGATTTTTGTGAAACTTTCCACACATATTGAGTTGTCATGACTATACACTTTCTTGATTAGAAAAGTGGGCAGTGTCACGCCCATAAAAAAAATTATAATTTTCAGCTACTTGAACTTTACCGATTATTCTGAAATTTTGCACACATATTGAGTTGTCATGACTATACACTTTCTTGATTAGAAAAGTGGGCAGTGTCACGCCCATAAAAAAAAGTTATAATTTTTAGCTTTTTGCACTTGATATTCAATATAAATTTAGAATGCATTTATTCATTAAGGGGCGTAGCAACGGGCGCCGGGCTTTTCTAGTTTAAAATAAGTAACGGGTGCTTCTATAGTGTAAATGAGTTTATATAAGTCTGTCATTCTATTTGCATGGTGTGCAATATTCATTTTAGACACTTTTAAGCACATATACATATATATTCTGAATTCTTATAAATAAAGAAATTGATTTAGTTAAGTTCGTCCGTCTGTCCATGTATATCAATTTTTTAAAGCTGCCACGTATGTATATTTTAAGCTCTTTTATATGACATCAGCTTATCAGATATTTTTTCGAAAATTTTGCTTTTAAAAATTAGACGTGTGGGTAGATTACGAGCTGAGATATAAGCGAAAAAACACGATTGCCTCTATTTTTACTCAAATAAAGTCATTTTTGGCAGGCTTGGCAACATTTGCAGAAAATCTTGGTTCAATAAGTCAATTACCGAGAAAGATATAGACAAAAAAATATTTTGAAAGAAAATGTCAATTTAAAATTTTTTAAATTATCGATTTCCTAACTTCATAAGTGTTGGTTACAGTTTCACCATATACAGAAGTTGTCAGTTATGGTCATTACATCTTAGTACAAACAGTGTGAAAGGTATATAAGATTAGGTACAGCCGAATATAGCGCTGTTACTTGTTTTTTCAATAGATGAAAAAATAAAACTTAAAAAAAAAATACAGAAAATATTTTTATTAGCTGCCCAGAATTTGTGGTTTCTTTGCGAAAGCCAAATCTTTGCAATTTTTATATTAATATGAGTTCTGACATTAGAATGTCCAGTTAACCAGTTAACGTTTACTGTATCCTCTGACCATTGTTATTTTTAAAGACATATGAACTTACGATTCTACCGCCCCATAAAGCGCACTAAACAGAAAGTTTTTCTGAATGTAATGGTATTTCTGCAATGGCTTGAGGCTTATTATTGCTACAAATTGTAACCTCAAAACACCCAAAAAACTCTCAAATCAGCTGTCACTGAAAAAGTGTTGCTTGTTTAGGTATGCCGATCATAATCCGATTAAGTATATAAACAAGTAACAGTGCTATATTCGGCCGTGCCGAATCTTATAAGTATACCCTTCACAATGTGTAGTCATACAATAACAGTAGTTTGTATCACCATTCATCTCATATAAAATACGTACATACATACATGTAAAAAAAATACCATTGTAAAATTATAATTGAGTTTACGTATGTATGTTTCTAAAAATAAAAATTACAAAAAAAAATAAAACAAAAAAATATATTAAAAACAAAAAAAAATTTTAAAAAAATAATAAAAATATAAATAATATATAAAATAAAAAAAAATTTTTTTGGCTCAGCTTGGATTCGATACCACGTTTACTTTAACCAGTATATACAATGTATGTTGTTGTTGTAATTGTGAAAAAAACGAGGTGGTCGTGGTTTTTTGCTCATACCTCAAAAAGTTATGGGGCGATTGTGCTAAATTTCTATAGCGGTTCATTCCTGGATATTTCCAAGAGATTGATACCATACACAGATCTGGGGAACATATAGTTGCTTCTAAAAGTTGATTTCAACCAACACACGGGCAGACGGACAGACGGTCAGGGCTTAATCGACTCCTCTATTCATAAGCTTTCAGAAAATATATACTTTATGGGGTCGGAAATGAAAATTGTAGAAATTACAAACGGAATGACAAAGCTATATATACCCTTGTGCACCACAGGTGAGGGGTATAAAAAATGGCCATCACGACTCTGACGACAGGCCATTTTCAATTACTTTTTCACAGAGATGCTGCTGTATGTCATCATTGATGACGATGACGATTAGGATCTCGGATTTAATCTCAGGAATTTTTTCTGGTTTATTCTTATAATTTCGAGATTTCATAAAACCCCCCAAGAACGTCACTATTTCTTAAGATAATTTTTTTTTAGGAAAGCGTTACTACAATAAATTAACTGTTTTGTCTTGCTGAAAAACAACAAGTCTTTTAGTTAAGGCCACAATAACTACTTTATTATGTTCCTATAGCTAATTCCGTTTACAGTCACTAAAATTTTTACTTCACCTTTAAAAAAAAAGTATGACGGTATCACGCTGCACCAGAGACAATGGAAACAAATGAAAATGCGCTTAATCGGAGATATTTTTTTTCGAAAAATTGGCGAAAATTTACTTTGTTCCATTACGCATTGAACTATCGGTTTAAAATTCTGCGTACGCTGAATTTTGTACATATCGTCGCTGCTCTGACGAAAACGGTTATGTGACAATTTTCCAAAAAGTTTTTATTGCTCTATTTTGAACCATTATTGGTCTTAAATCTATTCAACAAATCGTTTAAGAATATTTTCATTGGTTCGAGAATAAGCAGCAGTCAGTATGTTTAAGTTTAATACTGTGATGTGATTTTTTTGCTCTCCTGAAAACTCAGTAAAAATCACATAACTGAATTTGTTAGAGCAACGACGATATGAAGGTGGATTTTTTGCCAAAATTCGCTGATCTTGTTAAAGCCAATTGATGTTCTCGATTTTTCGGTGACACCTTTGTTTATAGCAGCAATGTTTTCAAGACACCAACCGGTAAGTTGACGCACAACAATCTACATAACTGTCCATAATTTTTTTTTTGTTTTCTTTCGTAAAGTGCTCCATTTATAATAATCTAAATAAATATATGTGACCGTTGCCGAATTTCAGAGTTGCCACTTGCACAAAGAAAAATAATATTAATTTTAAAAAGTGCATTCTTATTGATACACCCTTTATTACGTTTTTAGTTGACGAAAATTGTTTTACAAAACCTAATATTATTATTTCTTACTATTTTTCTTAAATAATGCCAATCTTTTTTAGTGGCATCATAACTTAATTTCAGATATTTATTTATTTATTGGAAAACGATATATTAATGTGTGGTTATTTGTCAACAAAAATCTTCTTTTTTTACTTTTTGTTTTATGATATGATTCATCCAATGACTTTAGTGACTTTTTTTTTAATATTATGTGGGATTATTGAAATCAATTGAATGAATGTGGCAAAAAGGTCGTCTTTAATTTCAATTATGGAAACAAAATATACATTAGCGAACACAATTAATAATATATTGTGTGATAAGATTTTACACAATAAGAAAGAGGGATTAATAAAAATTTCTTTGCCTTAATTGGACATCGATATTTTCGTCTATATTAGGGCATTTTCTTTAGTGAGCCCACGTGATTTATAAGTAGCAATTAAATTACTTTTCAAATAAACTATAACTCTAATGGCATTAGAGATTGTAAGAAAAGATAAAAAATATATAAATTTACTTTATTTAAAATGATTCATAGCAGTTACTAGTTAAATGGAAACGTCGAACATGAGCAGAGATCATTATTAAATAAAGACTTAAAATGATTTTTGTAGGATTTTATCAAGCTGTATTTAAGTAAAAGTCATAAGTTTAGATGTTTTTTCAAAAGTCTTATTATTTGTGATTTTTAAAATTTTTTAACCCGAAACAAGTTAAATGCCCACCGCCAAAAAAATTATTTGACTGGATTGTCACACATCGAAATATCCATTTAAGACCCCATAAAATATATATTTTCTAAATCCTGGTTTTCCGTCTGTTGAAAGCACGATAGAGCTCGAGCCGAAAAAGCTATTGGGATTAAATTTTGCCACAATTTTTTTTTTATAAATTTAAAACGTACTGGCAAAATTAGATGTACGATTCTGAAATTTTGCAAAAAAATTTTTTTTTTGTTCAAAGGACTTGCAATAACGGAAAATTAAGGTGAGACACTCACTTTAACGCCAACCTCCCATGTAACGCTTTACAATAAATTCATATTCAAGGTAGGTAGGTAAGGCACACTCTCACCCAGAGACCATTACGGTCCATTGTGACATTGTGAAGAATAGAAATAGTTATAATAGAAGATAAAGAGAAGCAGACCAGTCCAGAGTCTCTGGCTATATGGACAAACAATTTTGTTTCAAGTAAACTGAATGACTGTGCAAATTTTCACAAGCTAGAGGTAGAAAAAATAGGGCTCACTCACTCACCCAGAGAAAAAACATGGTTGTTGTAATCATAATCTAAGAGCAACATACCATGATTAAATTGTATGATTGTGGTTAAAACATATAATGGTTGCCAGTTATTATTATTATGTTTGATTAAAGTATCATTCTAGAATCATATATAGGACAACAATTGATATCAACAATCTTTGCGTTTTTTACGGCAATTTATTTTTATTTATTAAAAGCTTATTTGACAGATGTTGTAAAGATATACATATGTCAAATAAGCCTTTAATAGCCTTTTTACACTTGCTCACATCTTTCATCTTTCATCAAATCAACAAGTTGTTAACATCTTCCCATATGAATTGTACGTGTTTGTGTGTCAACATTTCTCAACATCTTTTAAAGATGTTCCTAAATCATTTTATTTCACTCAACATCTTTCGATTATTTAAGTGTCTTCACAAGAAAAAAAAATATTGTTGCAAAAAAAAAATACATGGCATCACTAGAAAAAAATTACAAGTGCCAAAAAAAACACATACAAAGAGTGGACTTGAAATATGTCGTATAAAATAAGAAATCTTATCTTCATCCTCTAACAAAATCTGCATATTGTAATAATAATTGCTCTCCAAGGGCAATAATTAATACAGAATTTTTAAATCCATTTTTTTTTAATTTTTATATGCGCAAACATGTAAAATAATTATTATGACAGATGAAAGATGAAGGATGAAAGATGTTGCAAATGTAAACAAGTTTTTTTTTTCATTTTCAACATCTTCCACGCATTCCGCTAAGATGTGAGCAAGTGTACAAAGGCTATAATAAACCTAAATATGTTTTATGAATACGACAGTAAAGGTATAATATTTTTAATACATCTTTTGTTATTATTGCTAGCGAATTTTTTAAACTTTGTGTTATAATAATATTTTAATTACCATAAATAACAAAAACTTCAACCAACCGAGGTATCAAGTTAGAAGCAAATTTTAAAAATAATAATTTTTGTTCAATCGGAACAAAGTGGCATCCCTATTCTTTAAACTCTGCTTTAATTAAGCGATTTGTTTTTGTTTTTTTAACAAAAACTTAGAGGGAAGTAGGTAATTAGTATAGTATTTCGACGTAATTATTTTTCTTTCTCAGCTTTAAAAGAAGTCGTTTTCCTTTACTGTTTAACGTCATATACATATATTTATGGGTTCATATTAAATAAAAATTTACTAACAATGCTGCCATCTACATTTCACAAATTCCAACTCTTAGTTGTGTGTCTCGGCCAACCACTTACTTTAGCTAGCAGTCAATAGATAGCGACTCACAGCCCCATAATTTAATTTGAAGCGAAATATTTAACATTTTTTGTATTTGTACTTTAACATCTGTAATTCTTGTAGGTTTCGTCTTTTTTTCGTGTCTTTAAATAACGTTGTAATAAAAAAATAATTCCCTTAGTACGTTGAGTCTTCAGTGAAATAAATCTTCTTAATTTTTTTATTCAAATTTAATGTGCAAGAGTATTTGAACTTTTACTTGAAACATTTAATTGTAGTTAATAACTCTAAATGTCAATACATTCATTCAATTGTCATAATAAAGAAAACTAACGCTGTAAAGGACTATGTTATATTAATGACATTCTGACGTTTCTAAAGTCTGTATTACACGAAGTGTTAAAAGCCACATGTAGCTGTGACGTAATTTTGAGGTCATCATACAGCATAAATGTATCCGCTTCGGCCACATGTGTTTCATTTGGATTTTTGGACTAAAATACATTTCGAGTAAATTAAAACCTTGCCACATGCAGCCACTACGATTATTTTAAACCAAAGTGATGAGCATTTTAGTGACGTGAGACCCACATGTGCATGTAGCGTTTTACATTTCGTGTACTATAAGCTTATATGCATGTATCACAAATGTCAACATTTAGAAAATTAGTTTATTACGCTAAAGCCTTAGTGGCAATTTCTTTAAATGTTAATACAAATAAATGTACTTTGAAAACATTTAAACACTATTTAATTTATTATAGTAATAATATAATTTTCGAAATTTTATTATCCCTCCTATTTATTTAAAAATAAATTCTTTTCTATTTCAGTCATTGAATTTACAGCTAGAAATGTAACTTAAGAAAATGGTAGTCTTTGGTTCGTTTTTTCAGAATGATTTGGTACAAAAATTATTTTCGTTGTGGTATCCTGAAATTCCAATGCTTTTTTAATAAGACGACTCTATCTCGCTTTTAATAGGGACAAAATGGCGAATAAAATTTTCTTAACAATATAAAATGAAAGAGCTTGACACCTTAAATTTAGTACACAATGAACTAATTAAAATTTCAGGTTGACGTAGCACATAGTGGTGTTTTGCCAATCTAGCCGGACATCACCTTTTCTTTTTGCTTATATCGCTTCTTAAAAAATTACTGAGTGCTTGAATCAAAATCGGATCAAAGGGAAAAAAGTTTTCCTGAAAAGAACTAATTCTACTACTTTTTTTAAAGTTTTCCTATACTTTTGTTTAGCAAATCCATGTTTTATCGTCAGCATAAGTTTATGGGTAAACTTATCACCCAACTGGAAAGACTCTTTCTTTTTTCTTTTTGATAATTTCCACAAAATATTTATTTTTAAGCCTTAACTTATTTGTAATAGAAATAATAATTATTATTTAAAACCAGTAAGAGTACTATATACATATAATACCCTTCACCATTATTTACATAGGTATAATTTCACACATCGTAGCTAAACGAATATTTCATGTTATACGCTCTTTCATTTGATACCCATATTGATGGAGTTAAAAAATTTGTTCCGCCATTTTATTTTGGATTTTACATTTTTAATAATTTTTTGTAGAATGGTCAAGCCCTTTCATTTGATACCAATATTGAGGGGGATCAAGAAGATACATTTAAAATTACCAGATTTAACCCTTTTATAAATTTATTGTCCGCCGCCAACATGAATTTTAAGTCCTTTCAGATGATACCAATACTGTCTTCTCGGTTGTCTAGAAGCTGAAAAAATTGGTTTTCGTTTGTAAACTTTTGGAATATATAAATTTTTGCCTATAACTTTACCGATTAGAGCACGCTCTATCCAAAAATTTTCACGATTATCTCTAGTACAAATAGTAGCGAACAAAGCAAAATAGGCGCAAAAACGCGCAACGTTTTTTTTTTTGTTTTTAGTCTAATAGTAAAGATTTCATATTTTACCATGATGTATAACATTTTTAAGATAGTGACTGCCTTCACTTTTAAAAACCTTTTGATAATTTTGTTTTCTCAAAAAGTCAACAAAAAAGTTTTGTTAATTTTGACCAAATTTTTTATAATAAAAATTAAAAAATAAATTATATAAATTATTATAAGCAGCTGTTTATATAGTCTTTAGAAAACATAAATCAATGTAAAATCTTTATTCGTTTAGCCACAAAAAAAATTGTAAGCCACTCAAAACTGTAAATAGTCAATAAGTACCCATGCAATTTACTCAGCTTTCTTAACTTTAACAGTGTCCCAAAATGACAAATCTCAAGAAAAAGTTTTGAAAATTCACTAAACGAAAGTTCACGAGCTGCGTACTTAAATTTTTACATTTGTTAAACTATGTGATGTACTGTTTATGTATGTGTGTAAATATTACCAAACGTGCATCCCAGCAAACACGTAGGTTTAATTTCATATTAATGCCAATTAAGTATATTAAGCAATTAAGCTCTCTCCTGGACGATTAACATTTGGAAATTATTTTAATTTAACTGCTTTATAAGTAAAAAAGTCACATTTAATTTAAACTTTAGTCCAAGTTAGCAAAAAATATGTTTTATATTAAGTAAACTATAACCACCTGAACTTAAAGACATAACGTCATGTTTGCTGGGTTATGCAATTCAATATATTGATATGAAAAAATGTTTTATACGGAACTGATATGATCGCATGTGCTGCCGTAGCGAACGCATACATATTTTATTATTGTAAAAACAAAAATTGCGTGAAATTTGGTTGAATTTTAAATGCCCTAATAAGACGATTTTTTGTATATATATTAACCATATGGATATTTTAATTACAATAAAATTTAATATATTAAAATTTGAACATATTAATATAAAATTTTAATATTAACGTATAAAATACCTGCTATCCATTTAAAACAAATACAATTTAAGCCTAATTATTTTTCTTATTTTAATTTGTTTTTGAAACAACAAATTAATTTCTTACAATATTATGGAAGAATATTTAATAAATTTTCTGATATTTTGAAATTTTTGAGTAATAAATATATGGTATGTTTTGTTACAAAGATAAATGAACATAAAACTAAAAATGAAATAAACCGGCTTCTGTGAGTAAAAAAACCGGTGTATTCGACATTCGAAAAATTAACGTTTGGAAAAAACTGCCAGCTGAAAGAGTAAAAAACCGGGTTTTCCACCGATTGTAAAACCGAGTCGATCACTGTAATAGGTACATACATACCTATGTCCATAAAAACATTTTATGTTATATATTCCTATTTTTGGGATTTTTGTAGATTAAGGGTATAATTTGGAAAAAAGTAATTGGCAATATGTTTGAATTACCGTTATTTTACATAAGAACTTGTTTTTTATATTTTTCTTACCTGTGAAGCTTTTCATTAAACATTTTTGTGTCAAAGTGATAAGTAATACAGTGTTTTCTTAAGTATATTAAAAATGAGTTATCCGAATTGAAAAAAAGATAAATTAAACAGTGGTGTCAAGAAAAAAGACGGTCGTAAATCAGGCAACAAATGCTCTTTGAGTCATTGTGGCAAATCTAAAAGAAGCTTACCTACTATGAAGCTATTTCGTTTTCCAAAGTCAAATACGCCATTATTTGAGGAATGGATAAAAAAGTGTGGCTTTGAAAAGGAGTTTGTGGAAAGAACTCCTGTATTATTTTTGTGTGATAGGCACTTTTTGCCAGACTGTATTGGAAAAAAATTTTTAAAAAGTGGAGCCGTGCCAAGCTTACAGTTAACTGAGAGTGATGAGTCCAGAAGCATTGAACAGCAAAAATGTTCTGGAAATGAGGATAGGGATATTTATGTTCTAAAAACTCCATCAAGTAAGCGTAGGAGGTCAGAATCACCATCACCTTTATGCACGAATCGATGGTTATTTTGACTGTTTAAATAGTAAAAATTAAAATGATCCCAACCCTCTGAAACGTGGCTTGAAGATTAATAATAAGACTTGGCAAATACTGCAAGAGCTTATTACATACATACAACAAATTGAATATAACGGTAATACAATATTTTCCATCAGCGGACTTATCCAAACCACTAGGGGTATATTGTCGTTATGTGAGGAAATGCTTAGGGAGAGCTCTAATTTACATATTGTGTTAACCAGCCGATTTAATCTAGACCCATTAGAAAACGTTTTTTCGTTTGTACGTGCTAAAGGTGGACATTGTAAGAACCCTTCTGTTTATAAATTCAATATCGCAATGGCTAAGCTGTTATCTTTAAAAATAAACCAGTTTAGTACCTCAACGAATTGTGCTGAAGACGACGCAATATTTTTGCTACTGGACTTTTAAAGCAGTTTAGAAGATAATGACAGTGTAGCACCTAACAATTCTACCTTCGTGACAGATATCACTGACATATACCAGGAAAATAAAGAATATTTTGATGAAAGCGCCGACAGTTTTATCTCTAAGAATGTGCCAATTAAACTTACCTCAAGCCGAAATTTCATAGGCTACATATGTAGCTCAACGGATATCTTGCATTAAATGCCGAATAGATATAATCAAACCTTCCCAAATTTTAACATATCCATCAGAAATGTTTACCCATACGAAAAACAAAAAAACAGATTTTGGAAGTTTATGTTCACCCTCTGACTTGTACTTCGAAATATGTAAAATTCATATTAAAGTATTCGAAAAACTATTTTTGAAGAACAAAGCAATTAAAAATATAAAAAGGGAAGTTATGGAGCAATGCGTAGGGTGTACTAATGATACAAAATATTCGTTGTGGTTCGACGAGAAAAATGCGTGTCACAAACATAGAATGGAAATACTTAATCTGCTTGTACTTATTTTACTTAGAAAGCATTTCTGTTGGGAGACTTATAAGTACAAACAATCGAATGCTGAAAAGTTAAAAATTTTAAAGCACAAGTAGGTATGTACCATCGTATTAAAAGAACAACATAAATGCCATACAAAAAGTTTTATGTCTTTCATTTTATTGGATTTCTTGCCAAATATTGTAAGTAGTAATGAAATACCTATTTTAAAAATGGATTTAAAATTCGGTGCAAATCAATGTAGTTTTACTTTTACAACAATTAAACACATATCCATACCCTACAATTACTCAACAGGTAACATTTGGTTTTACGTTTGCTATTTACGCATAGACCGCATGAAAACATTATTTCTGTTCGTTAATATAATTTTTAATGGCAATTGTTTTCAACGGGAAAACACACAAACACACAAACACTTAAGCTAGTAAAAAAACAAACAAATTTGCCAATAACAATTCACAGAACTGGTTTCATCTACATATTTACATACATATATATGTATGTATGTTGTAATTTGCTCTTTTTATACCCGCCACCAAAAAAATGGTGGGGGTATATTCATTTTGTCATTCCGTTTGTAACACATCGAAATATCCATTTTAGACCCCATAAAGTATATATATTCTGAATCAGGGTTTGATTTGATGACGATCTAGCTATGTCCGTCCGTCTGTCCGTCTGTCCGTCTGTCCGTCTGTCCGTCTGTCCGTCTGTCCGTCTGTTGAAAGCACGATAGAGGTCGCACCGAAAAAGCTAGGAGGCTCAAATTTTGCCAGAATCTTTCTTATAGACAAGGTTTGTTTGGTATTGAAAATGGGCTATATCGGAATATTAGGAAGTGAGTTATAGCTCGGAATGCAAGAGTAGGTCGAAAAAACCGTGTCCTACGAACATCGAATAAAATGGTATTGTGTCCATACGGATTAACGTAGAGTCATGAAACTTCGAATATATATTTCTCGAGTCAAAACAATATTTCTCACCAAAAATTACCTAAATCTAATCATTAGTAAAGGAGTTATCGATCAAAATGTACGAAAATTTATACCGCACAGTGTATTTTTCGGTATATTTAAAAACAAAAACGTCATAAAAGCAACAAAATTGGATGTACGACTCTGAAATTTTGCAAAATTTGCTTTTTGGTGAGAGGCTTTTTTTTAACGGAAAATCAATGTGCCACGCCCACTTTTACGCCCACCTCCCATATAACGTTTTACCTAAAATTCATATAATTTCTCTATTAATAAAGATTTTGGAATAATAAAAGGCTATATTGAAACATCTAAAATGTACTCATTCGCAGAAATAACTTTGACACGCCTACTATAACGCCCACTTTTCACGTTATATACCGTTAATGAAATTTAAAAGCTCATAAAACCGCCGAAATTAGAGGTATGATGATCAAATTTGCTACGTATATCCCCCTAGGCAATGTCATTATTGTGCCAAAAAATTAAGATGCCACGCCCACTTTTACGCCCACCTCCCATATAACGTTTTACCTAAAGTTCATATAATTTCTCTATTAAAAAAGATTTTGGAATAATAAAAGGCTATATTGAAACATCTAAAATGTACTCATTCGCAAAAATAACCTTGACACGCCTACTATAACGCCCACTTTTCACGTTATCTAATGAAATTTCAAAGCTCATAAAACCGCCAAAATTTGATGTATGATGATCAAATTTGCTACGTATATCCCCCTAGGCAGTGTCATTATTGTACAAAAAAATTAAGGTGCCACGCCCACTTTTACGCCCACCTACCATATAACGCTTTACCTAAAATTCATATAATTTCTCTATTAAAAAAGATTTTGGAATAATAAAAGGCTATATTGAAACATCTAAAATGTACTCATGAGTAAAAATAACTTTGACACGCCTACTATAACGCCCACTTTTCACGTTATCTACCGTTAATGAAATGTTAAAGCTCATAAAACCGACAAAATTAGAGGTATGATGAGGAAATTTACTACATATATCCTTCTAGTCAATGTAGTTGTTGTGCCAAAAAGTTTAGGTGACACGCCCACTATAACGCCTACCTCCCATATAACGGGTTTTCTTAAATTCATGTAATTTCTCTATTGACAAAGTTTTTGGGAAAATAAAGAACTATATTGAAATATCTTAGTTGTATTTATTAGCACAAACTTTATTGACACGCCTACTTTAACGCCCACTTTCATTGAAAAACTACATTTACAAAAGCATTTTAGTAGCATATCGAAGTTATAAAGGGTGGTTAAATTTTAAGGACCGATGTTGAATTTATATCAAACACAAATTATTTAGGAAATTACTATCATTTATTTTTATAATGATATAATTTGTATGGTTCAGTTATGTATTTGACAAAATATCGGCCAAATGGCCCCTCCATCCTTGGTGCCACTCCTCTATCTGATGGTCCAAATTTTCAATGACAATGTTGATGCTCAATTGTTGGCACGATGATGAGTCGAGGTTGACTGCTCTTTTGCCACACTATCGCAAAAAACAGCAATGGTTCCCATTCAACGAACTAAGAAGGCATTCACAGATTTTCTAACATTTTATACAGACCCGTTTTGCAGAAATTTAAATATTTTTTTAAAATTTTCCCGATTGTGGATGAATTTGAATGATTATGTTGATCAAAAGAATTACGAAGTGCACAAAATGCATTTTGATTTGAACGCCCATTTTCATAAAAAATCTAAATAACTTTAAAGCGTTGCTCATTTGCGTATCTTTCCACGGATCAAATTGAGTAAGTTTGAGATTGAGAAATGTAAAATGAAATGCAGAAAACTAATTTAAAGACTAGCTGTAGTTCACCTTCAACATGGGCCCTTAAAATTTAACCACCCTCTACAAAGAAAGTGATACATATTTTATTATAAAAAGATTATTCCATAATGAGTAACAAAATAATAAATATTGTGCTTTAAATGTACACAAAATTGGTGGTGGGTATAAAAGATTCGGCACAGCCGAATATAGTGCTCTTACTTGTTAATTCTCTCAACATGTGAGAATGAAGTATTTTCTTCTTCTGATACTTCCTCTACCGCCCGCATCCATTACAGCTCAACATTTTTGATTTTTTCAAATACACTGAGTGCAACATCTTTATAGTCTATTGTCTTTGGCATAACTACAGTAAAAGACTTATTTTATTTTTGAAATTTGCGATAAGTTCTCAATTTTATTAGTTTTATTAAAATATTTTGGCTTGAAAAGTTCTACGTTCGAAAAAAAATTCACGAAAAATAAAGATTTTTAGGAAACAGTGTAATTAGTTTTCAAAACGTTATTTAAATAGAAACATTTATTTTAATTTAACATTTACTTAAAAGAAAAACGAATTTGAATTTGATGATTGGATGCATTGAACAAGGTATGATCAAAGACAAATGGCTGAAGCTGCATCCAACTGGAGCTCATTTTAAATCACATCGGACATCAACTTTAAAAATCAGTATAACCAAAACCTTTATTTAAACAATATTTTTTATCTGGTGATTCATTCAATTTATTATGAATGGCCGTTAATAGAGGATACCTCTCATCACATTTTCCACTAAAATCATCACTATCGACTGTCGAAACAAGATAACCACCTAATTGGAGACAATTGCCAAAGTCGACTTTGATTTTTAGACTTCTAACATCATCGTAACTGTACAAATGATTGCGGTAGCGAAAAACGAACATATCATATTTGCCGACCCATCTGACATTAAATTTTTTTTCATTTCCGCAAATTGAACTGTACAAGAAAACTTTTTTGCCAGCCTTGTTGGGGGAAATCACTTTATATTGTTTAGAGTCTGTTAACTGGACATACGTGCCCACAAGAGATAAACCTAAAACCAATTTTGAAGCGGGAGTACCTAATTTAAATTAAAAAATAAATAAATATATAAAAAAACTTATAATTAAAACCATATACAACGAATTACCTTGTTGAAGCCAATGTTTAATAACGGACTGTACAGTTATTTCACCTTTGCCTCTTAAAGGAGTTTTATAAAATGATTTCTTATGCTCTCCCACATCAGTTAAGTAGTTATCAGCTAAGATATTGATAAAATGTACATTATTAGCCACGCTGGGTATATCGTAAAGCAAACTTTCCGTAGCAATTTCAGCATTTACAGTAATGCTCAATTCGAGCTTATGATGATCAAATCTAAAAAAAAAAAGTTATTGGTAAAGAGAAAAAATTGATCTTTTTGTATAACATTAAGCGTACGCTTCCTTTAATTCTTCCAGTATTTTAACAAAATTAAGTTTATCTTGTGAACTGCCTCCATGCTGATTGAGAAATCTCCAATTAAGATTTAAACCATCAAACCTATTGTTTTGGATAAAACTTAATGCGGTTTCTTTAAAAAGTTTTCTTATCTTGGCACTGTCTGCCATTTTTGAATATATTTTCTTGGCCAAGCCAATATTAGCAACCACTTTCAAATTCGGATTTAAATTTTTCAAATCCATTATGCGCGAGATTAAACCTTAAAAAAATATTAAATTATTTATAAAACTTCAAGCTGTATACCAATCATTTGAACCTTTATTTAAGCCATTATCTGAGTCATACTCTTGCTTTACAATTTCAAATCCTCCAGATGGTGTTTCGCTAGAAATCATAGGATACATCAAATGGGTGCATAAACTTGGATCAATATCTGAAGGCTCAAAGTTTTGTAAAACTGTTCTCGGATAGTAATTGCAAACTAATATTCTGCCTTTAAGAACCATAAGTAAAATACAATTTCAATGCACACAGTAAAAGCAAACAACATAAATATAAGAAAAATTAGTTTAAAAGAAAATATATTTACCATTGGCCCTTCCCAAAATACTGCTCCATCCAATTAGGACCGTTATTATTAACTTCACTTCATACATTTTATAGCACTTGATTATCAACGAATAACTATGTTTTAATATATCATGCCACTGGCTGTTCTATACTATTCTCTGTAAGCTCAATGTACGTGTTTTATTAAGTTTATTTTCTATCTAATAAAGAAACACTTTATGGTTATTCCAAAAGAAAAAAAACAAAACTTTATAACACAAACAAATACATATACATACGCACCTTATAAAATAACTAGTGCAAATACGGCATGACATCCCAGCAAAAAAATTATAAAAAAAAATTTGTCTGAATGAAAAAAATATCTTTGTGTATGTGCTTCACAATATGAATAAAATTTATTAATCAAAATTTTTTTATTCAAAATTTATGAATTTTATGAAAGTTTTATATACTGAAGTAGATGGATGAAACTTTATAATAAAGATCGGGTAAGTAGAAGTGTTAAAAAGATAAAACTTATTTCGTGTGAACTTCTAAATCATAATTTGTGTAACTGGAACAATATGCAGTGTAATCGATACACTCGTAACAGTCACATTTAAGTAGGTGTACGTCTATTGGGCGTGTCACGCGATTAATCTAACAATTTATTTTAAATATAATATGGAACTACAGATTCCCATGGCAATTTCAAACCATTAATAATTTACAAAAATACGCAAAAGCAGACTTCATCCATATAGAAGATGTTTGAGTTTAAGCAAAACTCTTATAAGGGAAAAGGACGATTCATATTACTTTTTAACAAGAAAACCTTATTGGCGAAGTTTGTGCTTCGTACAAATTCAAATTATAGTAGATTAGAGGTGGGCATTGAAATATACTTGTCATAGTAATTTCTGCCAATGTATTCAACTTAAGTATTAAAAAAAATATAAAGAGCGCTTGATTCTTCCAAAATATTTAACAATATACAGATTATATGAATAAAAAATAAAAAAAAACGTAACCAAGGAGGCGTTAAAGTAGGTGTGTCATATTTATTTTCTGGCATTGTACTAACATTGTTCAAGGCTATATTTGCGAAATTTTAACATTTTACATCTAATCATCTTGTTTCTACGGGCATTTAAATACTATCAACTGTGAGAAGTTAACATTAAAGTAGGCATGTTAGAGTAATTTCTGTTTATGAACTTAACTTAGATATTGCATTACAGAGTCCGTTGATCTTTAAAAATCTTTGAAATTATATGTATTATAGGAAAATCGTTACAAGGGACAAGGTGGACATGTCACATACATTTATTAGTTTTATAATTTCACTGAGCAGAATGCATTATTTGTCCGTGTCAGGAGTGTTTGAATTTAATTAATGCATAGTAGATTTCTGATAATGATTTATACTTAAATATTTAAACAATATTTTTCCAAAATCGTTGTCTATAGAGAAATTACATGAGTTAAAGAAAAAGGGTTATATGGAAAGTGGGCGTGTCACCTTCATTTTTTGGCATAACAATGAAACTGACAAGACAGCTATATGTATGAAATTTCACCGCTTATTTTATCAGTTTTATGAGCTTTTAAATTATATTAATAGTAGATAACGTGAAAAGTGGGCGTTATAGTAGGCGTGTTAAAGCAGTTTCTCATATATTTTTTAATATAGAGTCCTTTATTCATCCAAAATCTTTATTCATAGAGAAATTATATAAATTTGAGATAAAGAGTTATATGGGAGGTGTATGTACAAGTAGGCGTGTCATATTAATTTTCCGTAAGAACAAGGCCTTTGACTAAAAAGCAATGTTTGCAAAATTTCAGAATCATACATCTAATTTTGCCAGTTTTATTACGTTTCAAATTTTATATATATCGAAAAATACACTGTGCGGTATAAATTTTCGTACATTTTGATCGATAGCTCCTTTCCTAACGCATAGATTTGAGTACTTTTCGGAGAAAAATATTTTTTTACTCAAGAAATATACATTCGAAATTTCATGGCACTACGTTAAGGTGTTTGGACACAATTCCTATTTAATCGATGTTGGAAGGACACGGTTTTGTCGACCTACTCTTGCATTACGAGCTATAACTCTCTTCCTAATATTCCGATTTAGCCCATTTTCAATACCAAACAACCCTGTGTATAAGAAAGAATCTGGCAAAAGTTGAGCCCCTAGCTTTTTCGGTGCGACCTCTATCGTGCCTTTATAGCTAGATCGTCATAAAATCAAACCCCGATTCATAATATATATTCTTTAGGGGGTCTAAAATAGATATTTTGATGTATTACAAACGGAATGACAAAATGAATATGCTACCCCCACCATTTTGTTGGTAACGGGTATAAAAAGAGTGAGTAGTATCACTCCTAATGTAGGAATACTAAGGTTTCAATGTTAGACTAAATTTAGGAAAATATGTATGTATATTAATAGGTAACTGTTAACTGTATGTGTGTAGCATACTTTTAGGCAATTCTATTATTCCTGCATATTACTAAACGTCTTAATTTAAATGTAACGGTTTTCGAATGTACTAGAATGTACATACGAGAACTTTGTCGAATGTTATCGAACACCACTATGTTACTATAAATAGCCGAAAAACACAGCTTACATAATCAGTATTACAATAGAGCTTGTAAAGTGTGTATCAAATGAGTTTGATAACCATAAGTGTAAAAAGTAAAGTGATATAAAAACAATATCTGAGTGTGTTTAAGTAAATAAAGTGCTCTTAATTTTAAAACTAATTTCAACTGTTTTTGGTTGCAATAAAAGAACTCAAGGTCTATTTAAAGGAAATAATCCAACGTTTATAAAAGGTATAAACGTAACAACTGGTGTCAGAAGTGAAATTGCATTAGAAAAAAAGCAGACATGAAATTTGAGAAGCTTAAGGTGGAACAACTCAAAAAGGAATTGAGTAAGCTGGCATTGTTGACAACAGGTAATAAAGTAGAATTGCAGAAGAGACTTCTAGGTGAATTAAATCGGCGTAATATTGACATTGATGGTTACGAGTTTGACGAAAAAGAAGAAATGGAAGTCTCCACTCGTGCAACCACAAACAACATGGATTCAAGTACGATGCTTGCTGCTATGATGGAAAAGATGGAAATTAAATTCCAGGAAGCTCAAGAAACCTCTAGGGCTAATAATGAAAAATTATTAGCAGAAGTTCAAGAAAATTCTAAAGCTAATAACGAAAAATTATTAGCCGAAGTTCAAGAAACTTCTAAAGCTAATAATGAAAAATTATTAGCTGAAGTTAAAGAAGAAAGTAGAATAATGGAGTTGAAATTTCAAGAAACTTCTAGAGCTATTAATGAAAAATTATTAGCTGAAGTTAGAGAAGTTCAAGGAACAGCTAAAGCTACGAGCGAGAAAGTTCAAGAAATTTCTGAGGCTGTAAATAACAGAGTAGAGTGCATTGAAAAGCATGTCAGTAAAATAGATAAAAAACTGGCTGATCTTGAAAATGACATCGGAGCACAGGCTAGAGATGTTGACGAAAAATTTAGAAACAAAAATTATTGATCTTCAATGTCATGAGGGACCAGTGCGAATAATTCCAGAAATCTCGAGTAGAATAAAGGCCCCTACTTTTGACGGCAGTGCACGATTTAATGTTTTTAAATTTCAGTTTGAGACTGTTGCCAATAGAAATATGTGGAACAATACAGAAAAGGCTTTAGAGCTGATTTTGGCATTAAAGGGCAACGCACCACAAGTTCTAGAAAGTATACCCATTGGCTGCGGAGAAAACTACGATGACATAAGATTTCGCAACGGAGATCGAGCGTTTGGTGCAGCTGACATATCCAGGTGAAAACCACCCAGCACGCGGTGTTTGGCACACACAAATCAACGTTTGCAGAAACCGTATCATACGCTCTGACACAGGAGACTGCAAAATTACTCTCTAAGCCGCAAATATGTAAGGTGAGAAATCTCGAAATTACTGTAGAAAAAGACGGAGATATAGTCACCGAAATAAAAAATGCAGTTATACAGGCGTTAGAGGAAAAGCAAGGCAAAGCCAGAGCAAATTGCTACAATTGTGGTAAAAGTGGACATTTTCAACGAAATTGCAAAGTACCAAGGAAGCGGTGCAGATTTTATGCACATGGGGCAGAAGGTAATGATTTGGAGAAATGTTGAAATACCCCTAGATGTTGGTTATGAAAATAAGGTGCATGTAAGGAAACTAGTTGTTACAGAATATGAGAAAATACCACCACAATCAGAAAGTGTAGTATGGGTGCGTACAGAGGGAGATTGTGTGGACAACCGGTTGTGGGTGGTAGAACAAACCGATATAAAAAGTGACTTAATAACAGCAAAAGCCCTTGTCAAAACCAGCAATGATGGAAGAGTCCCTGTAAGAGTGCTTAACCTTTCCGCCTGTGAAAAAGTCGTCAAGCCAAAATCCGAATTAGGTCAATGTGCTAAAGCTGAGGCAATAATTAATTTCGAAATGAAATCGGGTCCTGTCAGTATGTCAAACAAAGGGCAGGAGATGCTAGCAGAATACGTAGAGAAGTGGGTTAAAGGATTATCGCCGCCCGATAGGAATAAAGCAAAGCAGCTACTCAGAAAACTTGCATCCATCTTCGTTCTGAAAGGTCAACATCAAGGTAGAACATCACTTGTGAAACATCAGATAAATACCGGTGATGCAAGGCCTATAAAACAAGAAGTATAGAAGTATTCCTCTAGCGAAACGTAATGAAGTCAAAGAGCTTGTCAATGATCGGAATGGAGTAATAGAACCTTCTTCAAGTCCTTGGAGCTCACCGGTAGTTTTGGTTAAAAAGAAAGATGGCAGCACAAGATTTTGCATCGATTATAGAAAACTGAATGACGTCACTAAGAAGGACTGTTATCCACTATCAAGGATAGATGACACTCTGGACACGCTAGCTGGAACAAAATGGTTCTCTACATTAGACCTGCAAAGTGGTTATTGGCAAGTAGAAATATCTGATAGAGATAAGGAGAAAACAGTTTTTAGTGCAAGTGGCGGGCTATGGCAATTTAACGTGATGTCATTTGGACTATGCAACGCTTCAGCCACATTCGAGCGATTAATGGAACGCGTATTAAGGGGATTTCATTGGAAGACATGCCTGGTGTATCTTGATGACATAATTGTCATGGGTAAAAGTTTTGACGATCACCTGAAAAATCTAGAAAAAGTTCTTAAACGAATATCAGTGGCTGGACTTAAACTAAGCGCGAAGAAATGTGCACTGTTCCAGAAAGAGGTTAAATACTTGGGGCATCGAGTCGCAGAGGATGGTATATCAACTGACGAAGATAAGGTTCAAGCTGTAAAGGACTGGCCTCGCCCGAAAAATCTGCATGAGTTACGTAGTTTTCTAGGCCTCTGTACCTTCTACAGGCGATTTGTGCCGAATTTTGCAAGTGTCGCTGCCAGTCTACATGAGCTCAAAAAGAAGTCACGACCATTCCTGTGGGCTGAAGCACAAGAACAAGCATTTCAGAACCTCAAGGAGTTGTTATGCGTAGCACCAGTTTTGGCATATCCTATCGCTGGAGAGAAATCTGTATTGGATAGCGATGCGAGTGGCTATGGGATAGGTGGTGTTCTTATGAAGGCCGTCAACGGAATAGAAAGAGTCATAGACTACTACAGTCGGACACTCTCGAAGCCAGAAAGAAATTATTGCGTAACACGACGGAGCTTCTGGCAGTTGTGGAGTGTGTAAAGCATTACCACAAATATCTGTATGGACAACACTTCGAACTAAAAACCGATCACTCTGCACTCAGATGGTTGCTATAATTTAAACAACCGGAAGGACAGCTAGTCCATTGGATTGAACGTCTTCAGAGCTACGATTTCAGTATTGAGCACAGAAAGGGCACCAAACATGAAAATACAGATGCACTCTCCCGAAGACCGCGCAGATTGGAGTGCAAACATTGTGCGAAAGCTGAAGGAAAAGAATGTGTCGTTGACGTTCGACTAACACACATAGAGACAAGTGGTGACTGGTCAGAGGCGCAAAGAGACGATCCCATACTGGTAAAAATTATGCCAGCAAAGGAGGAAGACAAAAAGCCAACCCGTAACCAAATATCAGCGGAAAGTCCACTGATGGTAAATCGACAACAAATCTGATTGTGGTGCCATCCTCTAAAGTCAAACAGGTATTGAATGAGTTTTATATTGGTTCAAGTGGTGGTCATCTTGGTGCAACAAAAACCATAGAAAAGATAAAGCAATGTTTCTGTTGGGTTGGATGCCAACAATCTGCAGCTGATTTGATAGCAAATTGCGCACAATGTATCGCAACCAAGGGCCCAGTAAGAAGGAGTCGAGGTGGGTGTACCGCTATGGAGTTCCGCTTGAGTTACATTCTGATCAGGGAAGAAATTTTGAATCTGCGATATTCCAGGAAATGTGCGAACTATACGGTATCCGGAAAACGAGGACTACGCCACTGCATCCACAATCTGACGGCATGGTCGTGAGATTCAACCGCACGTTGGAGGAACACTTGAGAAAAGTGGTCAGTGCACACCAAAGGGACTGGGATGAGCACATACCAAAATTTTTATTGGCATACAGGTCAGCCGTTCATGACTCTACCTCCCGAACACCTGCAAAAATTATGTTTTGAACCGAACTGAAACTGCCAGGTGATCTAGACAATAGATGAGCACGAAGAAGACACTTGAAGGGGACAAAAAGATTTAGACGAAATTCATGAATTCGTTCGTGGCCGAATAAAAATGACCAGCGACAAGATGATAGCTAGATATGACAGAACAGCAAATTCTGAAGGCTTTAATGAGGGTCAGCTAGTTCTACTATATAACCCACAACGGAAAAAAGGACTGTCTCCTAAACTGCAAACTCATTGGGATGGGTCGTATAAGGATACAGAAGTACAATAGCCCAAGATCAGATTACAGATTTAATTACAGATTTAATTTTAAATAGCTTTATTTACATTATAATTTATTTTAGTTGTAGTAGTTTAAGTTACTGTAGTTTCATTTGTATTAGTTTATTTCGCTGGTTGTTCGAACATGATGTTTGCTATTTATTATGTGTATCATACTTTTAGGCACTTCTATTATTCCTTACTTAACGTCTAAATTTAAATGTAACGGTTTTCGAATGTACTAGAATGTACATAAAGTAAGTAAGTAAATAAAGTGCTCTTAATTTCAAAACTAATTTAAACTGTTTTTGATTGCAATAAAAGAACTTAAAATTTATTTTATGGAAATAATCCAACCTTTATAAATGGTATAAACGTAACAATATTAATAGGAAATCGAAGTAACATAAAGAAAGTAATACATATTTTAGTATAAAGAGATTATTCCATAGCGATTACTGTTAATAACAAAATAATGAATTTTGTGCTATAAAAGTATACAAAATTGGTGGTGGCACAGCCGAATATATAGGCTCTTACTTGTTTATTCAGGCATGTTAATATCTTATATATAGGTAAGAAACTACAACCACCTAATCATTGTGTGTGCATGTACTTTAATTGGTATTTGTATAAAAGCTAGATTAAATCGGTCCATAACTATCAAAGTTATAAGTAGGCGATACTGTGTTTGAAAGGAATTAATTTCCCTACATAATAACTGCTATAAATTCCTGGCTCAAAGCATCTTACTTTCCGCCATAACTGCGAGGAATTTTTTTTTATTGCAAATTAGAAAAATTTACTAAAAATTGCTTCTGGTTATCAAGCAAAATTTTAATACAGAATTAAAAAAACAAAAAAACAAGAAAGTATATAAAAAAACAAACAAACATAAAAAGTTAAAGTTGAGTAAACAACGTTGCTTATAAGCACCACTTCTAATTTACATTAAACAGCGTCAATTACTTTTATTTGTTTTAACTACACCCGTAAATATTTTTGAAAAATTTATATAACTCCAATGCCAAATTTTTTTCATTGTTATTTGTCTCAATTATTTTCATTTTTTAGATCTACAGACGTAAACATTCATGAAAACTATCCATGTTTTTAAGAAATTTTTACCTAACAAATACCTCTTGACGCAAAAAAAAAACAGTTAAAACATTTATATTTAATTATTTATATAATTAATGATTTTTACACGTGTACACATACAGACAAACATTTAGATTGTTTTTGTACTACATTAAAACGAATTAGGGACCCTATACTACAATGTATATAAAATTGTTTCGGTTTGGGCCCATTATCAATACCAAACAAACATTGTGTAAATTAAATTCTTTGGAAAAATTTTATCCTCCTCACTTTTTCAATTTAAACTCTATCGTGCTTTCAACAAACGGAAGGACGGACGAACATAGCTAGATCGTCCTAAAGTGAAACCAGGTCTCAGGAAATATATACTTTTGGGGGTCTAAACTGGATATTTTGATGTGTTACAAACAGAATGACCAAATAAATATACCCCCGCCGTTTTTTTGGTGGTGGGTGTAAAAAAATCTAACCAAATCGGTTGGTTGGGCATAAAAGATTACACTGCTCAGCAGCGAAATCCTCCATTAAATAAAACTATGTGGGCTGTATGGATTTTGATGCGCTGAACTCAAATCCGTTGTCTGTTGTCTTCCATCAGATCGGAATTTTTTTTTTATGGGCGTGGCAAATTTTTCCCCCTAAATTATACAGGTACGCAGGCAAATATCATCCTAACTCCGATTTTCAAAAATCAAACACCAAAAAATGTGTAACAAAATTGGTTTTACCTTAGTTGAATTTTCTCTATGAATTTTTCTCTATCTCTTATCGTTTTGAAATTATTCAGAAATTAATGGAGAAAAAAAATATTTTCGTGCAAAATTCATAATATTTTTCAATTTAAAAATTTAATTTAAAAAAATTAAGAGCAAATATTTAACATCTTACACTTTTTTCAGAGAGCTACTAATCTTAAAAATAAAAAAAGCCATAAACCATAACAATCGGTTAAAAAATTAAGATTTTATTTTCAATTTACCGCTGGTACCCAATATTGACCAAATATGTGCATTGCAGCAAGCAACGTTATTGAGTGCTCCTAGATCAATGAAGTTTGGCAAAAATATATGCTATAGTCATAAGCTGGTAAAGCTTGAAAAAAAATCGGATCAAAGGGAAAAAAGTTTTCCTGCTAAGAACTAATTCTACTTCTTTTTTGAAAGTTCTCCTATACTTTTGTTTAACAAATGCTGGTTTTATCGTCATCATAAGTTTTTTGATAAATTCCATAAAATATTTATTTTTAAGCCTTAACTTATTTGTAATAGAAATAATAATTATTATTTAAAACAAGTAATAGTACTATATATAATACCCTTCACCATTATGTACATAGATATAATTTCACACATCGTAGCTAAACCAATATTTCATGTTATACGCCATTTTTCCTTATTTTTTCCAACGACATGCTCGATTTTGAATTTTGACTTAGTTATCTACAGTGGCCGACAAAAGTCTACGTACGACCACAATTTTTGACATTTTAGAAGTCTACAAACGATAAACAAAAAACTAATGATGCAGTTTTGTTTCAAATTCAATTTTATTAATGTAAGCAAAAAAAAATATATTTGCCAACATTAACTAAAAAAATTATATAAGAAAAACAATTGAAATACGTTGACAAAAGTCTACATACGATGTTCAAGATAACATAAAAACTTATTTCAAGTATTAAAAACTACCACTAATTTTTAAAATTAATACTTTCTAACTCTGTAGATGAAATATTTTGCAATTCTGCGTGATGCTTCAGTCTCAGCATTGGGGCACTAGTAATATTATGATTTCGGATTTTTCGTTGTAGTATCTCCCACACGTGCTCAATAACGTTCAAGTCCGGACTTTGTGGTGGTGTGTACAACTGTCGTGGAGCATGGTACATCAACAAATCTTTGACAATTAACGCCGTATGCTTCGCATCGTTGTCTTGTTGGAATATTCAACTTTCACCAAGACTTAAATTATCAACCGATTGTTTCAAGTTTTGTTTTAGAATAGATTTGTATTGATACCAATCCATATTACCCTCAATAAAAACCAGGTTTCCTACTCCAGAAGCAGCCACAGCACCCCAAACCATTACACTACCTCCGCCGTGTTTAATTATACTAAGGTTTTAGGATCCAACGCTGTATTTATTTTTCGCCATTTTATTTTTATTTTATCCAAAAATTTTCAGGATTATCTCTAGAGGCATATTATATCTACAAATAGTAGCAAATAAAGCAAAATAGGCGCCCAAAAAAAGTCGCAACGTTTTTTTTTTTTTTTAGACTTATAGTAAAGATTTCATATTTTACCATGATGTATAACATTTTTAAGATAGTGACTGTCTTCACTTTCAAAAACCTTTTGATACTTTTGTTTTTTCAAAAAGTGAACAAACAACCGTCTTGTTAATTTTAAATAAATTTTTTTATAATAAATATTAGAAAAAAATTTATGTATGTATATTATTATAAGCAGCTGTTTATATAGTCTTTAGAAAACATAAATCAATGTAAAATCTTTATTGGTTTAGCCACAAAAAAAATATATTGTTAGCCTCTCAAAACCGTAAAAAGTCAATAAGTACCCATGCAATTTACTCAACTATAATGAATTTAACAGTGTCCTGAAACGACAAATCTCAAGCAAACTACAATAAAAGACTTATTTTAATTTGGAAATTTTCGATAAGTTCTCAATTTTATTAGACCTATTTAAAATTTTGGCTTAAAGCTCTAGACACATAGACGCCAGCAGACTTCACAACTTCACGGCTTCAAATGCTGCCAACTTCAAATGCTGCTCTGAAGTCAGCTTCATAATTATTTTGAAGACAGCAACAACATAATAATCAGCTGATGTGCATTTTAGCAATACAAATTTCAGGGATGCCGCATATATATTTTATAATGAATAAAATTAAAGTTATTGATAAAAAAATGTAATAATATCACGAAAAACTATAAAAACACATACATTTATTTCTTTATTGTATTTTTGTAATGTTCTTTTATGTTTAATATCAAAAATAAGTTTTTGTTCTTTTTTTCCAATTTAATATATATAATGGCAACACTATATTTGTTCGTGCTGCCCGTCAAAATAGAAAATAGCCTAAGTTGGCAGCAGCAGCAAATGCTGTTGTGCAGTCGTGCTGCTGTGCTGCCGTCAAAATAATCGTTTTCATTTAAACACATGGATTTTATTTTTGACATATTGCTGCTTGCTATCTGCTGTCGTCTATGTGTTTAGAGCATAAGAGTTCAACGTTTAAAAAAAAAATTCACGAAAAATAAAGATTTTTAGGAAACAGTGTAATAAGTTTTCAAAACGTTATTTAAATGGAAACATTTATTTTAATTTAACATTTACTTAAAAGAAAAACGAATTTGAATTTGATGATTGGATGCATTGAACAAGGTATGATCAAAGACAAATGGCTGAAGCTGCATCCAACTGGAGCTCATTTTAAATCACATCGGACATCAACTTTAAAAATCAGTATAACCAAAACCTTTATTTAAACAATATTTTTTATCTGGTGATTCATTCAATTTATTATGAATGGCCGTTAATAGAGGATACCTCTCATCACATTTTCCACTAAAATCATCACTATCGACTGTCGAAACAAGATAACCACCTAATTGGAGACAATTGCCAAAGTCGACTTTGATTTTTAGACTTCTAACATCATCGTAACTGTACAAATGATTGCGGTAGCGAAAAACGAACATATCATATTTGCCGACCCATCTGACATTAAATTTTTTTTCATTTCCGCAAATTGAACTGTACAAGAAAACTTTTTTGCCAGCCTTGTTGGGGGAAATCACTTTATATTGTTTAGAGTCTGTTAACTGGACATAAGTGCCCACAAGAGATAAACCTAAAACCAATTTTGAAGCGGGAGTACCTAATTTAAATTAAAAAATAAATAAATATATAAAAAAACTTATAATTAAAACCATATACAACGAATTACCTTGTTGAAGCCAATGTTTAATAACGGACTGTACAGTTATTTCACCTTTGCCTCTTAAAGGAGTTTTATAAAATGATTTCTTATGCTCTCCCACATCAGCCAAGTAGTTATCAGCTAAGATATTGATAAAATGTACATTATTAGCCACGCTGGGTATATCGTAAAGCAAACTTTCCGTAGCAATTTCAGCATTTACAGTAATGCTCAATTCGAGCTTATGATGATCAAATCTAAAAAAAAAAAGTTATTGGTAAAGAGAAAAAATTGATCTTTTTGTATAACATTAAGCGTACGCTTCCTTTAATTCTTCCAGTATTTTAACAAAATTAAGTTTATCTTGTGAACTGCCTCCATGCTGATTGAGAAATCTCCAATTAAGATTTAAACCATCAAACCTATTGTTTTGGATAAAACTTAATGCGGTTTCTTTAAAAAGTTTTCTTATCTTGGCACTGTCTGCCATTTTTGAATATATTTTCTTGGCCAAGCCAATATTAGCAACCACTTTCAAATTCGGATTTAAATTTTTCAAATCCATTATGCGCGAGATTAAACCTTAAAAAAAATATTAAATTATTTATAAAACTTCAAGCTGTATACCAATCATTTGAACCTTTATTTAAGCCATTATCTGAGTCATACTCTTGCTTTACAATTTCAAATCCTCCAGATGGTGTTTCGCTAGAAAGCATAGGATACATCAAATGGGTGCATAAACTTGGATCAATATCTGAAGGCTCAAAGTTTTGTAAAACTGTTCTCGGATAGTAATTGCAAACTAGTATCCTGCCTTTAAGAACCATAAGTAAAATACAATTTCAATGCACACAGTAAAAGCAAACAACATAAATATAAGAAAAATTAGTTTAAAAGAAAATATATTTACCATTGGCCCTTCCCAAAATACTGCTCCATCCAATTAGGACCGTTATTATTAACTTCACTTTATACATTTTATAGCACTTGATTATCAACGAATAACTATGTTTTAATATATCATGCCACTGGCTGTTCTATACTATTCTCTGTAAGCTCAATGTACGTGTTTTATTAAGTTTATTTTCTATCTAATAAAGAAACACTTTATGGTTATTCCAAAAGAAAAAAAAACAAAACTTTATAACACAAACAAATACATATACATACGCACCTTATAAAATAACTAGTGCAAATACGGCATGACATCCCAGCAAAAAAATTATAAAAAAAAATTTGTCTGAATGAAAAAAATATCTTTGTGTATGTGCTTCACAATATGAATACAATTTATTAATCAAAATTTTTTTATTCAAAATTTATGAATTTTATGAAAGTTTTATATACTGAAGTAGATGGATGAAACTTTATAATAAAGATCGGGTAAGTAGAAGTGTTAAAAAGATAAAACTTATTTCGTGTGAACTTCTAAATCATAATTTGTGTAACTGGAACAATATGCAGTGTAATCGATACACTCATAACAGTCACATTTAAGTAGGTGTACGTCTATTGGGCGTGTCACGCGATTAATCTAACAATTTATTTTAAATATAATATGGAACTACAGATTCCCATGGCAATTTCAAACCATTAATAATTTACAAAAATACGCAAAAGCAGACTTCATCCATATAGAAGATGTTTGAGTTTAAGCAAAACTCTTATAAGGGAAAAGGACGATTCATATTACTTTTTAACAAGAAAACCTTATTGGCGAAGTTTGTGCTTCGTACAAATTCAAATTATAGTAGATTAGAGGTGGGCATTGAAATATACTTGTCATAGTAATTTCTGCCAATGTATTCAACTTAAGTATTAAAAAAAATATAAAGAGCGCTTGATTCTTCCAAAATATTTAACAATATACAGATTATATGAATAAAAAATAAAAAAAAACGTAACCAAGGAGGCGTTAAAGTAGGTGTGTCATATTTATTTTCTGGCATTGTACTAACATTGTTCAAGGCTATATTTGCGAAATTTTAACATTTTACATCTAATCATCTTGTTTCTACGGGCATTTAAATACTATCAACTGTGAGAAGTTAACATTAAAGTAGGCATGTTAGAGTAATTTCTGTTTATGAACTTAACTTAGATATTGCATTACAGAGTCCGTTGATCTTTAAAAATCTTTGAAATTATATGTATTATAGGAAAATCGTTACAAGGGACAAGGTGGACATGTCACATACATTTATTAGTTTTATAATTTCACTGAGCAGAATGCATTATTTGTCCGTGTCAGGAGTGTTTGAATTTAATTAATGCATAGTAGATTTCTGATAATGATTTATACTTAAATATTTAAACAATATTTTTCCAAAATCGTTGTCTATAGAGAAATTACATGAGTTAAAGAAAAAGGGTTATATGGAAAGTGGGCGTGTCACCTTCATTTTTTGGCATAACAATGAAACTGACAAGACAGCTATATGTATGAAATTTCACCGCTTATTTTATCAGTTTTATGAGCTTTTAAATTATATTAATAGTAGATAACGTGAAAAGTGGGCGTTATAGTAGGCGTGTTAAAGCAGTTTCTCATATATTTTTTAATATAGAGTCCTTTATTCATCCAAAATCTTTATTCATAAAAAAATTATATAAATTTGAGATAAAGAGTTATATGGGAGGTGTATGTACAAGTAGGCGTGTCATATTAATTTTCCGTAAGAACAAGGCCTTTGACTAAAAAGCAATGTTTGCAAAATTTCAGAATCATATATCTAATTTTGCCAGTTTTATTACGTTTCAAATTTTATATATATCGAAAAATACACTGTGCGGTATAAATTTTCGTACATTTTGATCGATAGCTCCTTTCCTAACTCATAGATTTGAGTACTTTTCGGAGAAAAATATTTTTTTACTCAAGAAATATACATTCGAAATTTCATGGCACTACGTTAAGGTGTTTGGACACAATTCCTATTTAATCGATGTTGGAAGGACACGGTTTTGTCGACCTACTCTTGCATTACGAGCTATAACTCTCTTCCTAATATTCCGATTTAGCCCATTTTCAATACCAAACAACCCTGTGTATAAGAAAGAATCTGGCAAAAGTTGAGCCCCTAGCTTTTTCGGTGCGACCTCTATCGTGCCTTTATAGCTAGATCGTCATAAAATCAAACCCCGATTCATAATATATATTCTTTAGGGGGTCTAAAATAGATATTTTGATGTATTACAAACGGAATGACAAAATGAATATGCTACCCCCACCATTTTGTTGGTAACGGGTATAAAAAGAGTGAGTAGTATCACTCCTAATGTAGGAATACTAAGGTTTCAATGTTAGACTAAATTTAGGAAAATATGTATGTATATTAATAGGTAACTGTTAACTGTATGTGTGTAGCATACTTTTAGGCAATTCTATTATTCCTGCATATTACTAAACGTCTTAATTTAAATGTAACGGTTTTCGAATGTACTAGAATGTACATACGAGAACTTTGTCGAATGTTATCGAACACCACTATGTTACTATAAATAGCCGAAAAACACAGCTTACATAATCAGTATTACAATAGAGCTTGTAAAGTGTGTATCAAATGAGTTTGATAACCATAAGTGTAAAAAGTAAAGTGATATAAAAACAATATCTGAGTGTGTTTAAGTAAATAAAGTGCTCTTAATTTTAAAACTAATTTCAACTGTTTTTGGTTGCAATAAAAGAACTCAAGGTCTATTTAAAGGAAATAATCCAACGTTTATAAAAGGTATAAACGTAACAACTGGTGTCAGAAGTGAAATTGCATTAGAAAAAAAGCAGACATGAAATTTGAGAAGCTTAAGGTGGAACAACTCAAAAAGGAATTGAGTAAGCTGGCATTGTTGACAACAGGTAATAAAGTAGAATTGCAGAAGAGACTTCTAGGTGAATTAAATCGGCGTAATATTGACATTGATGGTTACGAGTTTGACGAAAAAGAAGAAATGGAAGTCTCCACTCGTGCAACCACAAACAACATGGATTCAAGTACGATGCTTGCTGCTATGATGGAAAAGATGGAAATTAAATTCCAGGAAGCTCAAGAAACCTCTAGGGCTAATAATGAAAAATTATTAGCAGAAGTTCAAGAAAATTCTAAAGCTAATAACGAAAAATTATTAGCCAAAGTTCAAGAAACTTTAAAAGCTAATAATGAAAAATTATTAGCTGAAGTAAAAGAAGAAAGTAGAATAATGGAGTTGAAATTTCAAGAAACTTCTAGAGCTATTAATGAAAAATTATTAGCTGAAGTTAGAGAAGTTCAAGGAACAGCTAAAGCTACGAGCGAGAAAGTTCAAGAAATTTCTGAGGCTGTAAATAACAGAGTAGAGTGCATTGAAAAGCATGTCAGTAAAATAGATAAAAAACTGGCTGATCTTGAAAATGACATCGGAGCACAGGCTAGAGATGTTGACGAAAAATTTAGAAACAAAAATTATTGATCTTCAATGTCATGAGGGACCAGTGCGAATAATTCCAGAAATCTCGAGTAGAATAAAGGCCCCTACTTTTGACGGCAGTGCACGATTTAATGTTTTTAAATTTCAGTTTGAGACTGTTGCCAATAGAAATATGTGGAACAATACAGAAAAGGCTTTAGAGCTGATTTTGGCATTAAAGGGCAACGCACCACAAGTTCTAGAAAGTATACCCATTGGCTGCGGAGAAAACTACGATGACATAAGATTTCGCAACGGAGATCGAGCGTTTGGTGCAGCTGACATATCCAGGTGAAAACCACCCAGCACGCGGTGTTTGGCACACACAAATCAACGTTTGCAGAAACCGTATCATACGCTCTGACACAGGAGACTGCAAAATTACTCTCTAAGCCGCAAATATGTAAGGTGAGAAATCTGTAAAAAAAGACGGAGATATAGTCACCGAAATAAAAAATGCAGTTATACAGGCGTTAGAGGAAAAGCAAGGCAAAGCCAGAGCAAATTGCTACAATTGTGGTAAAAGTGGACATTTTCAACGAAATTGCAAAGTACCAAGGAAGCGGTGCAGATTTTATGCACATGGGGCAGAAGGTAATGATTTGGAGAAATGTTGAAATACCCCTAGATGTTGGTTATGAAAATAAGGTGCATGTAAGGAAACTAGTTGTTACAGAATATGAGAAAATACCACCACAATCAGAAAGTGTAGTATGGGTGCGTACAGAGGGAGATTGTGTGGACAACCGGTTGTGGGTGGTAGAACAAACCGATATAAAAAGTGACTTAATAACAGCAAAAGCCCTTGTCAAAACCAGCAATGATGGAAGAGTCCCTGTAAGAGTGCTTAACCTTTCCGCCTGTGAAAAAGTCGTCAAGCCAAAATCCGAATTAGGTCAATGTGCTAAAGCTGAGGCAATAATTAATTTCGAAATGAAATCGGGTCCTGTCAGTATGTCAAACAAAGGGCAGGAGATGCTAGCAGAATACGTAGAGAAGTGGGTTAAAGGATTATCGCCGCCCGATAGGAATAAAGCAAAGCAGCTACTCAGAAAACTTGCATCCATCTTCGTTCTGAAAGGTCAACATCAAGGTAGAACATCACTTGTGAAACATCAGATAAATACCGGTGATGCAAGGCCTATAAAACAAGAAGTATAGAAGTATTCCTCTAGCGAAACGTAATGAAGTCAAAGAGCTTGTCAATGATCGGAATGAAGTAATAGAACCTTCTTCAAGTCCTTGGAGCTCACCGGTAGTTTTGGTTAAAAAGAAAGATGGCAGCACAAGATTTTGCATCGATTATAGAAAACTGAATGACGTCACTAAGAAGGACTGTTATCCACTATCAAGGATAGATGACACTCTGGACACGCTAGCTGGAACAAAATGGTTCTCTACATTAGACCTGCAAAGTGGTTATTGGCAAGTAGAAATATCTGATAGAGATAAGGAGAAAACAGTTTTTAGTGCAAGTGGCGGGCTATGGCAATTTAACGTGATGTCATTTGGACTATGCAACGCTTCAGCCACATTCGAGCGATTAATGGAACGCGTATTAAGGGGATTTCATTGGAAGACATGCCTGGTGTATCTTGATGACATAATTGTCATGGGTAAAAGTTTTGACGATCACCTGAAAAATCTAGAAAAAGTTCTTAAACGAATATCAGTGGCTGGACTTAAACTAAGCGCGAAGAAATGTGCACTGTTCCAGAAAGAGGTTAAATACTTGGGGCATCGAGTCGCAGAGGATGGTATATCAACTGACGAAGATAAGGTTCAAGCTGTAAAGGACTGGCCTCGCCCGAAAAATCTGCATGAGTTACGTAGTTTTCTAGGCCTCTGTACCTTCTACAGGCGATTTGTGCCGAATTTTGCAAGTGTCGCTGCCAGTCTACATGAGCTCAAAAAGAAGTCACGACCATTCCTGTGGGCTGAAGCACAAGAACAAGCATTTCAGAACCTCAAGGAGTTGTTATGCGTAGCACCAGTTTTGGCATATCCTATCGCTGGAGAGAAATCTGTATTGGATAGCGATGCGAGTGGCTATGGGATAGATGGTGTTCTTATGAAGGCCGTCAACGGAATAGAAAGAGTCATAGACTACTACAGTCGGACACTCTCGAAGCCAGAAAGAAATTATTGCGTAACACGACGGAGCTTCTGGCAGTTGTGGAGTGTGTAAAGCATTACCACAAATATCTGTATGGACAACACTTCGAACTAAAAACCGATCACTCTGCACTCAGATGGTTGCTATAATTTAAACAACCGGAAGGACAGCTAGTCCATTGGATTGAACGTCTTCAGAGCTACGATTTCAGTATTGAGCACAGAAAGGGCACCAAACATGAAAATGCAGATGCACTCTCCCGAAGACCGCGCAGATTGGAGTGCAAACATTGTGCGAAAGCTGAAGGAAAAGAATGTGTCGTTGACGTTCGACTAACACACATAGAGACAAGTGGTGACTGGTCAGAGGCGCAAAGAGACGATCCCATACTGGTAAAAATTATGTCAGCAAAGGAGGAAGACAAAAAGCCAACCCGTAACCAAATATCAGCGGAAAGTCCACTGATGGTAAATCGACAACAAATCTGATTGTGGTGCCATCCTCTAAAGTCAAACAGGTATTGAATGAGTTTTATATTGGTTCAAGTGGTGGTCATCTTGGTGCAACAAAAACCATAGAAAAGATAAAGCAATGTTTCTGTTGGGTTGGATGCCAACAATCTGCAGCTGATTTGATAGCAAATTGCGCACAATGTATCGCAACCAAGGGCCCAGTAAGAAGGAGTCGAGGTGGGTGTACCGCTATGGAGTTCCGCTTGAGTTACATTCTGATCAGGGAAGAAATTTTGAATCTGCGATATTCCAGGAAATGTGCGAACTATACGGTATCCGGAAAACGAGGACTACGCCACTGCATCCACAATCTGACGGCATGGTCGTGAGATTCAACCGCACGTTGGAGGAACACTTGAGAAAAGTGGTCAGTGCACACCAAAGGGACTGGGATGAGCACATACCAAAATTTTTATTGGCATACAGGTCAGCCGTTCATGACTCTACCTCCCGAACACCTGCAAAAATTATGTTTTGAACCGAACTGAAACTGCCAGGTGATCTAGACAATAGATGAGCACGAAGAAGACACTTGAAGGGGACAAAAAGATTTAGACGAAATTCATGAATTCGTTCGTGGCCGAATAAAAATGACCAGCGACAAGATGATAGCTAGATATGACAGAACAGCAAATTCTGAAGGCTTTAATGAGGGTCAGCTAGTTCTACTATATAACCCACAACGGAAAAAAGGACTGTCTCCTAAACTGCAAACTCATTGGGATGGGTCGTATAAGGATACAGAAGTACAATAGCCCAAGATCAGATTACAGATTTAATTACAGATTTAATTTTAAATAGCTTTATTTACATTATAATTTATTTTAGTTGTAGTAGTTTAAGTTACTGTAGTTTCATTTGTATTAGTTTATTTCGCTGGTTGTTCGAACATGATGTTTGCTATTTATTATGTGTATCATACTTTTAGGCACTTCTATTATTCCTTACTTAACGTCTAAATTTAAATGTAACGGTTTTCGAATGTACTAGAATGTACATAAAGTAAGTAAGTAAATAAAGTGCTCTTAATTTCAAAACTAATTTAAACTGTTTTTGATTGCAATAAAAGAACTTAAAATTTATTTTATGGAAATAATCCAACCTTTATAAATGGTATAAACGTAACAATATTAATAGGAAATCGAAGTAACATAAAGAAAGTAATACATATTTTAGTATAAAGAGATTATTCCATAGCGATTACTGTTAATAACAAAATAATGAATTTTGTGCTATAAAAGTATACAAAATTGGTGGTGGCACAGCCGAATATATAGGCTCTTACTTGTTTATTCAGGCATGTTAATATCTTATATATAGGTAAGAAACTACAACCACCTAATCATTGTGTGTGCATGTACTTTAATTGGTATTTGTATAAAAGCTAGATTAAATCGGTCCATAACTATCAAAGTTATAAGTAGGCGATACTGTGTTTGAAAGGAATTAATTTCCCTACATAATAACTGCTATAAATTCCTGGCTCAAAGCATCTTACTTTCCGCCATAACTGCGAGGAATTTTTTTTTATTGCAAATTAGAAAAATTTACTAAAAATTGCTTCTGGTTATCAAGCAAAATTTTAATACAGAATTAAAAAAACAAGAAAGTATATAAAAAAACAAACAAACATAAAAAGTTAAAGTTGAGTAAACAACGTTGCTTATAAGCACCACTTCTAATTTACATTAAACAGCGTCAATTACTTTTATTTGTTTTAACTACACCCGTAAATATTTTTGAAAAATTTATATAACTCCAATGCCAAATTTTTTTCATTGTTATTTGTCTCAATTATTTTCATTTTTTAGATCTACAGACGTAAACATTCATGAAAACTATCCATGTTTTTAAGAAATTTTTACCTAACAAATACCTCTTGACGCAAAAAAAAAACAGTTAAAACATTTATATTTAATTATTTATATAATTAATGATTTTTACACGTGTACACATACAGACAAACATTTAGATTGTTTTTGTACTACATTAAAACGAATTAGGGACCCTATACTACAATGTATATAAAATTGTTTCGGTTTGGGCCCATTATCAATACCAAACAAACATTGTGTAAATTAAATTCTTTGGAAAAATTTTATCCTCCTCACTTTTTCAATTTAAACTCTATCGTGCTTTCAACAAACGGAAGGACGGACGAACATAGCTAGATCGTCCTAAAGTGAAACCAGGTCTCAGGAAATATATACTTTTGGGGGTCTAAAATTGATATTACGATGTGTTACAAACAGAATGACCAAATAAATATACCCCCGCCGTTTTTTTGGTGGTGGGTGTAAAAAAATCTAACCAAATCGGTTGGTTGGGCATAAAAGATTACACTGCTCAGCAGCGAAATCCTCCATTAAATAAAACTATGTGGGCTGTATGGATTTTGATGCGCTGAACTCAAATCCGTTGTCTGTTGTCTTCCATCAGATCGGAATTTTTTTTTTATGGGCGTGGCAAATTTTTCCCCCTAAATTATACAGGTACGCAGACAAATATCATCCTAACTCCGATTTTCAAAAATCAAACACCAAAAAATGTGTAACAAAATTGGTTTTACCTTAGTTGAATTTTCTCTATGAATTTTTCTCTATCTCTTATCGTTTTGAAATTATTCAGAAATTAATGGAGAAAAAAAATATTTTCGTGCAAAATTCATAATATTTTTCAATTTAAAAATTTAATTTAAAAAAATTAAGGGCAAATATTTAACATCTTACACTTTTTTCAGAGAGCTACTAATCTTAAAAATAAAAAAAGCCATAAACCATAACAATCGGTTAAAAAATTAAGATTTTATTTTCAATTTACCGCTGGTACCCAATATTGACCAAATATGTGCATTGCAGCAAGCAACGTTATTGAGTGCTCCTAGATCAATGAAGTTTGGCAAAAATATATGCTATAGTCATAAGCTGGTAAAGCTTGAAAAAAAATCGGATCAAAGGGAAAAAAGTTTTCCTGGTAAGAACTAATTCTACTTCTTTTTTGAAAGTTCTCCTATACTTTTGTTTAACAAATGCTGGTTTTATCGTCATCATAAGTTTTTTGATAAATTCCATAAAATATTTATTTTTAAGCCTTAACTTATTTGTAATAGAAATAATAATTATTATTTAAAACAAGTAATAGTACTATATATAATACCCTTCACCATTATGTACATAGATATAATTTCACACATCGTAGCTAAACCAATATTTCATGTTATACGCCATTTTTCCTTATTTTTTCCAACGACATGCTCGATTTTGAATTTTGACTTAGTTATCTACAGTGGCCGACAAAAGTCTACGTACGACCACAATTTTTGACATTTTAGAAGTCTACAAACGATAAACAAAAAACTAATGATGCAGTTTTGTTTCAAATTCAATTTTATTAATGTAAGCAAAAAAAAATATATTTGCCAACATTAACTAAAAAAATTATATAAGAAAAACAATTGAAATACGTTGACAAAAGTCTACATACGATGTTCAAGATAACATAAAAACTTATTTCAAGTATTAAAAACTACCACTAATTTTTAAAATTAATACTTTCTAACTCTGTAGATGAAATATTTTGCAATTCTGCGTGATGCTTCAGTCTCAGCATTGGGGCACTAGTAATATTATGATTTCGGATTTTTCGTTGTAGTATCTCCCACACGTGCTCAATAACGTTCAAGTCCGGACTTTGTGGTGGTGTGTACAACTGTCGTGGAGCATGGTACATCAACAAATCTTTGACAATTAACGCCGTATGCTTCGCATCGTTGTCTTGTTGGAATATTCAACTTTCACCAAGACTTAAATTATCAACCGATTGTTTCAAGTTTTGTTTTAGAATAGATTTGTATTGATACCAATCCATATTACCCTCAATAAAAACCAGGTTTCCTACTCCAGAAGCAGCCACAGCACCCCAAACCATTACACTACCTCCGCCGTGTTTAATTATACTAAGGTTTTAGGATCCAACGCTGTATTTATTTTTCGCCATTTTATTTTTATTTTATCCAAAAATTTTCAGGATTATCTCTAGAGGCATATTATATCTACAAATAGTAGCAAATAAAGCAAAATAGGCGCCCAAAAAAAGTCGCAACGTTTTTTTTTTTTTTTAGACTTATAGTAAAGATTTCATATTTTACCATGATGTATAACATTTTTAAGATAGTGACTGTCTTCACTTTCAAAAACCTTTTGATACTTTTGTTTTTTCAAAAAGTGAACAAACAACCGTCTTGTTAATTTTAAATAAATTTTTTTATAATAAATATTAGAAAAAAATTTATGTATGTATATTATTATAAGCAGCTGTTTATATAGTCTTTAGAAAACATAAATCAATGTAAAATCTTTATTGGTTTAGCCACAAAAAAAATATATTGTTAGCCTCTCAAAACCGTAAAAAGTCAATAAGTACCCATGCAATTTACTCAACTATAATGAATTTAACAGTGTCCTGAAACGACAAATCTCAAGCAAACTACAATAAAAGACTTATTTTAATTTGGAAATTTTCGATAAGTTCTCAATTTTATTAGACCTATTTAAAATTTTGGCTTAAAGCTCTAGACACATAGACGCCAGCAGACTTCACAACTTCACGGCTTCAAATGCTGCCAACTTCAAATGCTGCTCTGAAGTCAGCTTCATAATTATTTTGAAGACAGCAACAACATAATAATCAGCTGATGTGCATTTTAGCAATACAAATTTCAGGGATGCCGCATATATATTTTATAATGAATAAAATTAAAGTTATTGATAAAAAAATGTAATAATATCACGAAAAACTATAAAAACACATACATTTATTTCTTTATTGTATTTTTGTAATGTTCTTTTATGTTTAATATCAAAAATAAGTTTTTGTTCTTTTTTTCCAATTTAATATATATAATGGCAACACTATATTTGTTCGTGCTGCCCGTCAAAATAGAAAATAGCCTAAGTTGGCAGCAGCAGCAAATGCTGTTGTGCAGTCGTGCTGCTGTGCTGCCGTCAAAATAATCGTTTTCATTTAAACACATGGATTTTATTTTTGACATATTGCTGCTTGCTATCTGCTGTCGTCTATGTGTTTAGAGCATAAGAGTTCAACGTTTAAAAAAAAAATTCACGAAAAATAAAGATTTTTAGGAAACAGTGTAATTAGTTTTCAAAACGTTATTTAAATGGAAACATTTATTTTAATTTAACATTTACTTAAAAGAAAAACGAATTTGAATTTGATGATTGGATGCATTGAACAAGGTATGATCAAAGACAAATGGCTGAAGCTGCATCCAACTGGAGCTCATTTTAAATCACATCGGACATCAACTTTAAAAATCAGTATAACCAAAACCTTTATTTAAACAATATTTTTTATCTGGTGATTCATTCAATTTATTATGAATGGCCGTTAATAGAGGATACCTCTCATCACATTTTCCACTAAAATCATCACTATCGACTGTCGAAACAAGATAACCACCTAATTGGAGACAATTGCCAAAGTCGACTTTGATTTTTAGACTTCTAACATCATCGTAACTGTACAAATGATTGCGGTAGAGAAAAACGAACATATTATATTTACCGACCCATCTGACACTAAATTTTTTTTTCATTTCCGCAAATTGAACTGTACAAGAAAACTTTTTTGCCAGCCTTGTTGGGGGAAATCACTTTATATTGTTTAGAGTCTGTTAACTGGACATAAGTGCCCACAAGAGATAAACCTAAAACCAATTTTGAAGCGGGAGTACCTAATTTAAATTAAAAAATAAATAAATATATAAAAAAACTTATAATTAAAACCATATACAACGAATTACCTTGTTGAAGCCAATGTTTAATAACGGACTGTACAGTTATTTCACCTTTGCCTCTTAAAGGAGTTTTATAAAATGATTTCTTATGCTCTCCCACATCAGCCAAGTAGTTATCAGCTAAGATATTGATAAAATGTACATTATTAGCCACGCTGGGTATATCGTAAAGCAAACTTTCCGTAGCAATTTCAGCATTTACAGTAATGCTCAATTCGAGCTTATGATGATCAAATCTAAAAAAAAAAAAGTTATTGGTAAAGAGAAAAAATTGATCTTTTTGTATAACATTAAGCGTACGCTTCCTTTAATTCTTCCAGTATTTTAACAAAATTAAGTTTATCTTGTGAACTGCCTCCATGCTGATTGAGAAATCTCCAATTAAGATTTAAACCATCAAACCTATTGTTTTGGATAAAACTTAATGCGGTTTCTTTAAAAAGTTTTCTTATCTTGGCACTGTCTGCCATTTTTGAATATATTTTCTTGGCCAAGCCAATATTAGCAACCACTTTCAAATTCGGATTTAAATTTTTCAAATCCATTATGCGCGAGATTAAACCTTAAAAAAAATATTAAATT